>OY998140.1:2470080-3670080 GCA_963921915.1 Hyposoter dolosus
GGGGAGGGGGTATCCACACTCGGATACAAAATTTGCAGGAATTGCTCAATGCAGGTAGCCAGTTGCTCCACCAAATGCATATCGTACAAACTACCGCGCGCGACCGGCAACTCTGTATACAGAGCATCAATCGATATACCGCGCTCTCGATCGCCCTGATGCTGTCCCATCGTCAGTTCCCTCCATCCATCGAACCCTTGCTCGGCCATTCTACCTTTGATTTGAAACTATATTTTACAAAAATTCTGCTTTTTTTCATTTTCGTTTTTTTTTTCATTTATTCTTGTTTTCTCTTTTTACTTGAGCAGGCGGTTGGATACTATTTTTTGTGTCGAACTCGTGGATCAATTCTCAGATGAACGTATAAAATTGTCGTCATTGGGATCATTGAGACTTTGATTACGTTTGCAAACTCGAGCTTTTTTTCGTTTCTACGAACGAATCTTCTGAGACTTATTCTTTTTCGAGCCAACTCGTCAACGGTATTTGACATATTTTCATTTTTTATTCGGTTTTGAGGAGTTTTTATGTTTGAAAATTTAAAGGAAGATTAAAAGTTATGACTGTCATGTTCGCAACGTTGGAGTCCAACGAAAAATATGTTTTTCTATTCAGTGTTTGGTCAATTTTAAAAACCATTACAATTTTCGTACCGATTTTGTCTTTGGATCGTTAAAAAAAATTGTTTTATTGTCCTGACCAAATATTGAGTAAGAATCATGAGCTCTGATCAAGAAGAAAGAGAATTTCGTTGCATTGCAACGACGCAAACTTCAACAACGTTGAAAAACTTTGATTAAGGATGTCGAGTCCCAAATCGCAAATGATAAAAAAACTCTGAAAATTTGGTACGTTTTTGTACCAAATTTCACGATGATCAGGAAGCTCGTTATCGAACAATTAACATTAATAAATTAAACGTAGTCAAACGTAGTCTTATGGAAACTGGTATAACTTTGCGATAAGTTTTTTTTTTGACCTCTCAATTTTTCAATATTTACAAGATACTAAAAGCAACGGAAGCGAAATCAAGTTTATTGATAAATATTTTTTGTCGTTGTTTAAAAAATTGTTCTTAACAAAATGTAATTTTTTTAATAACGAGCTTCCTAATCGTCGTGAAATTTTGACACGACCTCTTAAATACTTTATGCAAAAACATACTAAATTTTCAGAATTTTCTTATCATTTTTTATTTCAACCCTTAAGGTGGTTAAAGTAATGATGATAGAATTATTAAAATTTGGTATGTTTTTACATAAAGTATTCAGGAGGTTGTGTACAAAGTTCCCGACGATTAAAAAGCTATTTATTGAACAATTAACATTTAAAAATTTCATAGGCTTAATCGATAACTTGATAATTTTTTGAATAATTTGGTTCATCGATGAAAATAGTGAATCGAGGTTTTATGCTCACCTTACGCAGACTCCGGAGGTATACTACTTTTTTCAACTGCACACAGTCAGTTGTCTAATCCTCTGATAAGCGTTTCTCGAGAGAGTGCATTCACCCTATTCTTTTCGAATGCTCTCCGGACACGACGAAGCTGCTTTGGCCACGTCATCTCGACGTCGCGATGTCACGAGTACTTCGGTATATGAAAAGGAAGCCAATGAGGTCGGGCAAGAAGTGCTGCGGAGGTGAAGCCTCTAGATTTTTAGAGAGACCAATCGCAAAAATGCGAACGCTTTGAGTCGTCGTTAGCGAAGATTCTTTTCCGCACCCTGACTACCGGGACTGACTGCTTGCTCACCGAAAGTCGCTTGGCCCACATACATGCGCGGCTTATTCTTCGTACTCGAGAAAAATCGTTCTTCGTGTGTATTGAAAGGCGAGATTATGGGAATTATCGTTTTTCATGGCAAAGTTAATCGTCTGACTGAAAATAAGGAAAAAAAATGTAAAAAATGGAAATCATCGGAATAAGAAATATATTATTGTCTCTCTTTTCTCACAATGGACGATTCCCACAACGTTTTTCTTTTCGTTCTTCCGCGTGAGATCTGCCTGACGTGCTTCTCAATTCTTCACCCAAACTTGGCCTCTCTCAATTTTTTCACCTTTCGACCCCTCGTTCCTGCCTTAATTGCAAATCACCTCGTTTTTCACGCTCGCGAACTGTTCTTTGCGTGTATCACGAATTACGCTTTATCATTTAATCGGTGCCTGCTCCGCGGTCGCGCTAATGAACCTTCGGAAAATCAACTCGACCTTGACAAGTTTTCCCTCGTGGGTGTGTTTTTCAATTTTTCTCAGCACTCTCCACGCGACTCTACGATTAAATTGAACAAGCAATGACTAGAAAAAGTCATTTTCGTCGATCACAACGTTGCGAACTTCAGTGTCAAAAATAATTTGATGGTTCTTCAATAGATTTTTTTTTTGTTTTCAGGATTAAAATCTCATTTTTGGATTCCGTTTTACATTTATTTGTTATTTTCAACGCAGGTGGAGATGCTTTATCAACGGTACTTTCTTCGAATGAATCAATGTAATATGATTCACGTATTGGGCCTATTGGCAGGCTTGGCCTTTGCACTCGGTCTACTGCTCGTCTTCCGCTTGATCTTCCTCAACGAACAGCCTTTCCGTATACTTGTTCAGAAATCGGAAAATTTGTTTCTCGCTGTCACTCTCGTCGCCTGTATCGCCATTTACGCCGGTATGATTAACATTTCTTATTGTACATTGAATTGAATTGAATTGAATAAATGAAATAAATGAAATAAATAAAATAAATAAAATAAATAAAATAAATAAAATAAATAAAATAAATAAAATAAATAAAATAAATAAAATAAATAAAATAAATAAAATAAATAAAATAAATAAAATAAATAAAATAAATAAAATAAATAAAATAAATAAAATAAATAAAATAAATAAAATAAATAAAATAAATAAAATAAATAAAATGAATAAAATGAATAAAATAAATAAAATGAATAAAATGAATAAAATGAACAATATTAATGAAATTAATGTAATTAATGAAATTAATGAACTTAATGAAATAAATAAAACAAATAAATAGCAACGTCAAGTAAACAATTGACATTGCACCAATTAATTCGTTTGTGGCTGTTTTTATGATTGAAATAAAATGATGCGAAGTCAATAAATAGAATATTTGACATTGCCGAAAGGGTGAAAACGACCTTGGCCCTTGGAACACGTGAAATATTCGATAATTCATTTATTAATAATTAGTTGGTGTTAATGGCGGATTATTGATTATTCACAGTTCTCGTCGCAACGATTTCAAGACCGGGAATGAACGAGGTCTGGCTGGCCAGTATTAGCGGTGCCGTTCTCGTGACCTTGCTAGCACTCCAGGTCACTTTGAGTATACATTTAGCATCTTTGACCGATATCGATGAGCTCGATGATGGCGACGGAGCTTCGATAACCCCGGACGAGATTGCGAGGAGCAAAGATTTACGCACCGGTGGACCACTCGCCGCCGCTTGGGCCGTCTGCTTCTTCATCTACACGTCTTATGCACTTTTGCCGATAAGACTCCGTCATGCTTGCGTCGCTGGTATCATTTTCTCCATCGCTCACCTCGTCGATATTCTTTTACTCTACAGGACTCAGGATTATCCATTGATGATGACACACGTGAGTTTATTTTTCATTAATAATTAAACTACACCATTATTAAATTCTGTTTTTTTTTTCTTGAGCAGATATCAAGATTTTTATTAAATATTTGATCAGGACAGTAAAACGATATTTTTTACTATCCAAAGACAAAATCGGTAGGAAAATTATCATATTTTTTTAAACTGAACAAATAATTAATAGAAAAATGTATTTTTCGTTGGATCCCAACTGTTTTTTATTAAGATTCTTATTAAATATTTTGTCAGGACGATAAAACAATCTTTTCTTAGGTTCCAAAGACAAAATCTTTACGAAAATTGTCATGGTTTTTAAAATTGAACAAACAATTAATAGAAAAATGTATTTTTCGTTGGATCCCAACGTAGCGAACTTCAGCGTCATGGAAATTAAGGACGATGGAGTTTTCATCGTTGGAATGCAACGAAATTCTGTTTTTTATTAAGATTCTTATTAAATATTTTGTCAGGACGATAAAACAATCTTTTCTTAGGCTCCAAAGACAAAATTTTCACGAAAATTGTCATGGTTTTTAAAATTGAACAAACAATTAATAGAAAAACGTATTTTTCGTTGGACCTCAACTTAGCAAACTTCAGTGTCATGGAAATAAACTAAATCTTTATAAACAACAATCACTTTAATCTTACACGTCAAAAATATAAAACTCTAATTTTGCTTCTTGCCCAAAATCATTTTTATTAATTACCAATAACTTTACAAATTCGTTGATATTTATTACAATTTCTCACTGCATTTTTATTTCCTCGTTTTTTTTTCGGTCGAACATTTCTTTGTGGAAATGTGAAAAATCGAGTCCCGAGATATTTATCGATCGAGACAACGACTCGTTATTACAAGCGATTACCAATTTTCACAATTGTAAGGATACTCGTCAGGAGCAACCGAATTTAGGATTTGTTGGACTCTCCTCGGCGGAGCCTCACCTTTTGAGCATAAAACATGAATTTATTTTCCATAAACTTTCTCAATTGTTGCTCGATTCATTATAATAATATTTTTTTTATCCAAAATTAATTTTGCTCCCACGGCTATAATTTTTGTTTGTTTCTCTACTTACTGCCGGCAGATTCGCATGATATTGCCATTAGGGAGATGAGCAAATAGAGGATGACGAAAAAATTGTTCGATACTGTTTCCATGGCGAATTTGGATCGTACAACGAGCTTATCTGATGCAACGTGTCGCACACTGTTTCTCTTTGGGAACTAAGCTCTACCAACGATTCTCGTTGTCGTTCGACTGCGAATTAACCGCAGCGATAGGCTCGTGTGTTGATTACGTTGCTCGTGTAAATTACGTCGGCAGTGACCTTGTAATCGCGAGCCTGTTTTTCCGGTTTTCCATGACGACTCGACGGAAAATCGTTTCGGGCAATACGCCAAAAAGAAAGAGACAGATAAAAATAATAGAATTTTTTTTTTTAAATTCATTTATTCACAATTTGCTGAATCAAGATAAATCTCAATTTTCTTTGCTCGTTTCTTCGCGCAACTTTTCCACTTACTTTTCCACATTAACGAAGATTTATTTGATTGAGTTTAAATTGTGGGCTATTTTTTTATGACAAGCACGTCGAGCACGTTTCCTCATTATCCTGCGTTGGGTCTCAAAGTGCCTCAAGCTCGGAGGCGCCAATAAATCACCTGGCAAGGGTTACTGGTCCCAAGGAAAATAACGTTATTATTATATTTCATTTCAATTCGAATTGGCCTGATTTAGCAGTCAGTGAAAATTCATTTTCATCGAAAATTGAGCATTTTTTTCGTTTCTTAACGGCTCTCCTTATAACGGCGGATTCCACCGTTATATTATTTATTTCGAGCCGTCCGAATACTCGCCCTCTCACACTATTTTCTTTTTTCTTGAGCAAATCTTGAAATTCTTATTCAATATTTGAACTGGACAATAAAACGAACTTTTTTTTAGATCCATAGAGAAAATCGGTAGGAAAATTGTCACGGTTTTTTTTTTATATTGACAAACAATTAATAGAAATAATGTTTTTCGTTGCTTTCCATCGATGCAAACTTCAACATCGTATTTATCTCACTTTTGTTCCTCAACAAGCTTTCCCCGCCGTAACGACCAAAACGAAGCTCCGGGAAAGCTCGCTCGGTCCTTGAATAACGCAGAGCATAGTTTTTCGACAGTCTCTCGTCTTTGCTGTGGGTTTACTCGTCAGGATCGCGAGAAAATTGAGAGATAAATAGCCTGCGACGTGGAGAGACGTTTACATCGTCTATCAAAACGCTTTGCGGTGACTTTGCTTGTGCATTTGCCATTTCCGCAGCTCTCAGCTCAACAAAACTGTTCTGATGCGCCATTATACTACGTTTACTCGTTCTAAATTCCCTCGAGTATCCAACTGCACGCTTCTACTTTTTCTATCCACGTCTCGTATTTTCTTCCCATCGATAAATCACTTTCTTTTTTTTTATACCGCGCGCGTGTATACGCGACGAATAACGCCGCGTTATTTTCGAAAGAAAGTTTGCACTTGAAAAAGGCAATCGCTGAGAAAAAGCGTCAGCGGCGCTTTCTCCTCTCTTACGAAACCTTGAAAACTCTTCTCTATACAAGGCTCGAGAGGACATTTGATGCAGGGATCGACAACTTTTTACAAAAGAGCCCCCGGACAAGCCTCACCGCAAAGAAAATTCATTCTTGAGACGAATTTTCAGTCCAACTTTGCTTCTCGATGATCCGTCCAAAAATAACTCATCGTTCTCCAAGTTTTTTCAATATTTTTTATTGCGCGTTTTGTAGGAAGAAAGAAATCAGTTTTTTTGGAAAATTGAAAGAGACGAAATTTAATTTATTGGGCGGTTTGGTTAATCGCGGTAAAGTTGATCGCGGAAAATTTGTATTTCGTGTCATTTAGTCTCTTGGATTTTTATCACGAATCGTCTCTGCCGTTACTCTCACGTGAGTCCGCGATACAAGCCTCGAGCCACCGCAGAGGTGGCTCGACCTTTCGTAAAAGTTTTGTTGGTACCGACCAGCCATGCTGCGCCCTCGTGACGGGATTGAAAAATAAATATTTTATCAGCTACTATATCGGAAAAATTTTCACACGACCGAGTCCGAGACGATGTTGAAGTTTGCCTCATTGGAAAGCCAGAAAATTATGATTCTTATTCAATATTTAGTCAGCACAATAAAAAACGATCTTTTTTTTTTTAGGATCCGAAAAGAAAATCGGAAATTTTTGAAATTTCTGTTCGAATGCACATTGGGTCAATCTGACCCAAGGCGTTTTCCAATTGGTTGCACAGCAGTGCATTTTTTCTGAATGCAAATTTTATAAACCTGAATATATTTTTTGATGAAAACGAAAATTCATTCGGTGACAGAAAATCGTTGGGGTCAAAATGACCCAGTGTGCACTCGAAGGGTTAACAAACAATTAAAAGCCTTGCGGATTTTTTTCAACACTCCCAAGTTACGATCGCAGGCTATTCCGCTTCTTCGATATTCTTTGGGTACACCACCTTAACGACATGCATTTTATATATTTGTTGACAAGCCCCTTTCGTTACTCTCGAGTTAGTTTACCTTGACATTGATTTTTTTCTTTGACAGACGCTCTCTCATTTTTATTTCATTCGTCGAAAATGATGATTTTTCAACATATCACGAAACCACTTTATTTAGGATTCTTTCAAAATTTAGTATAAACGTTCCTGGCACCAAAACTAACAGTTTTCTCCTATGAAGAAAAATTTTCTGACCTTTAGAATTCGAGATATTTAATTTGCAGTTTTTTTTATTTTTCCCATGTAAACTCGTGTAAATTGAAGTCATGTTTCGTTAAAAAGTTGAAAGAAAAAAGCAAAAGAAACGCAGCTTCAAGTTACAGGCGTTTAGATGGTCAAAATAAAAAATTGGAAATGAAATATCTCGAATTCTAAAGGTCAGAAAATTTTTCTTCATAGGAGAAAACTGTTAGTTTTGGTGCCAAGAACGTTTATGCAAAATTTTGAAAAAAGCCTAAATTAAGTCGTTTCGTGATAACTTAATTGAATTATTTTGATGTAGAACGGTGCTGCAAAAAACATCAGTGAACGGTGGCAATTTATGGCTCTGTTATCGATCGATGTCAACGTTTTTTTTCTTCTACTTCTCCATGCTGCTCGCGTAGTCATCATTTTTTTCCAGATCGTTAGTGTACGCGCAACGTTTGTTACTTATTCTCTTCCAGCAGCACGATTTATTCTTCGCAGCAATTCGACTCGAAGGCTCAACTTTTTTTTTACACATAGACACGTTTGTGTCGGAATCTTCTTCATGTCTCCGATTTTATCAATGATTCAAAAACTATTCCATCACGTGAACAAATATGGAACTCTGTCAGACGTCCCTTTAGCGAGCATGATATTTATATATCCTTAGCGGAAATAGACACCGCGCCTTTTAGGTTTCCGACGTCAAGCCTTGTCACTCGCCTCCCTTCCTTTCCTCCCTCTGCCACTTGTATCCGAATCACTCGAATTGATTGTCAGCTCGTAAATTGCTTCCACGCACCATTTGTCAATCGAATTGATACGAACTTGATTTCTGTACCTCTAACTCGAGCCTCTTTCGATTTATTCGAGGAATTGCCGGCACGAGACATTTTCAGTTTTTTTTCAATTACAATAATAATCGGAATATACTTTCATGTCGTTTTTACAACGAGGAGAGAAGCTTTGCTCGTTTTATTGTTCTCCTGAAAGTTGAGGCTTGTAGTTTGAAGAATAATTAGCCTGTGAGCACAGTTATCCTTAGGAACCATGCCCTCGCCATCGCGAAATCTAAACCAAAAGGGATGGTCCACGGTTGGAATAAAATCGAGCTGTTAACACCTTCAGATTTCTCTAGTGACATCAACTTTTCATTTCGTTTACTGGCACAACGTCCCGATGCTATTAAACTAAAAAAAAAAAAGTTTGCTACGTTTTCTAGTAATTGTTTGTGCATTTTCAAAAATCGTGAACAATTTTCGTACCGATTTTGTCTTTAAATTTTGTCTTTTAAATAAAAGTTGGTCTTTAAATTTTCTATCGATAGAATTCCTTCAAATTTTCACCATGCGAACGAAAACGGTAATATCTAACGACTCGCGCAATTTTGCGATGTTTTACCATGAAAAAGTCGAGATATTTATTTATAAAAATCACAATTTTCAGTAGTTTCTCATAAAAGAGCGTGTGTTAAAAGTTGCAATTTTCAACATTTAATATTTCCATTTCTAAATGGTGAAGCCTCTCAAAACTTTGCATACACTTTTATGTAACATCGAAGAAGCTTTATTTACTTTTTCAAAAAACCGGTCGTAAAATTTTTTCAAAATTTTATTTATTATATAACAATTACAGATTGCGTTGGACACTTTTGGATTTAGAGTATGTTGGTCTTTAGACAATTTGTAACAACTTTTTTTAATGAACTTTTGGGCTCGCAAATCATTTTGTATGTAAGAAAAACTGAAAACATAAATTTATATTTGACCGTCGCATTCCGTTGCATTCCAACGATGCAAACTTTGAAATCTAATACTTTTCTTGCTTTGAACAAACTCGAAGCTTCGTGCGTTTCGCCGATAACTATTTTGCTTGTTGAGATAATAATCGAACGTCATGGTCGATGGACAACTGTATTCCAACGCCATTGTTTGCTCGGAAGCTGTACTTAGGACCGTGCTGAATATCAAATACCCAATAAATCGCTAAACCACGTTAACCTCAAGCATAGAAAGGTTTCGTCGTTCGGGGCTTCCCAACAGATGGAAATAGAATATTCCTCTCCAATTATCATAAACATACCTATGCACTGAATCAGTAACGCTTTACGAATAGATTATACGACGAGCGAAACGCGCGTGTCGGCCTCGGGATTTGTGCCGAGCTGAACTCCAAAATATTTCATGACACTCGAGTTGGCAACGCTGACCTCCAACCGGAAAATACGTTTTTTCCATTCATTGTTTTTTCCATTTAAAAAATGGATCAAGAAAAAACTGAATTTTTCGTCGATGGACAGCAATGAAAATTTTCCTCGGCATGAGGAATTGAGTCGAGAGGCAAACTCCTCGGTGACTTCGTGTCTTAAGGTATTACTGCCACAAAACGACTTTATTTAGGGGTTTTTCAAAATTTTGTACAAACGTTGCTGGCACCAAAACTAACAGTTTTCTCCTGCGAAGAAAATTTTTCTGGCGTTTAGAATTTGAGATATTTCATTTCCAATTTTTTATTTTTCCCATCTAAACGCGTGTAAATCACGTTTCGTTAAAAAAAATTTCTTCATAGGAGAAAACTGTTAGTTTTGGTGCCAAGAACGTTTATACAAAATTTTGAAAGAATCCTAAATAAAGTCGTTTTGTGATAGTAATACGTTAACGAAAATGAAGAACTTTCAGGATTATGTCCATGAAATCGAATCCGCATGAACAGCCGCGTGTAGAAAAAATCGTAAAACAGAGCATTGATATGCAGAGCTTTCGCGTTTGCTTGTTAAATGTGTATCCTCCGTGCGTATGTATGCGACAAATGTTTCTGATCGAGCAACCCCTTTCCAGGACATAAACTTTGATAGACGAGGACTATATTGAACATTTGCTCTTGTCACGCTTGTCCGCTAGACACTCTCGATAAAGTTGCGCAAACGCGGAATATGGAATGCACAATTCGCGGCGTCCAATTAGACAAATTCCGATCTAATGAACATACTTATGTGCTGTAACATTACGATCGAATTTAAAGGGCAAAGCCATTTCTTCATTTAATTATTTCCAAGGCAATCCGAGGCGGGAGCTTAAAAATTTCGTTGAATCATCGTGTTGACCTTTCCAGGAATTCAGCAGATCTGTTCCTGAAGTTCTCACTGTTTTTTTATGACATTTCAGTTCGCAACGTTGAGATCCAACGAAAAAAACGTTTTTCTATTAATTGTTTGTTGAATTTTAAAAACCAAGATAATTTTCCGACCTATTTTGTCTTTGGATCCGGAAAAAAGACAATGTTGAAATCTGCATCGATGGAATGGAACGAAATTTTGTTTTGTCAACGAAAATTCATTTCGTTCGGCTATTTTTACAGCGTGGAATAATATTTTTCGTCGCTTGAAACTCAGCAAAAGTCAATGAACCTTGATCATGTTGAAGTTTGCATCGTTGGAATGCAACGAAACTCAGTTTTTTCTTGAGCAGAACTCAAGATTCTTATTCGATATTTAGTCAGGACAATTATTATCCTCGTAATAATTATTTCATTGGATTAAGTTTTCACGTGCGATCTGAAAACATACAACAGCAAAATAATAATTATTCTGCAGTGTTTGTTTTCTATTATTCGTTTGGGTTTGTTTCGGACGATGTTGAAGTTTGCATCGTTGGAATGCAACGAAATTAATTTTTTTCTTGAGCAGATCTCAAGATTCTTATTCAACATTTGGTCTAAACAATAAGACGATCTTTTTTAGGATCCAAGCACAAAATCGTTACGAAAATTGTCATGGTTTTTGAAATTGAACAAACAATCAATAGGAAAAGTATTTTTCGTTGGAGGCCAATACGTTGCGAACTTGAGTGTCATAAAAAAGATGGTTTCATCGTTATCGTCCTGACCAAATATTGAATAAGAATCTTGAGATCTGCTCAAGAAAGAAAAAAGGGAATTTCGTTACATTCCAACGATGCAAACTTCAAGATCGTCTGTTTTACTTAACCAAGAGTTCGATAGCCACTGGGAGGACCAAAGTTAAATTACATTCTAGGGAGAATCCCTGCGAAGAAAGGGAAAAAGTACAGACCAACTAAACTCCAGTAAAACGAATGGAGATGGCCCAAGGACATACATTATATATCTTATCTCTTTTTTATATACAATTAAACACAAGCAACCATGTGGACACTGGATACTGTGTTACCTATAGATTGAAGCATGTGACAGTCTCGATTGTTTGCTTCGAGTTATCGAGCCGTACAGTTTGTTCTGGTCCGACGAGCAGGCCAAGAGCCCTCTTGGCCTGCTCGTCGTTCCTTCTTTTCTATTTCGTCCCTGTGTGTCTCTTTACGTCGATTTCAACGCGCCCACGGAAATTTTCTCTCGCCATGACACAGAATAAGCAGTACAGCTTGACAATACTCTCAGCATGTTTCGCCTTCTGTGAGCGCAAGATTGGACACGATGTCGATGAGATTTTGAAAAACATTATTTTGGCCAAGTTTGCCCCTCTTGACTGGCTCGTCCCTACACGAGGCTTCACTCGTGCGACGATAACGCGGACGTGTTGTTAGTCATGCATCAATAACAGTTGCTATATTCCATTGCGATTTATCGATTATGCCACTGCGCAAGACAATCGAGATTAAGCCTCAATGGAAAAGAGTGTTTTCCTTGCCGGCAGCGAGGTTATGCGATCACAGAGACTAGACACATGCCTCCGTCATGGGCATGATGTACGAGGACCAAACATCAACCGATCTGAATTAAACAAAAACAAAAAACAAAACAAACAACTGCGGAGAAAATGTTTTGAAATCTCCGACAGATTTACCCTTTCTAGAGAAAAATTCAAGCAGAGAAAATACACACACCAACACACACGTTAACTCTTCGGATGGATTCCCAGGGTGTCGGTTTCTTTTCTCAACCACCGAGGAAAATTCCATCTACATAATAATAAAGTACACAAGCTGGTATACGTATCGCACGAGAAACATGTACACACTCAATTGCTCTAAAGCTGAATTTCACAGACCCTCGCTCCGTCGGATTTCTACTCAAATTTTCAGCCAGCTTTATAGCATCTTCTCTCTTTATCTCTCTTCCTTGACCCCGTTGTTCTCATTTTATCACAGATCCCGAGATCACTGACCTCGTCAAAAGTACAGGAAATAACTATGAAAGTCAAAAAACCAGAAACACACACAGTCTCGTACCCAACGTTGAGTTTTAAACGCTCTCGTAAAAAGAAATAACACGTGGATCCTTGCTGCTCGTACGAAAGTCTCTTCGGTGATACTCTACGCGATTCCCAACCTGCTGCAAACAACCTTTTGTCCACGTGTACTCCCCCAATGACGTTGCCGCATCCGGCCATTACAAAAATCACCACTTTTCACCTGACCTGGTCCGACCTCCGGTCTCTCAACATTAATGCCAAAGTTTAAAGACCAGCAATAAATGGCAGAAATGCTGGGGACGAGCAACGACAAAAAACTAGGGGGGAATTTGGGTCCCTTGGACCCGCACAGACAACGCGAGAGATTTCGTCGAATCTACAGCATCAGGAAAAATATACATCTGCACTAAGTCTCCCGTGGTTGCTTTCGAGAAAACAAAGAAAAAGTATCGTTCGAGTTTAAAATGTTGTTGTTTTTTTTTTTCAATTCGTTTCGCAGTTCCATTTGCCTTGACGTAGAAAATGGACACGTTATTTTTCACTATTCGTTTCTTCGTATAATTTATTAAAAGTGCAAAAAGGAATATTCTCTCTTGGAGTTGGCCCACCCAATGCATGATAAAAGCGGGAATTAAGGGGTGGGCGTTGTTCACCAATTTTTTAGTAGCCAGACTCGGTCTCAAGGGATTATGCTCGTGACTGTCTAGTTCTGTGTCACTGGTGGAGCAAAACCTTCCTTTTTTTTTTGCACGTTAACTTTCCTTCTTTGAGTAATTCGAGTTCGGGGTGACAAAAACTTGCACAGCCAAGTAGGTCAGGAAATAATTCTTGCATCCGTTTGAGCCGCGATGAGAATTATTTCCACCTTCAATGTCATGAAGGACCTTGGAGTCTGTTGAGTGCATAAAATCCATTGTGGCTTCTCCAGGTTTGTTTTCTCGATGTAAACGCGTTTGTAGAAATTCACCAATCACTGCTGGAGCAGCCGACCTGCTTTCGAACAATGAACGCTACTCCGGAGGTCAATGATCAACTGCACCATGAAACAATGCTCGATCTCTGCAGCAAATCTATCTCATTGCGAATCGTCAATTATATCGACGGGTCTTTATTGAGACGAGCATGCAAACTGCCACTCGGCTTATTCCTCACAAGATTGCCCGGAGCGCCTGAGGAATCGATACACGATCAACAACCTTCTGTTAGTCGCTGAAACACAAAGGACCAAAGGAAAGTTGAACTCGAGGCGGAGAACAAAGTACTGGGCAAGACGAGAAGCGGAGCAGCACCTCATCGCAGATGCCAAAGCTTTCCACAGCGGTTGAAGCTCCATGCCACTTGTATCCTGCTCCTATCAACCTTACCCATTTCTCCACCATCCGTGGGCCGAGGCCACAACAACCGCCATCGTCAACTTTCACCTATTAAGCAGCCATTCAAAAACCATTCAGTGATGCCACTTCACAATCGGCATTGTGCTCTCGTGTCTGTCTGTCTGTCTGTCTGTCCCTCTCTCGCTCGCTTTCTCAGTTGGAAACTACTTAGCTGGTTCGTCTTTCACCTACTTGAGCTCCAATGACAATCCGCAATTGTACGAGCTCACACAGTACCAATGAAGAGTTATAGTAACAGCTTAAGCCTCGATATACTTGTACCGATATAATTCGTATATAGTGCATTATTAATTAAGGATGTTGAGTCCCAAATCGCAAATGATGAGAAAATTCTAAAAATTTTCTATGTTTTTGTATAAAGTATTTAAGAGGTCGTGTAAAAATTTCACAACGATTAGGAAGCTCTTTATTGAACAATTAACATTAATAAATTAAATGGAGTCAAATGTAGTCTTATGGAAACTGGTATAACTTTGCGATAAGTTTTTTTTTTACCTCTCAATTTTTCGATATCTACAATATGCTGAAAGCAATTGAAACAAAATCAAATTTATTGATAAATATTTTTTGTCGTTGTTTAAAAAATTGTTCTTAACAAAATGTTAATCTTTTAATAACGAGCTTCCTAATCGACGTTAAAATTTTACACAACCTCTTAAATACTTCGTACAAAAACTTACTAAATTTTCATCAGAATTTTCTCATCATTTTTTATTTCAAGCCTTAAGGAGGTTAAAGTAATGATGATAGAATTCTTAAAATTTGGTATTTTTTTACACGAAGTATACAGGACAACAATTAACAAGTTTCATAGGTACCCAATACCCTCAAATGACACTGAAGTTGAAAACTAGCGACAAATCCTTTTTTCCATTGTTTGTTAAATTTCGAAAACCATGACTTTTTCGTACAGATTTTGTCTTTGGATCCCCGAGAAGTATCGTTTTATCGTCCGGACTAAATATTTCATATGAATCTTGAGATCTGCTCAAGAAAAAACAGGATTTCGTTGCATTCCAACCATGCCAACTTCAACATCGTATTATTAAGCATTGTGTAACGCGAAGGCTCGCTCGGGTATTGATACAGTTGTTTTTCAAAGGACTCTGCAATAATCTCACGTCTCGAAACACTTGGAGATCGTACGCTTCCATTAATACCCATTTTTTTTTCGTTATTTTCCTTCCAAGGGTCTACATGGACTCCAATTAGTCTTCAAGGCAGAATGAACACGATTCGAGATCAGAATTTTTTTTCGTCCGATCACAGACACTGGAAATCGCTATTGTTGCGAATAACTAATTACATAGAGAAGAAGGAGGAGAAAGTTGCATTCTTTGTCCATGCTCTGTGAGAAATATATCGCGATTCCTCGAGAAGATACTCGACGATAGAGATTGTTGATATTCGAAATGATGCGAGACACATTTTCAACCAGTTTTACAATGTTTATCGACATCAAGGCACGTCCATTGTATCGAGAGCCTGTTGGAAACTTTGAATAAAAAAGTTTTTTCGATTCTCAACTGAATGCACAAATCTCCATAAAGTAATTAGTAACTTAATTTACGGTTACTTGACACTCGACTACGAACGAGCAGTGTGTTGTTCTCGATGAAGCATTCCAATCGAGCTTTTTGCTTCCGAAGCATCCTACAAGTTACGAAATCCGACACTCGCTTCAGGTTTTAATGGTTTTGAGCCAACTTTGATGACAGAGACGCATACGCATTGATACCTGGAGCTATTGAAATTTATGAGCTCCTCGGGAACAAACGAAAATTGGACGAAAGTCTCGATCGTAAACGATGTTGAGGTTTGGATCGTTGGAATGCGACGAATTTCTGGTTTTCTTAAGGAGGTTGGCTACACACAACAATGTTGCCATGTTAAAAGCATAGGAAAATTCGAAATGATTAGAATTTAATGAAATTTGGTGAGTATATTCTTTAGTATTAAATATAAATATACACGTTTTCTAAGATTTTCCTTCTACATAGTTTTCGAGTAATTCAACACTAGAGTTTACATGCATAAGCATAGGATTGAGATATATATAGGTATACCTTTTGCATATTGTAAATTCCAATTATTCGACAACTATGTAGACGAAAAATTTGAAAAAAATTGTGTCATCGTATTTAATGCTAAAGAATGTTATCACCTAATTTTATTAAATTCTTATCATATTATCGTATGTAGCCTTGTGAAAAGCATAGGAAAATTCGAAATGATTAGAATTTAATGAAATTTGGTGAGTATATTCTTTAGTATTAAATATGAATATACAAATTTTTTAAGATTTTTCTTCTACATAGTTTTCGAGTAATTCAACACTAGAGTTTACATGCATAAGCATAGGATTCAGATATATATATACCTTTTGCACATTGTAAGCTCCAATTATTCAAAAACTATGTAGACGAAAAATTTGAAAAAAATTGTGTCATCGTATTTAATGCTAAAGAATGTTATCACCAAATTTTATTAAATTCTTATCATATTGTCGTATGTAGCCAATCTCCTTAAGCAGAGCTCGAGATTCCTATTGAATGTTTGGTCAGGACGGTAAAACGATCTTTTTTTATGATCCAAAGCAAAAATCGGTAAGAAAATTGTCATGGTTTTTGAAATTTAACAAACAATCAATAGAAAAATTTATTTTTCGTCGGACCTCAACGTTGCGAACTTCAGGTTCATCAAGTGAAAAGTTTCAACAGTCAACGTCGATTGCCAGAAGTAGCAGTTTTACTGAATAATCAAGAATACTGATGCTCTACGTACGACCGAGCAATGACCTGGCAGTAGTTTGAGTATTCGCTTGGTCAGACACGATGGGAATCAAGAGATTACATCATCGCCCTCTGATGAAAAGTATCTCGGAAACGACATCGTACGAAGTAGAGAAACGACTGTACGCAGACGGTGATTGCCACAGCAATTACTCGGACGTGAGCCAAGACAGAGTGGAAAATACATTTAGGGAAACGTGATGGCCCGTTTATTCGGCTGTGTCAGTACGAGTATCATTTTAATAATAATAATTAATAATAATTAATAATTAATAATTAATAACTAATATTGACTGGAAGCGAACCTGCAGGACCAAATTATCTGCCAAAATATGAGGCGATATATTGACGTTTCTTTGACCCAAAAGTGATTTTTTGATTTTCAAAATCCGTAACAGCGATCCCTTTGAGGGAACTGTGTTATACACGTGTTCCTCATGGCTTGTCATTCGATATCGCCTGGATCCTTTTATTAGAAAACAAAAAGTCGGAGGTTACACTGACGATACACTCGACTATTATCGATTCGGTCCAACAAACGCCAGGGCACGGTATCGAGTACCTAAATAGCATATAGATCTATAGATCCGTGAGCATACGTCTGACAAAGTTTACCCAGAGTTCTGGGCTGCGAAATGTCGGAACGAGGGGTCGCCACACGCAGAGACAAGGGAAAACCTTTCATAGGTGTTTCAATGAAATCCAAAACTTTTTGAATCGCGATGTTCGCATCAATTCAACGTACGAACGAATTTCTGTCGTTCGGTGCATTTTATTTTTCGTTTGCACGATGACGAACGTTTTTGCCTTGCTAGAGGCGATTTCAATGGCAAATGGAACAATTTTTCCCATTGATAAAGAAAAACAAGATGCACGATGCTCAAATCTTCCTTTATGAGGAACTATATTTTTTATTTTGACATCCTCGTAGAGGAAGCTCTCAGCGTGGTGCATCTTGAGCATCTTGAGGAAGCTATTTGCAAATTTCAATTTGCAGCGTTTTTTGTATTTGCATTTAAAATTACATAATTTCGACAACTTTTCTAGAAAGTAGAGAGGAAGTAGAGACTTGTACACAATATGTTACAAAATTTGCAGAAATTAGAGCGGTTGGACGATTTTTCAAAAAACTCACATTTTCGTAAAATTCGAAAAATCATAAAATTTAAACCGTCAACCGATATTTCCCAAATTCAATATCAACCTTCCTATTATGATACTCTATTTATAAAAAAAAAATTAGTAACAAATCTTAAAATTTGCGGAAATTAGAGCGTCGACACGCTTTTTTTTGAAAATTTCAAAATGCCGTAGAATTCGTATTTTTCTAGCAATTTCAACATAATGCTCAGAGAATTAAGAGCTTGTATAGATTAACATCTGTGCAAAACGGGAGCCCTGTAGCTCAAATCGTTCTCGAGTTATGAACGTTTGAGTTTTACAGTGCCAGAACATACACACACACATAAATCCGGACATTTTTTCTAGATATGATTTTTCGATGTTTTGGGACATTTTAAGCACATTGACATTGAAAACTGGAAAAAAAAAAAATTTCACCATCACATAGCTTCCTCTATGAGGAAGCAATAAAGCCCGAAATTTTCAACGAGTCCATTCCAAGAAGTAATTCAGCATCGGTTGAATTAATTTCTAAGAATTTCCATGATTTTATCAACTACAAAAGAATTTGATAATATTTCATCATTCATCAATAACGCTTTCTGCTCGTCTCTCGCTGAATTATCGATGAAAGAAAAACAAAAGCAGCGGCGGTTGTTCGGCGGCGGCAGAGCCACGAAACCCATGAAAAGTCAAAGCACGAAAAAGTCGTTTTTTCATTATCCGAATGAGTTTACAGGTTTTTCTTCTGTGGAAGAAAAGTTTTGGTGAAATAAAAGTTTTGGCAGAATCCTGCGCGTCATCCGCTTCCCTCAAACGATCCTCGAGTGTATGTGTCGCGTGGTCCTTCTCTCCGCAAATATAGAAACAAGTTCGACATGCCTATATATACGTTCGCGTAAAAAAGTGACCGCGCAACGAAAATAAACGCGAAGCGTAGTTACGAAACCAATCGGAGCTCGTTAGTGTTTTGTTTCACAGTAAATCTCAACAATTAACAACAGAGCAACTGGAAACTCTGGTCCAACCAAGCCCAGTGCCCATTGCGCTGTCTCATCGATAACTACTTGGAATTGTATTTCACAAATACGTGACTACGCATAATTACTCGTAACGTAACGTCGGTACACAGACAGGAAAAGGTCAAGCAGATTTTGCGCTGTTACGGATGCACCAGGATCCATGAAAATATCTGCTCGTATTTCCCATCGAGGCGCGTCCGCTTTTTTACCAACTCGAAGAGGGATGTTTCAGAGTTCAAAATAATTTACTATTCCTATTTCAAAAGTGCAAACGAACGAGGAAAAAAAAAAATCTGTTGGATCGCCGCGCCATTTTCTGCGGGAATTTCAAGAAAAATGAAACGACGAATCTCTCGTGGATCGGCCAGTTTTTCCAAAATGTTCCTTTGCCTCGGAGCCCTCGCGACGAGGTAACGTTCTAATGGACTGGCCTAATGGCAGGAGTACGTGGCTGGAGGCAACACCCTGAGGAATCTCGAGAAACAAAAAGAGGGGAAAAAATTGGGGCTAAAATGATAAGCGATGAGTTCATCGTTGGAAGTCCCAAGTCTGTACGTTCGAATAACAATGATACTGAAGTATGCGCAACCTTGGGTTCCAACGAAAAATACATTTTTCTATAATTGTTTGTTCAGTTTAAAAAACCATTTGAAAAAAAATCGTTTTATTTTCCTGATGCAATATCGCGTAAGAATCTTGAGATCTGCTCGAAAAAAACGGGAATTTCGTTATCGAATAATGAAGAAAATTCAGCAACGATAATGACAAAAAAGGAGAAAAAAAACAATGCCTGGAATTTTAATGTAGTACTTTCGGTTTTAGAATTACCGTTCAGAATTTAATGAAATTTGGTACCCTAGTAGATTATGCTAAGAACAGGATCCAGTCAGATTTTCAAGAGGCTACAGAGAACCAAAAAAAAGATATTCGCATTGGTAGCTTTATACATTTAACATTGAGTTTTATAATAAATCTCATTTTTCATTGTATTTACAATGAATTCTTATCAATTCTTAGGAGAAATCACAGTTTTCATTGTAAAATATAATGAAATGTATGAAATAAATGTTGAATTCATTAAATTACCAATGCGAATATCTTTGTTCTGGTTCTCTGTAGCCTCTCGAAAATTTGACTGTATATTTTTCTTATCATAATCTACTACTGTACCAAAATTTATGAAATTCTGAACGGTAATTCTAAAACCGACAGTACACTACCTTAACATTGAGTTTTATGATAAATCTCAGATTTCATTGTATTGTACAATGAATTCTTATCAATTCTTAGGAGAAATCACACTTTTCATTGTAAAATACAATACAATGAAATAAAATACAATGAAATGTGTGAAATCGATGTAGTAGTAGTAGTAGTAGTGGAGTTTTACATGCATACCCTTGTCGGGTTTTTACATGGTGTGCTTTTTGTATTTCCTCTATTTATTTTTATTTCCACTATTTGTTTCTTTTCTTCCCACTGTTTTTTTGTTTTTCTCCACTACGCACACTGTGGACCTACATTTTTTACGTGGGTTCCGAACCACAGAGAGTACAGCTTAGGACACTTAGAAAAATCCATTGGTGTCGGCGGCGGGAATCGAACCCGGGCTCGCTGGGTGGGAGCCGGGCCCGTTACCACTGAGCCACTGCCTCTCTTTATATGTGAAATCGATGTTAAATTCATGAAATTACCAATGCGAATGTCTTTTTTCCGGTTCTATGTAGCCTCTCGAAAATTTGACTTGATCTTTTTCTAATCATAATCTACTACTGTACCAAATTTTATTAAATTCTGAACGGTAATTCTAAAACCGACAGTACTACCTCAACATAGAGTTTTATGATAAATCTCAGATTTTATTGTATTTTTCAATGAATTCTCATCAATTTTCTATGAGAAATCAGTTTTCATTATAAAATACAATGAAATGTATGAAATCAATGTTGAATTCATTAAATTACCAATGCGAATATCTTTGTTCTGGTTCTCTGTAGCCTCTCGAAAATTTGACTGGATCTTTTTCTTATCATAATACCAAATTTTATGGAATTCTGAACGGTAATTCCAAAACCGACCGTACTACCTTAAAACCACGTCGCGTCACGAAGCATATTGCAGCTTCGGGCTCAACTTGGTTCTCGCACGTTTTCAAGTTCACCTCAAAGCCGAGTTTCGGCATTGAGGGTGAGCTTGGAAAAGGCTAGAATTCAGGCCAAAGATGACGTTTCAATAAATTATATATTCAAGCTTAATGAGATTCTGGGATAGTGTTAATTATTGTATAGCGTCGTTATCGTTAATGTCGTCAATAAATAACAACGGTATAATGAGATGTGTGATTACGAGTGAAATAAAAATGATGGCTGTGTAGGAAGAAATCGGTATTTATACAAATTCCACAAGGGCTGTGGCTCGAATGGTAAAAAAAAAACGAAAGCAAAAAAATGGCTGCCATAAAATATAGGAGCAGCCGTTGGTCACTGTACGCGGGGTTGGAATTAGAAAGCAAGGGAGGAGAAGGCGATTTGGTGTGTGCAATCGGCGTGGATCGAGGCGCGATATCCACAAAGACGTGGAAGCTTCCCCACGAGACCGGAAGTCCAAGTCACGAGGGTACGAATCGATATTTCTTGCAGCACGCTCGACCGCGCCTCTGAGAAACGATATGCTGGGTAACACGCTCCGTGAGCCTCGTATCTCATGAGCTTGAACCCCCTCCCCCCTCCCCACCTAGTAGGGCACTGCTGACACAAAAACTAACCGCCAACCCAACATTTTTCTAATCTCAGCAAAACGCCCTGACTCTCCTCACGATCAACCGTACTTTTGAAAACGATAAAATAAATAAAAACAGCAACCCGGCATTGCTGATCGAGCCTACACACGTGCGAATGTTTGGAGTAAACATGTGCATGGGAAAATAAACTTTAGCGTGCGATAAAGTAATTATTGTGTACAAAGTCCGAGCTATTACTCACTTTGTACTTATCGAGGCTTTTTCTTTATCAATTATAAACGAAAAATAATGCTTATCACATTCACTCGTTTCTGGCAAATTATGCTCGACGAAAAAAAAAAAACTCTCAACTATTTTATTATTCGTTTCGATAAAGTCTGATGCCTAGACACTTCTGCGGCTTGTCAACAGCCTGCCCCGCTATTTAATCCCCACTTTTGAGTCATTTCCAGTTTCGGGTGCTAGACCCTTGTGAGAATGTTGCCCACAGATATACACTCGTGATGCTTTAGATCGTTCAGTAGGACCAGGTGCGAAAGTATTTTATGCTAAATAATTGTTTTGCTTCCTCATAGAGGAAGCTATGTGACGGTGAACATTTTTTTTTTTTTCAGTTTTCAATGCCAATGTGCTTAAAATATCCCAAAACATCGAAAAATCATATCTAGAAAAAATGTCCGGATTTATGTGTGTGTGTGTATGTTCTGGCACTGTAAAACTCAAACGTTCATAACTCGAGAACGATTTGAGCTACAGGGCTCCCGTTTTGCACAGATGTTTATCTATACAAGCTCTTAATTCTCTGAGCATTTTGTTGAAATTGCTAGAAAAATACGAATTCTACGGTATTTTGAAATTTTCAAAAAAAGCGTGTCGACGCTCTAACTTCCGCAAATTTTAAGATTTGTTACTAATTTTTTTTTTTTATAAATAGAGTATCATAATAGGAAGGTTGATATTGAACTTGGGAAATTTCGGTTGAACGGTTTAAATTTTATGATTTTTCGAATTTTACGAAAATGTGAGTTTTACTTAGTTTTATTTATTTTACGTAAATGTGAGTTACTTTCTAGAAAAGTTGCCGAAATTATATAATTTAAATGCAAGTACAAAAATGCCTGCAAATTGAAATTTGCAAATTGTTTTATTGAGTTTTTTTGAAAATTGTTAAATCGTCGTGCCCTGCACGACGAGGATTTCGTATTTTCTTTTGGCAAAGTTTTTGCCAAAATAACAATAAGCAGCTTTAAGGGCTTGCCCCAAATCCAAAGGTGCCAAAAATGGATCAAAGTTCACAGAAAAAAAATTCTAAGCGCTTTTTTTATCGTTGAAAAGATTTTTTTTCTCTCTCGCGAAAGAGTTGTAGAAAAATTCGACAAGTTCGTATGTCGACGTTTCCAACCTATGTGTCAAGACCTTCATTATCTTTCCTTTCAGCCGTGTGAACTTACAAGCTTTTCTAGTCATTCAACTGCATAATAATATTCATCGTCCCGTTCATTCGTTCTATCTTCCCCAATTATAATGAGGAGAAGACGCGGAGACCTTTCGCAGTCCAAAATGAATTGGTCGTTCGAACCAGATGCTTGACTATTTTTGAACATGTACGTATAAAATTCCACCAGGAATTATTTTTCGTGTTTCGATCCCATTGCATCATTGCAAATCATTGAAAAAAATTACGATTCCGAAAAGATATGTATTTAGAGACGAACCTGTGCAGAAAAAACATGAAGGTCGATATAAATGTTTCAGGAAATGTACAAATATAATTTATTTCTTTTCTTCATACTCGTGCGCCGATCGATTTTTTTTTCTCGTATATGCAGCGTGCACGTGTCGGTTTATATTTATAATCCCGCGAGTGGGCAAGAGACACATTCTAAAAAGTCAAGCGAGGAACGACTTTATCCGCGGATAAATCCACCTCGCAGTTTCCAATGGAGAATCTTTTGCTATCGAGGACGAGCTTGAACCGGATTACCGGTAACCTCGACGGAAATGATTATTTTCACCTCATTGCGCAGCCAGCCAGCAAATAGTTGCAGGGCAGACCCTCGAGGCATAAATTCAATGTGGAAAGGCAAAAATAAATCTTCTAATTCATACGTCGTCCATATTGCCTTGTCCGAATATATGTGGATGCGCAATTAATCGATGCTCGCCAACGCAATCGACGAATCGCAATATGTTTCCAATTATTTTTTTGTCTAGACTTTTTTTTGATTTTTTGTTTTTTAATTTTCCTACAGTATTGTTCAACGATAATGGGAAAGTCTCATTTGCCATTAGAAAACTCAATTCACTAGGAAAATTGGAAAAGCTGCATTATAACTCTTCGAGTACACACTGGGTCATTTTGACCCGACCAATTATCAGTCACCGATTTTTTGGCATTTTATAGCGACGAATGTTTTAGCATTTAATTTTCGTTTTCGTCAGAGAATAAATTTACGGCCATGAAATATGAATAATTTACTACAAAAGACGTCTCTACGAAAAACGTAAACAAAAATGCATATTTACCGAAATACAACGATTTGAAAAGCGCCTCGGGTCACATTGACCCAATGTGCACTCAAGGGGTTAATTAACAAAATAATAAATGAAAAAAATATATTATTTTCCACTGTACTCCAACGATGCAGACTTCGGCGTCATGGAAAAGCTGAAAAAATTCCTTTTCAACGCGATTGCATTTAAACAATTAAAAAAAAAAAAAAAAAAAAACCAATAAATTTATTATAGAGGTGCAGCCATAGAATTCTATGGTCTCCGTCTCTGTCTCAGCCTCGTTTTCAATCAATCCTCCACCGCGTATACGTAGAACTACATCGTGGCAACCTTATACACCTTTTCACAGCAACAACTTTTAGATCATGGAACATGTAAAGGCAGACTCTTTTCCCCATGGACACAAAGGAATAAAGAATAAAGAAAGAAAAAAGAAAGCAAGTAACATCTTTCTTGGCGAAGGTTTAGCGAACTTTCGACCCTCGCCCTTTGTTCTATCCCCCTGAATTATGCAGAAGGTATGAGAGACCGAGGGCAACACCTTTCCGAGGATATATGGAGCACGAAATTCTCGACGAATGGTACGAGTAATTTGCGAGGCTGTCAGCTTCACCCAAAATACAATATAGCCTAGTAAAAGTTGCCTTCTCTCTTGGGAAATGATTAATTCGAGGTATGACGATCCAACCAAGTTATATCTCATATTTCGTATCAAGCCAAAAACCACTTCTTGTTTTTCTTCATTCTCTCCTTATCCGATTTACGCTTTTCCGAGTAATTATCCAATTAACTTGACACCGAAAAGTCATAATTGCGACTGGTGCAGTCGTCAATGAGTCCCGAGACGTCGCCGATCATTGAGACAAACCAACAAATTTGCAAATTTCAATTCGCAGCGTTTTTTGTATTTGCATTTTAATTATATAATTTCGACAATTTTTCTGGAAAGTAAAGAGGAAGTAGAGACTTGTACACAATATCTTACAAAATTTGCAGAAATTAGAGCGGTTGGACGAGTTTTCAAAAAACTCACATTTTCGTAAAATTCGTAAAATCATAAAATTTAAATCGTTCAACCGATATTTCCCAAATTCAATACCAACCTTCCTATTATGATACTCTATTTATAAAAAAAAAAAATTAATAACAAATCTTAAAACTTGCGGAAGTTAGAGCGTCGACACCCTTTTTTTTGAAAATTTCAAAATGCCGTAAAATTCGTATTTTTCTATCAATTCCAACAAAATGCTCAGAGAATTAGGAGCTTTTATGGATTAACATCTGCGCAAAACGGGAGCCCTGTAGCTCAAACCGTTCTCGAGTTATGAACGTTTCAATTTTACAGTGCCAGAACATGCACACACACACACATCCGGACATTTTTTCTAGATATGATTTTTCGATGTTTTGTGACATTTTAAGCACATTGACATTGAAAACTGGAAAAAAAAAAAAATGTTCACCATCACATAGCTTCCTCTATGAGGAAGCAAAATAATTATTTTGCATAAAATACTTTCGCACCTCGTCCTACTGCGAACGATCGAAACTTTTCTGAACGCGTCTAGGACATTCCGGAAGGAAATGACACACTATGATTCTTCTGGTTTACGCCTCAAAGACCGGAAGCCTAACAAACCAATCGCCCAGCATGTATACTTGGCAACGCCAATTTTATTGGCTTATTCACAAGTGACGATGACAAAGTCTCAGGCGTTGAGAACGAGGATCGCAAGGACAAAGTCTCTACATGGCGAAACACGCGTGCAACAGCATCATTTTCAAACGTACTAGCTCAAAGCTTGTTTAAGCAATCTCTACCTTCCCTTGCTCTATTCTGACCTGGCCACGAAACCTCGACAAACTCAATAATGGATCGTAGATATAGTTGGGACGAAACGAAATTGTCGTCTCGTACCTGTTGGCCAAACTCTCAGCAGTCTTTGACGGAGCTCGGCTCCACAATCAACCACGTTTGTCGTCCCGTATCTCTACACACCACGACCTTTCTATCAAATTACAACATTTTTGTCTCATCAAAATAAGACCTTCGATGATTTTGTGAAAAAAATACGTAAAAAAAAAAAAAAAACGAATGAAAGAAGAATTCTCAATTGACCCTCCGTGGTCAGACGTTCTAGAAATAAGGCGCTGGTCACACGGGGTCGGAATGACCCCGTGATGTTTAAACGCTTACCGCGTTGCCAGGATCGTTCCGAACGACACATAAACATTCAGGATATCAGTTTGAACCTTTCCGAATAAGAATATTGAGGGAAAACATTTTTATCCAATTTTCAAAACAGCAAAAAAATATCAGCAAATAATAAGCAATGTGTAGCAAAAAAAAATTCTCGAGACGCCAATAACTTGTAGTAATTCTAACTCAAAGCTGCACCGGGGGTCATTCTGACCCCTGGTGACCACGGAGGGTTGAAAGAAGTCGAAACCGGTTGAAAAGTCTGTGAGGAAATGAAATTTCTCGCGTCGAATCACTGCGCAATATTCCGAAGGAAATGGTATCGTAAATTCCATCAAAAATGATCGATTATTCATTTTGGTCTTATCCGGATTATTCGCATCATCTGGATTATTCAACCTCCGCAATATTTCAACGGGCGTTTCTTTAATAACGTTACTTCGAGTAATTGTCGATTATATTCATAATAATATTTATTGTTTTGGAAGATGTTGGAATAGATAATTCATAAAAGAAAATTACCCACGAGGATCGTTTCCGATCATCATGAAAACATACACTTAGCCAGCGGACATGTTGTCTTTTTCGTTCTTCCGCGGTTATCCACAGAGTTATCGTTCGTACGTCCAGAAGATCAAAACACACCGCAAAGTCTTTCAAGACTCTAGGATCTTTCTTATCATTGATTCATTACGCGATATCACAGTCGACGCTGACTATGATACTCTTCGGTACATGGCCTCGAAGATCTCTCGGGAGATTCCTAAGAAGTTCTGAACTAAGAAAAAAAGCCCATGGATCCATTTTCGGTTCGTATATTCCCCTCGAGTTAGGACAGTCGCTTATTTTCCATTTATTTTTTCTTTCTTTTCCGTCAGACCTCTATACCGAATACGATGGAGTATAATGGAAGAAATCCACCGAAATCCATTATTTTTTATTTATCAATTCACTTGAGAGCATAATAGTTAAATATGTTCGTTTCAAAGTTTCCGACAAAATAGATATTATTAACCCTTCGAGTGCGCACATCCTATAAGTGTATATGGGGTCAATCTGACCCAGTCCGTTTTTTAAATATTTGTATTCGGGTAAATATGCATTTTTTTTTTTTTTGCAGAGACGATTCTTGTAGTAAATCATTGATATTTTATGGGCTTTAATTTATTTATTGACAAAAACGAAAATTAACCTTTTGAGTGTATACTGGGTCACTCTGACCCCAACGATTTTCCGTCACTTTAAGAAATAAATGAAAAATAAATTATAAAAAAAATTCAGGGCCATTAAATGTGAATAATTTACTACAAAAAACGTCCCTTCAAAAATAAACACGAAATGCATATTTACCGGAATACAACGATTTGAAAAATACCATGGGTCAGATTGACCCAGTATGCACTTATAGGACTCAGAGGATTCATAAATGCCAAACAATCGCCGACAAAAAATTGTTCGGGTCAAAATGACCCAGTGTGTACTCGAAGAGTTAACAAAATCGATTTCCAATACTGATCGTTCCGTAGTCTGTATGGCTGACGAGTATTCTTGTAGGCATTCCAATTTCTCAAGTATTCGCTCTTCGTTACATTATGAGAACGAAGAGGATAAAAAAGTGACGCTATGAGACGACGCTGAAGTTCTCATCGTTGAAATGCAACGAAAACTCATTATTTTTTATAGCAGAGCGTACAATTATCACAATGTATTTGTCAACGATAATGAGAGAGTCTTCTTTGCCTTTCGAAAACTGAATTTACTAGAAAAATTGCAACGAGTGCTGCATCAATGTAAAAAATACTGAATAAATAAATTTTTCGTTGAATTCCCACGTTGCAAGCTCCAGTATCATTTCACACGAGGGCTGGAGGAACTCTTGAGCTCACAGCAAATCTCTTGTCATTTCGATTCGTGAATTGCGTGACTGGAATGCAACCTGCGGACGACGTGTCAAGCTCGCGTTGTTTTCCACAGAGCAAGTGTCATGTTTGCTGCCAGCGAAACATGGCGATCCAGTTTATTCTGGAAAGTGTAATAACTGTACATTTTTGCATGACACTTCGATGTTTTTTTTTTTTCCTCTCACGTACATCAGATGCCCTTTCAAATATTATCGTGTCACATGCACGTGTCCTCACTTGATTTTCCTTACAGTTTTTCTCGTCCAGACGAAATTGGCTTTAAAAAAAATTAAAAATTAAAATTAAAAAAATTGTTTCTCCCCCGAAATATTAAGAACTTTGTGAACTTCCGTTATATTTTCTAATTTTGAATTTTCAGCTGCTGATCTCCATCGTTATCGTCGGTGGCACTAACGTCGCTGGCGCACTGACCCATCATCCTCGAGAGTTAGCGCAGAGGCAAGCATTTCTCGAAACCCGACAGTGTGTCGAAGCGCGGCTGACCACCCAACGGGAGAATCAGCAACAGGTCGGTATTTTGTCGTTACTAATCCGAGGACCCAACGCGTTCAAACTTCCACGCTTCATTCCTCACTTCCCTTCAGATTCTCTCCAACTTTAACCACCTTTTGTACAGACAGATATTTGACTATTTTCGATTTTCACACTGAGAAATAAAATTTGTAGATTCAACAAAGCCAGGGCGAACGAAATCCATTTTGTAAATTTGATAAAACATTTTTTTTATTTGACAAAACCTTCACATTGACAAAAAAGGTAATGAGGCGGTAAGCGCATATGTAGTTGAGGCAAAAACTTGTTTTGTCAAATTTACAAAATGGATTTCGTTCTCCCTGGCTTTGTTGAATCTACAAATTTTTTTTCTCAGTCCATGGGAAATCGCTGCTACATGGGTCTGGGGCGTCCTACCATTTTTTACTGCATATTTGGACTCGTTTTAAAAATCTGGAAAAAATCAGGAAAGTAGTTTTTGATCTATAGAAAGAGAGTCTGCAGTGGATGATGTATAAAAATTCTTTTTTATTATTGTTATTTTGAAATTTTCAAAAAAAGGGTGTAGCCGCTCTAACTTGCGCAAATTTTAAGTTTTATTACTAATTTTTTTTTTTTATAAATAGATTATCAAAATGGGAAGGTTGGTATTGAATGTGAAAAATATCGATTGAACGGTTCAAATTTTATGATTTTTCGAATTTTACGAAAATTTGAGTTTTTCGAAAAATCGTCTAACCGCTTTAATATTTGCAAATTTTCCAAGATATTGTGTATTAGTCTGTACTTCCTCTTTAGTTTCCAGAAAATTTGTCGAAATTATATAATTTAAATGCAAATACAAAAAACGCTGCGACTTGAAATTTGGAAATTGCTTTCTCAAGATGCTCAAGATGCACGATGCTCGAAGCTTCCTCTATGAGGAAGCCAAAATTAAAAATATAGTTCCTCATATTTATTATTGTTATTTAATGGTAATTGATACGAAAAACGAGAAATTCGAGCCATTCGTTGAATGGGCTGGACACCCCAGACCCATGTGTGTCTACTGAGGGTTAAAAAATGATGCTGAAGTTTCCATCGTTGCAAATAAACGAAATGGAAAGTTGTTCTAAGTCAAAAAAGAAACTTTTTCATTCCACGAAAAGTTTAGAAGAAGTATAAAAAAGGCGGAAAAAATTTCTCCTAAACTTTTGGTGGAATAAAAAAATTGTCTTTTTTACTTTGAAATAATTTCAATTTCATTTATTTGCAACGATGGAAACTTCAGGATCATCTTAAAAAGCTAGAAACACTTGCATTAAAAATTCGATGTATCACAAATATTTCCATTCGACGACGGCCTCGCCTTTACAAATCATTTCGCCAATTTCCCACGAATCGATTTCCCACATATCGTAGCCTTACAGAGAAAACGTTCTTTTGTACATAACCCATGGTAAAATCTTCTTTTTTTTCGTTTTTTTTTTTTTTTTTTTAAAAAAGATATGTTCGAGAGCCGCAGCTTTTCTATCGCAATAACCGAATAACCGGTTTGGATGAAATTCAGTAAAGAGGGTTCGGCTGGGAGCTTTTTTTCCTTTAAACTAGTAAAATTTCACCTGCGAGGTTCGAAATTCTCCCAATCGAATAGAAACGTATGGGAATCTCGACAGAAATGGCATTGCTCACGAGACACTCGTCTCACAATAAAAACGACGAGCTCATTAGAATGAAAATCTTTCGGAATGATCCAAGTTCCAATGCATACGCCCTCGTTGAAAATTGTCCATGAGCACTAATTGCGAGAAGACTAATAAATACACTGGAAAAGAAATTTATTAAAAATCGTCGATATTTCGTTGAACAAGGTAAACTAAATATTTTTCGATAATTTCAAAATTTTCGTTATTTTGGCAGTATTCTAGCAGGTTTCTAACGGGATTGTCATCAAAATTTACGATTGGAACGACAAAAATTAGCTACCGAAGAGACTTTCTAGAATATTTCTTGCTGCGACGACACAATTTTTGGGATTATTAAAAAAAAACGTTTAGTGGAACGTATCGAACAAAATATCGAACTCTTTCAACAAAATTTTGTTTTCATCAATCGATCAACATAATTAGTACTTCGAGTAACTTTATTACCGATTTTATCGTCGATCTCTCTGACCACTCAAGTTAACGACGTTGGAATCCAACGAAAAATACGTTTTTCTATTACTTGTTTGTTCAATATCAAAAACCATGACAATTTTCGTACCGATTTTCTCTTTGGATTCTAAAAAAAATATCGTTTTATTGTCCTGACCAAATATTTCATAAGAATCTCGTGCAAACTTCAAGATCCTCGAGAACTTGGTTTCGAGATTTCTACAGATAAAAAAAAAATTCTCAAAAAAATACAGAATTGAGCACGAATCAGTGCACTAATGCCTTTCATTCGATTCCCATGACCGATTACGCTGCGAGAAGTTACGCCTCATTATACGAGGGATGAGAGGACTCATGAGACTCGTTAATAGCCAATTAGCACCGATGAATTACGAACGGTGCGTCGATACCGAATATAATGTCGAGAAAGACGTCTCTGTTCCAACTCGAGATGAATTTAGCACGAACGATTTCGAGCGATCCGTCAAATCGAACATTCCGACGCGGAAAAAAAATCGAGTTGAGCTTGTGAAAAAAAAATGTCTACCTCGTTTTTATATCGAAAGGGCGGTACGCCTCCAGGAAATTTCGTGTCTTGATTGTGAAAATAAAGGTTCGAGTAATTCTGAAGGAAAATTGAAATTAAAGAGCACAGTGGTTTTGGGGTGAGATTGGTAGAGTCTGAAGAAAATCCTTTTATCACGTGACGTTATCTCGCAGCGATTCATTTTTCGCTCATTCCCTTATTAGCCTAAGTGGATGATGTATTATGTCAAGGGCGTACCCGGAATTGCTGTAGAATCAGGCCCTGGTTTCGCGACTCAATAATCACTGCACCAAGCCCCATTCGAGTTGGTGGAAAAATGTTACAATCCAAATTGTTAGTGCGTATCGGAAAAAAAGGGAAAACGTGATATATATTTATTTTCCCCTCGTTGATTAGAAGCTTTATCAGATTACTTTACCCATCCAGGAGTGGCGGAGCAGAGTGTTTGTTTGGCGATCAATTTCGTCAAATATTTTGTTGGTCACGTTCGATCGGAGCAGCCTGCTAGCGGAATAAATGGAAAAATAATATGAAAAAGCATACGACGATATTTCGTCGATCGTTTTGTACGGGAAAACGCCTTTAATTTAACAGCAGAATTTATGAAAAACAATAAATTTTGCGGCGTCAAGTAAAACAGAAAGTTTGCATCGTTAGAATGCAATGAAATTCTATTTTTTCTTGAGCAGAGATCGAGATTCTTATGAAATATTTGGCCAGGACGATAAAACGATTTTTTCTCAGGATCCAAAGACAAAATCGGTGAGAAAATAGTCATGATTTTTTAAATCGAACAAACAATTGATAGGAAAACGTGCTTTTCGTTGGGACCCAAGAAGAAAGGTGAATTGATGCCTAAAAAATTATGACGATTCTCAAAGAATCGGAAAGATTGAATTTTCGATCGAACGATAATTAATTGTTGGATAGTCAGGGTCAATTTGACCCGATAATCGAGGCAGGATCGTTTAAATCACCAACGATTATAAGAAAATTGATATTACACGTTGAATAATAATTAGTAAACGATTTGAAACGCAATTACTGCTGCATCGATAAACTCGCGGAGATTACGAGGACATGGTTATGGGGTGAGAGGAGCAAGGCGACGAGCCAACGGATATTCGAAAACAATTTTAGATAAAGATTCGTGCTTGGTTGCACCGATGTCGTCGCTATCATTGATACGCCAGACAGCGTTAACTTAATTATCGGCCATTATTATAACTCCCTCGAATTGATGTCTATATGTATATATACGAAGGAATATGCAGGACGTTTTAAACCGAGGAAGCAGGACACTCTGGACGTCGATTAATTCCTTCATAAATAATTTATTGTTCGATGGATCAAGTGGCGAGTGCCCCTAATGAATATTCATTACCTGCTCTGTGATTCGCTTTACTCTCTCGTCCGATGGACGTAAAGTTTGTTGCGACCAAATCAACGACAGAGAGCCAACCAGCAGGGATTGAGGAAGATGATTTTCAAGTCTTGCTCGAAGAATATCCCTCAAGGAGACGTGAGCACGACTTGAGAAAGACTCAATGAATGACACTGAAGTTTGCATCGTTGGAATCCAACGAAAAATTGATTTTTTATTCATTATTTTAATAATTTATCCACTCGTTGCAATTTTTCTAGTGAATTCATTTTTCAAACGGCAAAGACGACTGTCCCATTATCGTTGACAAATACAGTTTGAGAATTTGGTGCTCTGCTATAAAAAAAAATGAGGTTATGCGAAGAAAAAGAAAAAAACTGGTAGCGTGTACGACAAATAATTAGTCAGAGAAAAAACAGCAATAATAATACAAAAAAAAAGTGTATCGTACATTTTCTTTCGAACATTGATGATGATAAAATATTTTCCAAACGATCCGTTCATCTGATTTGGTACAAAAATGAAAAAATCCCAAGAATAATAATTGCAATATATTAATTTCGTATTTAAAAAATATTGACATTTTGCGCGATGCTGCTTAATTATTGAGCAACGAGATTAATCTCCGAAGAAATGGAAAGTTGTTTTGTTTTTGTTGGAATTGATGAAACGCGATGATACTAAAGTTTGCATCGTTGCAATCCAACGGAAAATATATTTTTTATTCATTATTTTGATAATTAATTCACTCGTTGCAATTTTTCTAGTGAATTCAGTTTTCGAATTTGAAAGAAGACTGTCCCATTATCGTTGACAAATACTGTATGAAAATGTTGTGCTCTGCAATAAAAAATAATGAGTTTTCATTGCATTCGAACTTGAACATCGTCTCATCAAACGACAAGCACGATTCGCCATTATTGGAAGCTGCTCCGACGTTTGCCACCAAGTCGTCTGACTAATAAGATGAAAATAAATGAAAAGATTCCTCGATAATTTCGTCTTCACAGGTAGCTTGTGCTGCTTTTTCATAATTTCGGACATTTATTTTTCTTTCATCACACACCGTCATGTCGAAAGGTGAAACATAGCTTTTTACGTATTTGGAAAAAACATGAAATATTTATAGCACGATCGAAATTTTTGCCCACGTTCAGGCGCGGCTTATAACGCAATTTTTTTTTTTAAAGACACTCTCGTCTCCATCGCAATTGATGTCGAGCTCAAGCCGGAGCCCGACATTTTCCCACAAAAGCTTTATCAAGCGTGTAGTGAAATTTCCAGGCTAAAATTGACTTACGAAACGGGCCACGTTTCAAACGTGCTTTTAACTTTAATGCATAAAAGCCAACTTTTCGACAAAGACAAGTGTGTCAACGGTGTCCGAAAGCGATATTTTCAATAATTTTCCTTGTATTTTTTTGTCAATTGTTTATTACCGTCCAATAAGCAAAAATCGATCGACTCGAAATAGTAAATTTTCGTTCGAGTAGTAGCGATTGAAAATTTATTTAAAAAATTTCATGAAGTTGCAGAGATGAGGGGAAAATAATTTTTTTTTTCATTTTATTCCCAAGGGAGAGTGAAGAATCTTTATTGATTTTCTTTTTTCTATACAAATTTGCACGATCGTTCGGATTGAAGGAATTCGATTGTTGGAGCGGCTACTACAGCGCTACCGGAAATTCGAACGATACGAAAATTCAGAGAGTCTATAAGATTAACGAGATTTTGAAGAGTGAGCGTGGCTTATCGCGTAATATTCCTGCACAATCTCGTTCTCGTATAGAGCGAATTGGTGGCACAGAGTAGCAGGGATTTTATGATGGGTATTCTGCGTTCAATCAGAAATTCTCGACCAGCCCTGCGACAGTCTGTAACGACGTGGTAGCGCATAAGTTTTGCTCATTTGGAAGCCTCATAATTAGCATTCGAGTTTCTCAATGAAGGAAAAATCTTGAGAGACTGTTTTCCAGCGACCACATTCACTTGAAAAACAAACATTTGCATTGAAATAAAAACGAGAAGAATTTCATGTTAACAAAGTAAAAACGAATTTTAACGAACGAAAAAAAATTACATGGGAGAATCTTCCTTCATGATCAAACGAATTGTCCGAGCATAGAACTTGAAATATTTATCCCTTCGAGTGTACACCTGCTATAAATGCATATTGGGTCAATTTGACCCGAGGCGTTTTTCAAAGAGTTGTATTTGCATAAATACGCATTTTTTGGTTTTTTAGAGACGTTATTTATAGTTAATTATCCATATTTTATTTAAATAAAAAATATTAACACAAAGAAATATTCGTTGCCACAGAATCGGTGACAGAAAATTGTTGGGGTCAAAACGACCCAGTATGCACTCGGAGGTCGGAGGGTTATATCGAGTGCAGGAAAGTTTATCAAAATTTCAACAAACGGCCCTTTCTCGAGATTGTCAAGTTACCAATGACAAACCGATGGACAAGTGGATTTCCATAGAAGTGCATGCAACAATCCTCCAAGAGCCTTTCGTCAAGTTTGAAGGACGTTCCCATGTAGGTAATGCGTGTGTTGACCCAGAGCAACATGGCAAAGGCGATTCAGCAGTATTCAGCATATGCTTTCGACCGGGCAAGTCTAATGCGCCCTACTAACCTACAGCTGTGTAAGCTTTTGGCACGTCATGGCGTGTCCTTGCATATGGTTTCCGGAAAATCATGTCCAAGCTCTAAAGGGACACGACTGCGCTGTAAGATAGTGGCAAGGAGAGAAGAAGAATTTCCCTGTGATCGAGAGATTGATGAATTAAGGAGGTTGGCTACATACGACAATATGATAAGAATTCAATAAAATTTGGGGATGACATTCTTTAGCATCAAATACGATGACACAATTTTTTTCAAATTTTTCGTCTACATAGTTGTCGAATAATTGGAGTTTACAATATGCAGAAGATATACCTATATATATCTGAATCCTATGCTTATGCATGTAAACTCTAGTGTTGAATTACTCGAAAACTATATAAAAGAAAAATCTTGAAAAATTTGTATATTCATTTTTAATACTAAAGAATATACTCACCAAATTTCATTAAATTCCAATCATTCCGAATTTCTCTATGCTTTTCACATGGCAACATACGACAATATGATAAGAATTTAATAAAATTTGGTGATGACATTTTTTAGCATCAAATACGATGAGACAATTTTTTTCAAATTTTTCGTCTACATAGTTGTCGAATAATTGGAGTTTACAATATGCAAAAGATATACATATAGATATCTGAATTCTATGATTATGCATGTAAACTCTAGTGTTGAATTACTCGAAAACTATGTAAAAGAAAAATCTTGAAAAATGTGTATATTCATTTTTAATATTAAAGAATATGCTCACCAATTTTCATCAAATTCTAATCATTCCGAAATTCCCTATGCTTTTCACATGGCAACATTGTTGTGTGTAGCCAACCTCCTTAATAGAAAATACCATGCCACGTAACGATGGATGCATTCAAACAAAATTCTGAAGAAATATTTAATGAGCCTCCGTAGACACACTACAATTAACCCACCTCCCTAGACACACATGGGTCTGAGATGTCCTACTGTTTTTTTTTCACTGTTCCTCGGACTCTTTTAAATAAAATCTGAAAAAAAATCAAGAAATTAATTTTGGATCCACATAGAAAAAGAGCCTGCACCGGATGACGAATAAAAATTATTTTTTTCATCATTGTTATTTAATGGTAATCGATACGAAAAACGAGAATTCACGCCATTCGCCGAATGGGCACCTCAGACCCATGCGTGTCTACCGAGGGTTAATTTTTCGTTAAATTCCAACGATATGCAAACTTCAGTGTCACAATAAAAAGGACACGCGCCTCAGGTTCAAGGCCATAAGTCAAAATATGTAGGTCAAGTCCTCTGACTTGCCAGAGTGTATCGATGGTTATACATAGAGCTCTCGGTATCCATGATGATCATCCTGCTCTTCGATTCGGAAGCATATCAATGTCGACCTGAATACAGTGGCAGAATGATAACTGCTGCATGCATGCGGAAAGCACGGTTATATCCACTCAGATTTGACCTCTCCAATATTTAGAATTATATGTACGGGCCAAGAAGCACTGATATCCAGAATCGACAATGCAATCTGTACGTTCAACATTCCCAGCAGATGCTGCGAGCTCGTATATACCCACCGACTAAACTCCTGGTAACAGGGTTAGTGATGCTTTGCCCCGTGTGGATACAGAGTTGGTTACAGAAACGGCTTTGGGTTTCCTTACAAAAGGGAATGGCAAATGCGACATACTTCCACTGTAAATCATCATCATCATCATCATCCCTCTGGTAATGCCAAGGAGCCATTATTTCGCTTCAATAATTAACACGATTACGATGATTACTACTTTTGAAGGTCTTTAGCTATGACGAGCAAAACGTTTAAGCTCTATGGAATCATTGGGCAGTGAATAAAATTGATCAACACTCAGGATTCGTCTAAATTATAAGGGAAAATAATCACACTAGAAAATGGAATGACGCTGAAGTTTGGATCGTTGCAAGGCAACGAAACAGCTCCATTTTTATTAACACAGTTTTTGTCTACGAGACAACAAAAGAAGATACTCCGCTATACGAAAACTCGATGGACCTAAAAAATCACAATTACTGCATGAATTGTAAAATAAATTGGAAAAGAAAAAATTTTCGTTGTATTTTAACGTCGCAAACTTCAGTGCCATCGAAATTAATGAAACTCTTATTTCATGAATTATTATTTATTTATTTATTTATTTATCTATTTATTTACAATGATCATGAGAACGTGATAAGAACAATTGATCCATCTCCCACGTCGACTCGAATATTCAATTATCTCAATCCATGGATCAAAGTCAATGTGACAAAAAAATAATATTTTATCTGCCCTTTGTGGCGTCTGAATATTTCAAAGACCTCAGTAAATGCTCCTTGTTCCTCATCGAGTTGCCAAGTGCACCACAATCATACTTTCCTGCAAAGAGATGTTCGTTGTTTTTTGACAAAAAATCATACAAGTTTTCATCATCATGACAAAGTGCTCAAAGTTAACAATCGTGTGTGTGTGTATGTGTGTATGGTTTTTTTTTGTTTTTGCAGGAGAGACTTTTGTTGAGCGTTCTACCAAGACACGTCGCAATGGAGATGAAAGCAGATATTGCTGGGAAACCGAAGGATACAATGTTCCATAAGATTTACATACAGAGACACGAAAACGTCAGGTAATATATATATATATATATATGATGATGAAGGAATGAAAAATTGCGAATATATTTCCAACTAGAAATTTGAAAATTCATTCAAACTCAAAAAATCATTCGTTCAATTTTGAATTCTCTTGTTCGAGTGATAAACCGGAAAAACGTAATAAAAAAAATGGCGATTGACTTGAAATTTGCCGGGTTCTTGTATCAAGCTCTCAATATATAGAATTCTCATTAACGTGTTTTTCCGCAAGTCCCGCCATTTCCTTCGGCTATTCCAAAATAACGTTCAACGTTTGCTCTTTTTGCTATTCTTGCTTTCTCTCTCTCTCTCTCTCTCTCTCCGTCTTCCTCCCTCTCTTCGTTTCACTCGAATCTCTTTTTCCATCTGGTATTTGTTTTGCTATGCTTTACTCGCCTCAGGTTGAAGAAATCCAATTCGATTCTCCTTGGCTTGGCTAATGATAAAAGTGTTTGAATGGACTTGGGTCACTTTGTGAAATGAGATCGAGCAAAGAAGATTTACCCTAGGGCGAGTAATATAGTTGGTCTGACGTAAGTTCGAGCCGCACGTATAGTCGATTCTAATTATCAAGTGCCATAATTGCTCTTGATCGCGTACATGTCCCAAATGAATAATTGAACGTCGCCGCGTTTGGGTTGACGACATAAAAAAAGCCAAAAAATTTGTTTACCGTATTACGATCAGAAAACGACTTTGTTTAGGATTCTTTGAAAATTTTGTACAAACGTTCTTGGCACCAAAACTAACAGTTTTCTCCTCTGAAGAAAAATTTTCTGACGTTTAGAATTTGAGATATTTAATTTCCAATTTTTTATTTTTTCAATCTAAACACGTGTGACGTCACGTTTCGTTAAAAAATTGCAAGAAAAAAAAACCAAAAGAAACGCGACTTCAATTTACACGCGCTTAGATGGGAAAAATAAAAAATTGGAAATTAAATATCTCGAATTCTAAACGTCAGGAAATTTTTCTTCAGAGGAGAAAACTGTTAGTTTTGGTGCCGAAAACGTTTGTACAAAATTTTGAAAAAATCCTAACTAAAACGTTTTGTGATAGTAATACCTTAACACAGAACCCACAAAATTGCATTGGACTCGAGACTCTAATGCTTGAAACTTGCGAAACATGAGACTGAAGTTCCCAAACGTTGGGTTCCAACGAAAAATACTTTTTCTATCAATTGTTTATTCAATTTCCAAAACAATCTGTTAACACGGGTATTAAAAAAAAAAAAACAATCAAACGGTTTGTTCCGAGTGGAAAAAAAAAATGTAACATTTTTTAAAGATTTTCAAAAAGTTTGAATAACAAAATTGCATTTGCATAAATGGAAGGCATGAAAGAAGAGATAAAGGGAGATTTCGTACATTTACTGATTCCGGAAGACTCGATTGCCTAGGGGTTTGTTCTTGAATCGAAAAGACACCGGTAATCGATCGGATGTGGAATGAAAAGCCAGTCATTTCTCATGGGACACAAAACGATATTGTACACAAAAGCGGATAGAGTCACGTTACGTGGTTAATAAAGAGCTCGAATGTTCGAAAGGTAAATAGTATCGAATAATGGGATCATGTCGATTGATCAAAGTGTTTGCTCAGAGCCAATTTTCCGATTGTTTTTTGCGTGCAAATCGTTTTGCTTGGCGATCTTGTAACCGGGAGGCCATCTGGTGGAAAAAAAATTAACGATTATCATTCCGCGGTTCCCTTTTATACACATATCCAGAGGTGAATGACAAACGGAGAAATAATCTTAACCCTTCGAGTACACACGGGGTCATTATGACCCGAACAAAATTTTTTTGTCACCCATTGTATGGCGTTCGATGACGACGAACGTTATGGCATTTTTTTTTTCGTTCTTGTCAATAAATAAATTTAGAGCCATGAAATATTGATAATTTACTAAAAAAAACATCTCAACAAAAAAAAACAAAGAAAAATACATATTTACCGGAATAAAACGATCCGAAAAAGGCCTCGGGTCAGATTGACCCAATATGCACTCATAGGACGTGTGCATCCGAAGGGTTAAAAGTCTGAGAGGAAAGGGAAACTCCAATGAAAAATTTTGTCATTTATTTTTTCGTCTCCTATCATCGCATAACTTAATTAACAATTGATTTTTTTTTCAGTATCCTCTTCGCTGATATTTGCGGTTTCACATCGCTGTCAGACCAGTGCACAGCCGAAGAGTTGGTCAGACTTCTTAATGAACTTTTTGCAAGGTGAGTTCTCGAGACTTGGTCTCAAACGAATTATTCCTCGGCGTTCAAACGTTCGCAGTTAAATTCATGGAGAAAAAAAAAACTGTAGTTGGAAAGTCGTTGCTTCATAAACACACGCCATGAACAATTTTTCTCGTCAGCACCAAGAATAATCTGAAATAATAATGTAACAATTTCCGACCACGTGCGAAAACGATTCTCAGACTCACGAAACGTTTCAATAGAATTACGAGTAACTTTTTTATTTTTTTTTTGTCTCACGACAAATTCATCAAGAACTATATAAAAAAAACCATCGAAATTTCTATGACAACTTACGAATGGAGAGAGAATTCTATTAAAAATTTGCCCCTGAGAGATTTGGCAAATGCACAGTCATTATTCGTCCGAAATTGGGCGAAAAATATGAAAATTTGGGGGGAAAAAGTTTGCACCATTTTCCAAAGAATATAAATTAAAAATTAGTGTGTCTTTGCTAAAATCCTTTGGAGGGCGACATGCGGTAGACCAGAGAACTATGACGTCGTAATAATTTCGATATTATTTTCTCCCCGTGCATCCTTATGCATGTCAAACATATATTTACTTGATTTATTCAGTCCATTCGAGTGGAATGACTGTATTTGATAAGCCGCGATGTCAAAACGATTTGAGGGTGAAAATAGTATTGAAAAATTCATGTTGGAGTCGATTCCGTCGGTCTGCGAACCGAATGAATAAACATTGCAAAGCTTATGCATAAATTTTCCTAGTAATCAAAAGTAAATTTCCTTTGAGCTGGGGACAAGTTTCTTGGAGCTTATCTCGTCTCTCTATTGATTATTCTTTTAGTTATAAATTCACATTGACGTGTATTCCGTTGTGTATAATTTTCACAACAAATTCCAATTGATTATTCATTCGAAACGTATCACGTTGGAGAATCCGTCCAAGTCCTTTTTACCGATTTCCTACCAAACTCATTATACGATACTCCGGAATTTTTCATTCCGCTTGTCCGCTCAGCATCTTTTTCCATTATCGCTCAAAGAACTTTACGATTTGTCAATATATATTTATAGGTGCGAAGCGCATGGCCAGCATGCATTCGCAGATCTGAAAATCTTTTGATTCTATGTTTGCGAATACCTGTTGGGAATAGCAATATTTCTTGGGGGTGATATTTCTTCTGTAACGCATTTGCAGTCAGTCCGGCAGTTCAATAGAATGAGTGACGGAAAACCTTTAACGAAGCTCCTTGAGACCCAAGAGGCCAGACTTTTCCATCTGGCACTTTGTCACCGCTTGTTTATAATGAAAAATTTAACGAGAAGAGTATTCTGTGAGAATATTGAAGGAAAAGCAATAACGCTTGATGGCGAAACTCGATGATTAACCCTTCGAGTACACACTGGGTCATTTTGACCCGAAGAATTTTTTCTCACCGCGATAGTTTGGCATTTAATTTCCGTTTTCTTCGAAAAATAAATAAATAGTACATTTAAAAAACGACGTCACTACGAAAAAGAAAGAAAAAATGCATATTTATCGGAATACAACGATTTGATCAACGCCTTGGGTCAGATTGACCCAACATGCCAAGTTGTGACCATTAAGGAGGCTGGCTACACACAACAATCTTGCCATATTAAAAGCATAGGAACATTCTAAATGATTAGAACTTAATGAAATTTGGTGAGTATATTCTTTAGTATTAAATATGAATATACAAATTGTTTGAGATTTTTCTTCTACACGATGTTAAAGTTTGCATCGTTGGAATGCAACGAAATTGCGTTATCTTTTCAGTAGAGCTCATAATTATTATTCAATATTTGGTCTGAACAATAAAACGATCCTCTCTTGCGACCTAAAAACTCAATCGACACGAAAAATTGCCATGATTTTTAAAATTCAATAAATAATGCATAAAAAAAATATTTTTCGTTGAAGCTCAACGTTGCAAACTTCAGAGTCGTTCTTCTACATAGTTTTCGAGTAATTCAACACTAGAGTTTACACGCATAAGCATAGGATTCAGATATATATAGATATATCTTTTGCATATTGTAAATTCGAATTATTCGACAACTATGTAGACGAAAAATTTGAAAAAAAATTGTGTCATCGTATTTGATGCTAAAGAATGTCATCACCAAATTTTATTAAATTCTTATCATATTGTCGAATGTAGCCAACCTCCTTAATTAGATAAAGCTCGGGAATAACGCTCGAGCTTTATTTCCACTCGGTTTGGCATCTTGAAATTCCAATGTAGTGTTGAGCACATTAGGCGAATGTTAATGTACATGTATATGCACATGTGTACATGGTTATGATCCTCGCTGTTTACTCTCGTGAACAGCGAGAGACGAGCCATTGAGTTGAATTCCACTTTCGAGGAGCTCTCTCCCATGTGTGGAGTCTGAATAGTTTTTTTTCTTAACGCTTTTAGTTTATATACAGGAGCCAAGTAATACGAGAGGGATTAACCATGACAACGTTGAACTGGAATGATATTTTTACCGAGAAGTACGAATCTTTGTTAACGAGAAAAAAACGCTCTCGTAATTAAATTTGCGCAGTGCGTACTTTTTCGACTACGAGTGCAAAAAAAAAAAAACTTCGGAAATTCCAGTTAACGTATTACTATCACTGAACGACTTTATTTAGGGCTCTCTCAAAACTTTGTATAAACGTTCTCGGCACCGAAACTAACAGTTTTCTCCTCTGAAGAAAAATTTCCTGACGTTTAGAATTTTTGATGTTTAATTTCCAATTTTTTATTTTTCCCATGTAAACGCATGTAAATTGGAGTCGCGTTTCCTTTGTTTTTTTCTTGCAACTTTCGAACGAAACGTGACTTCAATTTTCATGCGATTAGATGGGAAAAATAAAAAATTGGAAATTAAATATCTCAAATTCTAAATGTAAGAAAATTTTTCTTCGTAGGAGAAAACTGTTAGTTTTGGAGCCAAGAAAGTTTATACAAAAATTTGAAAGAATACTAAATGAAGTTTCGTGATAGTAATACCTTAATTGAAATGTGAATATTGTTCCTGGCTCGTGCTACTTTCGCTTGTTTATTCATTCGTTAAGCTCGTTGCGTAGCTCATTTTTCAATTGCATCGTCAAACAGATAAACTCTCTGGTTTATCACAACGATTATTAAGGAATATTCTTCTTTGTTTCAGATTCGATCGGTTGGCAGCTGAGCACTCTTGTCTGAGGATTAAACTTCTCGGAGACTGTTACTACTGTGTTTCGGGATTACCCGAACCGAGGCCTGATCACGCACACTGCTGCGTCGAGATGGGTCTAGATATGATTGATGCAATCACGTAAGCCTCGTAATCGATCATTTGTCCCTTGAATGCGATTGTTTATCATCTAACGATGACACTGAAGTTGATAATCTTCGGGTCCGGCAAAAAATACTTTCTCTAATCGTTGCTTGTTCAATTAAAGGTATTACTATCACGAAACGACGCTATTCAGAGTTCTTTCAAAATGTGGTATAAACGTTTTTGGCACCGAAACTAACAGTTTTCTCCTTTGAAGAAAATTTTTCTGACGTTTAGAATTTTCGATATTTAATTTCCAATTTTTTATTTTTCGAAACGTGACTTCAATTTACACGCGTTTAGAGATGGAAAAAATAAAAAATTGGAAATTAAATATCGAAAATTCTAAACGTCAAAAAATGTTTCTTCAGAGGACAAAACTGTTAGTTTTGGTGCCAAGAACGTTTATACTAAATTTTGAAAGAACCCTAAATGAAGTTGTTTTGTGATAGTAATACATTAAAGATAAAAAAATATTTTATTTTGGTGCCAAGAACGTTTATACTCAATTTTGAAAGAACCCTAAATAAAGTCGTTTCGTGATAGAAATACCTTTATCAGGCGCATTTATACACGAAAGCTCAAACTTCCGGACGAGTGAGATTGGCTTTAAAGGTCTTTCACCCAAAAGTCTCAAGAAACTTAATTCCATTGACGTATTGACTTCTTTATCGATGATAAAATATTAAATCAATTCCTCGATTGAAAATTATTCATTTTTGAATCTTTGTTGAGCGTTTACCAAGCGGAGCCCAGATTCGCTTGGACCTTGAACATTAAAACTCCATTTTTCGAATCGAGATCGATGTATTGCCTAGAAAATTACAGTTCCAATATTTCAGAGACACTTTCTCAAAATCCCAAATTATAAGAAAACGAAAAAAAATGGAATTTTTCAAGTTTCTGGACGTTGAACCCCCTCAATTGATGACGATGAAGTTTCCATCGTTGGAATGCAGCGAAAATCTTTGATTTCTTTGGCAAAAGGCTCATCATTCAAAGTCAGAATGTAAACGATGACAAAACGATTGATTTTTCCGACCGAAAAAGTATATCGGCTCAAAAAATTTGGAAGTTTTTGAAAATCAATAAAATCTTCAATGAAAACAAATATTTTTCGTTGCCCACCAACGCTTCAAACTTCAGCGTCATATTTATTCCGTTAGAAAATAATATAATGAAAAACACAATTTTGTGAAATCATTAATTAAGGAGAAAGATGCATTTTACGAAAGTAAACTCGAAGTAATCGTCACCGTGTACGAGCTCCTACGACAAGAAGCTTCAGAAGACTAGAAAGTAGCGTCTGTCTGACTACACATCGACTTGTTCCACTTGCTATTGCGTCGAGCGGGCAACGTAACAGTCTCGTGTCTCTGCGGGCTTTTTATCGTCGCTATGTTGCTCAACAGAGCAAATTTACTCCATCCAATTTCTAGCTAACGTCCTTCCCGACGAGATATTAAATTGTTCACGTAGACTCTGCGAATTATTTATTTATACTCGGATTAAATGAATTTCGACAGTCGAGAAAAACTTGCCGACGAGCATGACAAACAATAATTCTTTTTGTACCTTGAGAAATGGAAGAAAATGTCTGATTAACTCGTGCACTATGAAAACTTGACACAGCGGTATTCTGTGTAAAAATTAATTTCACGCGATAATGTTTTTTCTTTCTTTGCCTCATACTCGGTTAATTTTCTTCACGATATTCCGTCCTATCGTTGCTACGAAAATTCTTCGAAAATTGACGCGAATGCCAGCACCATCGATTGATAGAAATTTTCACAAAAAAAAAAGCGACTGAACTTTTTTTTAGCTTTTTCCATAATTCAAAAAAATTATAAAAATTATTACAATTTCTGTTTTAACAAACTTTGAAAAATATCATTCACAAGCAGCTGGTGCATGCAGCGTTGTCAAACCTTCAATTGTTTGTCGCTATTACTCGTTCACCTGAAATGAATTCGTTCAAATTTAAATTTCCAAGTTAGCTCCAACGGTGACAAGAATTTTTGGAGACGGCGTTGATTTCTGTGAACATTATATTTTTTTATGTTCGTTTTTGTGTTGCCACAGTTGGAAAGATTAGTCTTGAAAATGTAGAAATAGTTTCGAAGGGAACGACGCTGAAGTTTGCATCGTTGGAATGCAACGAAATTCCGTTTTTTTCTTGAGCAGATCTCAAGATTCTTTTTGAATATCTGGTCTGAATAATGAAACGATATTTACGATAAAAAAAAAATTATTACGAAAATTGTCATGGTTTTTGAAATTGAGCAATTAATTGAAAAAGGTATTTTTCGTTGGAGCCCAACGTTGCAAACGTCAGTGTCATTGAAGAAATACGTGCGTCCTATATTTTTCTATGGCGTTTCTAAATTTCAAGCCTAAACGTTGGAATCTTGGTCAACCAACAGATATACGCGTGATCCTCCTTAAATCAAGTGACTATTTAAACGTAGACTAGGTAATCACACACTTAAGCTGTACTTACACACGCTTGGTGTAAGTACAGCGTTCAGGATTTGAGGGTAATTAAGGTGATTGCCTTCGAAGTCTGTTGTGTAGAGCTGCTTCGGTTCTGCTGCGATGTCGCGTCGCCTCAGTTTGTTTGTTCCTCCCAACGCGCGACTATTGTATTTTCCTATACCAGAGAAATGTACTCTCGACCAATTTCGAGCCTCCCTTATCTTTCGTATTTTTTCAACACTATATAAAGATCGTTCATGAAAATTCCCTCTTCAGCTCAACATTTTTCGTCTCCGCTCCGATCCACGTGGACACGAATTATTATAATTCACGCGAAAGTTTTCTAAAGTTTTTTAAGGAGGGTGGCTACACACAACAATGTTGCCATGTTAAAAGCATAGGAAAATTCGAAATTATTAGAATTTAATGAAATTTCGTGAGTATATTCTTTAGTATTAAATATGAATATACAAATTTTTTAAGATTTTTCTTCTACATAGTTTTCGAGTAATTCAACACTAGAGTTTACACGCATAAGCATAGCATTCAGATATATATAGGTATATCTTTTGCATATTGTAAACTCCAATTATTCAACAACTATGTAGACGAAAAATTTGAAGAAAATTGTGTCATCGTATTTGATGCTAAAGAATGTCATCCCCAAATTTTATTAAATTCTTATGATATTTTCGTATGTAGCCATGTTAAACGCATAAAGAAATTCGAAATGATTAGAATTTAATGAAATTTGGTGAGTATATTCTTTAGTATTAAATATGAATATACAAATTTTTTAAGATTTTTCTTCTACATAGTTTTCGAGTAATTCAACCCTAGAGTTTACACGCATAAGCATAGGATTCGGATATATATAGGTATATCTTTTGCATATTGTAAACTCCAACTATTCAACAATTATGTAAACGAAAAATTAGAAGAAAATTGTGTCATCGTATTTGATGCTAAAGAATGTCATCCCCAAATTTTATTAAATTCTTATGATACTTTCGTATGTAGCCAACCTCCTCAAATACACTGGAAAATCTTATTTAATTGAGTTGCTATTTAAAAAAATGAAGTAACTGCATCGATCCTTTTCAATGATAAATAAGTTGCAGGACACCGTTCGGTTTTCTCTTTCGAGTCATTTTTTCTTTATATGCGCTGTTCCGAATACGAATGCTGTACAATAAACGCGAGGCATTCCGAGGAAAAGAATTTAATGTTGGAAGAAAAATGGCCACCGAATTTCATTGATTTTTTGAGTATATTTCCACTTGACGGTTTTCGAGAGAGGTCGGTTAAAAAACGGATTTGCTTGACGTGATTTATCGAATGCATATTCCGTACGTTGCGGCACTCACTGACCGAAAAGTCGAATCAGAGTTTAATCTCTTCGTTCCGATAAGCTCTTGCTGGAAACATAGATCGTGCCTCGTTCCAGATCGAATTTCACACGTATACATTTTCGTATCGTCTACACTGGCAATTTCGTGTCACCCTTACGTTCCCTAAAAAACAAGATTTTTTTTTTCTTACGGATATTTTATGTTTTTTAATGCAAGACACAAAAGTAAATTCCAAGTTAAACTTTGGATTTTTTGTGTGGAGCTATTTTTTCGACGATTCTTTTAATTCTTGAGAAAAAATTGACAGGAACGACGAACGGGCCGAATTTAGTAAAATGCCAACGTCACACAAAATGCCGTACACCTAAAACAAAATTTTGTTGAAAAAGATCGATATTTTGTTCGATACGTTCGACTAAACGTTTTTTTTTGAGTATTCCCAAAAATTGTGTCATCGCAGCAAGAAATATTGTAGAAAGTCTCTTCGGAAGCTAATTTTTGTCGTTCCAATCGTAAATTTTGATGACAATTCCGTTAGAAACCAAATATACTGCCAAAATAACGAAAGTTTTGTAATTATCCAAAAATATTTAGTTTACCGTGTTCAACAAAATGTCGATGATTTTTAACAATAGTTTGCATTAAGTTTGCAATGTTGGGGTCCATCGAAAAATACTTTTCCCATTAATTGTTTATTCAATTTTAAAAACCTTGACAATTTTCGTACCGATTTTGTCTTTGGATCCTAAAAAAAATATTGTTTTATTGTGCTGACTAAATATTGAATGAGAATCTTGAGATCTGCTCAAAAAAAAAACGACATTTCGTTGCATTTCAACGATGCAAACTTCAACGTCGTGTGCCAGTGACATTACGAAATCGCGGTCAGTCCCTCGAGGGTTTGCCGACTGTAATTTACTCCACACAGTCATTTGCAACCTCTGCACTGAAATAATATATTTCCACGGATCTCCGAAACAAAGTTTGGCTCTCGAAAGGGGGATTTGAAAATGGCACGAGAATCGAGAGGAAAAATAAATCGACAATCTCAAACAATGCCGAGTGTCCTCTTCTCCCCATGATCTTGATGGAAAATCGAATGACAAAAAAAAACCTTGAAAATGGATCGCCTCATTTTTTATAATAAAATAAATATTTTTTTTTTGCTTTTTTTGTTCCCTAGGCTTGTCAGAGAAGTGATGGCTGTCAACGTCAACATGAGAGTAGGAATCCACACGGGGCGAGTTCATTGCGGAGTATTGGGTTTGAGAAAATGGCAATTCGATGTCTGGAGCAATGACGTTACGCTCGCAAATTACATGGAGAGTGGAGGAATACCAGGGTGAATATCAGAAGGGAAACATTGTCAAATAAAAATGAGACATCAGTCATTTTCATTGTATTCCTTTTTCGACGATTCCTTTTCTTGGATCCGTTGTAATTCACATTTTCATTAATAATTCATGTTCGTATCTCGCAGTTTCTGATTTTTATTAAATTTTTCGAAATATGTTGCAAGTCTCCCGATGGAGCAAATTTCAGAGTCCGATGCTCACGACGTCCCCGCACAATTTCATTGAATAAAGAAATAACTAATTGTTCGCGTATGATGAATTAAACTCGAAAAGCATCAACGAAAAGAAGAATTTAGTGGAAATTGGCTGAAGAGTATTCGTGAATAAATAAGTTGAAACGAAATGAATGAAACGACGATACGAAATTAACGAAGAGAGAGAGAGAGATTTTAAAATTAATGCTTGTAATTTTTGATCCCTCAAAGTCGCGTGCACATTACAAAGGAGACGTTGGACTGTCTTGGCAATGATTACGAAGTAGAAGAGGGTCGTGGTGGTGAGAGAAATACGTATCTTAAGGAGCACAACATCAAAACTTACCTCATTGTCCCGGGTGACACTTTCAAGGACAACGTGACAAGCCCATGCTTAAAAAAAGGATATCCAGCGAATGGCAACGTCTCTAAAGAGATGAGAGTGATGGGCCACGGCTCCCAGCATGGCAAACAGACTAAGTGAGATCTAAATAAGCAATTAACATTTTGTGATTTATTATTCATTTCCATCTTTTTAATTCTCATGTCCCTGATGAATTTCCAGAAATCTTTTTGCTCCCGACAGACTAGGCTTTGGTGAGAGCATCGAGTGTGAAAAAGATCCAGAGGATGAGGTCAACGAATATCTTATGAGGGCGATCGATGCCAGGAGCATCGACAGACTCAGAGCCGAGCACTGTACACCTTTTATATTGACTTTTCGCAGGCCCGATATCGAGGAAAAGGTGCGCCAACTATTTTATATAAAACGTATATCCTCATTCAACAATATTCACAAGTTAAAAATTAATATCAACCGCGTACACATTATAATCGTTGCATTGAATCGTTGCATCGTTGAAATGCAACGAAATTCTGTTTTTTCTTGAGCAGAGGGCAAGATTCTTGTTCAATATTTTCTAAGAACAATAAAACGAACTTTTTTATGGCACTGAAGCTCGTAACGTTCAAGTCCAACGAAAAATACGTTTTTCTATTAATTGGTTTTTCGATTTCAAAAACCATGACAATTTTCGTACCGATTTTCTTTTTGGATCCTAAAAAAAATCGTTTTATTGTCCTGACGTTGAAATCCAACGAAAAAAACGTTTTTCTATTAATTATTTGTTCAATTTATGAAACTATGACAATTTTCGTACCGATTTTCTGTTTGGATCCTAAAAAAAATCGTTTCATTGTCCTGACGTTGCGATCCAACGAAAAATACGTTTTCGTTGGATCCCAACGGTGCGAACTTCAGTGTAATAAATCGTAAGGATTTATGGTAAAATTGCCGAAAAAAAATCGTGAATCATGTTCGTTGAAAATTGCTCCAAATAATTCGGAATTTCTCGAAAAAATTTGGTTGAAAAGTTCATCGTTTTTTTTTTCCAGTACTCCAGAGAGAGAGATCGGATGTTATCAGCCTATTTCATATGTTCCGCTGTTGTTTACATGGTCGTCGTCCTTGCAATAGCAATCACTCTGTCCCGGTACGTCATAATTATCAATTTATTCTCTTATTTTCAATAAACATTAATGAATAGTTCCAAGAAAACTGAATATTCGTATTTTCCTCAATGCTATTAACAATTTTATCCCCGTCACTCGTGTGTGTTTTCCATTGTCATAATGTTTCCTGAATTTCTTACAAAAAAATTACTCCCAACGTTATAAATCGGTGAAAAAATCAAAAACCTTTTTTTTTGTTTTTTTTTTTTTTTTTAATTAACACAAAACTTAATGATTTATTTAAATTTTGTTCGTCGCCAACGTAATGAAACTTCATAATAATTGAGAAAGGAACTTTTGTGCTTGACACTATTTTTTCATTCAGTTTCTCGAACCAACAATTAATGAGATTATAACGAGACGTTTGTTTGACATTGTAGGAGCGTCTATTTTTACACTTGCACTGGAGTGAGTTTATTAATTATTGGACTCATAAATGGCATCCTCTTGGCTGAGAAAAATGAGGTAAGCTGCGAAGGCTGAGTCGGAAGAAAATGTGTAAAAAATAAAAATAAGGATTTCAGACTTTGTGCATGAAATTTGGGGATGTGTTTTTTAAAGTCGTGTCGATATTTAGTCTCTCGTATATAAAAACCGATCGATCGGGGGCTTAGTCTGGCTGGAATCCTGCCACAAACCAGAAAACTTTTCCGAGGCTTTTAATGGCCGTCTATCAAGTGAATATTTTTCGGGTCAATGCCAAATTTTTCGACGAAGCATCCAGCCAACGAGATGACAATAGTGACTCTCGTCTTCACAGACATTGGATTCAAATGATAAAACTTTCTCTGGAATTCACGAACGTAAAACGATGAAAAAAATATCGTTTGTATCATTAAGGCGTTTGATTTGCATTTTTTTTTTTTAACACAAATATGTGAAACGATAACTTCTAAGCTCGCTGATGAAAATCAATTTTTTTTTATTCGAAAGAGAAGAAATTTCATCTGAAAAACATGGATTAAACATCAACATTCATTTTCAGTCCGTTCCGCAATGCGTGAGAAACGCGTCCATTGCCATATTTGAAAACAGACTCGTAGCTCAGAGCATCGCTTCGATGGTTGTCTTTCTCACATTCATAACAGCGCTCTCGCCATTGGTAAGTAAAAACAAACCGCCCAACAAATAAAAATGGAAAAATTGCAAGAAAAAATATGGAAGAGAAAAACACACTTGTATAATTTCTCGGAATGCCGAGTCAACTGTGAAGTTATTTTTGTAAAATGACGTCCATTTTTTTTTTCACAAAGCTAAAAAAATGGATAAAAATAACGAAACATGCCGAAAGCTCTGCTAGAATTGACAGAGAAAATAAAGGAGGAGAAAAAAAATTAAAAATAAAGTAAAAAAAAATAACAAAATAAAAAACGTTCCGATTTACCATTTTGCGCAATTATTTTGTGTAGATGACGTTGGGAAGCAGCGAATCCTGCAGCAACAGCACGGAGTGGCTCGACAATTCGACGGTGATGATCCAAAGCATTTCAGCGTCCAATGGACCATGCTATTACACCCTCTATGCGGACGTGAGTGTCCTACAGATCTGGCCTTTCTATACAAACGTAAATTTCTCGAATATGCCCTCATCAGAAAGGATACCGAAACAAGTGCTCCGTAAATTCGTCATTCAGATTTCATCGCCGCAATAATAGGATCTACGATACCTCTTTCATTCAAACTCACGAAGACCGTTCCAAGTGTTTAAACCAAGACCCTAACTCATACGATATTTAGAAAACATAATCATTTTAAGGATCTCTTTGCGGATCGCTTGGAAAATTTAATAATAGCTTCAGCGAGAACGACTTCTGAATATGCAAATTCCATTCAATCCATTTGACGGATGAATTTCTTGTGCTCTGCTCGTGCTTTTGAAGTTTGAATACTTTCGCGCGGTCACTAGACACCGATGAGACGAAACTTGATTTTATTGCTTGAAATTAATGCAAGAATCAACACTCGAGCGAAGAATATCATTTCGAAGTGGTCCTTTTTTCTCGATAACATCGTGATAATTTTCAAAATATGATAAAATGTTTAGCGAATGATCAAGAAATTAATCGCGCTGCGAAAGTTTATTCAGTTTTGTTTTTTCATTTCTTACGATTAGTAATTTTGTATCGTGTTTTTATAAATTTTATAAATATAGAAATTTTCAAAATATGACAAAATTTTTAACTAATAATCAAGAAATTAATCGCGGTGCGAAAGTTTATTCAGTTTTTTTTCCATTTCTTACGATTAGTAATTTTGTATCGTGTTTTTATAAATTTTATAAATATAGAAATTTTCAAAATATGACAAAATTTTTAACGAATAATCAAGAAATTAATCGCGGTTTTTATTATGTTTTTATAAATATTATAAACATAGAATTTCGCTCTCGAATCATTTTTTTATGACGTTAAAGTTCGCGAAACGAGAAATACATTTTTCTATTAATTATTTGTTCGATGCAACGCTGCAAACTTGACCAGCGTTCCAAATCGAAAAATTGACAAGTTACCACAGGCTCGTAGAAAGTCGCAAAGTTTAAGGTGGAACAATGAGCATTCGAGATAAATAAATGCAATTGATTTCAATGGAAAATTTCGTCGCGAGGATTTCCTTAATCCGACGATATTAATTTCCAATACGAATTAAGCGAGAATTCATCCATTTATTGTTCCATCGTCCGTGTTCGGATTTAGCAACGAGATTTACATGAAAAAAAGCTCGGACCAAGTCACACGTCTGTTGTGGGTGTTTTCGAATAAAGCAACATGGCGCGTGGCCAAAACTGAGATGAATAATAATTTAGCTACACGCGGCTTCTCTGGTGCATTTAACGTTTGATCGAAGGATCAGGCCTTCTCGAGGCCTTTCCGATGATTCCCCATAAACCTTTTCATGGAGAAATTTTTTTTCCAGGTTCCGAATAACCTGTTCTGCGTAAAATTGCAATGGAACCATTGGCTTGTATTTGAGCAGTGATCGATATTGCAATTTTCAACGAAATTTGCAATTGAAAAAAATAAAACGGTTTTTTCTTGAGCAGAGCTCATGATTCTTATTCAATATTTAGTCGGGACATTAAAAGGATCTTTTTTTAGGATCCAAAGACAAAATCGATACGAAAATTGTCATGGTTTTTTAAATTGAACAAACAATCGATAGAAAAACATATTTTCCGTTGGGCCCCAACGTTGCGAACTTTAGTGTCGTGTTTATCTTGGACTTGGCAGAATTTAACCCTTCGTGGTTACCGTGGGTAGAATCCACCCAGTGACCACCTTTCGGCGTAAATATCTACTAGTGGCCGGTATTGAATGGGGCTGTAATCGCCATCTAACGATAGTTTGAAGTGTCCTCTATGCGCTGGCGCGGTGGTAAGTATTACCGCCGCCAACGCTAAAATCTCTAAAATCTACTCTAAAATCAACCAACTTCCAATAATGGAATAAATATGTTTTTTGAAACGCGTGGTATCCTACTATTTTTTTCACGAAAGAACCAGATCTGATGAATATCAGGTCCAAATTTTAGGCAAAAATATTGAAAATCCACCAAGTGACGATTATTTTAGTGAAAAAACTTTTTTTCCCCGTTTATTTTCTTCATTCTGCATTTAAAAAAATATGTTTGCCTTCGATTTCTTTCAGGAAAATTTTTCGTATCTAAACTGAAGTGTCTAAAGGACGTTCAGTAATTTTTTGAGAATTTTTGGGCCGATAGGCTGGTCACAATGTGGGTTGAAAAATAGACTGGGTAGAATCAACCCAGTGTGACCACCGAGGTCGGTGGCGGAAGTGTGACCACGAAGGGTTAAGATTCAGAGTTAATCCGAACACTATGGTTCCATGATAATTTATCGAAAAACGTTGAGGTCGCGTATGAGAATTTGGTGAAAAGAGAAACGGGCTGTGTGACTGACCAATGAATCGTAAACAAAAGCCAAATCCTAGAAAACCTTTGTTCGCGACATGCTGATAAATCAAGATTCAGATTTTCTAAATGCCATTGATTCTTGACCTACATATTTGAAGAATTTACAATTACGAAGAAAGCTCAGCTGGGTTTGTTTTCAATTGCGTTTGTTTTTCAGTTATTTCCGGTGTTGGTGATGCTGGTTATGGTGACCTGTGCAGTTTATCAGATTTTAACGTCGGTCTTCAAGGTCGCTGTGCTGAGTATCGTGGTCGCGTGCTATTTGGCTGTGAGCGTATACGAGGCACTCAACGAGAATGACATTGATCCGGCTTGTAGATTATTGGCCGGGGTTCTTATTGTCTTTTTCATGGCGTGCTTGATCGCCCACTCGCAACACACCGAGGCAACTTATAGACTTGATTTTTTGTGGAAGCTTCAGGCTACCGAGGAAAAAGAAGAAATGGAGCACCTCAAGGCCTATAATCAAAAGCTCCTTGCGAATATACTTCCTGAGCACGTGGCCGCTCATTTTCTCGCAACTGTCAGCTCTGATGTGAGCACAGATATCAGTCAAGTAGAAATCTTTTTTCTTTCTTTTTTTTTTCTAGGCAATTGTCAAATGAATAATCATTTTGAATAATTTATTTGAGGAAACTTTAAATTTCATTATTGACTCTGCATTTGTTGTTGCAGGAACTCTATCACGAGCAGTGCGACTACGTGTGCATAATGTTTGCTTCGATACCGAATTTTTCCGAGTTCTACGTCGAGCTCGAGTCGAACAACGAGGGCGTTGAGTGTCTGAGGCTACTGAACGAAATAATCGCAGATTTTGACGAGTTACTGTCCGAAGAAGGCTTCCGTTATATCGAGAAGATAAAGAGCACCGGGGCGACGTACATGGCTGCTTCAGGTTGGTCAAATGGACATGGATTTGGATATTCTCTTTCTTACTGTTCGAGCAAACGTTCGAGCCGGAGTTGGAGCGAGTATTATGCACCGGGCCACGATTTTCACTTGACGTTGATTGATTGCGAGCCAAGATATAACTTTAGTCTCTTGGACGACCTTAAGCTGGCTGGCTTCATATTGTGACTGGTGAAAAGTTGTCCGAATGTGGAGTCGAGGTCGATCGATCGGTGTCGAAGCTAAAATAATTATTCTCTGCAACTATTCCACGAACGAAAGTTTCGCTAATTTCATAAATCCTGAGCCATTTAAGGAGGTTGGCTACACACAACAATGTTGCCATGTTAAAAGCATAGGAAAATTCGAAATTATTAGAATTTAATGAAATTTGGTGAGTATATTCTTTACTATTAAATATGAATATACAAATTTTTCAAGATTTTTCTTCTACATAGTTTTCGAGTAATTCAACACTAGAGTTTACATGCATAAGCATAGGATTCAGATATATATAGGTATATCTTTTGCATATTGTAAACTCGAATTATTCGACAACTATGTAGACGAAAAATTTGAAAAAAATAGTGTCATCGTATTTGATGCTAAAGAATGTCATCGCCAAATTTTATTAAATTCTAATCATATTGTCGTATGTAGCCAACCTCCTTAACCCTTCGAGTGCACTCTTCCTTCAGGCGCATATTGGGTCAATCTGACCCGAGGCGTTTTTCAAATCGTTGAATTCCGATAAACATGCATTTTCCGTTTTTTTTTTTTTTTTTTGTAGAGCCGTTTTTTGTAGTAAAACAAAAATGAAGCGCCAAAACATTCGTTGGCATTGGATGCCAAACGATCGGCGACAGAAAATGTTTTCGGGTGAAAATGACCCAAGTGTGTACTCGAAGGGGTGTAAAATAATTTTTCTTGCGATCGAAAGGAGGCGAAAAAAGGGAAAAGCCCTTGGAACTAAAAACTAAAATTATCGTTTCCATTGCAGGTCTTACGAAAAGTACCCGAGACACGAAAGACTTCAAACACGTAACTGCAATGGCGGATTATGCATTAAGGATTCGCGATCAACTGGCCTACGTCAACGAACACAGTTTCAATAATTTTCGAATGCGCGTCGGTATAAATATCGGACCCGTAGTCGCGGGTGTCATCGGTGCGAGAAAACCACAGTACGACATATGGGGAAACGCTGTAAACGTTGCATCGAGAATGGATTCTACCGGCGTACTCGACGGAATTCAAGTTACTCAGGAAGTTTACGATATTCTATCGTCCAAAGGCTTCCCACTGACTTGTCGCGGGAGCATACAGGTCAAGGGAAAAGGAAGTATGGTTACGTATTTTCTCGATGGACCTAGACCGACTGAAACTTGCACGAATAATACCAATACGCCAAAAGTAAACTCAAACAACAATACCGATCTGCCGGAAAAGTCAATTTCATCGAGCAACGGCCTACCCTTTTGATTCACTCGTCAAACTAGCATGGAGAACAAAGCGATTACGCATTTTTATGAACTTTATATGCAGGCTGATCACTTGAGGAAGAGATACACGTTGAAACAGAATAGAGAACAAATGAGACTTGCGGAAGAGAGAGAGACGTTTTGTACGATGTTGAAGTTCGAATCGTTGGAGTGCAACGAAATCTGATTATTTTTCGTAGCAGAGCACAAAATTTTCATAGAGTATTTGTCAAATATATTGCGACAGTCTTCTTTGCCATTCGAAAACTGAGTTTAATAGAAAAATTGGAACAAGTGCATGAATTATCGAAATAATGAATAAAAAGTCCATTTTTCGTTTGATTCCATCGATGCAAACTTCGGTGCAATCGTTAGCTTGGCAAATCCTGCAGGACGACGTAAAAGTTTCGAAGAATGAAAACGATATTTATCGTAATTAACCCTAGGACTCTACACTATGTGTTTTAAAAGAAATCCCATACACTGGGGTTACGGGCATCCCAGCACTTTGAATCGATGCAGTTGACTCGCTATTTGTCGTAGAGAGCTTTGTTTTTTTTAGATTTGATTGTTCGAATTCTGAAAAATGTAATGAAACATTTAGAAAAAGTGTAATATTCATTTTTCACGGTGAAAAATGCAATTTAAAAAAATTAAAAACATAATCTTCGAATTTTTCATTATTTAGTGTGGGTTTGGGGAACCCCTGAGTAGGGTCCTAGGGTTAAGATACAAAAAGCTGAGATCTCGAAAGAACTCTGGAAGTTGGTTGGTTAGAGTTAGAGACTCGATGGAGACTCAACGCTAGGGATTCTGGACGTGAAAATCGAGGTAAACGGAAATTCGTTAATTTTCTCTTCATACCCTCGATTCATGGCTCGATTGAGAGCTTCCCTCGTTTATTAGTATCGTTTTGAACAAGTTTTCAAATTCACGAGTCTCTCGATGCGAAATTCAATGATATCGAGTCCGAGAGCAAAAGGTTAATGAAACGATCGTATTCTCAAAACATGCGACCATGAAATTATGTTCGATATAAAAGAAAATAGCTCGTAACGCCAAAACAACAATTGGTGTATAGCAGGAAAATTTATGGCTCGATGTTGATGCTTGCTGTGTGAGAACGACCAAGTAAGTGCGTCCTAACCCGCTATCTCGATCTCGTTATTGAGTCGTTGATTTTTTCTAATAAGAAAGAAAGTTTAGTCGAACCTCGAGAAGAGCCTTTATGTGAAATAATCATTTTTATTATTTATCAACCTCAATTCGAAAACCCATCGCTTTATCGTTATCTTAAGGAGGTTGGCTACATCCCAAAATATCATAAGAATTTAATAAAATTTGGTGATAACATTCTTTAGCATCAAATACGATGACACATTTTTTTCACATTTTTTGTTTACATAGTTGTCGAATAATTGGAGTTTACAATATGCAAAAGATATACCTACATATATCTGAATCCTAATGTTTATGCATATAAACTCTAGTGTTTAATAACTCGAAAACTATGTAGAAGAAAAATCTTAAAAAATTTGTATATTCACATTTAATACTAAAGAATATACTCTGGAAATTTCATTAAATTTTAATCATTTCGAATTTCCTTATGCTTTTAACATGGCTACATACGACAATATGATAAGAATTTAATAAAATTTGGTGATAACATTCTTTAGCATCAAATACGATGACACCATTTTTTTCACATTTTTCGTCTACATAGTTGTCGAATAATTAGAGGTTACAATATGCGAAAGATATACCTATATATATCTGAATGCTATGCTTGTGCATGTAAACTCGAGTATTCAATTACTCGAAAACTATGTAGAAGAAAAATCTTAAAAAATTTGTATATTCATATTTAATACCAAAGAATATACTCACCAAATTTCATTAAATTGTAATCATTTCGAATTTTTCTATGCTTTTAACATGGCAACCTCGTTGTGTGTAGTCAACCTCCTTAAGCCGAAGAATTGATCATCAATGAATATTTCCGCAGATACTAAGCGAACGAGAAAGAGAAAGAGAGAGTGAGAGAGAGAGAGAGAGAGAGAGAGTCGAGTCGACGAACCTAATTCTTTCTTCTTTGCACTGCATCTCGACGAAGTAAAATCTTTACGTCATAATTTTTCGGAACGGATCAAAGTTTTCTTAAAAATTTCGATTGGGTTCGCGAAACACTTTTATAGATGCACAGCTCGTAACGAGCCAAGGTCTAACGAAACCTTACGAGGTAAGAAATTTTTATGCTTTGTTATAAAAAAAGAAAATGAAAATAATAATAAAAAATTAAAAAATAAAAAATAAAAAAATCAGCAACACGGATTTTATCGCGTACCGATGGCATCGGACGAGCACGTGAGGAATAGCCATAGAAAAAGAACATTTAAATAACAATTGAAAACAAGAAAAAAAAAGTATTTCTTCTTACTGCCAACTTTTTTGTCACGTACTTTTGCTCTTTATTTTATCGTAATTTTGTACTTAATTAATTTACATAGGCAAACGAGGCAAACTTCACTTTCCACTTATTCGAATAACTTATTTTTCGAATTATTTTTTCTTGTTCTCAGTCCTACGAAGAACAAATAATTTTCATGATGCCCGATTCACCATAACTTTGCATAATATTAAGTTAAATTTTTCTCGAAATATATATTTTTTTATTATAACGAACGAGGTCGCACGCGCTGCATCGCATGATTAATTTATAATTTTTGAGAAGACGAAAGTGTGCGAGAAAGACGATTTTTAAGTTTGCATCGTCGGAATGCAACGATATTCCGTTTTTTATTATCAGAACGATCATTTTTCGAGATCCAAAAACAAAATCGTTACGAAAATTATCATGATTTTTAAAATTGAACAAATAATTAAAAAAAAAAAAAAAAAACATTTTTTTTGTTGGACCCCGACGTTGCGAGCTTCAGTGTCGTGAGAGAAACATGTCAATGTATTCTATTACCTGTTGTACATACACACACTATATATATATTCAGTCAAGATAACGTAACGACAAGATCGAAGAATTCTATCGATCAAACAGCAGCATAAACTGATAAACAATTTTGTTTCAACCATTTCATCATTAAGGAGGTTGGCTACATACGACAATATGATGAGAATTTAATAAAATTTGGTGATGACATCCTTCAGCATCAAATACGATGACACAATTTTTTTCAAATTTTTTGTCTACAGAGTTGTCGAATAATTGGAGTTTACAATATGCAAAAGATATACCTATATATATATCTGAATCCTGTGCTTATGCATGAAAACTTTAGTGTTGAATTACTCGAAAACTATGTAGAAGAAAAATCTTAAAAAATTTGTATATTCATATTTAAATATGAATATACAAATTTTTTAAGATTTTTCTTCTACATAATTCGAAATGATTAGAATTCAATGAAATTTGGTGAGTATATTCTTTAGTATTAATACTAAAGAAACATGTCATCTATCATGTCTGAAACATGAAACATGTCTCTATATTCATATTTAAATATGAATATACAAATTTTTTAAGATTTTTCTTCTACATAATTCGAAATGATTAGAATTTAATGAAATTTGGTGAGTATATTCTTTAGTATTAATACTAATGAAATTAATACTAATGAAATTAATAAAATGAAATTTGGTGAGTATATTCTTTAGTATTAATACTAAAGAATATACTCACCAAATTTCATTAAATTCTAATCATTTCGAATTATGTAGAAGAAAAATCTTAAAAAATTTGTATATTCATATTTAAATATGAATATAGAGACATGTTTCATGTTTCAGACATGATAGATGACATGTTTCTTTAGTATTAATACTAAAGAATATACTCACCAAATTTCATTGAATTCTAATCATTTCGAATTATGTAGAAGAAAAATCTTAAAAAATTTGTATATTCATATTTAAATATGAATATACAAATTTTTTAAGATTTTTCTTCTACATAGTTTTCGAGTATTAATACTAAAGAATATACTCACCAAATTTCATTAAATTCTAATCATTTCGAATTTTCCTATGCGTTTAACATGGCTGCATACGACAATATGATGAGAATTTAATAAAATTTGGTGATAACATCCTTTAGTATCAAATACGATGACACAATTTTTTTCAAATTTTTTGTCTACAGAGTTCTCGAATAATTGGAGGTTACAATATGCGAAAGATCTACCTATATATATATATATATATGAATGCTATGCTTATGCATGTAATCTCTAGTGTTGAATTACTCGAAAACTATGTAAAAGAAAAATCTTGGAAAATTTGTATATTCATTTTGAATACTAAAGAATATACTCACCAAATTTCATTAAATTCTAAACGTTTCGAATTTCCCTATGCTTTTAACATTGCAACATTGTTGTGTTTAGCCAACCTCCTTAATATACGAAGAAAAATGATTGAAAAATAAAAACACGATTTTTCTTTAATTTGATTCACTCGTCTTGACTGTATCTGAATAAGATATGAGCAGATTAGGCAGCACGTAAGAATAATTGCTTCCATACAGTCAAGCAGCTCTTACGGTGGCCGGTAAAGAAACGAGCTGCCGTTAGAAAAAAAAAATTATCCTCCTGACGAGGCGAAAATTCACTAAATTGTACTTTTTCATCAAATCAATCGATAAACACTCCGAATTTAAAAAAATGAAAAGTTCTGATGCTGAAAGGATTTTTGGATCGTGAAAAAGTGAATAATCTCGAGGTTAACATGACAGCCGAAAAAAAAGAGTTTACTAAGAAAAACGGAAATGAATAGTTTCATTATTGAGCTCGAATGTTCTCCCAAATTGGATAATGGCCAGGTTTTCACTCGCAGTGAATGCTTGACCATAACAGTGAAACGATGATGATTTGTCATGCCGCACAGACCCTGCCAGCAAGAAATGGCGGCTGAAAACTTTTTCCATATATCGACGAGGCAGAAAAAGTTCACAAACTTTCAAAAAAAAAAAAACTTATGGCACGTACTTAATTCGAGACCGAAAGAAAAATCCTTCACATCGTTGTCCATACTTCAGTGACATTCCGTCAAATTTCGACAAAACCTTAATCGCCATACTTAGCATTAACCACTATTCAATGAAAAATAAATAAAATATTACTTCGACCCGTCGTTTGTGTACTTGAGAATGTTCTAGTCAATAGTCAATGCGAAAGAACTGAGAGCAGATTATTAGCAAGGGAGTGAGTCAGTCAAGACGATACATACAACGAAAGTGTGTAACGGAGAAAAAAAAAGAGTTTTGCTGAAGGGGACCACGAAGAGAATTAGTGGGGAGCGTTAGTAAAAGATTTTAAAAGCAAACGAACAAAAAATTCAATGTAAAAAAAAACAACAAAATATAAACCACGACCGACCGATCGAAAAAACGTTCAATCTTGGCTGTCACGAAAATCCCTGCGTTTGCAAGCGTAAAGTTACAATATTTGTCAACGTAAACGCATATGAATGTGTATCATAAAAAAATGCATACTGCACGAAAAAACAAAAATAAAACATTGTAACGATTTTAAGACAAAAAACAAGAAATATGAAAAACTAACACATTGCTTACTGATTAAATTAAATAAACAATAAAATTAATGATCAAAGAACGACGTGTGTTGATCGTGGAAATTACAAACTCTGTACATCGTACTTCCGTCACATTGAAATAATAATGATAAATAAGAATTGTACCGTTAGTATTATTTGGATGTGTGACTGGCAGGCCCAGAACGTTCACGTGTCTTTATAGCCGCGTCTCTCAAGTTGAAAGTTTACGAATATGTGATAACAGAAAGAAATGTACATTTATTATAAGCTGAATGAAGAATGAATTATTGTAATTATCGTAGCAACAAAAATAATAATAATAATAGGAATAGTAAAATATAAATTTAAACTTAAATTTGAAAAAAAATTAAATTTAATTATAAATTTAAAATATAAATATAAAAAGAAAAATACTATCTCGATGTATGAAACGCGATCGCTGAGGCTATAATTCCAGATATTTGCACGTGAACGTTAATCCGCTGATACTTGTAACCGTGAAAAACGAAACCTTGTCGCGAGCTGCTTAGGAATAACAATCATTGGGACTCGCGTGTGATTTATTGTATTTTTAAAATCGACTTGGCTGGAAAAAAGGAAAAAGTTTCGCGGTTATTATAAAAATGAGCATTTTCCTCGCGTAGGAATGAACAGGATTTTGCGATCTAAGGAGAAATGAGCGTTCAAGGAAAATCGCAAAAGCAGGTTGGCAGCCAAAGTGTTAACAAGTTTTTCGTTTGCTAATTCCAATGAGTTTGAAAATCGATGCTGCAGAAAATTGATTATCCCGAATATTGTAAGGCGATTGGGATCGTCGACACAACCGCTCAGACCCGTCGAGTGCCTATTGGGTCAATCAGACCCGAGGCGATTTTCAAATCGTTATTTTCCGGGAAATATCGATTTTTCGTTTTTTTTTTTTTTTTTCGCGGAGACATTTTTTCTAGTATTTCATGGCACTGAATTAATCTTTTGACGAGAACGAAATTTTAATCGATGACAGAAAATTGTTGGGGTCAAAATGACCCCAGTGTGTACTCGAAGGGCTAATTGTGTGTTCGAAAGAAATTTAAAATGAGGATCGATGGTGGCAAAATGTAAGAAAACCGTCAAGCTGTCTTTCTTTGTGATAAATGTGACAGAATCATTTTTGACATAAAAAGGAGGAGCATATCCATAGACTCGAAGAAATTAATTCGAGATTTGGTTGTACGTGTTGATCGAATAGCATTGCAAACGCCAGCATATGATAATCGTGCGAGGATTCACGCGTAAAGAAGCTGAGAAAATGTGGGAAAAAGAAAAAATAAAAGAAAATACGAGTAAGCGCAGCTAGTGCGAGATTAAATGTGCCGGGGCCTAATTTTAGTACAGACGTGAACGCGAGAGCGACGGTTTCGAGAACGACAAGTTCTCGAGAGTCAATAATAGTCCTGGTTGATAGTCAATATTTAAATAAAAACAACTCGACTCGCGTAAAAATGATTCAACATGCAGAATCCATGTTTTATTGATAAATTAGTATATTTTATGATAACCAATTCCGAATTTCAACTGCTGAAGAAACTCTAAGGCAAGAGAAGGGTTGAAGAAAAACAGAGAAATCTATCAAAATGGTCGTGCTTTGAAAGGGCCTAAGAAGACTAAGAATCCCTGCATCGAATGTAAACCATTTACCAGCTTCTGAGTTACACGTTATTGCGATTCTGTTGAGCCCTTTTATCATCGAATAATATGAAATACATTTCTTATAAAAACTGACGACAGTTCTCATGGTTTTTTCTACACCAAACTCACTCGATCGAATCCTAAAGTTCTACGAAATTTTCAACGTTTTTTTAACCCTCGGTAGACACACATGGGTCTGGGGTGTCCGCCTATTGAACGAATGGCTCGAATTTTTCGTATTTCATCAAATAAAGCATTAAATAAAAATAATGAAAAACAATTTTTATCCATCACCCAGTGCAGCCTCTCTTTCTATAGATCCAAAATCACTTTTCTGAATTTTTTCAGATTTTTTAAACGAGTCCAAATACAATAAAAACGGTAGGACGCCCCAGACCCATGTGTGTCCAGGGAGGTGCGCCAATTGAAAAAAAATCTGCTGTCGGGGGCTTTTTGTAATTTTCGAGAGTATCTACAAATTTCGGACGCGAAAAATGTCCGCAAAGTTCCTACGATCAAAATTAAAAAAATTTAGCCCGCGCTTCTGCTATAAGGGAAGTTAAAAAACTTCAGGACGTTGGCTACATACGACAATATGATAAGAATTTAATAAAATTTGGTGAAGACATTCTTTAGCATCAAATACGATGACACAATTGTTTTCAAATTTTTCGTCTACATAGTTGTCGAATAATTCGAGTTTACAATATGCAAAAGATATACCTATATATATCTGAATCCTGTGCTCATGCATGAAAACTCTAGTGTTGAATTGCTCGAAAACTATGTAGAAAAAAAAAATTTTAAATGTGTATATTTAATACTAAAAATAGGTATATTCACCAAATTTCATCAAATTCTGATCATTTCGAATTTTCCTATGCTTTTAACATGGCAACATTGTTGTGTGTAGCCAACCTCCTTAAAGATTTGCATAAAATCGTAATTACGATTCATTGATAATTCGTTATATTATTGACAAGTTCTAATTGTTTAAAGAAACGAATTATCGCTAATTAACGTCGCGATATCAACACGTTACTGAACAGCAAGGGTAAGCATTGAAAATTTGAATTTGTGTCGTGGAAAAAATGAGCTCGCAACGAATACATTCCGAATCGTAATGAAAAACCGTTTCGAGAAACAAAAATTCAGTAGAAATAAGTGAGAAATCGATCCTTGCGAATGAGACGAAATAAAAATAAATGTCATTCGTCCAACCGGCACGGAGCGATGAAAAGGGTCGCAAGACGCGTTGTCTGCCTCGTATCCGTCAACATCCGAGAGCCTCGCAGCTGCAGGAGCGAGGTGAACGAACGAGTCCCTTCTACCCATTCTCATGGCATTCTAACAACAAGAGAAAACTCGCAACGAACCAGTTCGAAAGTACGCGCTATCGGGCTCCGTAGTGTGTGTGTGTGTGTGTCGCCGAAAGAATAAACTCCGCGAGCATAGGTGCGCAGGGTGCGCAGTAGCAGCACGAAACAGGAAAAAATCAATTTTTAGTCGAGCGTCTCGACCGATAACCTGAAAGCTATCTCCGCTCGTACCGGACCGCCATTTTCGTTCACAACGTCGTTCGAAACGAAAAAAAAACCTCTGCGTTTGCTCGCCAGATGTCTGAGTGTTAGTCTTGACCGTGAATTCATCAGAGCAGCACGTGTCCACGTGTGGCTCATTCATATTTGCAGAGCCTTCAACGGAAGCAGCAAAATTTTCTTACAAAACATATTAAATGACAAAACAATAAAAAAAAAACATCCTCGTGATCCCAAAGGGACATTATCTCTTCGATCATTCCATTCGCCAAAACTGTTTGTCACGTTTTTAACTAAAGAAATACAAGTTTAATGGAAATGTTCATCAGTGTCTCTGCGCGAAGAGCGCGTTGCGCAGAATCGTTCGGAAAACGATAAAACGAGAAAACGAGAAATGCAGTGCACGACGTGTGCAACGGGATATTCATGTTTTTCAAAACGTTTTGCGTACACGCGACTTTCAAGTTTTAATAGTAAGTCGCGAGTGAAAAATGTTATCGCCGACTATCAGTTCTCAAAGTGTCTCACTGGTGGGAACAACTTTCAGCAACGACGCTGTCTTTAGTAAGCATTGGCATTTTCGAGTAACACGTGATCAGCGATGTTGCGCCATCGTCAAATGATTGCGTGATCGGTCTTGACATTTTTCACAATTTTCACGTTATATATCTTCAATAATTTATTTTTACCTTTTCGATATTCAAAATACAACGATAATTCGAAATCAATTGATTCTGAAATCGATCTCTCGGAAATTTTAATCTCATTTATTTCCTGTGAATGTAGACATTTCTTTTTTTTATATTTGTCGATATTCGAGGGAGACGACGAATACGACAAACCGGAAGCAGCAAAAGTAGATAAAGGATAAATGAATTGCGGAAAAAAACAAGACCACGTGTGCCCAACGTTCGACCCATATTTCGAAGGAAAAAAAAGTTTACCTACAATTTGGAAATCTTAAAAATTGGTTTAGGATTTTTTGTTTTCGATTGAAAACATTTAAAAACGTCGATGAAAGTCTGCCACCGTGAAAGTTGACAGCTGTTGCATATAAAATCTCGTGGAAATGTAACGATCATTTCGCTGGCGACGAAGCAGCTGATTTACTTTTCAATAGCTCAATAAATGAATCGCGGTGGGAAAATGTTATTCAGTGTTCTTTCCATTTCTTGCTATCATTAATTTTGTATCATGTTTTTATAAATATTTGGAACAATTTTTCAATGACGCTGAAGTTCGCAACATTTGTCCAACGAAAAATGTTTTTTCAATCGATCGTTTGTTAAATTTCAAGAACCATGACAATTTTCGTAACGATTTTGACTTTGGATTCCAAAAAAATATCGTTTTATTGTCCTGACGAATTATTGAATATGAATCTCGAGATTTGCTCAAGAAAAAAGTGAAATTTCTTTGCATTTCAACGAAATGCAAACTTCAACGTTGTATTTTTTCGTTTTTAAATATTGAAACATTGCGATAAGAGAAACAATCGCTCGATCCGAATATGAAGACATGTCTTTTTTGCTGAGTGTATAATCTCCACGAGATAACAAAGGTATTGCATAAATTCATCCACCTTGTGATACAATTATTTCGAATCGATTTATCATTATCACGAACCACGAGTGAACGCTCATTCGCGATAAGCTATTTCATATCTCGAGTAACAAATAGGGTAAAACACCCGATAGTCAGCCAGAAACCAATAGTCGGCCTTACATGAGTGCGAAAAGTGGAAAATATATCTTTCGTACTCTTCCCACTCATACAAAGAATAGGCAGAGGCCGAATACAGGTTTCTGGCTGAGGACTGGGTGGTTTATCCTAGGGTTCGACAACTTCGCGACAAACATTACACTTATTAAAAACATTATCGAAACTTGAAACTACGTCCATTCTCACGGTTCATTTGCTTAAACATTAATTTCGATCTGGCGTATTAAGTAGATGACACTGGAGTTTGCAACGTTGAGATCCAACGAAAAATACGTTTTTCTATTGATTATTTGTTCAATTTAAAAAAACCATGACAATTTTCCTATAGATTTTCTCTCTGGATCCTCAAAAAAGATGGTTTTATTGTCCAGACCAAATACTGAATAAGAATCTTGAAATCTGCTCAAGAAAAAATGAAATTTTGTTGCATTTTGACAAACATCAACATCGTTTAAGTAGTGCGAGTGAAGTTCAAGTGCGACCAAATTTCAACAACGTTCCCAGTTCACGTTGGAACGGAATATTCTCATCGTTGGAATAGTAAAACACCCGATAGTCAGCCAGAAACCAATAGTCAGCCTTACATGAGTGCGAAGAGTGGAAAATATATCTTTCGTACTCTTCCCACTCATACAAAGTATAGACAGAGGCCGACTACAGGTTTCTGGCTGAGTACTGGGTGGTTTACCCTATGCATCGAAAACTTATTATTTTTTATAGCAGAGCACAAAATTTTCATACACAGTATTTGTCAATGATAATGGTAGTCTTCGTTGCCATTTGAAAACTGAATTTACTAGAAAAATTGCAACGAGTGAATTAATTACCAAAGTAATTAATAAAAAATATATTTTTCGTTGGATTCCAACGATGCAAACTTCAGTATCATCGCGTTTCATCAATTCCACAAAAACGAAACAACTTTCCATTTCTTCGGAGATTAATCTCGTTGCTCAATAATTAAGCAGCATCGTGCAAAGTGTCAATATTTTTTAAAATACGTTGCAATAATTATTCTTGGAATATTTTCATTTTCATACCAAATCAGATGAACGGATCGTTTGGAAAATATTTTATCACCGTCGCAATGCTCGAAAGAAAATTTACAAATTCCATTTTTTTTTTGTTTTATTATTGCAGTTTTTTCTCCGACTAATTATTTATCGTACACGCTACCAGCTTTTTTCTTTTTCTTTACATAACCTTATTATTATTCGAACTGCGATAAGTTTCGGGCTCGACCACCACGACGCTAATGAGACAAAGAGATAAGAAAATATAATTGTACTGGACGTTCCTACATCCAGTAACTGGAAAGTGTTGATACAATCTTAACGCGGTGTTGGCATGTGCAGCATACGAAAAGTGTCTACGACTGAAAATGAAACGAGATAAATAAACACACATAAACGTCAGCTGTATCGTTCGAGACTTTGTCAACTGTTTTCTGTAGGTTGATCTACGATTTCGAGCATAAACAATCCGCGGGCTACGTGTCTGCTTGGACGCCAGTCCGAAATGAATCGTCGATCGTCCGACGACGCGGTAAGTTTTCTTTTTTTTTTTTTTTAATCACAAGAACGTAACGATGTTTATTGAGTCAATGGAATGAACGATTGGAGCGATAACAGAATTCTTATCATACTGAATTTCGCATCGTTGAAAAAGAACAAAAATTTTTTTTTTCATTATTTTGATAATTAAGGACGTTGTATGCAAAATTTTCTATCGATAGAATTCCTTTAAATTTGCACCACACTAAGAGAATAATGGCATCTAATTGCTCGCGCAATTTTAAGAGGTTTCACCACGTAGAAGTCGAGATATTTATTTATAAAAATCACAATTTTCAGTAGTTTCTCATAAGAGCACGTGTTAAAAGTTGCAATTTTCAACATTAAATATTTCCATTTCTAAATGGTGAAGCCTCTCAAAACTTTACATACACTTTTATGTAACATCGCAGAAGTTTTATTTAGTTTTTCAAAAAAATCGGTCGTTAAATTTTTTCGAAATTTTGTTTATTATGTAACAAATACAGATTACCTCGGAAAATCTTGAATTTAGAGTATGTTGTTCTTTAGTCAATTTGTAACAACTTTTTTCAATGAACTTGGGCTCGCAAACCGTTTTGTATGTAAGAAAAACTGAAAACAAAAATTTCGATTTTACCGTCGCCATACAACGTCCTTAATGAAAATTTTGTACTCTGCTACAAAAAAATAATGAATTTTCGTTGCTTTCCAACGATAACAACTTTGAAATTGCAGAATTCTTTGAATTTTTGACGATTTTGGGAAATTAACGATTACGAAAAATGCTAATTTTACTGTCATTCGAATCTCGTTTCGAAAATGAATCGATTTTCCGCCAAAATTCGAAAAAAACATGTTGAGAAAAGGCAGAGATTTTTAAATTATTTTTCGTCAAATTAATTAAAAGAAATTTTCGAAGAAAAATCATATTTTTGCGTGAAAAACACGAGATCGACGGAAAATTTTTTCTACATCTTGTTATGCGTAACTTTTAAATGGAAGTCCCAACGGGGGTGGAAACGTTGCATCAGTCGATAGGCTTATCTGGCTCGCTTAAGAAATAAGTAGTGCGTAGGTCAAAAGTTCGTATATATCAAACATTAAAGATTACACACGTCGTTATCAATATTATTGAATTTTTTAAACTCTCGAATTACGTCAAATTCAAACAAACTCGAAATTCCCAAACTTGAACGAAACGTCACGATCGATATCCCGCCACTCGACAGCAATGAAACTTCTTTTTCTTCTAAACAACCAAACATTAATTTCCTAAAATCTGTTGAAACTTTTTTTGAGTCCGTCCGCAATCTCCGCATCGCGAATTTTTGCACAAATTTCGGGAAAATTTTCCGACTTGACAAAGAAATCAAAATAAAGAATTTTGCAAAAATAAATTTTTATTTTTTTTATTTCGGACTCCGAAGTCCTCGAGGAAATTGAACTAAGCCAATGCTCCTTGAATGCGCGGAAAACCTTAAAGGAATAAAAAGTAGTCGAAGCTTGAATGGAACGATAAAAAATGAGGGAATATTTGTTTTTTTTTTTTTTGCAGCTCGGAGACATAACAATCTCATCATCTTCACGAAACTACTGGGAGAAATATTTAGGATGGTTGCGATTAGTGAGCGTAGAGCCAACGATGTGGCTCTATATGATGGCCTACATGACAACGTCGGTTGTCGAACAAGCATTTTTTGTGCACAAAGCCTGCCGAGTGAATCACGGGCTTCCGGAAGAATATTGCAGAAACGTCAGTGCCAACACGAGCCTCAAAAAAGAAGTGCAAGTAAGTAAACAATTACCTTTGAATAGGCAGACAAACAACAAAATGTTGAAAAGTTTGTATCGTTGGAATGCAACGAAATTTCATTTTTTCTCGAGCAGATCTCAAGATTCTTATTCAATATTTCGTCAGGACAATGAAACGATCTTTTTTGAGGATCCAAAGAGAAAATCGATAGGAAAATTATCATGGTTTTTTAAATTAAACAAACAATTGATAGAAAAACGTATTTTTCGTTGGACCTCATCGTTGCTAACTCGAAAAAAAATTGTGTTTGTTTTACAGTTGACAGTCTCGACATTCCATCAATGGAACGACATCGCTGGGCACGTAGTGCCAATAATACTGGCTCTGTGGTTCGGTAATTGGAGCGATCGACGTGGCAGAAAATTGCCGCTGTTAATAGGCCTATGCGGCAAGGTCATATATTCGGGAATGGTGATAGTTAATTCGGTCATGCCTGATTGGGACGTTTACATGATAATTTACACGGCGAGCTTGCCTATGGGAATGTTGGGTGGCGACGTTGCCATATTTGCCAGCTGTTTTTCATACATATCGGACGTTTCGTCGGTAGCTCAAAGAACACTCAGAGTCACTATACTCGACGTCGTTTATCTTAGCACGATGCCGATAGGTAAGAAAACAAAAAAATGATTTGATTAAAGAAATCGTCGTAATAGTAAGAACTGTGAATTTTCTCAATCTTGAAGTTTGCATCGTTGGAATGCAACGAAATTCTGTTTTTTCTTGAGCAGAGCTCAAGATTCTTATTCAATATTTGATCAAGTCAAAAAACGATTTTCTTTAGAATCCAAAGACAAAATCGATACGAAAATTGTCGAGATTTATAAAAATGAACAAACAATTAATAGAAAAAGTTTTTTTCGTCGGTCCCCAAAGTTGCGAACGCCATAAATGAACGATGTTGGCGTTTGCATCGTTGAAATGCAACGAAATTATTGAATATTTTGTCAAGACAAAAAAACGATATTTCTTTAAGATGCAAAAGCAAAATCCGTACGAAAAATGTAAGAATTTTAAAATTGAACAAACAATTAATACAAAAAGTATTTTTTCATGCTCCCCAAAGTTGCAAACTTCAGTGTTTTTTTGTTTCAAGATGGTTTTCAACTTTTCTAGCAACTTGTTGCAAGCTAAACGTTGCAAGCTGCAACTCTGTTCAGGGTTATTTTTCATTTCTTATTATTTTACAGGCGTAGCACTGGGCTCCTATCTTTTTACCAATGTGTTTCACACTTCCTACACGATAATGTTTGCCATAAACACTTCACTGCTCATTCTGGCCATCATGTACACGTACTTTGCACTGGAGTGGCAAACGAGTCTTCGCCAGGAATCCCTTGCTGGGATAAACGTTTTTACCGACTTTTTCGACAAGGAACACATCAAGGCGACGTACAGAACCCTCACAAAATGTAGGCCGAACTACGAAAAGCTTCATCTTTGGATTCTCTTTCTTGCAATGGCATTGTATACTTTCCAGAGGGATGAAAAACCGATGAGTTACTTGTACACTCAACTGATGTTCAATTGGGACTTTACCAAGTTCAGCAAATTTCGAACCTTTCAATCGGCCTTATTCGTTCTCGGTAAGTCGTTTCATTTCAAAAATGAGCCTTTTCTTATTCTCGAGATCGGTATCGATTGAAATTTCATCGAGAAAACTTAATCAAACGAGCCAGAGTCGTAGATTCTTGCAGAAAGAATTTCCCAAAATGCCATTTGCGTTAATTACGAAAATCCTCGAAAAATCTCTCAAAGTTCATAAAAAATCGTGCCGACGAAAAAAAAAAAGAAAAACAAGTGGTTTGGATTCGAAGTTCCGACTTTGCCAATTTGTATTTATTTACTGAACAATGGTGAAAATGTGTTCTGTACCAAATTTCACTAAATTCTAAAAATTGTTCAGTTTCCCAGACCGAATAGTGACCGTTAAGAAAAAAAAAAAAAACACATTTTGGAAGAGCGAATATCGATTTTTGCGCCTCCGGCAAACGAAATTCTGTCAGATTAATAAATTTTTTTTCGCAGCTGCAATATTTATGAAAAATGGGAATTTTCTCAACTGCCAGAGAGGAAGCCTTGAGAAAAAAATTGATATTGACGATAAAAACGAGAAAAAAAACGTAAATTAGGTCAGATTCTTGTTTTTTGAAATTTTGTCGATAATTGTTGGATACATAATGAATATGAAACATAATTATTAATCAATATTAATAGGAAAATGTTGGTACATCGTTCCTTTGAAGAAAAAAAGATAAAAATCTGAACTGTTGATGATTTTCTGTTCCACAGCAATGCTCGTTGGTACTCCATTGATGAGTAGATTGTTAGGAATCAAAGACACGATAATCGTGGTTATCGGCGCCCTTTCGCACGCGATCGGAAGAATTTTTTTCGCAACAGCGACACGCGAGAATCTTTATTATGCGGGTAAGTCTTGTAAAAATAAGAAATTTCTTCCTTAAAATCAATTTGATTCGTGACTTGGAGTTTTTACCTCAGCCCCGTGTGCAGAACAAAATGAAGAAAAGCATTTTTTATTTCAGGTGCAGGCGTGGCAGCTCTGGGACCGATCGTTGCTCCGGTGCTGAGATCGATCACCTCCAAAGTCGTACCGGTCGAAGAAAGAGGTAAGTTTTTATCGAATAAAAAAAAAAAAAAAACAAAATCCCATAGAATTCGTATTTTTCTAGCATTTTCAACAAAATTCCCGGAAAATGAAGAGATTGTTTAGATAATTTTTTGTATTTGCATTTTAAATTATATGATTTCGACAACTTTTCTAGAAAATAAAGAGGAAGTAGAGACTTCTACACAATATTTTACAAAATTTGCAAAAATTAGAGCGGTTGGACGATTTAAAAAAAAAAAAACTCACATTTTCGTAAAATTCGAAAAATCATACCTTCCTATTATGATACTCTATTTATAAAAAAAAAATTAGTAATAAATTTTAAAATTTGCGGAAGTTAGAGCGTCGAGACACTTTTTTTTGAAAATTTCAAAATGCCGTAGAATTCGTATTTTTCTAGCAATTCCAACAAAATTCCCAGAGAATGAAGCGCTTGTATAGATTAACATCCTTGCAAAACAGGAGCCCTGTAGCTCAAACCGTTCTCGAGTTATGAAGGTTTTAATTTTACAGTGCCATAACATACACACATACACACACATCCGGACATTTTGTCTAGATATGATTTTTCGATGTTTTGGGAAATTTTAAGCACATTGACATTGAAAACTGGAAGAAAAAAATATTTCAACGTCACATAGCTTCCTCTATGAGGAAGCAAAAATCTAGCTACTCGACAATTAGCCCTGAATTTAGGACGCCGCCGAAATCTGAATCAAAAATATTACTTCTGCTTTCCCTTTCTTTCGTGCATCGCGCCAGCCCGCAGCGTTCGCTTAAACTACGCGAGCCAATATACAAGAGCTGCACAGAATATAAACAAAAGCCGAACAATTTGAATTTATATTTCAAATACTCGAAATATTTTAATGTATTAATTTAATTAAATTTTTATTAAATGTATAATTATTATTTATTATTAGGTATTTATTTGAAATTTATTATTGTTATTAACTAACATATTAGTTAATTAATAAATGAAATGAAATTAATCAAATATAATATATTTCAAATGTAAATTTTTGACTTATTTTTCAGGAAAAGTATTTGCCATCTTATCTGTTTGTGACAACGCCGTCCCTCTGTTTAGCGGCGTTCTCTATTCTCAACTCTACAATGCTACGTATCACACAACACCAGGTGCTATTTACTGGTTCACCTTTGCCACGCAAATTGCTGTTATATTGCTCATTATGTAAGTCCAATTCCAGTCGATTTTTTCCATCTCAAGAATTTTCAAAAACACACGCGAACCTTAGGAAATATTCATCCTGAATATTAAGCGCTTGCACGGTCCAACATTGAATTTGTAGAAAATATAATCACAGCGAGAAACCAGTTGAAATAATTGAAATAAATTTTGCCTGAAGCTGAAAAAACTCGTGAAGGATTTTCTCATCCAAACGAATTTTTCATCTGCTTTAGAATCAATAAAGAAAACTATTCTTCCTCATTGCTTTCAGGATTATTGAGGTTTCCAGTTCGCCGAGAAATCTCGAAGAAAACGAAGACTCGGAAGATTGCGAAGTATCGACTTCGGAATCGACATCAGGGACCGACTCTTTACACGACTCGGGCAGCCGCGATTTTACTGAAACACGCAATTCTTGAAAATCAAAGTTCACACTGAAAAGAAAATTTTGTTGAAAAATATTGATATTTCGTTGGATACGTTCGACTTTCTTTGAAAAATCCCAAAATTTTTGTCATTGCAGTAAGAAATATTCTAGAAAGTCTCTTCAGAAAGGAAATTTTTGTCATTCCAATCGTAAATTTTGTTGTCACTTTCGTTAGAAACCAAAAATACTGTCAAAATTACGAATATTTTCAAATTATCCAAAATAATTTAGTTCACCGTGTTCAACAAAATATCGACGTTTTTTTGACCAAATTTCATTCTGTGTGCACCCATCATTATCGCTTTTTTCGAATTCAATCATCGAATGAAAAACCTTATACAGTTCAACGCAGCAAAAAGCAGTGAACAGAGCTTCGTTAAAATCTATGAACGAACGTAATTGTTGCAGCACGATGAATCTCACGCGAGACATCAATTTTACGAAAAATTCTCGGCTGTGAATGTTCCCTAGATCGTGCGAAACTATACCATATCACAGGAAATTTGTAGGGAACTACCATGAGTTTCCTTTCGAATTAGAAGTAGAAAAAAGCATCGTGAGATAACAATGATCGATGATAAAAAAGAATCATGTCGCCGACCCATGAGAAACTATATTTTTAATTCTGGCTTCCTCATAGAGGAAGCTTTGAGCATCGTGCATCTTGAGAATCTTGAGGAAGCAATTTGCAAATTTCAATTTGCAGCGTTTTTTGTATTTGCATTTAAATTATATAATTTCAACAACTTTCTAGAAAGTAAAGAGGAAGTACAGACTTGTACACAATATTTTACAAAATTGGGCAGAAATTAGAGTGGTTGGACGATTTTTCAAAAAATTCAGATTTTCGTAAAATTCGAAAAATCATAAAATTTAAACCGTTCAATCGATATTTCCCGAATCCAATACCAACCTTCCTATTATGATACTCTATTTAAAAAAAAAAAAAATAGTAATAAATCTTTAAATTTGCGGAAGAGCGTCGACACCCTTTTTTTGAAAATTTCAAAATGCCGTAGAATTCGTATTTTCTAGCAATTCCAACAAAATTCCCAGGGAATGAAGAGCTTGTATAAATTGACATCTGTGCAAAACGGGAGCCCTGTAGCTTAAACCGTTCTCAAGTTATAAATGTTTGAATTTTACAGTGCCAGAACACACACGCACACACATCCGGACATTTTTTCTAGACATGATTAATCGATGTTTTGAGACATTTTAAGCACATTGACATTGAAAAATGAAAAAAAAAATTTCACCGTCACACAGCTTTCTCTATGAGGAAGCAATGACACTGACGTTTGCGTCGTTGGAATTCAACGAAAAATTCATTTTCTATCCATTATTTTAATAATCAATGCAGTCATCCCAATTTTTCTAGTAAATTCAGTTGGCGACTGGCAAAGAAGACTGTCCCATAATCGTTGACAAGTACTGTACGAAAATTTCGTGCTCTCCTATGAAAATTAATCACGTTTCGTTGCGTTCCAACTATGGGAACTTCAATATCGTTAAAACTCGACCATTCCAAAATACGTAGACTAGATGTAATAAAATTCATGCAGACTGACTATTTTGGCCGTTAGATCGCGTAACGAATTAATTAACGACAACCGTGGAACGGTTATGTGGTTATTAGTGATTACAAATGATTAATCTGTAATGCAATTGTTAATTAGTCTTTATAAGACCAAGTGCCGTTGTCGAAGGATACTGTTCGCATTTACTAATTTTCCTTCGACTTCAACCGTGTAGATGAAATTTTTGAAAAAACGGATGTGTAACAAAATAATGTGCAGCATTATTTTGTTTCAAATGTATTTTAAATATTTATCAAGGTCAACGACTCTTGACAGTTTTTATGATAATGCTGTGCCAACTAGTTTTATGTTTTACGATAATGCTCAATAGTGATTATGGAAACGAGGAATCGATCGATTATTCAACGTACTTCACGACGTTGAAGTTCATCGTTGGAATGCAACGAAAATTCTTATTTGAAAATGAACAAACAATGAAAAGAAAAAGCATTTTCCTTTGGACCCCAACGTTGCCAACTTCAGGGTGATCGTAATTCTGCGATTCCGACATCGTGGAATCGCAATCATATAAAAATTTACATATCTCTTTGATACATTTGTTATTGGTGGTCGCGAAAAAAAAAAATGAAGAGTTTTTTGGCCGTTCAATAACGTGACAGGGAACTCATAGGAATTCGTTCCCTCAGCTCTACGATATTTGTGAGCATTTGAGCACACACAAGTATTCTGTACATTTGTGAACACAATAAATTAAAACATTTGACTAAAAAATCGTTACCTTAAGTGTATAACAGTGGCGATGAGGAGATTTTTCATCATTTTCGAGATTCGGAATCCCCAAAAATAACTCAGACCTCCGATCCCGATCGCTTTGAAACTTTGCATGCGACGCGCTCACTCAGCTCACTGAACTCAAGATACACTGGAAAGCTCACTGCCGTGGTGGGGGGCGATACGAGAGAGAGCGTTCAAACAGGTCGTCCCGTCTCTCTTGCACCGCGTACAGTCAGACAAAAATATTAATCCGGCTCTACAGTTTGCTTGCGGTGTGGTGCGGTCTACGGTAATAAATGTAAAAAGCTTTCTTAGTCGATTATACAAAGAAGGACAGAACGACCTGTTTCAACTATCTCTCTCGGCTCGCAAAATCGCTACCCCCACCACGGCAATAAGCTAATGACACCTGCTGCTCCGTGAAGTTGGCTATCCCTGCTCGCAGTTTAATTTTTCGAAACTTTATTTCGTTAATTCAAATTATAGTTAAATTGTAAAGAGTTATTTGAGAAAGAAATAAAATGATTTGAGAGTTAATATTTTATTACGTAGAAACGACTCAATTTTTTGGCGTAGCCCCTTTTTTTTGATTTCCTATACAAAAAAAGTGGACTCGAACGTTTCATTTTCTTTTTTCATCGTTCACGAAGGTTCCCGCCCGAATAAACAAGCATCAGGCCAATCGGCGGCAGTCGGGCCAGTCACGAGTCAGACGCGCCCGGTCTCGGTCTCGATCTATGTCTTGATGGACTGGAAAGTGAGGTTAGCATAGAACTCACGAATTAACGATTTTATTAAAAACCCGTAACAATCAATAAAAACATCAAAGAGAATGAGTATCTGGAACGAATTAACGGAAGCGGTGAACGATGTTAAGCTCGGATTCATCATTGCCATGGTGCTCGGTTATGGATTTTATCGACTATTAAAACGCAACAAACCGGAGGATACTACGCCGGATGACGCCTCCTCGGATTCCTCGGACAACGAAATAGCGGTAAAGAAAAGCTCCTCTGCCATAGCCAATACCCATTGATTATTATTCCAAACAAACGATTAGTTTCGCGTTTCCTTTCAACAGTACGAAAAATTGATTATAACCTCAAAATCTTCGATGAAATGGAATCGCGTTCTTCAACGATTAGATATCGAAAAAAGTTACGACCGAATTCCCGAAGAAAAAATACTCTCCCAAAAGCTGATTCACTTGTGTTTCCCTTACAAACAAACAATTAGGTTCGCGTTCCCTTTCAACAGCCCGAGAAATTGATTATAACCTCAAAATCTCCGATGAAAAGAAATCTCGTTGTTCAACGATTAGATATCGAAAAAAGTTACGACCGAATTGCCGAAGAAAAAATACTCTCTCCCAAAAGCTGATTCACTTGTATTTCCCTTACAAACAAACAATTGCCCATCCCACAGGAATTCAGTTCCAGAGACGAGACCAAAATGGTCCTGGTTATCAGAACAGATTTGAAAATGGGCAAAGGCAAGATAGCGGCTCAGTGTGCTCACGGAGCAGTTGCCGGTTACAAATCAGCATGGAAACATCCCAAGTTATTGAAGGCTTGGGAAAGAGAGGGACAAAAGAAAATCACAGTCAAGGTAAAGCTCCTTCCGCTGCTTCTTTCAAAATATTTCTTTAACCTTTGGGTCAATCTGACCCGAGGCGTTTTTCAAATCGTTGTATTCCCATAAATATTAGACTGTTCTTTTTTTTTCCTTTGGAAACGTTTTTTTTTATAGTAAATCCTCCATATTTCATGGCCCCAAATTTATTCTTTGTCAGAAACGAAAACTAAATGCCAAAACATTCCTTACCACTGAATACCAAACACTTGGCGACAAAAAATCGTTCGGGTCAAATTGACCCAAGTGTGTACTCTAAGGGTTTTATCCTTAAATTTAAACCACGTGAGCCCGGCAACGCTATTGCGCGACTCTAAAAAAAATTTCATTTCCGCCGACCAGGTTGACAGTGAAATCGAACTGACGGAGTTGTGCAAACATGCCAAAACACTTGGGCTGTTGACTAACGTTATCCAAGACGCCGGAAGGACCCAAATCGCCGCAGGCTCTCGCACCGTTTGTGCAATCGGCCCGGGTCCCTCGAGCCTGATAGATAAAGTGACGGGACATCTCAAGCTGTTTTGAAATATTCCGATAATGTAAGAATCGAACAAATTCTGTACATAAAATCCTTTTTTACTTGAAATATAAAGAGAAAAACAAGAAAATTAATGGAAGTGAGAATGTTGGAGTTTGCACAGTTGAAATGCAACAAAAACTGATAATTTTTTATAGCCCGGCACGAAATTTTCGTGCGGTAATTGTAAAAGACAATGGGGAGAGTCATTTTTGCCACCGGACGCCTGAATTTATTAAGAAAATAACGTCGAGTGCATTAACTTTCAAAATACGAAATGAAAAATATATTTTTCGTTGTATTCCAACGATGCAAACTTGAGTATCGTTTAAAAGTGTTATATTTTTTATTGTACTAAGACTGTAAAGTAGCCAAATTCATAAATACGTAATCCAACCTCGTTGTATAAAATGTAAAGAAAGAAAATAGAGGATATTCGTTAATCTTAAGATTCGTCGTACGTTGCATTGAACACATTGAGACAGGACGGAAAGGGGGTAAATAGATAATAATTAACAGTGTGACGCGTTTCACTAGGGCAAGAGCGACGTTTTCTCATATAAATTCGGAGCTCGATTCATCAGTCGTTAAGATTAATAAAAAAATATCAAAAATGTGTATATTTTTGAATACTTGGTGCTCCGTGAAAAAAATAAAAATAAAAATAAACAACTTTCTATAATATTGCGATGATATAAAAAAAATGCTAATTCTCTACAGTCGTGGAATACGCGCACAGGCGATAAACTTAAAAATAAATTCTCGTATCTTACAAATACATTGTCTAGGATTAATACATATAGTACACCATTGTTCGTTGTCGTTTGATTTTTAAGTCCAAAGGAACTTTAATCGATTGATCTCAAGTTGGAATGAAAATTTTCGAAAAATTAATGACACCGAAGTCCGCAACGTTGAGGTCCAACGAAAAATACGTTTTTCTATTAATTGTTCAATTTAAAAAACCACGACACTTTTCGTACCGATTTTCTCTTTGGATCCTGAAAAAAAATCGTTTCATAGTCCTGACGAAATATTCAATCAGAATGTCAATAAAAAAAAAAAAAACAGAATTTCGTTGCATTCCAACGATGCAAACTTGAACGTCGTAAAAATTAACGTTTTTTTAAATAACTCGGAAAAAAAGTCTCGCTGGCAGAAAAATGTCGCGAGTTATATAGATTTTTGGATTATTCTATTTTCATTTTACAACCAAAATCTCAATTCTCCAGGGCTTCCAACTTCGCGCTTATAAATACATATAAATAACCATTCGTCCTATGACGCCAAAGTTTGCATCGTTGGAATGCAACGAAATTCCTTTTTTTTGTGTCAAAGCTTTTTATTAGAATGTAGAATGTAATTATGACGATAAAACGATCGATTTTTGGGGCCCAGCAAGTATAAGCTCGAAAAATTTGTATGATTTATAAAATTAAACAAATCATCAATAAAAATAAATATTTTTCGTTGCATTCCATCGTTGCGAACTTCAGCTTCATTTTGTCCTCGAGTCTACTCGGTACTTTACACCGGAAACACGAGGCTCCTTTGCTCCGGTTCGTAGAGCACGAGCGAAAACGTCAGACCGGCGGGGGCGGGGCTTTCCTGTGAATTTTATTGGAGCTCGTTGCGCTGCATTGGGATTCCGCTATAGAGCGACCGTCAGCTTCGTCCCTGCGACAAAGTTCAGGCTCGTTTTGTAGCCAGTTTTGCGTCTGACTGTTACCCGTCGAGGTCAATTGTCCCTGCTCACTTTCCGTCACGTTTCCCGCTTCTTCCAACAGTTTCGACAGCGACGGTGCTAACCCGAGTCCCAAATTTCTCTCGTGATAAACTTCCGATATTGTGGGTGTCAATTCCCGAGTTAAACTGGTCAACGAGGTGGCGAAGTTCCTCAAATTGTGAGGGATCCCCTCGGTCGTTGGGCTCGCTTCCGGCTGATGATCCGGCTCCTCGTTCGCTGCCGGATGTCGCGGCTTCCTCGGTGCACTCGTGCCTATTTCAGTTCTCACGCTCAAACGCTCCAGGACTGTTGCAGGCAGAGCAGGCATTGGTTGACGACGAAGTACTGTCGCGTGACCAGTTTCCCAATCGGTTACCGAGCTGCTCGAACTCGAGCCTGGTCGGATCGATTGATCCGGATACAAAGTTCTTATTCGTGTTTGATGATTTAGATTCAACGCTATCGGTGGACTCGGCGTGAACGCTGCATCTGATTCTCCTGCGAAGAGTGTTGAAACCATTTTGTTTATTCTTTTTATTTTTTATTTCGATCATTTTTTTCAGTTTTTCCATCAATTTCCACTTTATGGTCTTTTGATTAATTTATATGGTGTTAAATATCACGCGCAACCATGTCATTGCGAGTCATTGCTGAGTGATGAGAAACGTTACAAAAAATATTTGTAAATTTCAATTTGCAGCGTTTTTTCTATCTGCATTTAAAATTATATAATTTCGACAATTTTTCTAGAAAGTAGAAAGGAAGTACAGACTTGTGCACAATATTTTACTAAATTTTCAGAAATTACAGTGGTTGGACGATTTTTCAAAAAACTCAGATTTTCGTGAAATTCGAAAAATCATAAAATTTAAACCGTTCAATCGATATTTCCCGAATTCAATAGCAACCTTCCTATTATGATACTCTATTTATAAAAAAAAAAGAAATCGTATTAAATCTTAAAATTTGCGGAAGTTAGAGCGTCGACGACCTTTTTTTGAAAATTTAAAAACGCCGTAGAATTCGTATTTTTCTAGCAATTCCAACAAAATTGTCGAATTATGAACGTTTGAATTTTACAGTGCCATTGCGCGCACACACACACACACATCCGGGCATTTTTTCTAGATATGATTTTTCGATGTTTTGGGACATTTTAAGCACATTGTCATTAAAAGCGTGAAAAAAAAAAAAAAATTCACCTTCACACAGCTTCCTCTGTCGAGGAAGCTGAATTGGAGCCGTAATTCGAAATATTAACCATTTCATTTTATTTTTTAGAATTATAAAGCGTGTGATATTTTGGATAGTTTTTGAAAGCGTATTCAGTGTTTGCATACCTCCACCGTTGGCACACGTTTGTCTGGATATTGGAATACTGGGTGCTTCGGTAGTTTTGCCATCAGGTTCACCACGATGTCGCACATAACTCGCGAACGCACCACCAAGTTTTGGTCTTTCTTGTACTTTTGGTTCCTGCTGCGTTACGGACGTCAAACTTTCCATCGAGCTGCCAGAATCAAGGTTCAGGCTTTTCGGAGCTTCCTGCGTATCTGGAAGCATTCAAACGTACAGAAAAACGTTAGTATACTATTGATTTTCCTCGTTGCTTGCTGTAGTCGAAAAAAAACTCGAAAACAAGATTTCATTTGCAGATTCCAACTGAGAAAAACATTGAAGCGTTAAAGACGACCGATTGAGTTAAAAAACTTGTCAACATTTTCAACTGCTTTTATCTACATTTTTTCCAGCTATTTGCGCAATATTTCGTGCTCCCACAAAACGTAAAATAATATAAACAACGCATAGAAAGCGAAAGCGTCGACTGATAAACGAAATTTTTCGCTTGCCACGTTCCCAGCGAGAATTTCCAAAAAATAATTTTCATTTTTTTTTCTCGCTTTTCTTACAAATTCAAGAAATTTGAAACGATCGATTCTACATTCTTTCCAGCTATTTGCGCAATATTTCGTGCTCCCACAAAACGTAAAATAATATAAACAACGCATAGAAAGCGAAAGCGTCGACTGATAAACGAAATTTTTCGCTTGCCACGTTCCCAGCGAGAATTTCCAAAAAATAATTTTCATTTTTTTTTCTCGCTTTTCTTACAAATTCGAGAAATTTGAAACGATCGATTAAGGACGATGTTGAAGTTTGCATCGTTGAAATGGAACGAAAACTCACTATTTTTTATAGCATCGCACAAAATTTTCATACAGCGATTGTCAACAATAACGAGAAAGTCTTCTTTGTCATTCGAAAAGCAAATTTACTAGAAAAAATCAAACGAGTCCATTAATTATCAATCGTTGCGCATTCCAACGATGCAAACCTGAATATCGTTATTTAGGAAAAAAATCGTCATTGTGATTCGTTGAAAATGATGTGCCGTTATAGAAAATTAAAATTCCACCCTCGGTTTCATAGGAAAATGTAAAAATTACCGAACAGAGCGAGCAGAGCTTGAAGAGCAAATTGAACGGCTCGTCTCGAAGCGGCTTTTCCAGTGCGGAGCGTGACTTCGGACTGTCCAACTTCCATGAGGTCAAAACCCAAGCTGGCAAAGAGTTCGTGCGAGCCGGAAGCTCGCCAGGTTTTCACAGGAAGGATGACTTCTTGGCCTTCGGTAGCGCAAGTGGCTCTTCGCATGGCGGAAATGACGTCCTCGGCAGCTTCGGGAGCTTGTAAGAGTCTGACAAGGGCATGAAGAGAGGCGGGACCGAGTCCGAGTAAAGCTTGAAGACTGGCGCTGCACCGAGTCAATCTTTCCTCGGGATCGCTCTGGGGGAAGAAAACGGATGAGGGTATGCCATTGCCCGCGGGTTCAAAGCGGAAGCCGACGGACATGAGCAATTCTTTCCATCCGGGAGCAGTTCCGACTTTGTTTTCGATGCTGCGCTGAGTCGTGTACATGGCATTTTTCTGTCCTCGATGAATACGTTGTAGAGATTTTTCCACGAGATGAAGAGTCACCCGAAGAGCATCGCGACTTTGCTCAGGCCCGCCGCGCAGTAGTTCAGCGAGTGCTTGGCCCATGAGAGCGACTTTGTTGGACAATCTCGTGTCTCCACCGAGCAAAAGCCATCCGGCCCAGTTAGCAGGATGTGCAAAGTGTCTCGTATGTTGTACGGTTTGCATGGCTTCGGCGAGAGCTCGAGAGGCTCGTGCGCCTTGGAGCATAGCGCTGTAGAAAGCTCGGAGGAGAATGCTTCCGGCGGTAGAGGGAACGGGCCACATGGAAACGAGAACGCACTGTGCCCCGGCGTTTAGGAAGCTCTTGGCAATGGTCTGTACACCGTCGGAGGTTATTTTGGCAGGATTATCGCCATTGGCCCAGCAGTGACCGCTGGAAAGAACGACCAAGCGAGCGGTCAGCCGCAATCTTGAAATTTCGCTAGAATTCAATAAAAATTCCAATCGTTCGGTGGACTCGTCGCTTTGATCAGGCGAAAAAGCTAAATTTCCGCAATTCCAAAGGATCGGAGATGTCAGATGTACGCATTCGGCATCGGGAAGAGAACGAATAACAGCGGATCGCGTAGCTTCGTTACCGAGGAGAGGCCGAGACTCGAGCAATTCGGCGACAATGTTCGCTTCGGTCTCGGCGGACACGGAGCTCTCGGGCCAGTCGTTTTCGTCGCGCAATTCTTCCGGAAGTACCGGGTTTCCAGCGACGAGAGCAGCCACGGTCGCGCCACCCTCCGGCATCGGGGTCCTGGATCGTTTCTTCAACGCCGCCAGAGACGGTACAACGAGAAGTGAAAAACGCTCGCAGAGGTAATCTTCGCCGGGACTGGCTTGGAGGGCGGGCAATGGGGCGAGATACAAAGATTTTTCTACAACGAGAATAAGCTCTTTGCGGGCTGGAGGTAAAAGGTCTTCGAAGGGCGCGAGCAAAAGATCGTAAAGGCTTTGTAACGGTTGAGGCGCTTGCCAGGTCGGGCCTTTGGTGCCACGTCCCCAACGGGCACTTCCGGCTCTCGAGCTGACCGATCCGACGCTGAACAAGCTGCTGAGACTGTACGAGCTGGCGTTTAAATGATGTCCTCTGGCGGTGATGGTGGCGGTGGGTTCGTCGAGTTCGCTGCTGGAGGATTCCCCGAGGAGGGCTTCTCTGGCTAGGAAAACTTTGTCTTCGAGCTTGGTGCCATCTTGTTCGAGTTTGCTGGAATGGAAACGGAGGAGACCGCGGCTGGGAGCCAGGCACCAGGCGTGGAGTTGGTCGTCAGTTTCGCTGAAGTAAAGAACGACGCCTCGTTGTCGATCGACGATTTCGGAATAATGTGTCGCGTCCTCGAGGCAGCTGCTCCTCGTTCTTCTCGATCGTTCCGCCCAGTTGAGAGCTTCCTCCGCGCGATTCAAACTGACCAAAACTTTCTGCAACGTGCTATAAGTTTCGCTCAAAAGTTCCAACTTGCTCGGTTGTCCGTGGGTGAAATTGGCCGATGTTCCTTCCAACGATTCCAAGAGATTGGCAGCTTTTTCCAGTTGCTCGACGGAGATGGCAGCTTCGCCGGCTTGCCAGTGAACCAGGCCCAGTCTGTGTCGGAGTCTTGCAACTTCTTCGCGACGTCCAAGACCCTCGGAAATCAAAAGACCGGACTGCAGATAACTGAGGGCACGCACACGATCACCGCGCAAGTGATGCAGCCTTCCGAGGCTGGAAAAAGCTGCCGCTCGGGCCGGTTGATCGCCGGCAGCTGCCGCGAGACTGAGCGATTGTTCCTGGAGCCTAATCGCTTCTTCCAACTGGCCGAGAGCTTCCTGAGTCGCGCCGAGGTTCGCGCAAGCTCTCGCTTGGAGTCCAGCGGCGTCGAGGTCCTCGGCGATGCTCAGTTCGAGCTGATGATGTCGCAGAGCAGAGTTCGGATCGTCCATGAGAAGATGAACAGCTCCGAGGCCGCTGGCGGCCTCAGCCTCGGCAGCGCGATCCCCGAGTCCACGGGCGAGCGTCAACTGGTGGGAGAGGCAACTAACCGCTTGTTCGTGATTGCCGAGTGCAGCGTGGACGCGTCCAAGGTCGCCGTAAGCAGCGCCACGGGCTTCGGAGCTATCAACCTCGTGAGCAGCGACGAGACGTTTCTCAAAGCAAACGAGAGCTTGAGGTAGATTGCCGGAAGCTTCGCGAGCGCGTCCCAAGCCTCGGTAAGCGCGTTCCTGGTCTCTGACGCTGCGCAATCTCACAGCGGCTGCCAATTGTTGCTCGTGACATTTGATCGCTTCCTCCGGATCACCCAGAGCCTCGTAACAGTCCCCGAGATTCCCAAGCGCTCGAGCTTTGTCCAAAAGAGCAGTTCCCGTCGTCAGAGGCTCCAGGGTCGCCAATTGCTGCTCGAAATAGCCAATCGCGTCCTCGTAATGCGCCATATTCAATCGAGCGATTCCCAGGTTGCCCAAAGCTTGCGCCTCCACTCCGGAATCAGCCAATTCTCGTGAACGCTCCAATTGTTCTTGATAGCACTTTACCGCGTGAGTATATTGCCCCAGAGCCATGTGAACAGCTCCGAGATTTCCATGAGCTCGACATTCGCCCCGTAAATCTCCTTCCTCTTGTCTCAGTGTCAATTCCTGGGTATGAAAGCCAAGAGCTTTGTCAAAATTGCGCGTTGCTCGATGGGCAATGCCGAGCGCTCCGTAAGCCGCAGCCTCGAGTCCTCGGTCGGTCGCTTGACGAGCGAGATTCAATTGACGTTGATGCATTTTTATCGCTTCGTCAATTTCCCCCAAACGCAACAAACAATCCCCGATGTTTCCAAGTGCCCGAAACTTTCCAGCCAAGTGTTTCGTCATGTGGGCTATCGCGAGGTAATACTTTTGACACTCCAAAGCTGTATCCAAATTTCCAAGCGCTAAATGTGCCAACCCGAGGTTACAATAAGCTCGACCCATTCCCGATTTGTCCTGCAAATCTTTGGCCAACGCTAAATCCTGATCGTAATACCGCACTGCTTCCCGATGATTCCCCAAGCAATAATGAGCGTAACCCAAAAAATGACACGCCTTCGCTTCGCCCTCCACGTCGTGAAGCTCCTGCGACAACATCAGGTAATTCTCGTAATACGGCACCGCTTCCTCGAACCTCCCACGCGAAGACAAACAATTGGCCAGATTCAAAAGCGCACAAGCTTCCCCAGCCGCATCTTTCAACTCTCTCGCAATTGCCAAGTGCGCTCTGTAATGTCGCAGCGCCGTCTCGTGACCTTGAACTGCTTGGTACGCAACAGCCAGATTTCCGTGTGTACTCGCCTCGGAACTTCGGTCATTCACCTGATCAAACAAAATACACAATAAATTTAAGGCAATCGATCACTTGTTCGGTTGGTAATAATTCCCCTACGCGTTTTACTTGGAGGGACTGAATATTTCGAGAAAAATATTAATTACACGTTGTTCCCATTGCACCAGAGAAGAAGTTGTAACTTTTTTTTTTGTTTTCTCAAAATACGAAGGGTCTCTGAGAAAAACGTGAAAAAAGAAAAACTTTTTGGTTATCTCTCTCGCACTCACGCGACTGCTGGATCACCTTCTAGGAATCTCATTGGAAAAGGAAAAAAAAAAAGAGTCTCAAATCGAGAATCGACGTTTGCCTGAAAAACAACGTTTTCCATAACATTTCCCAAGAGTTTATCGCGTGGGGAAACTCCGTGCAAGATAAAAAATTGGAAAACATTAACATTTTTATGGATTCAATGGAAATTATAAATTTACTGTCGATTGAATTTTTTTGTCCTCGATACTTTGTCAATGTAGAAACAATTTCGCGAATGATAAGCCAAAAAATCAAATTCAGACGATTTTTCAAACAAGCTGACATTCTCAATATTTATCCAACGAAAAATACTTTTTCTTTTCTCAAGTTTGTTCAATTTTAAAAACCATGATAAATTTCGTACCGATTTTGTGTTTGGATCCTCAAACGGTATCGCTTTATTGTTCTGATCTGAATATTTAAAAAAAAATCTAAATTTCTCAATCCTATAAGAAAAAAATGAATAAGAATTTACATTTACTTTAAAAGAAACATTTTCCTCTCATTTCGAAAAGTAGAAAACCAGGTTGTTTCGCTCAAATCCCTCAACAAAAAGTTTCACGTATTTTTTATTTCCGTTTCCGTACAGAAATGCAATTTATTTTCTAAATGAACGAGACTTCGTGGCGATTTACCTCTTTGCTGATGGTGAGCTCTTGTTTGTGATACTTGATGGCTTGTTCATAATATCCAAGAGCATTGTAAGCATTGCCAATGTTTCCATAGGCTCGTCCCATGCCAGCGCGATCACCCAATGATCTTGCGATTCCCAGATGGGCTTGATGAAGTTTCAACGCTGCATCGTGTTCTCCGAGCAGCTGATAAACAATCCCGAGATTACTGCAAGCGCGACCCTCGGCTACTTTGTCTTTTGTCGTTAGGGCCACGTCCAGTTGTCTCTGATGCCAAAGTTTTGCTTGAGCCAAATCACCTGCAGAGTAAAAAGGAACAATGTCATTTAAAAATCACTAGAAAATCATATTAATTTTCAAATTAAAACGAAAATTAAAATTACATCATGGAAATAAATAAATAAATATAAAAATAAAATAAATAAATAAACAAATGAAAGGAATAAAAATGAAAAAAATAAAAATAAAATAAAAATAAAATGACAAATAGAAATGACAAATAAAAATGAAGTAAAAGTAGAAATGAGCAATAAAAATGAAATAAAAATAAATTAAAGATTGAAGGGATGAAGGGTTATCGTGCATGAAGGATAAAATGAAAATTCTAACCGGCGCATCTTGCGGCGTGACCTAAACCCGCGTAAGCTCTTGTTTCGATGGCGCGATCACCGAGTTCTTGGGCGATCCTCAAAACGTTTTCGTGATAGGTCATTGCTTGGCCGAAATTACGTCGGTAATGATGGGAAGAGCCGAGATTACTAAAAGCTCTTGCTTCTTCGACCCGATCGCCCAGTCTTCGTGCGATTCTCAAATGCTGCGTGTGACAATCGACCGCGCTCTCGAACTCTCCCATTGCGAGATAAACGGCTCCTACGTTGCCAATCTCCCGGGCTTCCTGAAGTCGATCTCCCATTTGTTTGACTAGCTGGACGCACTGTTTGTGAGAAGCAAGAGCATTTGGGAGGTCACCTATCGCTGTGTACACGTGGCCCAGTGATGTCAACGCCGAAGCCGCTGCCTGAGCGTCTTTACATTTCATTGCAAGTACCAACTGGTATCTGTGAGCGGTCAACGCTTCTTTAAATGTTCCTTTGCTAAAATACGCCGATCCTAGATTCCCGTGAGCTCGACATTCGCCCTGAGTGTCACCCAACGATCTTGCCACTCCTTTGAAAAATAAACACCAACGTTGCTTTAAAAAATTTATATAAAATTTACTGCAAATCCGAATTTCAATCAAAGAAAATCTCATTTCTGCCTGCAGAACGTTTCACGATCAGTCGGAAATCGATGAATTAATCTTTTAAGATTCCGATGGGTATCAGGAAAGAGACGCTGGACTAAAATCGAACAAATAATGAAAATAATTCATATCCTCAAGGCTAAAAGAAATTTATTTTTAATTGTCGATAGTTTGAAAAATGTATTTTTTAATGGATCATTCATTTTTCATTTTCAAGTTGTCTCAAATTTTGTGTAAAATTCAGTTTTGAGATCGAATAATAATTGTAGCAGAACATTGCATATTAATTTTGAACTCTTCTGAAGAGAAAAACGACGCAAACTTCAACATTGTTAATTTATTGATAATATTTCGACGCAGATTCACAATTTTCAAGTTTGCATCGTTGGAATGCAACGAAATTCCATTTTTTCTTGAGCAGATCTCAAGATTCTTATTCGATATTTAGTCAGGATAATAAAACGATCTATTTTGAGAATCCAAAGACAAAAAAATCGGTAAAAAATCTGTCATGGTTTTTGAAATTTAACGAATAATTAATAGAAAAAGTATTTTTTGTTGGACTCCAACGTTGCCAACTTGACAGAGATTTTCCTTGCTTATTAGAGGATTTAAATTATTATTGAAATACCCAAGTCTTGCTGCATGTAGCTGATTGCTTTGTCGAGAGAATTGAGCGCCCAATAAGCACTGGAAAGAGCTGAAAATACGGATCCTCTCAGTTTTAAGCTGCATGTCCCGATCGACAAAGCAGCCTCCAGAACCCCCGCAGCTGCTTTGTACTGCCCAGCACCAAGAAGTTCTTGTCCAACGACCGATATTACGACGAACGGTGACTCGTCCAGTTTCATCGCTCTCAACTGTTGGAAAGTAGGTTCCAAAGTTGGACGAAGTGGCGATTTCAAGGAGGCTTCGACGAGGCCAGAGAGCAGTTGAGAATTGGGTGGATCTCGTGCTAACCCAGCACTGAAAGCTACCAGAGCTTCTCCGTGACGACCGAGACATTGTAAGGCAACTCCTTGACGATAATACGCCTGCAAACAACGAAATCCATCATTGAAAAATCGGAAAACAAATTCGAATTGATGGAAAATCTATTGAAAAAATTGGAAATACATTAATTAATTAATGAATACATTTTCTTGTCCCCACGTAATTTCTGTTCCAGTTTCTTTCGCCCTTTTGACTAGGTGATCGATCCATTTTTTTCGATCCTCGTTTCCAAAACAATTTTTCAAGAGTATTATGGAAATAAAAGTTTCGCCGGACAACGACAGAAACTTTGGTACAATGCAAAGACTTTCCGCAGGCAGGAATTTCTAATAACTGTAAAATAAATAGATTTTCTCTGCCCTGGGCAAAGTTCGAGGATATGCAAATCTTTAACTGTCTTCATGAATTTTGTGAATGGACAAGTGGAAAATTCCTATCATCCAACTAGATCGAGCTGTTGGCAGCACAAAACCCAATTTTTGAGATTTTCTCATTTGCGCAGTGAAATTGTAAGAAGAAGACTGTAAGAAATCCTTACTCTTGGCCACTCTTAAAATTTTTCCATTTGCAAGAAATTGTTCTCTACTCCTAGAAAATTATAATCAATCGATCGATTAATAACTGTGATTGACATTTAGTAAGACGGCTCTTGCTTTTGTGCGTAAAATTTTTTCTTCCACATTAGATATTGATTTGCCTCACGAAGCGAACAAAGTTTCATGTAAAAAATTAAGTCCGGCACACTTCATGCGTCTCAGCTCCAAAGTTACGCAAGAAATTTTCCCTCCGAGAGGATTTCCTTCGACAGAAAATGCCTGCAGAATAATATAATCTACCAACCCTGTTTCCCCTCGAGCAGATCTCAAGATTCTCATTCCATATTTGGACAGGACAATAAAACGATTTCTTTAAAGATCGAACCCAAAAATAAGTACAAAAATTGCCATGACTTTTGGAAAAGAAGAAAAAATAAATACAAAAAGTATTTTCCGTTTCCCAATGTCGCAAACTTCAGAGTCGTTGATTTCCTCAAGAACCTACAAGAATCCATACAATATTGAAGTTTGCATCGTTGCAACGCAACGAAAAATATATTTTTCATTCATTATTTGGATAATTAATAAACTCGTTCCAATTTTTCTAGTAAATTTACTTTCCGAATGGCAAAGAAGACTTTCTCGTTATTGTCGACAAACACTGTATGAAAATTTTGTCTCAAGCTCAAAAAATAATGAGTTTTCGTTGCATTTCAACGATGCAAACTTCAACATCCAAAATCCATAAACATTGAGAAACTCTTACTTTTGGCCATTGCGGTACTAGCTCGGTGGCACGAACGGCGTCTTGGAGGGCAAGAGCAAAGAGTCCCATTTTGAGACGGGCGGCAGATCGGTTGGAATAGAGAACATGGCTAAGAGGATCCAAGGCGAGGGCTTCGGTGTACAGCGTCGCAGCCTGAGCGTAGTCTCCGTTCTGGCATGCCGCATTGCTTCTGCGTACCGTCTCTAGGAATAGTGCCCTAGATCCAGCAGCCAAGGCCGACGTACCTTCGGGCTCCACCTTTATCCCCGAATCAAAATATAAATAGCGACACGAAAAAACAATTTTCTATTCGCAATAAAATGCTAAGTTCTTGATACCGAATTTCTCGAATTTGCATGCAAAAATACACAAACATATAATAAAAAAATAAAACATAATCAACGATAATTGCCGTAGCACAAATAAAAAACAATGATGACTTATTCGTCAGTTGTCGAAATATTGTATTTCTTTCCTCACGATACAATAAATTTATTCCCGACTCGTAACTCCGTGAAGAATATCAAATCCCGAAATATTTCACAAGACAGTTTGATGATATTTTTAAGCAAAGTAAAAATGAAAAATCGATCGAAATTGGGCGAAAAAAAGAGAAAATAAATGAAGTTATAATTTGACATTCCGTTCGCACGGGATTGTCGAAAACTGCGATCGCGCGAGTGTGCGTGAAATGGAATAAAAATAGACGAAAAATAATGTACGAGGAAAAAAAACGTTAGACGCAATTGGGCGAACGCGGAAAGAAGAAAAGATTTACCTCAGAGATATCCCTATGAGACATTGTTTAAGACGAGCCGGTACCATCCTCTTGCGTGGGCATTATCCGTGGCTAAGGAACTCCATTAGATAAGGTTGTGCGCTTCTGAAAGTAGCTTCGTACATATATATATGTATATATATATATATGGAAGATAGATCCGAATAGAAATCCGTTTAGCTGGCAGGTCGAATATCCGGAACATTAATAAACTTGCAATGCACTTGAATCCCTCACCTCTGATACGATCACTCGATGATATTGTGTTGTATCAGTAGTGGCACTCAACGAAAACGTTCACCATTAGAAATACGAAAGAAGAAAAACGGGAAATAAGAAATTGGCGCCGTACACAGGAAAGAGACGTTGATATTGAAGGCGATGAGTTACGCGAGTATTGGTAAAAGATAGAAAAACGCACGAGTAGGAAATCGAGAGGGAAAGAGGCCGCTTTAACCGGGTCCACCGGCCGCGAGACTGTCTCGTTGTGTTAAAACTCTTCTGGAGGGTTTGTTTTCGATAGGTAGAAGAGAATAAATTGCGTTTGATTAATAAAAAAGGAGGGAGTAAGGCGTCTTAGGGGGGCACCCACTGCATTCCTCAGGCACAGCCATCTTGGAATGTGACCCCGGGTCCCCCCGTTGGGCCTGAGGAGTGGGGCACCGGGGCCCTGACGGCTCTCTAACCAACACGAGTACATGGCGTGCGGTATATATATATATATATATGATGATACCTTTGCACGCATACTCGCTACCATACGATCTCTTGGTGTTGGCAAACTTGCACGATCCTTTTCTCACCGCAGCATCACAACACACACACACACACACACACGTCTTTACTTTTTTGTGAGAGCTTCAACAATATATTTTTTTATCTTTAACGTATTACTATCACAAAACAACTTTATTTAGGGTTCTTTCAAAATTTAGTATAAACGTTCTTGGCACCAAAACTAACAGTTTTCTCCTATGAAGAAAAATTTCCTGACGGTTTGAATTTGAGATGTTTAATTTCCAATTTTTTATTTTTCCCATCTAAACGCATGTAAATTGAAGTCACGTTTCGTTAAAAAGTTGCAAGAAAAAAAAACAAAAAGAAACGCGACTTCAATTTACACGCGTTTAGATGGGAAAAATAAAAAATTGGAAATTAAATATCGCAAATTCTAAACGTCAGAAAATTTTTTCTTCATAGAAGAAAACTGTTAGTTTTGGTGCCAAGAACGTTTCTACAAACTTTTGAAAGAACCCTAAATATAAAGTCGTTTCGTGATAGTAATACATTTAAAAAAATCCACAATTTTCTCTCCATATACTTAGCAACATAAAAAAAGACTCGTCAACGTTTTTTTTCCCTGCCATTTCGATCGGTAAATTTTTGAAAAGCTTATCGATCTTTAAAATCCTAACGCGATGATAGGATCGTTCTCTAAAAACGTTCAAAGTAGTTTTCTCCGATTGTTACGTAATAACGAATTTTCCCAAACATCGTTTTTACGATCGAATTTGTCGAAAGGTGTCGAAGAATGTGATTTCGTTATGAAAAAAAAATGGAAGAAACGAGGAGCGCAGAGAAACTCGTAACGAAAGCTGAGCGGGCAAGAACAATAGTTAATAAAAATAAAGAATTTCGTAGTAAAATATAAATTGGTCGGTTTCTTGCTCGTAAGGCAGAATCTCGGAGCAGAGCTCAACGTAGTGCTCTTTGCGTCTGGCATAGCTCCTTTTTCTCACTCATTTATCTCGGGCAATAGCAGCGCAGCTGTCTCTCGGGATAGTGAGAGAGGAAGCGAGAGCGAGAAAGACGAAGAAGAAGCAGAAGGAGTGCGAGCACCTCCGCGATATCCCCACCAGAAGGAAAAGGATACGCGAACCTCCTTAATGAGCTTATACCCATCTGGTGAATGTCAGTGTACGGAGCCGGCAAAACTCCTTGAGATATTCTATACTCACCAGTGTGGTAAGCTCTATTTCCCGCCCCCTCTTCGAATCGTCCATTCAAGAGTCATTAACTTCTAGCATTCGCACACACACACGAAGCTTGTATATGCGTAAATCGATGAGAGATTTTATTGAGAACGTCAGCTGACGTTGAAATGGTTACAAAGATTCTCGAATCTCTCGTATGCATTACGACGAGCCAGATATTTCTTACGCGTAACCATTAATTCGTGTATATATACACATAACGAACGCCTTTCCGACTCCAAGAAACTCGACGAAACGGAGAGCGTCCGAAAACGCGCAACCAAAATCTTTAATGTTAGATTTCTCTGGATTGGCTGAACGGATTCTCTTGCACCAAGGACCATTCGAAAGATAAAAAATCGTAGAAAATTGAAATCGAATATAAGATTTTTCCGTCGCCTCGTTTTTCCGTAAAAACGATTTAAAGTTTCTGTGACGTCATAAACGGCGTCATACGCGTTTTTTTTTTAATATTTGGCGTCGAGCCCGCTGCCCCGTCTCTTGATATGCAGCAAATAATTAATGGCTTTTCCATAAATGTTAAGGGGATCGGAAGAGAGCGAGGCAGAGGAATAACGCAGAGGCATAAATGCACATGGTTTATGTATTCGGACTATTGGATAATGCAATGGCCCTTGCATCGTGTATATCCGCGAAGGGGCATGCCCATAAACCCGTACGATTCTCACGTGGTGTGTAAGCGGAATCCCGCGCGGCGCACCATCCACTCGTATAGCTATGCAGCTCTCTTCTGCTTCCTATATAGTACCACCGTGACCTTTCCATGGCTATATGTATATAAATACAGGCCAAGGTGGGACATACAAGCCCATCAGGCTTTTCGGGCCGCGGGGTCTTCTTTTCCCACCCTTTGCGTTGTGCACTCCTGCGGGCCGGGTCCGACGTGTACGTCCGAGCCTCACTTTTGTACCTTATGGCGGACGGTGTATTATCTCGTAAAAGAAAAAAAATAAAAAATAATGTTTGAGAAATTAAAAACGAGAAAAGGAAAAAATGAAGCGATGGAGAAATAAGAAAAAGCAAGGCTCATCCGAGCGAGATCTCTTTGCTCTCACCGTTCTCCCTCGCTCGCCCTCTCCTCTCGCGTTTCTTCTTCCCTCTTGGTACATAAAAATTTCGAGCTCACGTTAAGAATCGCGGGAAAAACGGCTCTGTAATAATATTCCAGATGTGGAGATGCGCTTTTTTCATTCTCTTCTCTTCCTCTCTCTCGCCCTCGCTATCTTTCTCTCGCGGGCTCGATCCTTCGCAGCCTTCTCGTCTCGCCATCTCACGCGAGAGTATTTTTGCCCGCGCTTAAATTTTCCATCGTTGCTCCTCCTTTTTCTTTTCTTGTTTCTTCTTTTTTCTTTTTTTTTTCTAACTTTTTGCTCCTTTTCGTGTTCCTCATCGTTTTTTCCATAACCGCACGCGCCATTATGCGAAATTGGTTACGTTCAGGGAAAGAAAAGAGCGAGAGGTGGGCCAGGCTTTTTAAAAACGTGGGATAGCCGAGCTATGTCTGGCCCTTAATGTTGAAACTTTCGGAGATATAGCGTGTGGAGAGCAACGAGCCGCGCGGAATACACTCCGGCAACGCAACCAACCACGCGCTATTCACCAACCACTTGCAACGCATACCTCCTCCTTTATATACACGATAAATGAAAATAATCGTTGCAGCCTTTTTTTCGTACCGCATTCTTCGATATTGCGCCAAGCCAAATTTCTAATTTGCCATTGCAAATATTTATTCCAATTAATTATCATTCTCCTCCGATTTTTTTTTTTTTTCATCCTTCTTCATTCGAAACGAATAATTACAATGTACAAAAGCACTTTTCTGTTATGCTACTTCTTTTCGGGCACCACTTCGCTTATTCCGTACATTCCGGCTAATAAACGACCGTGGGATATCGGCACCGGCTCTTTCGGAGCCACGTACGCTCCCTTTTCTCCCATGTAAACGTATCTGCTCAGAACAAATTGTTAAGGATCAATATCTCTCCCACCCGTTGCCTCTTTGTTCCATCATTCCCCAGGACCTGCAGTTAGCGAATATTTACGAAACCAGGTCTAACTGAGTCAGTGTGTGTTTTAATTATTATGTGAAAAATTGTAAAAAAAAAAACTAAATTGAAAAATCAACCAAAGGCAGTGAAAAAAAAAAGCAACGACGTTCGGGACCGCGATGCGGAATCTCACGAATTTTTCTTTTTAAATTAAAAAACTTGTTCGAGGATGTTTCATGATCTCTAAGAATTTTCCTGCAACTTTTCGAAACTTTAGAAAATTGGAGAAAATGATGGTCGGGCGAAATGATGGATCTCGATAAATTTCGATGCCACAAAATGGAAAGGTTTGTGTGAAAGGATACGGTAATCTCAGCACCCAATATGCACTCTGAGAAAGTTTGATGGGCTCCTCGCAGCCGGTAACGAAAATAGGACAAGGCGCTGGCGCTGGTTGTACGCGTGGATTGAGGGTCACGTGAACTGGCGCCTTTGGTGTGACAACGTGTATTCTCATGAGTTGTGCTATCAGTGGCTTCGGTTGCCTAAGAGAAAATAAAAATGGAGATGAAGAAAATATTAGTAGATTCGGAGATCGACGTCATCTCCGGCCAAGTCGAAGTTTGCATCGTTCGGAAGCAGCGAAAACTGATTTTTTTTTCTGGCAAAGTCTTCTTTGCCATTCGAAAACGAAATTAACCAGAAAAATTGAAAAAAAAAAAATGCATTAAGGGCTGTCACAAAACGACTTTATTTAGGATTCTTTAAAAATTTTGTATAAACGTTCTTGGCACCAAAACTAACAGTTTTCTCCTGTGAAGAAAAATTTTCTGACGTTTAGAATTTGAGATATTTCCAATTTCCAATTTTTTATTTTTCCCATCCAAACGCGTGTAAATTAAAGCCACGTTTCGTTAAAAAGTTGCAAGAAAAAAAAAAAAACAAAAAAAACGCGACTTGAATTTACACGCGTTTTAATGGGAAAAATAAAAAATTTAAAAAAATTTCTTCAGAGCCGAAAACTGTTAGTTTTGGTGGCAAGAACGTCTAAACAAAATTTTGAAAGAATCCTAAATAAAGTCATTTTGTGATAGTAATACGTTAATTTTCAAAATAATAAATGGAGAACGTTTTTCTCATCGTTTGCAAACGATGCAAACTTCGGTGTGATAGAAAATGAATTTAATCGACCTGCAAGGACAGGGAAAGTAAAGCGGCATGTCGGCAGTACTCGAGGTGACTTTGTTGCCGCTGTCCTTGACAATTCCATTTCCCGTTGCTTTGAGGACTTTGTCAGGCGCCGACGCCATGAACCTATGACCACGCGGGCACTCATACTCCACGCCGACGAATATTTTAACCACGAATTCTTTCCCACCTTTCGATTTTCGGCACTTCATCGTATTGGCGTTTTGAAAGTTTTTCCCACGCGGACAGTAATTGCGGCCCTCGTGATCTCCCACCGTCGGCCAGTACGATCCTCTATCTTTCTGATGCCCCAATCTGCAAGATTTACGAGATAATGAAATCTTCATTTTTCTGTACTTTGTTATTAAAGCTTCGGAGAGGAAATAAAAATTACCATCGATAAAGCAGTTTTTTTTTTTTCTCAAGATTTCAGGCTCAATGCGTTAACGAGCGTAGAAATTACTCGACGTCTCAAAATTTCATTTTAACAAAAGAATTAATTTTTTATCTCCTTATTGAGACGCAAACTTTTCATGCACAAGTTGAAATCTTGATTTGGATGCAGAATTTGGTAAGTTTTTTTTTTTTTTTTGGAAATCGTGTGAAAAAAATGAATTTTTTTTACCGCACTGTAACGTCCCAGGGTAAGAGAAACGCGGAAGTGGCTAAAACGCCAGTTTGATGCTGCAGACCCAAGTTGTGAGAGTACAAGCTGCTAGGCCCCAGACAAACGAGAGACCAGCTGGAGAATTGTGGCAACAAACCGGCCGGTGACTCGGTGTGCAGCATTCCGGGTAAATATTCGGTAGTCGAAGGTTGTCTGACCAAAGATTTCTCTAGAAAATAAGCGTCCAATTTGTGATTTTAAATTAAAAAAAAAAAAAAAAAGAAAAAAAAATTCGAGAATTGAGAAAAATCGTAGGCAAACCTTTGGAATTATCACCTTCGGAATCGGTCACTTGGATCACTACTTTTTGGGCATCGCCTGGAGTTAAACTAGTTTTGTTGGCTAATCTTCGGGCTTCCTCAATCGCGGGATCGTTGCTCAACTGGGAACGTCCGCCGCTCTCGTACGCTGCAACGTCATCTTTCCGTATGGCCAAAATTGTAGGCACAATTATATATTTTCAAAATGAAAATTTCATGCAGCAAAAAAAAATGCTTGACCCTCGGTAGACACACATGGGTCTGGGGAGCCCATTCAACGAATGGCATGAATTTCTCGTTTGTGAGGATCGATTACCATTAAATAACAATGATAAAAAGAATTTTCATTCATCACCAACTGCAGTCTCTCTTTCTATAGAGCCAAATCTACTTTCCTGAATTTTTTCAGATTTTTTTAACGAGTCCGAATACAGTAACAAACGGTAGGACGCCCCAGACCCATGTGTGTCTACGGAGGGTTAAAAATACAACTCGTTATGACTCGTTACAATAACTATAAAAAGTTCACTCTCCCATTAACGTATTAGTATCAAAAAACGACTTTATTTAGGATTCTTTTAAAATTTTGTATAAACGTGCTTGGCACCAAAACTAACAGTTTTCTCCTCTGAAGAAAATTTTTCTGACGTTTAAAATTTGAGATATTTAATTTCCAATTTATTATTTTTCCCATCTAAACTCGTGTAAATTCAAGTCGCGTTTCTTTTGTTTTTTTCTTGCAACTTTTTAACGAAACGTGACTTCAATTTACACGCGTTTACATGGGAAAAATAAAAAATTGGAAAATATTTTGATATTTATAAATAATTCAGGTGATTCAGGAAAAACAAGAAAATTGGTAACTCATTTCTGTTGTTGCAGGGAAAAGCCAGATTTTAAAAATTCATTTTTTGACCCCTTGAGTTTGAGGATTATAAAATGAATTATGAGGAGCCGATCGTTTTGGATGGAAAAAAGTGGAAATTGAATGACGTTGGCAACCTTTTGACATTATTTTGATATTTATAAATAATTCAGGTGATTACCGTGCAACGTGCTGTCTGCTAAACTGCAGGCTTGAGTTTGACCCTGGGGCGTCGATAATTCGACGCGACCGAACGAGTCTTTTCGCTTTCCGCCGGAAAATAATTGCGCAGCTCTGTAAAGATGAGTTCCGAAAATTTCGATCAGCGTTAATTCAACGAAATAGAATATAATTGAATATTTTATCGAGGAATTACCTAAAATTGTGTGTGCTCGGTTGAAAAACTGGAAATTGTATACTCTCCAGTTGAGAGCATCCACACTGCTTGGCCAACATTTGAAAATAATCGTAATTAGCGTGACGGAGATTGAAAGGATCTTCGCGCGGTCCTTGACATCGACCACAATTGCAAGCGCAGACGTATCGAACGCCGCTGCAATGTTCCATAACCGGAAGTTCACTTTCGTCTCCACGGTTGGTCTCTGTGTGTTCGCCACCACCGGCGCCTTCACTGCCGCCTTTGTGAATTGGATTGGTGCACGGATTACCCGTTAACGACAAAACTTCGCACATTTGTCGACCAGCTCGCCAATGCTTGTCGCACTCGATTTGCAATTTCTCGCTAAATTCTTCGAACAATGGCCCACGCGCGTGCATCTCGAACACCGCCATCGCATGTGCCAATTTCGTCTCGTGGTACGTTCTGAAATTTAACGTCGATATTAACAAGTACCTAATAATTTTTCATTATCATTTATATTTGCTGATTCATATCGGCAGCAAGGTCACTCGAACTTCGCAACGTTGGGGTCCAACAAAAAATACTTTATCCATTAATTATTTGTTCAATTTCAAAAACCATTACAATTTTCGTACCGTTTTCGTCTTTGGATTCTCAAAATAAATCGTTTTAACGTCCTGACTAAATATGGAATAAGAATCTTGAGCTCTGCTCAAGAAAAAATGGAATTTCGTTGTATTTCAAGGATGCAAACTTCAAAATCGTAAATCTACGTCGAAATGTTATCAAGAAATTAACAATGTTGAAGTTTGCGTCGTTTTTCGCTTCAGAAGAGTTGAAAATTAAAATGCAATGTTCTGCTAAAATTATTATTCGATCTCAAAACTGAATTTTACACAAAATTTGGAACAACTTGAAAATGAAAAATAAATGATCCATTGAAAAATACATTTTTAAAACTATCGGCAATTAAAAAGAAATTTCTTTTAGCCTTGAGGATATGAATGCTCGGAAAAACATTTTCTGGTACATCATTTTCATTGTTTGTTCGATTTAACTTCAATTTTTTGCCTATTTCAATCTGTAATTCTTCGCACGCAACAACTCGAATTATAAATGATGAAAAAAACGTTATTTTATTATTTTACTTCTTTTTTTTTGGGATGAGTTTCAAAAAAACTTGCTTCAGGCTTTTACACTTATATTTTAGTCCAGCGTGACAAAAAAATACAGAATTTCGTTGTATTCCAACGATGCAAACTTCAACATCGTTAAAACCCTCATAGAGACGTTATTTTCATAGAAAAAATATTCAGGGTCGTTAGCAATGATCCGTAGCCGAGAAAATTTTCGGAACGTACGAGCCGAGACTTCGGCGTGAATAAAAAAAAAAATGAAAAAAAAAAAACGAGTAAAGAAAAAATTGATTTTCTTCTCAAAAATTGGTTACTCCGGCTCATTTTTTCGAGGTAAAAACTCATGTCGTCCCTTTTCTGTTTAGTTAACTCCATTGAAAAATTAAATTTAAATACGTAACGTTTCATCTGTTTTTTTAGAAGCGTCAATTGTTTTAACGATTTTTTATTAAACTATATAATTGAGAAATGGCAAACCTTCCATAGTGCTGTGGCAAATTATCTTGATAAGTTTGAAGCGCTCGTGGCAATACTTTGCTGCATCGACTTTTGCTGAATTTTACGTCCGTGTCGAGCAAACCATGAAGCGTTGAAAGGGCAGGCCTGTTGCTGGGATTCAGCAGAAAGAAATCGAAAACTTTGTTGGCAACTTCGAAGAATAAACCGAGCGTCGGTATCTGATTTGGAAAGTTTCATTTTCGAGATTAACTTTGTGCGTTTTAATTTAATAAATTCGCACTGGGTGAAGAGTAACTCACTTCGAAGTGGGAATGCACGGAGTGACGACCAACGTTGTCATCGAAGCCCTTGGAAAATGCGAGATTTATGTGCTGTTGCAAAAACAATCGAAAAGATCTCGTTTCCGATTCGGCCTCAAAAGTATGGAAAGTCATTTGTAAATTTTCGATTGTTTTCGTCGTGTTCGTACTGCCTGAGGCTGCTGTACAACTTTTGATTAAATTACGAGTCATGTAGCCGAGAAGGTCACGCGATTCCGTTGAGCCCGTGTGAACGTAAACGAATTCTTGATTCGCTGGTATTGCGAATAACGAATTGGAGCTGCAAATTGTATCGAATATTCGAGTCAAATTGTTTGAATCGCGTGCGAAAATTAATTGGACAATAAAGTGCCTCGATTTCGCGATGTTGAAGTTTGCTTCGTTGGAAACCAACGAAATTCCATTTTTTCTTGACCAGATCTCAAGATTCTCGTTCAATATTTGGTCAGGACAAAAAAACGATATTTTTTTAGGATCCAAAAAGAAATTCGTGACGAAAATTGTCATAGTTTTTGAAATTGGACAAACAAGTAATAGAAAAACGTATTTTCGTTGAACTCCAACATTGCGAACTTCGGTTTCATTCCATTTCTCATCATATTGCTTCCTCATAGAGGAAGCTATGTGACGGTGAATATTTTTTTTCGAGTTTTCAATGTCCTCAAAATTTCCCAAAACATCGAAAAATCATATCTAGAAAAAAAAGTGTGTGTGTGTGTGTGTATGTTATGGCAATGCAAAATTGAAACGTTCATAACTCGAGAACGGTTTGAGCTACAGGGCACCCGTTTTGCACAGATGTTAATCTATACAAGCTCTTCCTTCTCTGGGATTTTTGTTTGAATTGCTAGAAAAATACGAATTCTACGGAATTTTGAAATTTTCAAAAAAAGGGTGTCGACGCTCCAACTTCCGCAAATTTTAAGATTTATTACTCATTTTTTTTATATAAATAGAGTATCACAATAGGAAGGTTGGTATTGAATTTGGGGAATATCGGTTGAACGGTTTAAATTTTATGATTTTTTTGAAAAATCGTCGATCCGCTCTAATTTCTGTAAATTTTGTAAAATATTGTGTATAAGTCTGTTTTTTTTTACCTGATGTTGGTGACGATACGGTTTTTTCGTAGAACCTGATAGATCTGATCTTCCAGAGAATGCTCCAGTTTTTTAATACTCGCTCCGCTCTCAGGATCTCGGAATACAGATGGGCAGCTTTCGAAGTAAAATAAAACTCTTGGAGAACACGGCCTCCCGTTCGTCTCCCAACCTTTAGGCACTCCGTGAATGCTTCTAAGTGCGAATGTCAATCGAAGCGAAGCCTCCGAAAAATTCTGCCTGCAATACATTCATTCAGATTTCAAAAACGAATCGAATACATCGTCGAATTTTGCTTATTCCAAGAATTAGAAAATGCTGAAGTTTGCATCGTTGGAATGCAACGAAATTCGGGTTTTTTCTTGAGCAGATCCCACGATTCTTTTTCAATATTTGACGAGAACAATAAAACGTTTTTTTATTAGGATCCAGCTCCAAAATCAGCACGAAAATTGTCAAGATTTTTAAAATTGAACGACCAATTAATAGAAAAAGTATTTTTCGTTTCATAAAAATTAGTGGCTTTTCGAAATTTCTCGATTTTTTCATTATTCAACGTTTTGTAACGAGCAAAAGTCATCTGTAGGATCTCCAAAATTATATTAGTCGCTTTTTACGAAACTTTTTAGAAAAATTTATTTAAAAATTTTTTTTCATCTTTTTTTCAGTTTTAAAATTATTTTTCAAGCACTAGTAAAAGTTTTCGAAACTTACCGAACAAGATCCAGAGCTCTGAACAAATGCACGTAACTGTAGTCGAAAGTGTGCGTCGGAAAAGTCACAATAATAATGTGCGAGATGTGAAAAAGAACGAGCAAAGCTTTGGCGTATTTGTCTCTCATGTGAGCCCAAATGCTAAGGAAATCTTTGCATTCGCGATATTCAAGAAAACTCTCATACTGATTGACCAGAGTGTGCGTATCGAGAAGCCCTCGTAAGTGAAGGTAAACAGTTCGGTCCTGAACGTCGTGGTAACCTTCAATGTCGCACTGTAAATGTTTTTTTTTTAAAACGTTTAAAAAGAATGAATTTTGGGAGAAAATTTGTGTAATTAAACGGCGATTTGTACTTTTTAACCCTCGTGATCACACTGGGTAGAATGCACCCAGTGACCACCTTTCGGCGTAAATATTTACTAGTTGCCGGTATTGATGGGGATATAATCGTCATCTAACGATAGTTCAAAGTGTCCTCTATGCGCTGACACGGTAAGTATTACCGCCGCCAACGCCAAAATCTCTAACATCTATTCTTAAATCAACCCACTTCCAATAATGGAATAAATATATTTTTTGAAACGCGCGCTATCCCACTATTTTTTTCATGAAAGAACCAGATCTGATGAATATCAGATCCAAATTTTAGGCAAAAATATTGAAGATCCACCAAGTGACGATTATTTTAGTGAAAAAAACTTTTTTTTCCCGTTTATTTTCTTCATTCTGCATTTTAAAAAATACGTTTGCCTTCGATTTCTTTCAGGAAAGTTTTTCGTATCTACACTGGAATGTCTAAAGGATGTTCGGTAATTTTGTGAGCATTTTCGGACCGATAGGCTGGTCACAATGCCGGTTCAAAAATAGACCGAGTAGAATCAAACCAGTGTGACCAGCGAGATCGGTGGCGCAAGTGTGACCACGAAGCGTTAATTACCAAAGTTTCTTCGTTGACTATTGGATTATCCAGGAGTCCAGCGAGCAAAACAGAGCTGAGCATTTCCGCTTTGCATCCTTTGGCTCGGTACTGAGATTTGCCAATCACTGAGACAACAACGACTTTTCTCTCTAAATGTCCGATGCTGTAATCATTATTAAGGATTATTATTAAAATCTCCGCAAACACTGTAACACGAGAAAATTGATTGTTGCATTCGGAAAACTCACTTGTTTGGGTTGTGAGGTAACGTGAATTTTTGTGGACGCATTATAAACGTGTTCCAACATGAATCGTCCAGAAATAAACGGTAAAGAGAAACTTTTTTCGATCAAGATTCGCTTTTCCTGAAGAAAATCGTTTTGTATCTTGTTCTGTGATTTTTAAAACAGCGCGAAGAGGTTATGTTATTCTGTCACACTCGCTCGAAACGCGCGATCTAATTCCGCAAATTCCGGCCAGTTTTGTAACCCCTCTCCTGTTGCCACCACGAAACTGCATATATACATGTTTGTTTATTATAATTTCCCGACCGACACGAAATCCGCACTGTGTTTCCCTTTACGAAATGATAATTTCAACAAGTAATCATAAAGTGCAATTTCCATTATAAGCACACAGAAAGATATTCAGTCGTTGAGGAGGAAAAACGGTACAACTTTGGTGTGTGATCGAATGTTCCAGTTCGTGTTTTTTTCAGAACACGTGTATTTTCGAGACGGCGTTCGCAATGACAACTATCAAATCCTGATACACAGTGTTCGTGAAACCGGGAAATAATATTGGAAAACTGATTCCCTTTGACACGTGAATTTTTTGTGCATAAAAATGGTTTTTCTTACGAATATTTTAGGTTATGTCATCAAAAAGGTAATTCGTTAAAAATTTAGGGAATGCAACAGTGTTTTACTTATTTCTTGCAGATTTATCTGTCAAGACGAATTGATACTTTCTTTTTTCTTCAAAAAAGCTCCGAATTTACATCGCGACATTGATAATAATTCAATGAAATCATCGATCGCATGAAACCGATGACACCGAAGTTCGCAACGTTGGAATGCAACGAAAAATGTCAATTTTTATCGATGATTTGTTTAATTTTATAAATCACCCAAAGTTTTCGAGCTTAACTTGGCTGTGGCTACTCGTCCGGATATTTCGTACACTAAACGCACGTCCGGACGAATAAGCAACCCTTGCTCGTCCGGGTAAAGCGGATATCACTGGATAAATCGTGTTCGGACGAATATTATTCATTCGACTATCGAGACGACTAGCCACTGCGTAAATACTTATGGGGCCGCAAAAATCGATCGTTTTATCGTCGCAATTACATTCTACGTTTCAATAAAAAGCTTTGCCACAAAAAAAAAGAATTTTGTTGCGTTCCAACGATGCAAACTTCAACGTCATTGAAACCGACACATTTCACAAAGCGCATAGGAAAAGCTTCCAGTACTTTTCTCATCCGTCAATGGTCCTAGGTCCCGAGGAAATATATGCGCCAAGGATTCATGGATTCTTTAAGAATCCATGTAAAAGCTGGAACTGGGGGAATGGGTCTTGCCCGTTATGGGGGAATAGGAGGCAGGGGTGGTCACATTTACGTTCAAACTGAACCAGGGATTACTCTAGATGCCGTAATTGCTAGCGCGAGGAGAAAAAATTTTTACGCAGGCCCCGGGGGTGATAGTACAGCTTCCGGGCTCATCGGAGAACAAGGCAAAGATTTGTACATAACAGCACCACCGGGGATTTCCGTATACAGCGAAGATGGTGCGCTCTTAGGTGCGTCCCATTTACGTTTTGCTTGAGACTCGAGAAATAGCGTGTAAATAAATTTTGACATCAAATTTTTGCAGGAGATTTGAACAAACCTGGCGCAAAGTTGAAAGTAGCCACAGGCGGCCTGGGTGGTTGTCCCGAGACTGGTTTCAGCGGACAAAAAGGACAAGCGCATTCGATTCAATTGGATCTCAAGCTCATAGCGGATGCTGGTCTTGTGGGTTTTCCAAACGCTGGGAAAAGTACTTGCCTGAGGGCCGTCTCTCAAGCAAAACCAAAAGTAGCATCTTATCCGTGTAAGAAACAAGAAACATCTTTTTTTTCTCCCAATAACTATGACGATTGTCTATTACAGATTTTGCATCATTGAAATGCAATGGAATTCTTTTATTTCTTTGGAAAAGCTCGTCGCTTAAATGCATTATGTTACGACACTGAAGTTTGCATCGTTGGAATGCAACGAAAACTGATTATTGTTGACAAATACTGAGTACAGTATTCGTCAACGATAATGAGAGTCTTCGTTGCCATTGGAAAACTGAATTTACTAGAAAAATTGGCACGAGTGCATTAATTATCAAAATAATGAAAAAAAAAAATATATTTTTCGTTGTATTGCAACGATGCAAACTTCAGTGTCATATTTTGTTGTTACGACGATGAAACGATCGGTTTTGCCACCCAAATAGTATACCGGCTCGAAAATTTGAATGATTTAAAAAATTGAACAAAGCATCCATAAAAAGATATATTTTTCGATCATGTTGAAGTTTGCATCGTTGCAATGCAACAAAATCCCTTGTTTTATTCAATTTTTTGAAAGCACAGCCAAACATTTTCATGCAATGTCCATCTATGACAATTATTGACAAATGAAAAACTGAATGTCATAGAAAAATTAAGGAGATTCCAAAAATCTTCAAAATTGTGAGTGGATTGAATATTTTTCGTTGGGCTCCAACGATGCGATCTTCAATATCATATTTTTCGTTGCATTTGCTCATAATCGTTACACGAATTCAACGTTTTTCGTCTTACAGTCACGACGATGCGTCCTCATCTCGGAATAATGAAGTTTCCGGATTTGAGAACAATTTCCATGGCAGATTTGCCCGGATTGATAGAAGGTGCCCACGCGAATATAGGAATGGGTCACAAATTTCTGAAGCACCTTAACCGAACGAAAGTGCTCGTCTTTGTCGTCGACATCCAAGGTTTTCAATTGTCCGCGATGCACAAAAGGCGAAGTTGTCTCGAGACAGTTGTTTTATTGAACAAAGAAGTGGAGCTCTACAAGCCGGATCTTTTAGAGAGGCCAGCGATTTTGATAGTAAACAAAATGGATACGGAGAACGCGTCCAACATTTACAGCGAGATCGAGCCATCGTTGAAGAATCTTGAGAGGGTAATGGAGAATTTTCCTGAGGAAATGAGACCGGAGGCAATATTGAGATTCGAAGAAATCATGACGACGTCATTGGCCTCAAAAAACAAGGAGGAAGTTGAAAAAGTTAAAAACGTCATACGAAACGTTCTCGACAAACATTACGAAATGAAAATGGAGAAGACGAGTAGCTCGAAGGAGTTTGAATTATATGAAAAGTTAAAACGCGATATGCGACAGGAAGCTCCGGTACTCGTTTGATTAATTTCCACTGAGAAAAAGCAAATCAAACAATTTTTTTTACTCGCAACGAAAAAATCGAGTTTTCTTTTCGTTCCCATTGTCATTTTTGTTATGTACAAACTTTAGAAAATAATAAAAATCTCACAAATCGTACAGCTGGTTCGGTTTTATAATTTTACACGATATCGATGATTCCGCCACTTTTCTCGTCCAATCCTCTCCCAGCGGAGCTCTTTTCTCGACAACAACGTCATTTATTTCCTTCGGATCTCTGACAACTCCGACGTTCGCCTTCCATCTTTCCATTCCGTTCCAAGCGATCATTATTCCATTGTCCGTACAAAGTTGTACCGGAGGTCTAACAAATTTGTACCCCATTTCCCAACAGAGTAAGTCCAGACCTTTGGCGATAAAATTATTACACGCTACTCCACCGGAAACAACCTGCAAAGTAGTCATGTTCAAGTTTTCATCGTTGGAACGCAACGCAATTCTCTCTCTTATTAATATTAATTACTAATTATTATTATTATAAACAATAATAATTATAAATATTTTTTTTATATTATTGTTCCTGCGTATACCCTTGCGGGTTTTCACGATTAATAATTATAAATAAAATAATAATTATTATTATTATTTTAATTTTCTGATTATTTTTTATTCCAATTATTGTTGTTATTGTTATTATTTTTATAATAATCATAATAATAATAATAAATTATTATTAATGTAATATTAATGAGGTAATACGAATTGTCTGATTGAATTAATTTTTGGTCAGGACAAAGAGACGATATTTTTTCCTTAAAAATCCAGACACAAAATCAGTACAAAAAATTTAATGGTTTTTGGAATTGAACAAACGATTGATAGAAAACGTATTTTTTCGTTGGACCCCAACGTTGCGAGCTTCAGTGTCATGGAAAATAAAAACGATGCAATTATTTGATTTTTGAAGTTTCTTCTCGTTTTCTTACCAATGTAGGATTTTCCTGGGGCAATAGTTCGTTGGCATGACAAAACAACATTGCTCGTTTCGTTCGATGGCACAAGTGTCTCGTGACGGCCAATTGGAAGCCAGCACAGAGATTATTGATGTCAGGAATGATCGAATCGCCCATTACGTTATGTTCCTGCTCTTGCTTTCGCGTGAATCTAAATACCGCGTTTTTCAGCCCTGCGAAACTGAAGTTACAGTTTTTGTATTGAGGCATTATTGGCTCGAAAGGAAATTGAAAGGGATCCGAAGCTCGACTCGCTGCCAGCTCTATCGCTGCTCCACCGTTCAAATTTTTGTACTCGGGGATGTTTCTCATCTTTAATCTCCGAGATGCCTGTTGAGCATAAACAAATCGATAAAACATGTTCGATCAATTATTCAACGCAATCCTATGATTATCGTAAATTTTCTACACTCCGGCCCAAGGATCGAGGCTCCCAAAGGTTGGAGGAGCAAGGTTGGGTCTCCTGGATCCAAGGATCGAAAAATGACGAAGTTTGCATCGTTGCAATGCGACGAAATTATGTTTTTTCTTGAGCAAAGCTTATGATTCTTACTGAATATTTGGTCTGGACCATAAAACGATCTTTTTTTTAAGATCCAAAGACAAAATCGTTGTGAAAATTGTCATGGTTTTTTAAATTGAACGAATAATTAATAGAAAAACGTATTTTTTCGTTGGACTCCAACGTTGCGAACTTCAGTGTCGTCAAAAAAGAATCTTTTCATATTTTAACTTCGGGATTCGTAACTCTCAATCATACCTTGTCAAACGCTTCGCCCGGGGCGTCGTCGATCGTTGTACCGAGCAAGAGGAACCTTTCTACAGTCTCGACAATCGCCAAGAGACAATGTCCACCGGAAACGAGTAAAACTAAGTAGGGAAAATCCACCTATCCTGGCAGCAAAAGTTTTCATTATTGTATTTTAACCCTCCGTAGACACACATGGGTCTGGGGCATCCTAAAATTTTTTCACTGTACTTGGACTCGTTTAAAAAATCTGAAAAAATTCAGCAAAGTAGTTTCGGATCTATAGAAATAGAGCCTGCACTGGGTGATTGATAAAAGTTCATATTTATTATTGTTATTCAATGGTAATCGATACGAAAAGCGAGAAATTCGATTCATTCTCTGAGTGGGCCCCCCAGACCCATGTGTGTCTACCGAGGGTTGATGAATCTCCTCTTTTTTTACTTTATCAAACTCTCCACTCATTCGTTGATCATACAAACACGGAATGCAATAAAAACTCATTATTTTTCATAGCAGAGCATAAAATTGTCAACGATAAATTCTTCTCGTCATTCGAAAATTGAATTCACCAGAAAAATTGGAGCGACTGCATCGATTAACAAAATAATGAAGAATAAATATATTTTTCATTGTTCCAACAATCCAAACTCCAGTGTCATACTCATCCGACTAGCACGATGGAGTTATTTCACCGGAACAATCAAAAACCTCTCAGAAAAATGAGAGGAACAACGTTTTGATCGCAGTTCCACAAAAAAAAGTTGATACTATTTTCACCATGGGTGGAAATCCATTACAGGATTTAAAAAATGGCCAAGAATTCTTTTTTGTCCCAAATTCTAAAACAATTTGATGCCAAGTCTTACATTATGACCATGGATGGAAATGCATTTTAGGATTTAATGGCCAAGGCCAGAATTCTTTTGTGTCCCAAATTCTAAAATAATTTAGTGCCAAAACTTAAATTATCTTAATTTTTTTAAACGCATTATTATTATTGGACATTAATTTGGTACCTTTTCTACCATTCTTGCCGTGAGAGCATGAGCCTCCATATGATGGATCGGTATGAATGGTTTTCCCCCAAGTTTGCATAAATATTTCCCAAATCTGCTGCCGATATCCAGCGACAACGGAAGTCCCGGCTTAACTGTGGCCGCAATGGCGTCCAGGTCCCGCAGCCGCAAATTCGCGGATCTCAGAGCTTGCTCACAGACATCTGTGATATTTTGTCGGTGCATATCTTGAGCGGAGGGTGGAACGATTCCTCCACGACTGAGACAACCAAAATTTATTCAATTTACATTTTTCAATTTTTTTCCTGTCGCAAGTTTCACGTTTCGTAATCTATTTTTGTAAAATTGATTCTCTAGTTTTCCAGCCACTGATTTTGAATTCTGGAGTTTTAAGTTTCGTAAGCATTCGCATAATCAATTTTATTTATTTAATTGTTTTTTGCTGAAAAATACTCTGGAGCAGATTTTTACGATAGTGGATTTTTGATGCGGAAAGATTTTTCGAAAATTGCCCAACGCGTTGTGACGATACTCGGAGATTTTCGATTCGATCGACTTGGAAGAAAATTAAATGATTTGTAAAGTTACAGAGATAAGGATCGTTTTATTGGAAAGTTTGAAAGTGAAAATAAAAATACCAGGGAGATTCCTTTTGAATCGTCCTCGAGGCTTACTTCAGGTGGTACAAATGTTGAGAATGAAGGGCTTCTCCGAGAACATTACAATTGCTGTCAACCACGGCACAACCGGTGTCATCGCAACTCGTTTCGATTCCAAGAATTAAACTTTTTTTTGATGCTCCGAAACATCTTCTCGCGATGAAGAAATCGGATAAACGTTTACACGTTCGATGCAACGTTCTGCTTTGACAAACCGGAAGATTCATGCTCGCGACGATTCACAAAGAGAGAAATGGGTCGAAAGCACGGTCGAAAGCAAACAACAATGAAACTAGTACAAATTTTCGCCACAATTGTGCCATGGCGCCACTTTACGACGTTGCTTCTTCCGCCCGCCGCCATATTCTATTGTCCCCCTGCTGAACGTATAAGCGCAAGTTTTCGTGATACAGGAACGTATACCATGTCAGATCAGTAAGTAGCTTTTTTCTAATTAATTGCTTGGATAAGCGTTTCAAAAACTCTTGGATTAGTTTCCCCGCATTTTCATCTTCGAGCCAATGTTCCATAGAATGTCTCGTACAAAGCTTGCGATGATATCCGTCGTCGTTCGACTTTTGATCCGTTTTTAGGTTAGATTTCCAACGCTCTTAACTCCGAGGCACTTTGCAGTGGTTGCTACAGTTTTTTGCATTTCATTCATCATGCTTCTTATCTCTACTCCCCAAAACAGTAATTTGCTGGTTATTTCTTAGCTTTTCATGTTCGAGTGCCCTGAAAACCTTGCACGGAAAAATCTGCAGAGAATAAAAGTGTTCATGCACGTATAGGTGTAGCTGTGTTCGTGTATAAATCTGCATACGTGTTCGCACCAATGCATTCGTGCAATTCGGTTGCACTCGAACGCTAGTACTGCGGTTTTTTGTTTTTATTTTCGGAAACCTCTTCGACGTTCCTAAAATTTGAAACTCGCGTCATCGTTACTGATTCGAACTTTTCTCATGGAACAATGACGATTGTTTGATATTGAGCTTAGCAAAATGTCACTAGCTCACAAATTAAAAATAAAAATATCATATTAATTCTCCTAATTATTTGATTCCAATTCGAAAATTAATTCCTAATTAATTAGGTTGGAAAATCAAAAAATAGTTCAAATTTCCCTAATTAATTAATAATTATTCGTAAATTCCCGATTCCCGAGCTTAGCAAAAAGTAACTAGCTCACAAATTAAATCGAAAAATACAAATATAATATTAATTCTTCTAATAATTGATTCCAATTAATTCAAAAATGAATTCCTAATTAATTGGGTTGGAAAATCAAAAAATAATTCAAATTTCCCTAATTAATTAATAATTATTCGTAAATTCCCGATTCCCGAGCTTAGCAACAAGCAACTAGTTCACAAATTAAGTCGAAAGTTGAAAATATAATTCAAAACAAAAATATTATATTAATCCTCCTAATTGATTCGAAAAATAATTTAAATTTCCGTGATTAATTGATAATTATTTCTAAATTCCCATTTCGCGAATAACAATAAAAAATTATAACGATTATGATATTTTCATAACGCTGATGAAAATGATTTGTATTCTGTACAGGGATGACGCTTTATTGGACGAAGATTTGGGGGACGAAGTGTACGATTTGGGTAACGACGAAGAGGAAGCCCTTTTGGCCGACGACTATGAAATTGATAGGGTGAGCTGGTTATTTTCAGGACTCTACGAAGCTACTTGAAGCCTTTTGTTTACCGCCTAAGCCTCAAGATTTATGTAGCACTATCGAAATGTCGCTAATCCAAAAGAAAAAGAAAAAAGAAGAAAAAAAAATTTGCCCAAATTTTGTAGTTGAAATTATTGGTAATGGAGAAAAAAGAAAAAAAAGTCACAGGAAAGCGAGTAAAGAGCTCCCGTCTTGTAGAATTTTTGCAAAATTATAGGATTCTGCGAAGCATTGGAAATACAAAATATTGGAAGAATCTGCGTTATTAGAATTTTCATGAAAAATCGTAAAAACATTGAGAAATTGAAGTATCGCTGTGACTTCAGGATTTGAAGAATACTCCAAGCCGTCGATTCTAATGCCCTTAATGCGAAAAAAACTTGCCGCCGATGACTCATGATTTAGAGAAAAGTTGGAACTCTAATATTTCTTTTTTACTGGTCGCACGGACGTTCCTAACTGATTATTCGGGCAATTCTACCGGCGAAGCTATACAGACCTATAAAAACCTATTTCTATTGATCTTTGGCCCCGATCTTCGGAGCAGCGGTGCGTCGTTCGTCGTTGAAAACTGTAGAAAACGATAAACGTTTGTGAACGCAGCGACGGGCAAATTTTTATGCATGGAAAACAAAGAGATATATTTTTCCGCTCCGGTCATCAATGAAAATCTACGTCTCTGCATTTTCGCAGAGAACAACCGACCGATCGAAGCTGCGATTTATTATCTAAGCGCTTTGTACAATGCTTGAGAAATTATGTTTCTTTATGAGACTGAAGTTCGCAACGTTGGGTTCCGACGAACTTTTTCAATTGTTTGTTCATTTCTGAAAAGCATGCAAATTTTCCTACCGATTTTGTGCTTGGATCCTAAAAAAATATCGTTTTATCGTCCTGACTAAATATCGAATGAAAATTGTCAGCCCTGCTCAAGAGAAAACAGAATTTCGTTGGATTCCAACGACGCAAACTTCAACATCGTATTTCTTTATTGTGTCATTGTCAAATGAAAGTTTGAATCGCTCACGAGTGCAATCTGTTACAAAGGAAATAGCCTTTTCGGGCCCATTGGCGAAAGCACTCGTCGCAAGTACGAATGGATCTGGATAAATGGAAACCTTATGAATGTTTATTTTTATTATTATTATTATTATTATCATTATGATCGTTATAGGATCAGCAGAGGAAAGGAAATGACAGCATGATTATTCCTGACAGCGATAGTTTGCTTCGTAAACAAAAAGTGGCTAAAAGTATTACGAACAATGAAAAATCTCTGTTACCTTTTATTCGCTTCAACCGTATTGTTTCGTCCCGACGTTGGTTCTTCCCTCTCCATTGCCTTTTCTCTGCTGAAGCAAATCTCGATAATTGTAAACGTGAAGAATAACGTGAAGAGGCCTTGAAATTTTTCGACTCTCATTGCTGATGAAAATAGAAAACGAATAGAGACAATCTTGGTCCGAAATGATGCGCAATTTGTAGGAAAAACGTTGGAAAAGTGTCCAATCGTTGTGGGAATTAATTCGAGAAGTAAAGCCATTTTCGATGGCCAAGGCGACGAACAGTAATTTTTATAGGTCGATCCTATTCGATGTATTCGAGAGTACACTGTGTCTTCCCCACTTAGGACTCTGTGACCCGCAGCACGAACCACCCAAAAAACTCGTGACTTTTTAATTCTTTCGCTTGAATTTAAGCCAAACATTTTTTCACTCCCATCCTCAGTTTCGTTAAGTATCTTAGAAATTTCCTCGTTATCCGGAATCCCTTTCTACGCGCTCTCCAAGTCTTGTCCATATTTTAGTCTCATTCCCAAACACGACTCGAAAGAGAAAAGAAAAAAAAGAAAAAAAAAACACAAATAGCTTGTGCGCCTGTAGAGAAATTCCATATCTCGATTTGTATGTTTTCGAGAAGGTTGTACAGACTCGGACGATAAATACGATGAGACAAACTGAGATTACTTGAAAAAAATTGAAAAAAAAAAACGGCTATCGAGCGATAGTTTGTCGCGCACGAATAGTGTAGAAAAAATGCACAATTATGTATCCCAGTGTTTGCGATATTTCATAAAACACACGTTGCACGTTTGAGCGTCGTTTCTGACGCTCTCTGCCCATTCACGCCATTACATCATCGCCCATTCGATCAGTTTTGGTAAAAGAAAAAAAAACCACAACTCGTTAGTTTTATTTATAAATGAGTAAAAAAAAAAAACGTAGAAATAAAATCTGTCCCGACCAATGAATCAGCACACACTGATCCATCGTCCCGCCACCATCAGATTATTATATCCTCTCGATGTAAAGCGCCCTTCTTCATAACTCGACATATGCGCCACAAACAATGAAAAATAATAAAAATAATAATAATCTGACATTAGGGTATTAGAGAATAAAAGAAGGAAAATAAATAAAAAATAAAAGAGAAGATTAATGAGAAATTAGATATGTTAAAAGATGGCGACATCGTTGATGCGTGATGTTTCATGAAAAATATTTGACAATTTAATTCTCGAGCAGCAGAATAGCTATAAGGGAGAAGAGGAAACAGACGATGTGCTGGACTTAGGAGTGACGGATGCCCTCGACGACTTAGAGGGCGAAGATGAAAATATAGAATATAGAAGCGACACTGAAAACCATAACTACAACGAGTTTTACAAGGAAGAACATCCGGACAGTCATGCCGAGTATTATCATAATCAAGAGGAGCATGAAGAGATTCGCGATAATAATTATGACGAGGGTGTTGGGCCAATCAATAGCGGTGACCAAAATGCATTGAACACGGTTGACTTGCGGGAGAAATTGCAGAAGAACGTGCAGAGGAAGGTGTTCGTTGGTAATGGACAAGGATTGGAGGACGACGATTGCGACGAGGCCGAGGAAAGAAGAAATCGTTTTCAAAATGAACGAATCATGATATCCCCAAAAATGAATCACGAAATTCCAGACTCACTTGAAAACGTCGTTACCGTCGAACAAATGAGGCAGCCACCCTCCTTCAGAATGAGGGGACGTGGACGTGGAATCAGAGGCATAAGAGGAAGATTTGTTGTTCCTGGTGCACAGGCTAATTTCGTACCTAGGTAAGAATTTTTTCTTTTTCCCACATAAACGTCAATTTACCTCCCGAGTCAATTTTATCAGTCCTCGAGTTTTCACCATGTTGCAGTTTGCAGCGTTGAAATGCAACGAAATTCTCTTCAATCACTCCTCATTCAATTATTCAATTAATTCTTCTTCAGACCTTACTTGCCACACTTCTGTACAAATAAATAATCGCCACCATGGGGTAGATTTGTACTCTGGTGACAAAAATTGTTATAAAAAATGAATTGCTGAATATTCCGACATGAAAATTGTTGTAGAATATATTGAAAGCTTTTTTTAAAGGCATTAAAACACCAAAACTAACAGTTTTCTTCTATGAAGAAAAATTTTCTGACGTTTAGAATTTGAGATATTTCATTTCCAATTTTTTATTTTTCCCATCCAAACGCGTGTAAATTGAAGTCACGTTTCGTTAAAAAGTTGCAAGAAAAAAACGAAAGAAACGCAACTTGAATTTACACGCGTTTAGATGGGAAAAATAAAAAATGGCAAATTCAACATCTCAAATTCACAACGTCAGAAAATTTTTCTTCAGAGGAGAAAACTGTAAGTTTTGGTGCCAGGAACGTTAATACAAAATTTTGAAAAAATCCTTAATAAAGTCGTTTTGTGATAGTGATACGTTAAAAGATTGTTTACTTTATGGTAAAACCAGCAAAAGTGGAAAAACCAGTATTTTCCTAAATAGCCCTGGGGTAGTTTTGTACCCCAAGGTGGCAAGTAAGGGTTAATATTTGGTCTTGACACAGAAAAGATCGAAACACAAAATCGGCATGAAAATTGTAATGGATTTAAAAAAATTGAATAAACAATTAGTAGGAAAAGTATTTTTCACTGGAGCCCAATCGATTTTTTCTTTTCTCCAATTATCATGCAACTTTTTACAGATTCAATCCTAATGTACGTGCTCAAGCAAATTTCTCTGAGGTCAAATCTTTCCGACCGGCATTGTTGGAAGGACGACCACCCATGTTTCCAAGGATGTCTCTCAACAATACAATCAATCAGCACCATCTCCATCATCATCATCAGCAGCAGCAGCAACTACAACAACTTCAACTTCAGCAACAACAACAACAACAACAACAACAACAACAACAACAACAACAACAACAACAACAACAACAGCAACAGCAACAAGCACATCTACAACAACCTCCGCATCAGCATCAACAGCAACAAATAATCTATCAGCAAAATGGCCCACAAATAGCTCCGTATCTGCAAAACGGTCCACCACAATCCGGCGGTGGTGCACATTTCGGAGAACATCGTCCACCGTTCAATCCAAATCAATTTTCCTCGCCAGGAATCTCGCAAGGCCCACGAATGATCGGACCCCCCAGGATGGAGTTTAGGCCTCGTGGACCTATGCCAGGAAACGCAATGCCTCGTTACAATTGTCCTCCCATTGGTCCAAATTTTATGCCGCCGCCGAATCAGCCTGGACAACATTTCCAGTCAGCGATGATTCCAGGGAACCAGGGCCCCTCCTTGCTCGGCAATCCAGGCCTCAACATTCCTGCCAATCAAACCCCCTCCGGGCCTAGAATCAATCCAGGAGTTGGCTTGCCACCTCCGAACCAGGGACCTCCCATACGCGAAAACCCCATGAACGTAATGCCTCAAAACTTTCCACGTATGCCTGGTGGACCCAACCAAGGACCAGCTCCTCCTAATCGACCGCCAATGCCGAACCAATCCAACTTTGACGATCGTCCCAATTTTCAAGAACAAACAAACTTCGGGGAAAATCGTCCGATCTACGAAACTGCTGGATCTCTTTACAACAATCAACCACCGTCCCAACTACCGCAAGGCAACCCCATCATCAATCCCGCTAACGTCGCCTCCCAACAAACCGGATCTCATCTACCGAATCTTCCCATGCCTCCTGGTCATAAAATACTTATCAATCCGCACTTCAGAGGATCGGTACAAACCTCCTCAGATGGTACGTTACAACAACAATAGCAACGACAAATTATTACTGCAAATTCACCATAAAAAAATCAAAGTCTCGCTTTGGGAAAATTAACGGGTCACTAAAAATGCCTTTTCACAAAATTTCTATTGAATTTCTCATGCAATCATCGTCGAAAGTTGTAGAAAAATGAATTCTTCGAGTCCAGAATCGCGATACTTGCGAAATTTATATTTTTTACACTTTTTCTTTCATTCTGTTAATTTTTTTTTTTTTTTCGTTCCTCGCTGATTTCCAGTGATTTTTCAATCCGAACATCGTCCAAGTTTATAGCCAAAGGAATTTTTCGAGTCCAGAATCGCGATACTCGCGAAATTTATATTTTCGATTCGCTGACGTTATAGCTGAATACCCGATCCACGTTTTCTCCAAAGAGTATTGATTAAAAAAAAAAAAAAAGAAAAACTAAATTACTTGGAATTTTACAAAAAAATGAGAACGAGTAATTTTTTTTTTCTCCAAACATTTGAAATCCTTCAGAAAAACAAAACTCGCAGCAGAATCTTTATTAATGATTATTTGGAAATTGTATAATTTTCAATGAGATTAGTGAAACAAAGGAAAATTAATTTTGCAGCGCGACTCGCTTGGGATCCGCAACAACAGCAACCGCCGGCCCAACACCAACCGCCCCCGCATCAACAACCACCGCAACATCATCCACCATCGTCGGGCGCAGCTTTTTCCCAGCCGCCTTCGTCGTATCAGAATCAAGATCCATACGGTCAGCCCTCGGGACCGTCTCAACATGCTGCGCCGCAAGAGTATCAACGAAATTACCAATCAGTCAAGAGCGACGTGAGTTTGATCGAAAATTTACATTATTTCGCGGTCTTAACGAAATTTATGATTTTTTTCTTTGACAATTTACTAAACGTGACAAAACTTTATTTTGAGAAATTTCATAAAAATCGAGGATACCGTTCGACGAGCTATGAATTTGAGGAAAACTCTGTTTATTTCCAGGATCCTTACGCTTATTTTTCGGATGTTTGGCAAGAGAACAAAGCCCAAAAACCACCAACGACGAACAAATCTTATCCATCGGAAAGTCCTTATTCGCGGGACAGTTACAGTAGTTATGGAAATAAATACGCCAAGAGTGAAAGCACGTGGGAACACAGAGATTCGTACGAAGAGGTAGAATTTTTTTTTCCATCCAACCTTTTATTTCGAATTTTTAAATTTTTTCATTCGGAATAAACTCATAGTGCTCATTATTCCTGCCCCGGCCAGAAATTGTTATTCAAATTATTTTAAATAAATTTTAAATTTAATTTAATTTATTTATCTATTTTTTTAAATTTATTCAAATTTTAAATTTTAATAAATGTTGAATAAATGAAAAATTTATTTTTTCGCAACTGTTTATCAAACGATTGACAGAATATTTAAATCCGGGTCAAATTGACCCAGTTTGACAAAATGGAAATACTTCTTGATTTTTTGAAAATTTGTTACGACGTTTTTGCTGCTCCGAATATCAAGAGATTGTTTTTATTATTTTTTATTCCATTTATCAACGAGAAATCAATGAATTCGTAATTGTGTCAGGAACCGAGAGGAACAAGTCAGAATTATCGAGATCGCGAGGCAGTGCCACGACCGCGAATCGACAACGTTCCAAAGCAGCGAGTTACAAATTCAAGCAACAATTATCACCACGAGTCTTACGAACAGAGGCCAAGGCCAACGACGAACTCTGCACGAGGGCCAGCGCGATTGCCAGTGAAACGGAGTCCCGAGCCTCACGAGAGAATTCCTCGTGCGCTGAGTCCCAAGCGCGTAAAAACGATGAACAGTCGACAAGAATTCCGTTCCTCTAGCTCGGCGAACGAGAACGTCAACGCCAGAAAGGTACGAGTCGAGCAGTTTGATTCCCATTGAAAAATCGATCGAGCGCAATAATGTGTTCGAATTTTCACTCAATCGACGATTGCTTCTTGTTTTTCAGGAAGAAGACATCGACCCTGAGATGCGAGAATACAGGAAAAAAATGGACGAACAAAAACGTTTGAGGGAAAAAATATTGCAGGAAAAAGAAAATAGACGAAAACAAGCAGCCATGGAAAAATCCGGTGACGAATCGAGAGAAGATTCCAAAACTATTGGTAAGTCTTACAAATCGGTCCTTTCCATCGGAATCCAAATTCAATTTCCAATTTTTCCTCCCGCCACTTATAACTCGCGTATTTGGAGAGAAAAAAGTCTGAACAAAATTCTGGAATCCATCCACATTTTCATTCAAAAATAAAACGTTTTGAAAAACAAGATTTTCGAAAAAAGTTGTCGTTCGGGTCCCACAGACCCGTATAATCCTGATTTGCAAATCTTCCCCCCGAAGATTCACTACAGTTTCGTAAAAAAAAAAACGAAGAAAAAAAAACAAGAATTTTGATTTTGAAAAATAAATGTTGATTTTCTCGATGACATTTTTGTGTCGCAGAGAGCGTTCAGCCACAGGAAGCAAGAGGAGCGTCAGCGGGTTCGGGTGTAGTCAAAGACAATGCAAATCCAATGGCATCCCGAGGAAGAGGTCGTCCCGCCGTTGTTAATACTCAATCCACAGAGGTATAGCATTAAGTCACTCTATCATAACGATTTTCCCACACAAGCGTAAAAAGCAGCTTTGCAACGAAATGTTAGCATCAAAATTAAAATCTAGAGAGGGAGGAAATTGGGGCAAAAAAAATAACTGGCGAATCATGTGTCTCAACGAGATCGAGCTCTGTAAGCAAGAAACTCGTTACTGCCATAGAAAATAATAACGAATCAATAATTTACAAAGAATATTAAAAAACAGAGAATTCTCTTTGTCCTCGTGAAAACGCTCCATGAAAAGTTTGTGCAAGACAATTCGGCACTAGACGATAGATCGCGAATTTGTGCATTTAAGAGAAAAACAGTAACGACTCGACATAATCGATACATTATTGACGTCGCGTCACAAGCGTTTTTATTTTATTTTTTCTGTCAATTTTTTAATCATTTTTCATCCAATTCTCATTAAAAATGGAGTTTTTTAAAAATATTTTTCTATAAAATATCGAACAAGACGTCCACATTCGTGTGTACATTGGTAAAGCGCAGAATTTCAATCATTTTGGCCGCGACTCAAGTCTGAAAAATGTGTGCATATTGTTTTTTGTTTCTTTTTTATACTGTGAATTCTTGATTGACATTGTTTCTTGAATAAAACACATTTTTAAACACATTATGTTTTGTTTTCTACCACCAAAAATGTGAGGCGCACATAATTTCGCGATCGGGAGGCTTTCGTTCGTTTTTCCGTTTAGTAAAAAAGGAAAAAATGGATTGTTGCTATTTTTTGTTCGATTTGAGTCTAGTTGGTCGATCGATGATATTTACGAGTTTGGAATATTTGTTTTGTAGGGCTCTGGGCGTATTCACGGAGTTCGTATCGTCAAGACTGTTCCAACGGTTGAAACGTCGAAGATGTCGCTCGATAACGAAGAGACAGAGTCGAACGCGTCAGCAGCGAATGTCGAAGCGAACGAGCGCCCGAAGCCGTTGCCAGGGCAACTTCCGGTGGGCACTCGCCGTGTCGTTATTCAAAAACCTCTTCCCGGTGTGCAAAAGATTGCGACTTCGGTGCAGAAGGTTGTCTCGAGCCTTCAGAGAGGACAAACTGTCGGTCGTACCGTCCAAAAAACGGGGCAAACCGTGACTGGAGTATTGAAGAAAGTGCCAGCAGGAAATGGCAAAAAACTGCTCGTAAACGCGAACAGAACGATCGTGCAAGACGCGGCAGGACCTTTGCGCGCTCCTAAACTCGTTAATGCTCTGAACCAACGAGTCGTCTTGCAAAAATCGGGTGTGGCCTTGAAACGCGCGCCTGAGACAAGAACAAATACCGTCAGGATCGAAAACCTCGCAGCCAGCACTTCGGAGGCGCAGATACGAAGAATGTGTCAAGGAATTGGCACACTAGAGGTGACAATTTTTACATGAAGACCAATCGCACGAATCGAACTTAAAAAAATCTTTTTTTTTCTTAGCTGTGTGCATTTTTCGTCACTCGTCTCTTTTTTTTTCTCGCTGTATCATTTTTTTCATCTTTTAACGCAACTTTCGCGTGCGAAATGCAATTCTTTTCGCACATTGGTTCGGTTGTGGTTTCTTCATTTGTTTTTCTTTCAAAACCTCGCACATTCGTTGCAAACTGGTCCGCGCTAACATTTCATACGTGCCTGACGGTGTAACTCGAGCTTGATCAATTAGTCATCGTAACAAGTGAATTTTTCAAGGGAACCAACGAATCGTTCAGCTTCGAAGCTCCAGATTCACGTTTTTTTTTTTATCTTTCATTTTTTTAGTGTCCCATCGATAGTTGACAAATATTTTGAGAATGTAGAAAAAAAAAACGCGATTCCCGTTGATGAGATGTTTGATCTATTTTGTTTTTAAGAAGCTTTCGAGCACGCGACCAAAAATTATATATAAATCGCAACGACGAGGAGAGTCCGTCGAAAAAAGCCAAATATATCAAATAAATATACGAAGACGGCGAGTCCGCCTGGAAAAATTAACTTTACACCAAGTTTTTTCATTTTATTTTTCGCTTAAAACGCAACAATAACCGTTTTTTTAAATTGTTTATATTTTTACGTCCTTTGTTGCTGTTGATTAGTGTCAAAAGATTATTTTTTGTTACGTAATTTTCGATATATTTTACGTCGTAATCACCGACAGCGATTGCGAAGAATATTATTTTTCGAACGTAATCTGCGAGCGACAGAAACAAGCCGGAGTGCTTGGCATTCACGCATTCATTTTGTTTCGTTCAACGAGCTTTTCATTTTTATATCGACCGTTTTTTCCCCCTTGTCATTTTTTCGTGCACGCTAATTAAGGAGAGCGATCGTTCGCTAATTGCAAAACTAATTAGCGAATGCATTGTTTTCTTGTAGTTTAAAAAAAGGAAAAAAAAAAAAAACAAACAGCTCATCGGCATGTGTTTGACTCACGCTTTTTTATCATTGCACTCATTGGAAATTTCTTAATTTACAAAAAATTACGGAATGTGAAAAATATGAAGAAAACTAATGGAAAAATATAATTATACGATTATTACGTTTATTCGTGTTATAGAGCATACACATGGGCGATGGCAATGCCACGATCGTGTTCAAGACACAATCAGCCGCTCTGGTATTCCATAAAAAATATCAGCGGAAAATGCTCGATCTCTCGCTGATAAACGTGCGTTTGATACAACAGCAGACCGCCAGCAATTAGTACGTCACAATGCCGAGGCTTAAACAGCGGAAACGAGTCAAGAAATCCTCCAATTTTCTTCTCTCTCGTTATATGAACGTAAACAGATATAATTATAAAAATATTCGATAGAAAATCGCGTTATAACCAAAGGATCAAGAAACCGCAGACAAATTTCAAACTTGTTCCATTGCCGAGATCTGCATGTAAAAACTTTAAATTCAACACGAAAAATCCTCATTTTCGAAGCATTTCCAAGTCTTGCGCGCCACCTCGTGATTCGGCGAATCAAGATGTAAATACAACGACAAGAAATCTCGGTGCGATGCTGATTTTTTTCCGTTTTCTTGTGGGTGTGTGTGTTTTTTTTTTTTTTCTTATTTTTTATCACAAGCGAAAGACATATTCGCTGATGTAAATAGATACACACATAGTTTACGTACACCCGACGTTTCGCACGTAAAATGTACGAAAGCGTGTTTGCGGTGATCTTTAGACAAATGAGAATTATACATTTAATGTCTGTAAACATTTACGCGTATATATATGTATAAATATATAGTCGAAGGGACTCTGAAAAATTTTTAAACGAATATACTTGTCGCTGATAAATATTTCAAAGAAAAACAAACATTTTTGTAAAGTGTCGTACGTTTGCCAAGACTACGCATATGTACGCGAGAGAAGAAAAATGTACAAATCGTCGATGATTTAACGCCCAAGTCACGTTTATGGTAGCGTAACCATGTTATATCATGTTTCACTGATGCTAACGACAAATTCTGACTTAAACAATTATGGGAATTTTACTTGGTTAAGAAATATCGAGCTATATACAACTTTATGGAATAATTGTATTACTTTGGCTCGAAAGTACTGCTGTTAATAAACTTTAAATGCAAGATCAAAAAAGAACTTGTTTTTTCTGCCTTATTCCTTTCCTGGCGTTTTTTGCTTTTCGTTCTGTCATCATATCCCTACTTTTAAAATGCAAATAAGTGAACCAATTTCATTTTGCTTGATAATTCGGTTCTGGGCGACAATACGAAAATTGTCCTCATGTACTTTTTTGTTCATTTTTTTATGCTGAACAATTCAAGTCTTAGAGATTTTTCACCTACTGTTGATCGTTGTTGAGATATCGAGCGCGAAAGCGAAAAACTAAGAAATCGAGATTTTTTTTTTCTTTTATTTCTTACTTCCGATATGATTGATATCGGAAAATCGATCATTATCAAACTTGAAGAGCATGCTAATGCCCATAATGTGCGCATAAATTTCAATGGTTTTTATTTTTTTTGTCAACCATACAGCGCCGTTCGGAATGATTACGTTTTTAGTATTTATTCTCATCGAACTGTAAAGTGGAGCAAAAAATAAATTCTACGTTGACTCTTCAATTTTTAACAATTAGACCAAATTTCAAATCGATCTACTCGATTTGTTTTCTTTGATGAAAACCATACGAATACGAAAAATGTTACGAGTCTGAACGCGAGTGCGATCGGAATCATAAAGAATTTCGAGGGAACACGTGGCGACAATGCGGCTAGCTGTTCCGCGTGCTGTGGCTGTGTCTGTCTCTTCGACACGTGAGAATGGTGGCTGCTCGGAAATAAACAACCATTTCTTTACTAGCGAAAAGCACCAACAACATTATAAAACGTATGTAGCTATTCAGATTCTTTTCGCAAAATTCATTTGCTCATAAAATTGAACGGACCCTCAATAATTCCAATTATTACATTAACATAAACTTTTCGTGTTTTTCTAACCTCAAAATTATCGCGAACCGGCCTACACGACAATAAATGAAACAAAATAGTTCTACACATGAAATTAATCGTCGATTCACCTCGATTTGTGTTTTCTAATCCACGAATTGCCACATATTTCCGAAAAAAACTCCCGAAAATTGGAAATTGAGAATGCGCATCACAAACGAATTCTCGTCCATTGCGATCGCGTTTTTCCAAAATAATCAAAATTCGCAGATTCCGGAAAATGTCTAACAACAACGATTTTCGAAATCGTCGCTCAATTATTTACAATTATTGCCTTTCGATGTCCCCAAAAGTTTTTACAGCTGATTGAACATTTGTATAGAGCGACAATGAACAAAATATTTTTCCAAGCAGATGACGCTGAAGAGTTTCCCGAGGGGAGGCAAAAAGCCTCTAACAAAGCCGAGAACTGGCTTGGTAATTATATTTCCATTATTTCTAAATTCCGCAATTTCTGAATTTCTAAATTATTAAATTTTCAATTTGTCGACTTAAAATTTAGAAATTTAATGTTAAAATTAAAATTAATTAAATAAAATTCTAAATAAAATCAAGAAATTAAAATAAAAATGAAAAATTGAAATTGTGAAATTTCTCCACTTCTAAATTATGAAAAATGAAAAAAAAAACGACATTTTCTAGATTTTTAGCAAAAGAGATGCGGCGGCGTCGAAACCCAAAAAAAATCGCGGCAAAAAGTCGCGAGAAATCGAGCCATTGGAGGAAGTCCAGAATTACGTTGCAAAAAGTGCGGAATGTTTGACGTTTTCAAATCTGGGAGAAGGAATGAACGTGCTGGGAAGAATTCAAGAGACGAGCGAGTACGAAATGATTGTTTCTTTGCCGGGGCATCTCTGCGGCAGAATTCAAGCTACGGACGTGAGCGAATCTTATACAAATGTTTTGCGCGACATAGTCAACTCGGAGGATAAAAAAATGGAGGAATTCAAGCCGCTGTCGGAAATCTACAACCGTGGAAAATACGTAGTGTGTAACGTCAAGAGCATAACCCCCAACGAGAAGTGGCGAATATCTCTGTCGTTGGAGCCTGAATTGATAAATCGCAATCTGGACCCGAGCAAGCTGCGCAAACGTTCGAAAATCATTGGGACTGTGAGCAGCGTAGAGGATCACGGCTACGTCATCGACACAGGAATTGATAATCTTCGAGCTTTCCTGGCCATCAAAGATGTCGACGAAGGAGTTAAATATTGTGAGTGTTGCACATTGATTTTAACCCTCCGTGGTCACCAGGGGTCAAAATGCCCCAAAGCGTAACTTTGAGCTAGAATTACTACAAGTCCTTGGCGCTCGAGACGGTTGGCCTCCTCTCCAACGGTTCTTTGTGTGCCTGAAAATTTTTTTTTACACGTTTCTTCTTTGCTGATTTTTTTTTGCCATTTTAAAAATTGGATAAAAATTTTTTCCCTCTATATTCTTATTCGGAAAGGTTCAAACTAATATCCTGAATTTTTATGTGTCGTTCGGAACGATACTGGCAAGGCGGCAAGCGTTTAAACATGGCCGGGGTCTTCCTGACCCCGTGTGACCAACGCGTTAATTCTAGAACGAAAAACATGTTTGAAATTTGATGAAAATATGACACTGAAGTTGCCAGCGTTGAAATGCAACGAAAAATGTTTCTTTCTATCGCTGATTTGTTTAATTTAAAAAATCTTTCTTCATTTTAATAATTAGTTTTGGAAAAGCAATAAAAGAATTTCGTTGCATTCCAACGATGCAAACATCGTATTAAAAAAAAAAAACAAAAACTGATACATAAATGTGTTTTTTTTTTTTTTTTTTTTTTTTTTTTAACAGATCCAGGCAAGCAATTGTTCTGTTCAGTAAAGAACGTAAAGAGTTCAGAGAACTCGACAACGGCCCACCTGACGACAAAATCGAAGCACGTAGGGACAGCGATTACGACGGACGAGCAATCGTTGGACGCTCAGATACCAGGCACTCAGTTTGTTCTGAGCGTTAAGAAAGTCTTGTCGAACGGTCTCCAGGTATCGTTCAACGACGGAAACGTTGGTTACATAAATAGATTGTATTTGGATAAAGCGTTGGATTGTTACGAGCCGAAGGACGCGATTCACGGGGTCCTGATGTACGTAATGCCGACCTTGAAATTTGGCTATTTCACGCTTTTACCTTCGGATGAGAAAAAAGAGCGTTTGGAAGTGGGCGACATTGTGGAAAAGGCGAAAGTCTCGTTCGTTGCACCGAAAGGAATAGTGGTCGCTTTGTCGAAAGGACTGCGTGGTTTCGTGCCGTTCCGTCGAACCGACGTCCCCTTGGAGAAAATCCCGTCGAAATTCTCGGTCGGCACGAGCCACAAGTGTCGAGTATTGTCTTACGATTTGTTTGAGCAAAATTACGTCTGCACGATGGAGCGAAAGCTCCTGGAAGAGAAACATTTCGCTCCGGCGAGTTTCAAGCCGGGGGATCGCGTGAAAGTCGAAGTGAGAGAGATCCGAGCGGAGACTGGATTCATCGTGGTGTCGGCGGGACGAACGCAAGGATCGGTGCCCCCGGAACACGTCGCGGACCCGGAAAATCCAGCGGCGAAAAAATCGTTGAAAATCGGCGATTTCGTCGAGGCGCGAGTCATCGGTCCGGACAAAAAACAGACCGGAGTTTTGTTCACTCTGAAGAAATCTCTCGTCGAGAGTGAATTGCCGATTCTTGGGAACTTCGCCGACGCCAAAGTCGGCGGCAAGCATCATGGGACCATCGTCCAGATCAACAGCAAAGGATTGCTCGTTCGTTTTTACAGCGTCGTCAAAGGATGGCTCCCGGCGAAATCGTTGGATCGAAATTCTGCCTCCAACAAATGGAATTACATGCTGGGACAAACGATACAAGTTAAAATCGAAAGCGTCGATTCCGAGACCGAGAGATTGACGCTCGCGATTCCCAAGGAAAACAAAGCCGTGAGTGCCGAAGCTGAGTTTGAAATTGGCCAAAACGTCGAGGGCATCGTCACCGAGGCCTCCGTCGAAGGAATTTACTTGAAAATAACAAAGAGTCGTGAAGATTCAGGAAAAACTGGTTTCTTGCCCGCCGGTCACATGTCCCCCTGCGAAGAGGTCGGTAGTTACTTGGCCGCTCGGTACACCGTCGGGGAAACGATGTCTGCACTCGTCTTTTCCACAAAGCCAAGATTTTTGCTCACAAGAACATTTGTGCCTCGCGAAGATTATCGAGATTTCGCGAGGCTCAAGCCTGGCGATTGCCTCCCTTGTTCTATCCAAGAAATAAGCGCCGAAAGTATAAAGCTCGTGATGCCGATAAAGAATTTCAACTCGTACGGCATCGTGATGCGATCGAAAATCGACAACATCGACGCGTTGCACAAGCATCAAATTTTATTCGCCAAAGTTGCGGGGATCGATCGAAAACATGAGAAACTAACGCTCGCCACTTCGCTGCACAATGTTTTGAAAGATAATTCGCAACACGACAACGATCTGATCGCATCGGTCGACGCGTTGACCTTACATTTCAACAAATTACGCGAATTATCGCAACACGATTATTACAAGAAGAAACCCATCGTTCGGGCCAAAATTGGCGAAAAAGTCAGAGGTACCGTTGACAAAGTCACCGATTACGGGCTCGTGGTGAAGCTGGAAAACGATTTACTTGGCACTGTTAGGAAAGATCATTACAAAGGCAAGAAGAAGCCCGGGGACGTGGTGAACGGGACAATTTTGTGGATAAATTATATTCACGAACTCGCTGAAATGACTTTGTTGCCGAGCATCATAAATGCTGTGAGTACGAAGCAGAAAAAAGCACCGAAAATATCGATAGAGACGCAATTGCGCGGGGACATTGTTCTCGTCACCAATTGGTTCGTTCTCGTCGTCCTCAAAGGCGCTGGCAAAGGGATTCTCGCTGCTTTGCCAACGCGAAGGCATATCAACGATGTCGAGCCCGATCTCGCGCCTTACACGATCGGTAAACGAATCCGGTGCTACGTCGTCCTCGATCGATCGGAAACCGATTTATTGCCGATTTGTTTGGTCAAATCGTCTTTCGAGCCGGAAAAAACCATCGACAGCCCCTCGAAGACGAGTCTCAAGAGAAAAGCCCACGAGGCGGACGAAGCGGATTCGGAAAATTCACCGAAAAAACCGAAACCGGAAGTAGCTCGGCAGCTGCAGGAAGAACAAACCTCCGAAAAGAAGAAGACGAAGCCAGAGAAGGAAAAACCGAACCAAGAAGCAGCGAAACAACCGGAAGACAAAATGACGAAGAAAAAGAAGAAGAAGAAGAAGCTGGAGGAGGAAACGATGAAAGAAAACACAAATCCGGAAGCGTCCTCTGTGCCACAAGCGAAAAAACAGAAACTGGAAGAGAAATCCTCGAAAAAAAGAAAGCTCGCGATAGAACCGAAGACTTTGGAAGCTCGAGCGAAAGCTTCCAAATTGCAGGAAAACGTGAGAAAACAGAAACCAAAGCAACGAGTTACAGCGGAAAAAGAAAATCCCGAGGATCCTGCCTATTCCGAGAGCGACGAGGACGAGGCGACCTCAGCAACTCCTGGGATTCCAGAGTGCGGCTTCTTCTGGGACAACAAACCGGACGACAATCTTGAAAAAGTCAATGACGAGTCCTCCAGCGACGATGACGAGGAGGAGGAAAAAACAACGAATCCAAAAAGGAAAAAGAAAAAAATGAGTGCAGCCGAACGTCGCGAAGCGGAGAGAGAGAAGGAACGTGCGATAAGAGAACGAGAAGAAGCTCTCGCAAGAAACGAGGCGCCCAAGTCCGTCGATCAGTTCGACAGATTGGTCCTCTCCAGCCCCGACAGTTCGATGGTTTGGCTTCAATACATGGCTCACCACCTTCAAGCCACAGAAATTGAGAAAGCTCGAGCAGTCGCTAAACGAGCCATAAAAACTATCAATTTCCGGGAAGAAACTGAACGTCTAAACGTTTGGCAAGCGTGGTTGAATTTGGAATCGCGATTCGGTACTCCGGAGACTCTCAACAGCGTTTTTCAGGAGGCAGTACGAACCAACGAATCCCGTGCGATTCATCATCACATGTTGACCGTCCACACCGACGCTGGACGACACGCAGAACTCGAAAAAACCATCACTACAATCTTGGGGAAATTCAAAACATTCCCAGACACCTGGTACGAGTGCGGAGCCGCTTTACTCAAAATTGGACTCAAAGAAAAGTCTCGGCACATTATGCAACGAGCTTTGCAATCTCTGCCACCTAAAGAACGTACGTAAGAGAAAAAAATCACAAACCAACGGATGGAAAATACTCCAAAGACGTTAAAAAATCAAATTTGCCGAATTCTATGCCCAAATTTCGTAAAATTCAAAAAAAGATAAATTTGGGTTTTTTTTTTACAGATGTAAACTTGATGATAAGATTTGCACATCTGGAGAATAAATTCGGCGACAAGGAAAGATCGCAGACGTTGTTCGAACAGGTTCTGAGCTCGTACCCGAAGCGCGTTGATGTATGGTGTTCGTACGTCGATATTCTTATCAAGTCCGAAAATTTCGAGTCAGCTAGGTAAGCAGTTAATTCATCCAATTTTGTTTTTTTGACAATTCATTGCAAAAAAAAAAAAAAAATTTTTTAACAAGAAACAGCAAATAAGGTTTTTAGAAATAATTCGTAGGGCATCGGAATGAGAAATTTATTTTGATCAGTTATTCCAAAATATTGGAAAATGACACGAATTCGTTTTTTTAGCCAAAGATTGGAAAAAAACTTGATATTTGTAGAAATTTGATCAACTTATTCATGGAAAGAAATCGTCATGTTGCAGGAAAAGTTCGAATACACCTGAAGGTTGACTCTAGAACGGTAACCCGGGGTCAAAAACGACCCCAGACGACTTTGAATCCCGCGCCCTTCTTCCCTTCGTTCTCCCGTTTTTTATCGATTTACCGCATTTCCGACTAATTTTTTGACTTGAAGCAAAATTGCTCCAGGCTCACGCGATCCTGCATTAAAAAACGAAAAAAATGAGCCCAAGGTGAACCCTTTTCGTTGAATTTTACCGGAGATATGAATTTTTCAAAATTGGGCTCATTTATGACCCCAGGTTACCGGAATAGGTAAAAAAAAAACAATAACGTTATCGTTCTAGGGTAAAATAATTTTACAATTAATAATGTCGATTTCCGTTCGAAAATTTCTATTCTTTTTTCTTTTTCTCTACAGGAAAGTATTGGAAAAAGCTGTGGTGCAAGTTTTGCCAGCCAGAAAAATGAAAACTCTGTTTAAAAAATACATCGACTTCGAGGAAAAGCATGGAACTCCGGAAGGAGTATGTCGTGTTCAAGATTTGGCCCTTAATTACGTCGACAAAGAATGTAATAAAGATTCCACTTAGTTTTTTTTTTTTTTTATCGCTAGAACGATATCATTGAATTTTTAATATTAAAGAAAAACTGTTCAAATCGACGGATTTAATTATTACTGTCACACGCACGGAAGGTAAGAAAAAATATCACTTTTAAGAAAAACGATTAATCGAATTTACTTGATTATTGATTTTTCATGTGATATTTGTGAAAGACAAAGTACATCGTTCGAAACAGGAAGACTCGGATGAAGATTCCACCAAATTCGTTATTAATGACTGCAAATTGTTTTTTTTTTTTTATGTAAAAATCCAAAAATTTCTTTTTAATTTATCGTCGTGCGAAACTCAAACCTCTCAGTCTCGTAAAAATCGTCAATAGCGCATTAAAGATATTTTTAATGACTTTTCATAAGTGATAGATAAAATTTGTTTTTTCGTTGTTTTCCTGTCATCAGAAAAAAAATTAGACGTCAATTTTATTTCGACCAATCCGATCGAGTTAACTTAACGTATTATTACTATCACAAAACGACTTTATTTAGGGATCTTTCAAAATTTTGTATAAACGTTCTTGGCACCAAAACTAAAAGTTTTCTCCTATGATGAAAAATTTTCTGACGTTTAGAATTTGAGATATTTAATTTCCAATTTTTTATTTTGACCATCTAAACGCGTGTAAATTGAAGTCGCGTTTCTTTTGGGAATAATAAAAAATTGGAAATTAAATATCTCAAATTCTAAACGTCAGAAAATATTTTTTCAAAGGAGAAAACTATCAGTTTTGGTGCCAAGAACGTTTATACAAAATTTTGGAAGAACCCTTAATAAAGTCGTTTCGTGATAATAAGACCTTAATAAATTTTGAAATAAAAAAATGGCGCATCCAGTTGCAGGTTGTGCATTGAAAGAATTTGAATTTTCGCTGGATTTGGCGCCACGACGAACGCGCATGCGCGGCACTTGACAAACCTCCCACTCTCGGGGCTGCACGACGCCCTCGCGCACGCCGCTGTGTGTTGGTAGTCGAACTGCAAGAGCACGCGTTTTTTCATGCCAGTGTTCACGTTTCGGTCAAGGTATTCCCGTATAAGCGTATAAGTAGTCGATGCCACTTTTTTTAGTCTCGTCCAACGACGATGTTTGATTGCCGGTAATGCGCTAGCGCAGAATGAGCGCTACCGAAGCTTCGCGTTCGCGAGTGACTGAATAATGATTAAAAAGACGAAAATCGGCAGTATCATAGCGGCGGAACTAAGCTGTCGCCATATTGTTTGTTCGCACGTTAATTGCGAGTCAGTGGTGAAAAAAAAGGGAGATTTTCAACTCTCAAGGGGACAGTACGTGTTTGGCTAATTTTCTAAGCGAACAGGTAAATATATATATATATATATATAGATATATATCTCGATATGCTGCACGCGTTGAGATTGCTCGGAATTTCGATCGAAATCGCTGCAAAGTTCACGTGTGTGGATAAAAGTCGAAGAAAATTTGATTAAAATCGCGAGTGGGGTGAGGAACGGACAATCGTAAGAAAAATTCCATCGTAAATGGATGGCTGCCTCGCCATAAGTGGCGACAGGGGAAAAACGCGGAGCAGGGGTCAGCAGTTGCATTAATAGAAAGTTGAGCGTAAAGTAGTAACGGCCCAGCAGACGATAAGTGGAAAAGAAAATTCCACCGAACTTTGCTAACCCGTACACGAAATTAAGGAGGTTCGCTACACACGACAATATGATAAGAATTTCATCAAATTTGGTGATTACATTCCTTAGCATCAAATACGATGACACTATTTTTTTCAAATTTTTCGTTTGCATAGTTGTCGAATAATTGGAGTTTACAATATACTAAAGATATACCTATATATATCGGAATCCTGTGCTTATGCATGTAAACTCTAGTGTTCATTTACTCGAAAACTATGTAGAAAAAAAATCTTAAAAAATTTGGATATTCATATTTAATACTAAAGAATATACTCACCAAATTTCATTAAATTCTAATCATTTCGAATTTTCCTATGCTTTTAATATGGCAACATTGTTGTGTGTAGCCAACCTCCTTAAACAGCCGTGAGTAGACAGGGAAATTCCACTTAAAATAGGGACCGAGCGGGCAAAGTGCGTTAGTGGAATTTGACGATGTTGAAGTTTGCAGCATCGATGGAATGCAACGAAACTTCGTTTTTTTCTTGAGCAAATCTCGAAATTCTTATTCAATATTTTGTCTGGACAATAAAACTAACTTTTTTTTTTTATTCAAAGAGAAAAACGGTAAGAAAATTGTCACGATTTATTATTTCGAACAGACAGTTTATGGGAATTGTGTTTTTCGTTGCATCCCATCGATGCAAACTTTAACATCGTGGAATTTGTAGCAAACGAAAAGGTTGCGGAGTTTCTACGCGTTGTTGGTTTTAATGGTTCGAAGAAATATTGGTAATTCATTCATGATTCGATGCCAAAAAGCACCTTTCACCAACGATCAGGGGTCCAGGGGTACTAAACGTAGAAAAGAGGAATTTATGGGAATCGAGGAAAAGGAAAGTTGAGAGAACAAAAATATAGAGCTTGCCGCGGATAATCGATTGTATCGCGACCGTGAGTCGTAAAAATAACAACAATGAGCAAAGGTAAAGATTGGTATGCAGCGAAAGGAGGAATGAAGAAAAGAAAAAAAAAAAACGTCTGTGCAGAGCAGCGCACGAGGCGTATGAGTACATTTGACTTTTCATCACGGCTCGGTTGAGACTCATTGTACGAAAACACGCGCGACCCATCTTTCTCCCCCTTTTTCCTTTTTCCCCATCTTCCTCTTCCTCGCCAACGCTGCCCCCGTACGAAAAATCGGAAATATTTATTCTCGCGCTCTCGACCCCTCCGGGGTTCGCTCCAATGACGTCATCGAATTAGCAGTCAGTCGGGAGATGGACGGCGAGCAAGAAGCTCCGCACCAGCCACGAGCTGCTGGCGTCCACCAATCGCTACTGCTTTCTTCCCGTTTCTTTGCCACTATTTTCTCCGAATCTTGAAAACATCGAAGTAACAGAAAAAAAAAAACAAAAAACAAAGAAAAAGAAACACGAAGTCGCGCACGCGCATTTTACCGAATTTTGAAATTCTCCGTAATCAGATTTTCTCACATCAAATGCAAACATTATCGCCGACAAGAAAAACAACGTAAAACGGAATTTATAAAAATGACCATTAATCGTGCCGGAAGCATTGTGGCAACTTAATAGCCAGCAAAACAAGAGACACGAGGAAGACAGAAAAAGAAAAAGTTTTTTTTACGAGGTGAGCGATAGCTTTCTCGTGTGTCAAGTATTTTAATCGTCCAGTCACGCGGCTGGGCCGCTTAGTCGAGAGAACCCCCAAGCCTCCTTCATCTCCCGAGAATTTTTCTTTCCTCTGACGTGGGCGTGGAGGTTATACGTGTCTGGCTTACGGAGCGGAACTCGCCGATCATTCTAAATGAAATACAAACCATTTTCATGTCACGATGTTTTGTTTTTCTTCGATGTTTATCTCCTGCACACGAAAATCGACGGATTCTGTCGACTCAACTGTGCACTTTCGATATTTGTCCCAGCTCTTTCGCGATGACACTGAAGTTTGCATCGTTGGAATATACAAAGAAAAATATATTTTTTATTCATTATTTCGATAATTAATGGACTCGTTGCAATTTTTCTAGTAAATTCAGTTTTCGAATGTCAAAGAAGACTGTCCCATTAGCGCTGGCAAATATCGTCAAAAAATTCTACGCTCTGCTATAAAAAATATGGATTTTCGTTGCATTCCAACGATGCGAACTTCAACATCGTTCCTCCGGGTGACCAGAACAATTCTCGAAAAAAATGCTCATTCCGGAAAACGCACCCAAATAGTTGGGAGAAAAACCGTTTTTTCCTCCGTTTCCTCGAAATTATTACGTAGAGTCACGGGCACGCCGAAAAGTCGTTTTTCTCGGAGATTTTTATGCACTGACTATGACGATTGAGTAATCGGTTAAAAAAAAGTTTAAACGAATGGAAATAAATAGATAATAAATATGATGAACAAATAAATAAATAAAGCGATAAAAATGAAAAAAATAATCGAAAAATCATAAAATTTAAACCGTTCAACCGATATTTTCCAAATTCAGTACCGACCTTTCTATTATGATACTCTATTTATAAAAAAAAAAAAATAGTAATAAATTTTTAAATTCGCGGAAGTTAGAGCGTCGACACCCTTTTTTAGAAATTTCAAAATGCCGTAGAATTCGTATTTTTCTAGCAATTCAAACGAAATTCTCAGAGAATGAAGAACTTGTATAGATTAAAATCTGTGCAAAACGGGAGCCCTGTAGCTCAAACCGTTCTCGAGTTATGAACGTTTCAATTTTACAGTGCCATAACATACACACACGCACACACATCCGGACATTTTTTCTAGATATAATTTTTCCATGTTTTGGGACATTTTAAACACATTGACATTGAAAACTGGAAAAAAAAAAATTTCACCGTCACATAGCTTCCTCTATGAGGAGACGAAATCACGTTTTGCTGCAGTTCGACGATTCCAACCTCAAAATCACTGGCCGCGTTTTATTACGAATAAAGACGTTGAATATTCTGATTGAAAAAAAAATATTCGTGACGTATATTCACGGAGAATTTCAGTGACGAAACTTCGTCTGTTCACGCTCATAGTTTTCTGTATTATTTTGCATCATGTAACGTTATCTTTATGGACATAAACGCATATAGAAAATGATATGTTAAATTATGCATGTATATTTTGGTTTCCTGGCTGTGTAACGTTACGTAGAAACTTTCATCCCGACGATATGCATATTTTTATATGCAAACAAAATAACGCTTTACTCGCGGACCAAAAGATTTTCAATCGTGCTGATTTCTTTTTTATTTTCGTTTATTCTTTGATTAATTATTCTTCAAATTTTTATTTATTTATTAATTAATTTTTTAAAACTCTCCCGAGTTATTGGTCATTTTTCTTTCTTCTTGGAAGAATTTTAATTAATTAATTCATTCATTAAAAGAATTAGCTAATTAGTTAATTGAAGAAAATTAATTATAATTCTTCTAAGAAAAAGGAAAAATGACCAATAACTCGGGAGAGTTTTTTTTTTTCATATCGCCTTCGATCTTGCAATCGTGCGTACATCGGCAAGTTGGCCGATTCACTTGAAATTTGGTACGAAACTTCTTTAGATCGTTGTTTATCAATGACAATCGAAACTGGGACAAAATAATTGATATTTTTAGTATTATGACCCAGAGATCAAGGGAATACAAATCGATGGCGCTACATAAATATTATGATTATTCCAAATTGCATAATTTGAAAAAATAGAATAAAATAATTAAAATTTCGAGGAAATATGCGAATCGAAATACTCGCATTATTTTATCCAACGTTTTCGTTTCTAGGGACGCGAGAAACGTTGGCCGAAGCTCGAGTCCTCGCACGCTTTTGTTTGTTTTGATTCGACACTTTTTTTGTTGACCTTCAAGCAAACGCTCGCACAGCCTTTGTGTCTCGATACTCGCAACGCTCGGGTCGAACGAAAATCATACTATTTTTCTATTTATCGTGCTCGTTCTATTTCAAAACCCATGACGATTCTTTCGTACCGATTTTTTGGTTCGCCATTCTAAAAAAAAAATCGTTTTATTGTCCTGACCAAATATTGAATAAGAATCTTGAGATTCTCTCAAGAGAAAACTGAATTTCGTACGATGTTGAAGTTCGCATCGTTGGAATGCAACGAAAATCCATTCTTTGACATTCGAAAACTGAATTTACTAGAAAAATTGCAACGAGTCCATTAGTTATAAAAATAATGAATAAAAAACATATTTTTCGTTGTATTCCAACGATGCAGACTTCAGTGTCATGATTTTTTTTGCTTTCCAATGACAAACACTTAAACATCGGTTTTTTGTGATTCTCTTTGAATAGAACGCGATTAACAATTCGCAGCGCGTTATAATCGAATCTTTCAATCGTAAATCGTGTACCAAAGCACGTTTGCACTTTTCGGAGCAATATCGCAATGATTTTGAACGTAGGGATGCGGATTCGTACTCGTGTTTGTGCGGGCTGTATACATTCGTATATATATTTATAACGAAGTTCAAATATAGTTGCGCACCTTTTTCGCTCTCGACTATATTTCCAACTGCGACGCGGTGGCGGCAGCTATTAAAATCCGGAAGAGCTTTCTCGTATCGTTACTGAATTTCGAGCACATTTTCATTGAGCAGCTGAGCCAAAAAATAATCTTGGCGCAGCCGGGCTTTCGAGTCTCGAAAAATCTCAAAATATCGCGCAAAAAATATTTGCCGCAATTATAATATCGGAGAAACAAATCCGAACGGGAAAAAGGTCCGCTCGCTCGGCGTTGAACGCGAGACCAATTTTTCTAGCGAATCTCTCGCCGTGCTAGAGTTTCAATTTCGATATTAATTCATCGTCAATCACTCTACAAATTAGCGATTACTCTTTTTTTTTTAAATTAACAATTTTTATTATTTTTAAGTGAAATTATAATTTTTAAGTGAAAACTTAATTCTTCCAAAATGAGGCAAAGTTAGGATCGTTGGAATGCAACGAAATTCTGTTACATCGTGAGCAGGGCTCGCTCAATTTTTAGTCAGGGCAATAAAACCAACTTGTTCCAGAATCGCGATACACTTAATCGGCACGAAACCATCGTCATGGTTTTTTAAATTGAACAAAAAATTAATAGAAAAACGTATTTTTCGTCGGACCCTAACGTCATACGAACTTGAGTTTCTCCTCGTTTTTCCAAAAGCAATTTCTGCCACGTTTCCCAAAACGTTCCTAAGCAAAAACGCTGAGGCTTATCGCGTAGAATAAAAATAAAAAGTGAGTTTCCAAAAAAAAAAAATAATTGAACAATTTTTATAAAAATTTTTATAAAATGGTAAATAAACCCTCATGCCTTATTGTTGAAAAACACAAAATCGAAGATTTAAACTTATAACAGTGAAAGAAAAAAAAAAGTGAAAAAACGTAAACTGAATGAAGTGTAAATTTAGCAGTAATTTGTATATTCAGCAACGCGGCATTAAGAAGCGTCAAGAAGTAATATACGGCGAGATTAACTCGAGCCGAGCAAGTCTAGTCGCGGAACGATGTAACAAAGTCTAGAAAACAATTTTGCAAACCCTGAGGAAGCCGAGGTGGTTTGCAATTTGCGTTACGGTTTCTCGAAAGACTGCATGTACGAAAGGTGTGCGTTGTCGGTTCGAACGGATCTGCATAAATGGTCGGTAATTATTGCGACTCGTACGATACCTACACACACTTTTTTTTTCCTCTTGACGCACACACTCATTGTGAGCAAATGTTTATCTCAATTACTCGTTCGCTGTTGACACGAGTCGGCATTTTATTATCCAATAGATTCGTCGACTGCACGATTCCAAATACATATTACCGAAGTTTGTTGTTTTTTTTCTGCTAAAACACCAGCCACAGAATTCCACGACATTTATCATAAATAATTTTTTTCATTTTTTATTATTATTTATCATCTTTTATTTTTTTATTTAAATTGATTAATTATTCATTAATATCAATTTATTTATTATTATTTATTATCAACAAGAATGACAGAGTCATTTTTGCCATTCGAGAACGCACTCGCGGTATTTTCGTGAATAATAGTCACGAGGTTGGTTGGAAAGATGAAATATTATTATCATTGCGATGAAATATTTGGAAAGAAAAATCAGATCGTCGCCGTGTCGACAAACGCTCCACCCGCACGCACCAATTCCATTTTCTAAGGTTTACCAAACTGGATTCTTTGGATTTGAGCACCTACGATGTTTTCCTAGCTTCCTTCCATAAAGCATCGTCGGTGGACTCGGCCTCGTTTCTCAACGGTCACGAGACCTCAATCACAACAGTCGCGAGTACATAGCAAAATAAGTAGCGCAGCAGGAGAGGGCGGCAAGCAGAAGAGTACGTCAAATTTTCTCCCTTTCCTCCAAACTCCGGGCTCTCAACTTCTGCCACTAATTCTACGTCCACACGCAACTCACGCACACGCCTTATCGATCACACGTTTTACCTTCTCTTTCTCCACTTTTTTCGCTCCTGTCATTCATCGTTCGCACACGCTTCGATCGTGTCGTCAACACTGCTGCTGCTGATGCAACACACTCGGTTACTCTCGTTCACTATTTTATGTACGGAGAGGAGAAAAAATTATGAAGCTGAAGTTCGCAACGTTGGAATGCAACACTGAAAACAAAATTTTGTTGGAAAAGATCAATATTTCGTTCGAAACACTCGACTAAACGTTTTTTTTTTTGATAATCCCAAAAATTGTGTCATTGCAGCAAGAAATATTCTGGAAAGTCTCTCCGGAAGCTAATTTTTGTCGTTTCAATCGTTAATTTTAGTGACGATTCCGTTAGAAATTAAATGTACTGCCAAAATAACGAAAATTTTGAAATTATACAAAAATATTTAGTTTACCAAACAAAATTTATTTCCAGTCAACGAAAAATATTTATTTTTATTGATGATTTGTTTAATTTTATAAATCATACAAATTTTTCGAGCTTATATACTTGCTGGGTCGCAGAAATCTATCATTTTATCATCGTAATTACATTCTACATTTAAAAAAAAAGCTTTGACACAAAAAAAAACGAATTTCGTTGCATTCCAACGATACAAACTTCAAGGTCTTAAAAAATTTAGCAGCGAGAGAGAAGGAGCCTCAATTTCAAAAAACTACGTTCAGAAACTTTAATAACCCATTAGGGAGAGACATTTATTTCACATTAAGAAAATGACATTAACAAATGACCCACAAATCCATTTTTCCAGCTAGAGATTCCAAAACCTCAATAATCACCAAATTTTTTTTTTTTTTTTACAATTCATCGCGTAAAGAATAGTCGCGTTGCAGATAAAAGTTTTTTTTTAACAAGAAACAGCAAATAAGGTTTCTAGAAATAATTCGTAGGGCATTGGAATGAGAAAATTATTTTGATCAGTTATTCCAAAATATTGGAAAATGACACGAATTCGTTTTTTTAGCCAAAGATTGGAAAAAAACTTGATATTTGTAGAAATTTGATCAACTTATCCATGGAAAGAAATCGTCATGTTGCAGGAAAAGTTCGAATACACCTGAAGGTTGACCCTAGAACGGTAACCCGGGGTCAAAAACGACCCCAGGCGACTTTGAATCCCGCGCCCTTCTTCCCTTCGTTCTCCCGTTTTTTATCGATTTACCGCATTTTCGACTAATTTTTTGACTTGAAGCAAAATTGCTCGAGGCTCACGCGATCCTGCATTAAAAAACGAAAAAAATGAGCCCAAGGTGAACCCTTTTCGGTAAATTTTACCGGAGATATGAATTTTTCAAAATTGGGCTCATTTATGACTCGAGGTTACCGGAATAGGGAAAAAAAACAAGGTTACCGTTCTAGGGTTAATTCGATTTGTTTGAGGTCCACTTAATTTGGCCTTTTCCTTCAGATCCTCAAAAGCCACATCGGGAGGGACAGAGAGAGAAGAAATTGTGTTTTTTGTTTTTGAGATTGACCCCACGATATCGAGCTCAATATGTATTTTCGAAAATATAAACAACGGAAATGCATTCAAACAAATATTTCATTCTAAAAATATGGTAAAGAAACGTTTTTTTTTTTTTTTTTTAATTTTCCGTACACACTGGTGCAAACTGCACCAGTGTGTACGGAAAATAAACGTACGGAAATATTTATTTACCAATGAAAATTATCGAGGAAATATATTTTCAAGCCAATACGTATATACCTATTGAAAGTTCGCAGTTGGTTTGACTCTTTTTTCGACTGAAAAAGTTTTTTTTTAACTTATTCGAAAAGAATGAAAAAAAAAAAAAGTTTTTTTTTTTAACAGTTAAAAACAGTTTTTTTTTTTTTTAATAGAAAGTTCGTATGTTTTGAAATTTTACACTCGAGTTTTTTTTTGGCATTGCTATATTTTTATAAAAGAGACAAATGGAAAAAAAAGGAAATGGTTGATACGGGAGGAGGCACGTGCGTTGCGTAAAAGCTTCAATGTCGTATTTGTCGGACTCCCTTTCTCCCTTCTGCACCTCCCTCTTTCTCTCCCTTGTCGTAACGAGGCTTATCCCTCCGTTGGCATATTACGTAAAAGCTGACGAGCATTGTTGAGAATTTCTGATGGAATGGTGAATATTTATTTGAATCACGACCAAAGGAATTCCATCAATCGACATCGCTTATTAAAGCGTAAATAAAATTAATTTTTTACATAAATTGCCTGAAAAAATGACACGCGATTTATTGACACGACCAGACGTTCGTTTCCCATTAAGAAAATAACACAAATCCATATTTTTTTCGCGGCTAGAGATTCAAACAAAACTCCATATTTCTACAAATTTTTTTGAATATTCATCGAAAAGAATAGTCGCGTTGCAGAAAAAAGTTTTTTGAGAGAAACAGCTAAGGAGAAACAGAAAGAATTATTTTGATCAGTTATTCAAAAATACTAGAAAATGACATGAGTTCTTTTTTTTTTTTAGCTAAAGATTGAAAGAAACTTTGTATTTGTACAAATTTTATTTAAATATTCATCGAAAAAGGAACGATGTTGAAGTTTGCATCGATGGCAACGAAATTTCGTTTTTTTTTAGCAGATCTCGAGATTCTTAATATTCCGTCTGGACAATAAAACGATTTTTTTTTAAGATCCAAACACAAAATCGATACGGAAGTTGTCATGGTTTTTTGAAATTGAACGAACAATTAATAGAAAAATTCATTTTTCGTATTTCAAAATAAATTTTCTATCTAGTTAATTATGAATAATTGATCAATTAATTAATTAAATAATTAAATAAAATATATTTTTCGTTGGACGCCATCTTCAGCGTGATACGAAAAATTTGTAAATTTGGCATTTGTCTCGAAGCACTCATTCGAATTCATCAATTTAGAGGAACGTTGGCGAATGACGAATTGACCAAACACTGAATAGAAAACGTATTTTTCGTTAGAGCCCAACGTTGCGACCGTCAGTATCACAAAAAAGATTGTGATATTGCAGGAAAAAATTTCTCACGAGAAAAAATAAATGAGAAAATAATTTTGATCAGTTATTGAAAAATACTTTTGAACCTCGATACCGATTAATTTATCGTTAATTTTACTCTCCCTTTTGCTTCCGATCGTCGAAGAAAAAGTATGTGTAAGAGAGAAATAAAATCCCGAGTCGTACGTCATCGATTCCGTGCATGGCATTCTAGTCTGAAAATATACTGTCCGTTACTACTTGCTATTTCTTTCGAACCGGTCATCGATCTCTTTCGTGCGATTCTCTTGAATTATTTTACGATCCTCAGTCCTCATTGCTGCTGCTGAACCCCCACAACGATTCCCCAACAATTTTCTTTTATTCTTCCATGGAAAATGGTTTTTTTTTTTCCTGCTAATTGAACTACAAATTCCACGCTCGACCATTCATGACCGAGCTCGGTTGTCACGTTTATTTATACTCGTAGTAGCGTATGGAATAATAAATGTAGCAAAATTCCGAGCGTTCGTTGATCCACAAAACGAAAATTGTTCGTCAAATTAAAAAAAAATGTTTTTCTTTTTCTTTTTTTTTTTTTATTATTCACCAATTTTGTTTATTAATCAAAAAATCGTTAAATTCGCTGGAAAAATGTTAAAAAAAATAGAAGCGGAATCCCGTTGTCTAAAAAGTTAATCTCATTCAGAATCGAGGTCAAAAAAATATCAAGAGTTACAAATCGAATAAAAATCTGAATAATACTCCAAAAATATCGAAGCGGGTCAAGCTGTCACATTATTTGATCGTAGATTACTAGGATTTATAGAAACTTTCGTTCCGTACAATTGAATCTCGCATTTCAAAGTTGATCGTAAAAAAAAACTTGGGAAATACTCAAAAATGTGAAGGACATTCGAGAAGAGAAAAGTAGAGCGCGAATAACAAAGCAGAGCATCAAGTAAACTGGACGAAATTTCATTATTGCTTCCCCATAGAGGAAGCTTCGTGACGGAGAAATTTTTTTTTTCCAGTTTTCAAATATCTGAAAAAAAAACTTCGGATGTGTGTGTGTGTGTGTGTGTTCTGGCTCTACAAAATTCAAACGTTTATAACTCGAGAACGGTTTGAGCTCCCGTTTTGCACACATGTGAATCTATACACTTTGTTGGAATTGCTAGAAAAATTCGAATTCTACGGCATTTTGAAATTTTCAACAAAAGGGTGTCGACGCTCTAGCTTCCGCAAATTTTAACATTTATTACTAATTTTTTTTTTTATAAATAAAGTATCTCAATAGGAAGGTTGGCATTGAATTTGGAAAATCTTGGTTGAGCGGTTCAAATTTGATGATTTTTCGAATTTTACGAAAATCTGAGTTTTTCGAAAAATTGTCTAACCGCTCTGATTATTGCAAATTTCGTAAGATATTGTGTACAAGTCTGTGCTTCCTCTTTACTTTCTAGAAAAGTTGTCGAAATTATTTTAAAAAATACGAATTTTACGGCATTTTGAAATTTTCGAAAAAAGTCTATCACTTCCGCAAATTTTAACATTTATTACTAATTTTTTTCATCACGTTCTAATTATTTTTTTTTACCAAATTCAGTTTCCGAATAGAAAAATTGATGAAACCGAAATTAGCCAAGTTTAAAATTAAACAAATCATCAATGAGAATAAATGTTTTTCGTTGCATTCGCGAACCTTTCGAACTCGAAACTCCCATGCATGTAACACTGCACATTGAAAACGAAGTAGAATCGATGCGAACCGCGAGGTTTTCGCACCAAAGTTCTCGTGGCCTTGGAAACGCTTTGTGTATATAGTTGAGCTCGATGGCTCGGAATTCTCCCTACTACGCGGTATGCACACCGCGTTATTGTCGACCTTGGTGACGACGACCAAGGTCCTACTCTTTAAACGGGTCATATTCCAGAAGCAAACTGACGACGAGCTCACGGTTACGAAATGCGAGAGACGTGAGGGCACGAACATTGAGCATGCGGATATGCCGATGTCTATAAAACTCGTCATCTGCATAAATCCATAAACTATTGTCCGATGGACTTGTGCCGAGTCCAAAAGTTGACGGAGAGAAGGAAAAAAAAACAAAAACAAAAACAAAAACAATTATTCGAGCGTAAAAAAAAAGTTTCAAATTCATCGAATAGTTTTTTGCAAAGTAAAACGTTCGATGCGTCTGGTGGGTCGTGCAGAATTTTGAGAAAATGGAAAAGAGAAATTTTGACATTTTTTTTTTGTTAAAAAATAATTTTTTGTCATTTTTATTTGAACGAAATGAAAGTTTCGTAATTATCGTCAAATTTCATTAAATTTCAAGCTGTTTTGGTACAGAAATTATTGATTTTGTTTGGTGCAAATGCAAGTCCAACGTTGCACGTTGCATTCGATGGCAAAAAATCTTTTAATAGAGTGCAGAATTTTGAGAAATGGGAAAGAGAAATTTTGGGCTTTTTTTTTTTTGTTGAAAAATGATTTTTTGTCATTTTTATTTGAACGAAATGAAAGTTTCGTAATTATCGTCAAATTTCATTAATTTTCAAGCTGTTTTGGTACAGAAATTATTGATTTTGTTTGGTGCAAATGCAAGTGCAACGTTGCACGCTGCATTCGATGGCAAAAAAGCTTTTAATAGAATGCTCGTCTAAAAATAGCGATCCAGACTGTGTGTTTGAGACTCAAGGCTCAAAAAACAGTGCGAGTCTCGATCCTCTTAAGCTACACGACGTTTTCAAATATTGTCTTGACCTTCCAACACGCAAAACACTGCCGAACTACAGATTCGGTCAGAGGTATCGGAACAACAATATTCGACATTGAAAAGTTTGCCTCTTTGGAACGAAAAAAATGTTTCTTATCAATTATTTTGATAATTGATGCACTCGTTCCCATTTTTCCAGTAAATTCAGTTTTTTAATGGCAAAGATTGTCCGATTATGGTTGAAAAAGTAAAACAATGAGTTTTCGTTGCGTTCCAACGATGCAGGCTTGAAAATCGTTCGATATGCTTAACCGTTCGTGGGGTCACACGTTCTAGCACTAACGCGTTGGTCACACAGGGTCGGAATGACCCCAGCCACGTTTAAACGCTTGCGGCTTTGCCAGTGTCGTTGCGAACGACACAAAAAAATTCAGGATATTAGTTCGAACCTTTTCGAATAAGAATATCGAGGGAAAATTTTTTTATCCAATTTTCAAAGTGGCAAAAAAAATCAGCAAAGAAGCATTGTGTAAAAAAAAAAAATATTTTCGGGCACACAAAGGACCGTTGGAGCAGAGGCCAACCGTCTCGAGCGCCAATAACTCCATTCTAGCTCAGAGTTGCGCTTCGGGTCATTTTGACCCCTGCTGACCGCGAAGGGTTAATAATTATTTGACTTGATAATATATTTATATTTATTCAATTTAATTAATTAATTAATTAAAAATTAAATGATTTAAATAAATAAAAATAATAAATATAATTAATATAGAAATAATATATTTATAAATTCATATAATATAATAATATGTATAAATGTAAAAATATTTATAAAAACATTCGATGTGGAAATGTTGGTATTTTTCAGTAACCAAGATCCGATAGGAAGATTGGAATAATTGTGAAGTGAAGAAAAAAGGGAGAAAGAGAAGGAAAAGACAAAAAAGCGAGAGGCAAGAAGTGCAGCCTGAACGGGTGAGACTTGTGGGTGCAATGTCGTATCATCGTGGCGGTCATTCGGGTGCCGTCGCAGTTTCATACAGTACAATGTCACCATTGTCACCGATTCGACGTTATTCCGGTAGTGCCGGTAGCGGCACGAGCGTTACTTCCGGTACAAATGGTACTAGCAGCTCGGCATACTCCAATTATCGTTCGACAACGCCTTCGAATCCTGGCAACGAACGTGACGGTGGTTATTACACGTCCGCATCAAACGTAGGTCATCGAAGTAGCAGTTTCAGCTTGTCACGGCCTCCAAACACATTAAGACGAGTCAGCTACTCACCTGCGAGGTAAGTCACCGTTTTTACCTCTTTTTACCAACTTTTCTTTGAAAATAACGTTCGAACTTTATGTCATAAAGAAAATCGAAACAATTAACTCGTAGACACTACTCCGGGCTAACGTACTCACGACGTGGGTGTAAATTTGCACTTTGAATTTTCAAAACGTTCTGTCTCATCGACATTTTTACGAATTGGAAACGCGTGGGATACTTTTTAGGGGTAGCGGATCCTGGGCAATCGATTGCAATGATTACAAAATCGAAAAATACAAGTGATTTCACAAAAAAATGTTAAATTAGGAAAAGAAATTTTGAAAATCTCACTGTCTCAAGTTTTCGTGAGTGCATTGCATCGTTGGAATGCAACGAAATTCTTTTATCACGATGACAACGATTGATTTTGTGACACTGAAGTTCGCAACGTTGAGATCCAACGAAAAATACATTTTTTTATTAATTCTTTATTCAATTTCAAAAATCATGAAAATTTTCGAACCGATTTTCTCTTTGGATCCTAAAAAAATATCGTTTTATCGTTCTGACCGAATATTGAATCAAAAACTCAAAAAAAAAAAAAAAAACAGAATTTCGTTGCATTCCAACGATTTTTTCGATAAATTTTGATGGGTAAATAAAAATAATAATTTTTCGTTGCATTCCAACGTTGCCAACTCCTCGTCCTCCTTTCTCCCGATATTTCTGGATAAACTCGTCAAATTTGCTTCGTTTTATACCAAAACAATGCGACGCCCTAGATCGACCATTATTACCAACCAATAAACACTAAGATGACAAAAGTATTCACGCAGAAAAAATCGCGAGGGTCACACATTCAATAAACCCAAAGAGTTCTCGTAATAAGCAAAAACGTCTGTCACGACGTCGTCGCGTACATAAAAGTGAACAGATATACATATATACCTTTACACGTGTACCTACAAATAAGGGGACGAAATGTAAAAAAAAAAAAAAAACAAAAAATACAGCGAAAGAGAGACGAAGGGTTTATAAAAGCGTCAACAGACGCCCTTTGTGATTTTTCAACGACGGTGCTTAACAATGATCCAATTACCATTGGTGTTGCGAGAGTACGTACCCCTTCCTTCTTCAGACTTTTCTATGAATGGTACGACACTGTCAAGGTGTTTGCTGCTCCAGGACTATGATCTGGGCTACGAGAGAGAAAGAGAAATATGAAAAGAAATGGCGAGAGAAGGAGTTTGGAGTCTGCTCTTTGCACACCGCAGATCGTGGCCCAGAAACGTGTCACTGGAGAATGGAAGAGAGACAGAAATATAGAATCTCGTAGGGTAGTTTTAAATTTAGCAAAAGGGTGCCAACAAGACTTGGCCTTAGTGGCCTAGGTCAAAGTTCACTCAATTGCATTACTCACAAAAAAAAATAACTCGTTCGTCTTTATACTCTAGTGACAACCCTATTTTCGTTGCCTTTGCAAATTCTAGAAAATCTTATTTCAAAAACAATACGAATAATACGAATTGTACGTTTTTCTATTAATTGTTTGTTCGATTTTAAAATCATGACGATTTTCGTAACGATTTTGTGTTTGGATCTTTAAAAAAAAATCGTTTTATTGTCCAGACGAAATATTGAGTGAGAATCTCAAGATCTGCTCAAGCAAAATCGAAATTTCGTTGCAACATCGTTCCTTTTTCGATGAATATTCAAATAAAATTTTTATAAAACACGAAGTTTCTTTCAATCTTTTTTTGAATAACTCATCAAAATAATTATTTCTGTTTCTTCGTTGCTGTTTCTCTCAAAAAACTTTTTTCTGCAACGCGACTATTCTTTCCGATGAATATTCCAAAAAAATTTGTAGAAATATGGAGTTTCGTTTGAATCTCTAGCCGCGAGAAAAATATGGATTTGTGTCATTTTCTTAATGGGAAACAAACGTCTGGTCGTGTCAATAAATCGCGTGTCCTTTTTTCACGCAATCCCCAAACAAACCATATGAGGCTCTTCCCAAGAAAAAACAGAATTTCCTTGCACTCCATTATACTGAAGCATGAAAAATACAAAATATCAGAAGCAACAAACAATAATTTCAACAATAAAAATAAAAATAAAAAATAAAATTACAAATCAAAATCAAATTTGAAGAGAGATTGATTGATTGATTGATAACATTTATTATGCCCCGGCAAGCTATAGGACAAGACTGAAAAATACAGAAGAGAAATGACATAATAATATAAAAAAAAATAAAGAGCAATAAAGAAATAAAAAAAATGAAAAAAACATAAAAAAATGTGAGATAAAGGATATAAAAGCGAAATAAGCGAAAACAATAAAAATAAAAACAGAGAGAACGAGAGAGAGAGAGAGAGAGGACAAAATTGAGTAGACCAGATGGTAGTCGGTCAAGGTTGGTGGTTGACCGAGTTTACACGTGGGTCGTATCTATTCGAGCTTGTCCATATAATATACAGTCTTCAAACGTCGCATCATAGAGATAATGCAAAGAGCCTTTGCGGGATATAATTCTTTGTTGTCGTTTTTTTTTTCTTTTTTTTATTTTAATGCCCATTCGTAAATACCAGTTGAGAAAAAATTTTGAGCTTGGAACGAGACTATCAGAGAGAAGAGACGAACTCGTCGAACGAGTGTCTACCGCACAAGGGAAACATTAGCCGCTTAAATAGTCTGTACGAGCTCTCCCGACCCTCGGTCTGTCCATTTTTCTTGTATTTGATTTTCCTGCACCTTCGTTCACGAGCTCCAAACTTTTTTCTCGTAGATATCGCTTCCAGGGGGTTCTATGTTTGCGTATATAGCTCAACGCGATTTTTTAGTGCTCCCTGCTTATTCTCGGGAGGTGAATAATTTGCCAAGCCGATGAGAGACGCTCGAAACGACCCTCTCTCATCGTCGTTGTCCTCAAGGTCACGACCTGAAACTATACGCCACTCATAGCCTCGTAATATCCTCTCTTGTGTGTTGTACCTCTCGACTTGTGCCCCTTGCCCACCTGCCCCCTCCATTCTCCTTCTTACCAGCCATTCGTATCCACTCGCCCAAGAGAGAGATATGGCTCCGAATAAAGCTTGCCAAACACGTTCTAGTTTTTCGGGACGTTGAAGTTTCCATCGTTGGAATGCAACGAAATTCTGTTTTTTTTTTTTTTTCTTGAGCAGAGCTCGAGATTCTTATGAAATATTTCGTCAGGACAATAAAACGACTTTTTTTCGATAAAAAAAAAATCGGTACGAAAATTTTCATGGCTTTTTAAATTTAACAAATAATTGATGGAAAAATGGATTTTTCGTTGGACCTCAACGCTACGACCTCAAGAGCCTCCTTTTTTCTTTTTCGACTTTGATTTTTTCATTTGCATCGTTGGAATGCAACGAAATTCTGTTTTCTCTTGAGCAGAGCTCGAGATTCTTATGAAATATTTCGTCAGGACAGTAAAAAACGATTTTTTTTCGATCCAAATAAAAAAATCGGTACAAAAATTTTCGTGGTTTTTTAAATTTAACAAACAATTGATAGAAAAACAGATTTTTCGTTGGACCTCAACGCTGCGACCTTCAGTGCCATATTTTTCTGCTTTTTTTTCCTTTTTCGACTTTGATTTTTTATTTCTTAATTTGTTATTTCAACATTTCGAGAGAATCACGAACTTTTTGGTGCCCGAGCTTTAACCACGATTTCAGTTTTCGTGCTAAAAAAAATTCGTCTTGCGATGTTCTCGTCTTTTTTCCTCCTGGTGTTTCGAAGCGACCAAACACTCGGCCAATATTGTTGCCACTGAAAAGAACTCGAAATGACTTTTTCGCCAAAAGTCAAAAGTCCCGTTGTCTCGTGATAAACACACTCTGCATCGATGACGTTGAAGTTTGCATCGTTGGAATGCAACGAAATGTTTTTTTTTTTCTTTGCGACAAAGCTCGAAATTTATATTCAGAATTAATATTTGATAAATTTGGCTGATTCAAAAAATTCAACAAAAAACATAAATAAAAATAAATATTTTTATTTTTTTTTTTTACAAAAAATTCCGGTTGTTTCGAGTAAAATGAAACATTTTTGAAAATGCACGCTTTTCAAAACAGCCCGTGAAAGGAGGTTTGAAGGATCGGGTCAATTTGACCCAGTGTGTATACGCCTTGGGAAAATAAATTAAAAAAAAAAGAATTTCTTAAAAAATTTGATTACCAACAAGGTTCGAATCAGCCAATCGGGTTTATTATCGATCATGGCGAATCCCTCGAACCAAATAATTCTCCGAGTAAGCAATTTATCCAACAGAATTTCTGCCTCCCACGAATGGCAAAGCCATAAATTGCTTTTTATCGATTTATCAGTCAGTCCAAGTTGCTCTTCTCAACAAGCACTGCGGAATCGAGTATTTTCTTTACAAATTTTCTTCTAACTTTGTATATTTTTATTCTATAAAAGTTTTCAACAAGCAAATCGTACTTGACGATGATGCAAAGTTCCATTCTTCGAAAGAAATTCGTTTTTTTTCTTCGGCAAAGCTCATTATGCAAATGCAGAATATTTTTGCCACGCAAAAAGCATATCCGCGCGAAAAATTTGAATGATTTTGAAAATTTAAGGACGTTGTTCAGTTTTTTTTTACATAGAAAATGGTTTGCGAGCCTAAGTTGATTAAAAAAAGTTGTTACAAATTTACTAAAGAACAACGTACTCTAAATCCAAGATTTTCCGAGGTAATCTGTATTTGTTATATAATAAACAAAATTTCGAAAAAATTTTACGACCGATTTTTTTGAAAAACTAAACAAAGCTTCTTCGATGTTACACAAAAGTGTATGCAAAGTTTTGAGAGGCTTCACCATTTAGAAATCGAAATATTTAATGTTGAAAATTGCAACTTTTAACACACACTGAAAATTGTAATTTTTATAAATAAATGTCTCGACTTTTACATGGTGAAACCTCTTGAAATTGCGCGAGCTATTTACTATTCTCTTTGCACAGTGCAAAATTGCACTGAAGACCAAATTTTGTTGGAAAAGATCGATATTTTGTTCGATACGTTCGACTAAACGTTTTTTTTTTTTTTTTTTTTAATAATCCCAAAAATAGTGTCATTGCAGCAATAAATATTCTAGAAAGTCTCTTCGGAAGCAAATGTTTGTCCTTCCAATCGTAAATTTCGCTGCCGATTCCATTAGAAACTAAATATTCTGCCAAAATAACGAAAATTTAGAAATTATCAAAAAATATTTAGTTTATCGTGTTCAACGAATTCTGTCGATAGAAAATTTAGCATTCAACGTCCTTAAAAAAACATGAAGAAAAAAAAATATTTTTCGTTCCATATTCGAACGTTGCGAACTTTTCAACGTCATCCGAGAATCGATAGAAAACGCGAAAGAAAAATATATGGTCGTGGAAATGCGCGACACGAAGAAAATGGCTCATTTTTTTCTTTCAATTTTTTGTACTCTATTCTCCTCGTCACTTGCGACTGACTCACGTGGTCGCGCGGGAGTATAAAGTGGAATGTGAGGGACGCAAAGTTCGACTCGAAAGTCCGCGGCGTGTACATGCAGTCGACGGAAAGTTGCACGACGAAAAAGAGGGCGGAAAACGGTAGGGCTCGTCCCACTTGGTATATAAACTTGCGGGCAGCAATGCGGCGCGGGTGTTCTATCTGCGATGCAGATTGTAGGCCACACACCAAACTGCAAGCAAAACTCTTGTGTACAGTGGTGCATAGGGTGGTTTGGTTCGCGACTATATAAGCGGACTGGCTGCTTCCGATTGATCGTTTTTGCGACCGCGTCCATTCCCTCTCTGCTCCGATCCCTCGTGTGGCTGCAACTTTTTCGCGCGCTCTCTCATTCAAATTGAAACGATGTTCAAGTTCGCATCGTTGGAATGTTCCATGATTCTTATTAAATATTTGGTCGGAACGATAAAACGATCTCACGTATGGAAAAGCATTTTCATGATTTTTTAAATTGAACAAATAATTAATAGAAAAACGTATTTATTGGCGTATAGAAAAATACTTTTTTCATTATTTATTTAATTTCTAAAACCACGCAAATTTTCGTACCGATTTTGTCTTTGGATCCTAAAAAAAATATCATTTTGTTGTCCTGAGCAAATATTAAATAAAAATCCCGAGCTCAGCCGAAGAAAAAACGGAATTTCGATTCTTATTAAAAATATTTGGTCAGGACAATAACGAAACCATTTTCATGATTTTTTAAATTGAACAAACAATTAATAGAAAAACGTATTTTTCACTGAATCACGTGAAACTGACGTTCGCAACGTTCCAATCCAACGAAAAATACTTTTTCCATTAATTATTTCTTCATTTTCGAAAACCATGAAACTTTTCGTACCAATTTTTTCATTGGGTCCTAAAAAAATATCATTTTGTTGTCCTGACGAAATATTGATAAAAAATCCCGAGTTCAGCTCCAAAAAAAAACTGCATTTCGTTGCATTCCAACGATGCGACCTTGACATGCTATTATCCAACGTAATCAGCTGTAAACAACTGGTAAAACTAACGCGCAAACAATAATGACACTGACTAAAAAAAAAACCGGTTTCGGTAGTTGCTTCGAAAAGCGATTTTTTTTACGACAGGGTAAAAAAAAAGTTGAACAACACAAGGAAAGAGAAACGTATCGCGCGAGATGGTGAGGATATTGAATCCCGAAAAATTGCATAACTCCTTAAAGCGCGAAAAGCTTGAGCGGAATAAAGAGAGTGCGGAGGAAGGAGCCCTTGGCGAGCGTGCCAGAAAGACAGCAGCCCGGCCCAACGTTGAGTCGTCGCGATGCAGTCGTTTTTTTTTTCCTCCTTTCTATCTCAACCTGTACGTACACAAAAAACACAGACAAAAAGACAATCTCTAGGTCGATGTGCAACACGCCCTCGGCGCGTTTGCTCTTGTCACCCACACAAAATCTCGCATACAAACAAAATGACGAGTCACACTGATCCAAATAGAAACATTGCTCACTCGAATGCGTGTGTGTGTGAGCTCGAGAGAGAGAGAGAGAGAGAGAGAGAGAGAGAGAGAGAGAGAGGGAGAGAGAGGAATCCGAATTGCTAAACTCTAAAAGTTGTCTCTCTGTTTTTGCCAGGTCAGTCTCATCGTACAACGAGTCGCGTTCGATAGTTGGTTCGGGCTCGATAAGCGGGAGTGCTCTGAGATACGGTTCGGTCTCGTCGTCCTCAGCCTCCTCGTCGGCAGGCTCTTCGAGTTCGTCTTGTACGTCGAGAGAGCGAAGTGCTTTGCAGCATCACAGTTCATCGGTGAGTTCGGCAACGACAGCGGCCGATTTGTACGCTCTGTATTCGCCGAACAACTACATCCCGAAAATTTCGGGTTCCTCGTCAGCCAAGAGCTCGTCGACGAACGGTTTGGCTTCGAGCAACTGGAAATACTCCTCGTTGGCCTCATCTTCCGAAGTGTCATCGAGTTTGCACGGCGGCGACGAATACGATTCTTGCAGGGAACGACGCGATCGATTCTGCTCGAGCGAAACATCCTCCGGAGTTTGTCTCGCGAGCAACAACACTCAAAACTCGGTAGGGACGAGCAACAACGAACGCTGGAAAACGAGACGCAACGGAGGAGGCGGGACTCGGTCAATCTCGAGCTCACCCGGCACCGGAAATGTCAACAACATCGAGATCGGATCGACGACAATCGAGGTAACCCTAGATCCCGAAGAATCAACCAGACAATCGATCGCTCATCGCGCCCTTGATTCCGAGAAAAACGAACCTTTCGTTTCGAAACCGAGAATAAACAAGCATTTTCGCGACCTGGACAACAACAATGACCAAAGCGAATCCTCGCTCTTGATCGAACCGAGAAACTCAAACGATCGTGTCCCCAACGACCAGTGCAATTCTTTAGAAACTCGTCGCAGACAAAAACGACTAAACGCCACTGAGGAATCACTCCTCCTTGCTAATTCGGCCTCCAACTATGAGCCATCTCATCTCAGACACGACCAGCACGACCAACTGGACGACGACGACCTTAACACACCACAAAATCACTCAGAGACGGTAGAACGAGACAATCTCGATAATAGTGACGATAGTTGCGTTAGAGAAAGGGGCATTCTTAAGGGAGACACGAGAGATCGCGTCAAAGATCATCACCACCAGCGTAAACGAGCCAGTGAACAAACGAGCCTTACCAACCAAACGATAAACCATAAAAACGATCCCATCATCATTTCCTCTTCGTTATTAACCGAAAATCTTGAGATCGAGAGCCCGGGCTTAAAAAGCCTCGGGGATATAGATAAACTTGAAAATTTACAAATTTCCTTCGACTCGGAAGCCTGTGACGTTGATAAAGCTGGTGGTGTTGCTCATCGCTGTACTTCTGGTCGTATCATTGTTGTTATTGATGATAGTAGTGCAGACGCCGTCGATAATGATCGTAAAGCTTTCACGCGGACTAAGTTACCCACTAACACCGATAACACGGACCTACTGACTAACGTCCTCGTGGACCAGGACCACGAGGATGACCTCGAGTTCCTGAAAACAATCAGACAGATCACTGACTCCATTCCCGGAATCGAATTCGTCCATGAAAAAACCCGAGACTCATCGATGCTCAAGGGAGCAAGAAAATCTTTAATATGGACCGCCACCGATCCAGGCGACGATGACGACGATGCTCTTTCCAAAAAGGACGACAACAAGCCCTTTACCAATGGCGAGAATTCTCAGCCAGAAACTATCAATGGATTTGATGAATCAAACAATCGAGACGATTCCAACAATTTACGTCATTCCGATTTTGACGTCAGCCTCTCCAGTGTCTCTTTCGGCGTTAGAAATGGACTTGGGTCTACAGGAAACCATGCTGACGATGGAGACAAAGGGGACACTTCTAGGAGAACCATCGTCATCGTCGACGATCTTACCGGAGCTTCTTCTTCTTCTTCTTCTTCTTCTTCCTCCTCGTCCTCTACCGCTGCTACCGCTTCTTCTTCTTCTTCTTCTGCAGCAGCCACATCAACTTCGAACGCTACGAATTCCGTACCCGTTGCCGTACATCAGAATATCTATCGTGGAACCAACGATCAGATCGTGAGTAGAGCCAAGAGGTTCGCAGCGACGAGACGCTTGTCGGTGGACGTCGATGGTTTTTTTTTTTTTCCATCTTTTTTCTTTTCCATTGACATGCATTTTTTTGAGGAATCTATAGAAAGCGGGAATTCTCTCGCGAGGCATCACACACTTTATGACTTTACGGGCGTCCACGTTGCGCCATTTAAAAACTGTTTCATCGTCCCGATTAAACATTGAATAATAATCATGAGACTGGGCTCAAGAAAAAACGGAATTTCGTTGCGCGTGAGCAAAATCGTGATTCGCCCACATTTTTACAAATTTATCGCATCACGCTGCAGTTTGCTACTTTGGGATCCAACGAAAAATCCATTTTACTTTTTGTTTATTGAAATTTAAATACTATTTAAATGATTAAATATTAAATAATAAAATATTTGAAAATTTATTTATTTTTAAAATAAATTATATTTTTTATTGAATTATTGAATTAATTAATTCATCAATTAATTACTTAAAATAAGCTGAATTAAAATTTTCTTTAAAAATACAAAAAAATACATTTTTCTATTAATTGTTTGTTCAATTTAAAAAACCATGACGATTTTCGTAACGAAATTGTCTTTGGATCCTAAAAAATCGATCGTTTTATTGTCTCGACCAAATATTGCATAAAAATGCTCAAGAAAAAACAGAATTTCGCTGGATTCCAACGATGCAAACTTCAACATCGTATTTTTCGCAAACTTTTATCAAAAATTCGAACCATCTCTTTTATTTACAATTATAAGATGGAATGAAAAAAAGTTTTTTATTTCTAGAACATAAAAAAAAAAAAAAAAAAAACATTTTTATCCAACTGTCATAATCGAGGCAGAGAATTTGGAAATATGAGGGCATGGACAATGTTTTTACGTGTCAAAATTACCCGTGAACGAGCACAGACAAATAAAACAACGTATCGAGAAAAATGAAGGTACGAAATATTCCATCGCTCGAGATTTTCTCGTTTTTTGATAATACGAGGCTCCGGTTATTCGTGGAAGCGATTGAAAACTTGATTAGGTATCGAATGAGAATATTGACAACACATTTGACAACCGAACCTCGAAATTCAAGAGATCAATCTAATTTTCCGTGGCAACGAATCGAAAAAACGTCGATTCATCCTCGTCCATGAAATTTTTTTTCAATCGAGAAAAAAAAAATTCACTGAAACAGGAGTTAGTAAAAATTTTTTTATTTCGCTTCCAACGTTGCTACTGGAAGTTTTTCTTCCAGACACTTTTCCTTTTCGCATAAATATTTCAACAACCCTCAGGCTGTCGTAATCCATTACGATTTTACGTCAAAAATTGTCAAACTTGTAAGAAACTTTATAAAAGAAGGTAAATTTTGAAAATAATATTTTTGCATTCCTGTTGTTTGTCAGAAAGAATATTTTCTTGCGATCCAACGCTTGACACGATGTTGAAGTTTGCATCGTTGGAATTCAACGAAATTCGGTTTTTTTATTGAGATTTTGATTCGATATTTGGTCAGGACAATAAAACGATATTTTTTTACGATCCAAAGAAAAAATCGGCACGAAAATTGTCATGGTTTTTGAAATTGAAGAAAAAATGAATAAAAAAACGAATTTTTCGTTGGATGTCAACGTTGCGACGGTTGAATTTCAATATTCATGAATTTTTAAGCATTCCATGCAAAATTGACGTCGAGAAAAAAGTCAAGTTGTTTTTTACGTCTTTACGAAAAAGTCAATATTTTTGTTGCCATGCCCTCGAAATTTGGTGCCTAAAAAAACGTGTAAATAAAATAAGTGCACTGAAAATTGAATGCATCTGTGTGCGCTCGTCGAGGGCGGAGAGGGACAGTGGCACGTGGAAATTCCGAGTGTTCTATTATTAAATCGCATTCGGTGGCTTCGTCGTCTCGGATTTTCGTCGCGTCAATCGCCAGAGAACACTGCGACGACGAAGCCACACCGAAAAGACTAAAGTGTGTCATGCCACGTATAGAACAACCTCAACGCAATAATCCTCTAGTATTTTCTCTCGCTCACATTTCTACTATTCTTTCGAGTCGATTTATTTATACAGAAAGTCCGTTTTTTCGAGCGAACTTTTATTTCGAAGCAACTTTTGTTCGAAAAAAGTGATTTCAAAAAATCGTGTGATTCGTCATGAAAAATGGAGCTTAGAAATGTGAAATTTTTATGAAAAGAAAAAAAGAAAAAGTAAATGCACTTTGAGGGATCATGGTGCTCGATGAAAAGTTTTTTTTTCTTCTAATTATCCATCGACCACCACCGAACGCGTAGACTGCGATCTTTTGTAAGCTTTTTTCTTTTTTTTTTCCTCAGTTTGTGTGTGTGTGTGTTTTTTTTTTCTTTCATTTTTATTTTTTACATTAGACGATCCTTGTCTCAAGGAAAGAATTTCCTTTAGCGCCGATACTCGTGAGTATATTTAATTTTTTCACGCGTTCGAACAATTTTTCATTATTTTCATGATTTTTTAAATTAATTTTTGAGGCAATTTACGCTGACCTCAAAAATCAATGGTTCGAGATACAGGGAGGAACGGGAGAGAAAATAAATGCTGCAAAGGCGATTAGAGTTGGCTCTCTCGGAGCAAAGGAACGCTTCTCTGTGCTCGAGTTTCCAAATCGGAGTTTTGCTCGTTCCTTCCTTCTCCGTTGACTCTCTCTCTCTCTCTCCGCCCTGGTCTCGCGTCGCGTGGTTCGTTCGTTGACGACCCATCCCGCCGCGGCGCGTACCGCCGTCCTCATCCACCGGCTTTTATTAATAGACCCTCTCGAAGAGACTCGCACGTACGCGACGACGACAACGAGCACTCGCTTATTCGTCTCACTTTTCGCGTTTCACGTTTTTTATAACAAAATTCAAAAAAATGGCCATTACGGTTCGCGCCGATTGTGGTTTCGAGTGACGTCGACGAATTTTTCTATTCGCGCCCTCAAACTTTCCATTATTCAGTAGAAACGACTTGACCAAACCGTACGGTTTACTGAACGCGATTTTCAATTTTGAAAAATATCACATTTGCCTTTTTTTTTTTGCAAAAGAAACGAATTTTATTAAAACTAAAGGTTCACAAATATATATTTTTTTTTTTTTTACATTTTGAGCGAAAGATTTGGAAGCCAGAGCAAAAATAAAGTTGAGACCAGTTGCGAAAAAGAAACGACGAGAAAAAAAGATTTTTTGTATTGAAAAATTGAAATAATCTTTGGATCGAGGCCTCGAGAGTAAAGAAAAAAAAAGTACAATTACAAGTAACGATTTAGCAAGTTTATGAGGCCCAGGATCGGGTTACATTGAACATTCGCAAAACTGGCTTTCGATCAAATACTAAATTGGGGCTTGTGGTTCGCGTGGAGCGTTTTAGCATTCTTCGTGACTTTTGCATTTTTTCTTGGCATCACCGAACCCCTGAAAACGCCTACACAGCGTTACAGACTTTCTAGAAATATTCAAAGTCCTGCTTCGAATTTTATTTATTCCGGGAGCAATGATAACGTTAACGATAACGACTCCGTTGCCCACAGGCCATCAGCCCTTATCGCCAAGGTGAGTTTTAATTTATCAATTTAAAAAAAAAAAACTACAAAAATTGCATTGGTTTTGTTTATTATTTTCGATAAATGCTTTTGGTACTTTGCCAGTAGCAAAGATGGAAATCTCTGAGCAAGAGTAATCATTTTTTTTTTCACGTTGATGAATTTTTCATTTTTTTAAACAGCAAATCAAATTAATCATTTTTATTTTCTCACAAATTAAGAATTTTCAAAATTTTACGCACAGACGTCACTATTTTTTAAAATTTCTTTCAACGGAGTGATCCATCTTTAGCGAGTAGTGCGTGTGGTTGTTTTTTTTTGTTGCATTTGTACGAGTTCGCCAAAGTGACTAAAAAAATGGCAGAGACGCTTTTCAATTAATTAAAAATAATAACAGTTTTCATCATTGTTGCTAATAAGTACAAATAAAAAAAGAAGCAGATCTCGCGCGATTCTCACGGCTGTATAGGACAATAATGACTCAATTGACCGCCGAACGCCCCCCCCCCCCCCCCTCTCGCCCCGCCGGATGCCATCGACCGGAAATCTGACTGATGACACAAAACGACCACCGATTTATTACAGTGACAAAAGTCCGACCGGATATTGCGTAAACCGTTGTATCGAAACAATAAGAAAATAATAATTATGCCCCTTTGTCGAGCAATTAATCGTTTTTTCTTTGTTATTCATCGACTCGCTCGATCTTCATTCCATTTCATTGAATTTACATTTTTTTACTGCAGGATGAAAATTCAAGACCACCGAGAAGCAGATTTCAGTTTCGTAAAGACGAACGCTATGGGCTGAACGGACTACGGAATATTGGAAACACTGTAAGATTTTTTTTGCATTTATATTTTCATTATTATTCCACTCACGATTACTCAAATTTTTACGATTAAGAAAATTGGGAAATTCAAGAAAATAACTGTCAAAAGTGGCAGAAAAAATCGTCTCAGCTGCTGGTGTCCTCAAAGGACGTTTTTTTTTTTACTGTCAACAAATCACGATGTTCAAGTTTGCATCGTTGGAACGCAACGAAAAGTTATCACAAAAATTTTCATAGAGCAGAAACTTTCGTACAGTATTTTTCAACGATGATGGGAATGAATTTACCAGAAAAATTGAAACACTTAGTTGGGGCTAAAAGGAGTACAGATAGCTTTTTTTTCGAAGAGATTGTAGAAAATCTTCCATGGTGAAGAAAATCCTTCAATATGAAAAGTGGTTTTTTTTTTGTTTCAAAATCTTCAAACTTTGATTTCACTAAAATCGCTATAACTTTTTTTTCTCTACAAATTGGCACTCCAGCCACCGCTCATTCTCTTTCGAATTATCTTTGAATGGATAATTAGCAATTTTTTATTTATTATCATTTTTTAGATGGTTGTGAACTTTGAAAATGAAAAATATGACGAAAAATGTGATTTTTTGGTTCGGGTTCCCAAAAAAAAAAAAAAAAAAAAAAACAAATTGTCAAAACACAATACAGCCTAAAACCCATTCTGATTCACGAGCTTTATTCCTGTGAAAGATTCATCAAAATTGGTTCAGTGGTTTTTCCGTGAAAAGAGCACAAACACAATTGCACAATAAAGCGATATTTTGACAGGATCCAAAACCAAAATCAACATCAAAATTGTCATGGTTTTTTAAATTGAACAAACAATTAATAGAAAAATAACTAATTAATCAATAAAGAAAATAATTAATAGAAACAAACAATAAATAGAAAAAGTAACTAAGTAAACTTCAGTCCCATAGAAAAAGAAACACGATTAAATATTTCAAGTTTTTCTCGTCATTCTCCTAATAATTGTTTTCTCTCTGCTTCTCTTTTCGTGTCACCAGTGCTTCATGAACAGTGTCATCCAATGTCTAAGCAACACGAGACCCTTGCTCGAGTATTTATTGAACGAGCAACATCTCCAAGACATAAATACTACAACATCAAGTATGAAGGGTGCACTGATAAAGGCGTTTGGCCAGGTGATCCAAGAGCTGTGGGAAATGAGCGGTGATCATGTGGTCAACACGACCTCGTTGAAGTCACAAATCCAGAGATTTGCACCCCGTTTTATGGGATACAGTCAGCAGGATGCCCAAGAATTTCTGCGTTATCTTCTGGAAGGCTTGCACGAAGACGTCAACCGGGTCACTGTCAAGCCTCAACCTATTCTCACCGATATACCGGATCATTATTCGTTAGTGTTCAACTCCCTTAATTCTATAAATCATATTTATTAGATAATTTCAATTTCCTGCCTCGTTCAAGAAAGTCGAGACTGAATTTTGAAAAATTGTGTCAATTAAAACGTTTTTTTCAAGCTTTTCTTCTCGATCAACGATAAAATCGTGGAAATGTGGATAATAATTTATTAATTATTAATCATATTTATTGCGTTCGCAAATTTTATATTTATCGAGATCATTTCAATTTCCTGCCTCGTTCAAGAAATTCGAGACTGAATTTTGAGAAATTGTGTCAATTAAAACGTTTTTCAAACTTTTCTTCACCATCAACCATAAAATCGTTCAACTGTGGATAATAATTTATTAATCATTAATCATATTTGTTGCGTTCAAAAATTTTGTATTTTTTGAGATCATTTTAATTTTCTGTCTCGTTGAAGAAATTCGGGCATTTTGAAAAATAACGTCAATCGAAACGTTTTTTTTTTAATTTTATTTTATTTTCTCGATTAACCGTAAAATCGTCCAATAATAATTAATTAGACGCTGGTAACTTGGATCTGTCCGACGGATGATGAAATGTTTTTGTTTGAAATTCTCGCAGGGACAGTCACAAAGCCTCGGAAAGTTGGAAACGATATCTGCGGAGTGAGGACAGCACGATAGTGGACGTTTTTGTAGGACAATTGCGTTCGTCGTTGCTCTGCACCGCCTGTGATCACTCCTCCGTAACCCTAGATCCATTCTGGGATCTCAGTTTACCAATACCAATGAGGCTGGGCACGGTAAAGCTCAATCAATGTCTCGAACATTTCACCAAAGTTGAGACTCTCGACGGAGACGAGAAACCGACCTGTTCCAAGTGCCAGATGAGACGAAAGTGTACAAAGAGTTTCAGCATTCAGAAGTTCCCGAAGATATTGGTTATTCGTATCCTTTTCAACGTAAAAACTCAAATCACCAAATATTTTGTGAAAAATATCAAAATTCGTAGATTTTCTCGTTTTTTATTTTTTATTTTCACAATTAATTTATCGGACCGCTGCAAATATTTTCAATCTTCATTGCAAAAGGGTTCTTCCGACGGTGTGACTTTTTGAAATTTAGTTTTGTTGCCCATCGTCCGTGGTCGCACGTTTTAGAAACAACGCTTTGGTCACACGGGGTCGGAATGACCCGAGCCACGTTTAAACGCTTGCCGCTTTGCCAGGATCGTTCCGAACGACACACAAAAATTCAGGATATTAGTTTGAACCTTTCCGAATAAGAATATCGAGAAAAAAAATTTTTATCCAATTTTCAAAATAGCAAAAAAAAATCAGCAAAGAAGAATCGTGTGGAAAAATTTGTTTTCGAGCACCCAAAGCACCGTTGCTGCGGAGGCCAACCGTCTCGAGTGCCTATAACTCAATTCCAGCTCAAAGTTGCGCTTGGGGTCATTTTGACCCCTGGTGACCACGGAGGATTAATGAGACTTTTGAATCTTCATGGAGAAAACGCCGCGTTTCGACTCGTTGACTTTTCGCAATTCATCTAATTAATCGACTGCGATTCAGTTGAGATTGAAGGAAAATAGAAATTTATTATTCGGCGGTATGACGAAAAGTTGTAAAAAATTCCTCAACAAAGTTGCAACAGATTTGAAACGTTTTTCACCAACAGAACGCTTTCGTGGGAAGCTGAGCGTTTTGGTCGATTTTCCATTGACCGGTTTGGATCTGAGTGCCTTTGCGGCCCCGGGTGTACAGGGCTGTACATATAATTTGTACGGTGTAGCCAATCATTCGGGTACAACGTACTCCGGGCATTACACAGCCTATTGCAAACGTCCCTATTCGGGTGAATGGCACGAGTACAACGACAGCAGAGTGTCCTCGGTGCCAGCGCGTTCGGTGGTATCGAGCGAGGCGTACGTTCTATTTTACGAGCAGCAACCACCCAGTCCACATTTGTAACCTCACGCCACGGAGCACACCATCGAGTTTAGCGAATAAACTAAAAAAACACTGCGCCATCGTTTGCCTCTCTCGATACTGCGGTACGAAACTAAACGTTTAATCGTCTCTCGGCGACACCTTCTTATTACGACTATTTATGTACGGTTGAGTGGCTCGTTGGTCGTGGGGGATCGTTGAGATTATTGGATCGACCAAAATTTTCGAGCAACGAGTCGCAGGAGCGAAAAGCAAAGAAACAATAACGGACGAGTCCGATCAAAGAAGAAGATTTAATGAAAAAATGATAAATGCAGTGAGCAAATCGTAGAGACGCGAAGCTCGAGGGGCCATGTTGCATTTCTTCTTTTTTTTTCTTCGCAATATACGAGTCTTGTCTCTCGATTCATTTGGCGACATCGCCGCGAGTTGGCGAGGAGAGAGAGAGAGAGAGAGAAAAGAAAAAAAAGGAAACTCAATAACAAGCCCCTTGGCGTTTCGTCCTCGCGGAGATGCTCGCGTCAAACACAAGGAGAAAAGTTTGTTAACTATTTTAGCGCGATTGCTTTCATCTGAATTTTTGTAATATTTTTTTCTCCCCTTCTCTTTTCCTCCTTTTCTTCCTAAATTTCGTCCTTTTGCGTCTGTTGATCGTGATGTTTTTCTTTATTTATTAATCGGGTTATCAGGACGAATGAATTTTTAGTCGCGTGCCATTTGCAAGAAATTTTGCTGTTTATTAAAAAATCAAGAAATATCGCACCGAGCGATTGACGAAACCGAGAAATATTTTATCCCATCGATGACGTTATGAGGCGTCTCGATTTATTCAATTTACAAAATCATCGATTAAAGAAATTTAAAAATTAAATATTAGACGCGCGCCTCAAAAATAAAAACGACGGAGCACGCCTGAGCTCCTCCTCTCTCGTTGCAAGCCTTCTTAATGTGTAAATCTTCGCTCCTCGATAACCCATCGCTGCATATTCACTTTTGTAAAATATTTTGTTTATTTATCGACAAATATCAACTACATACACATAATAAATAACAATCAAGAGTTTATTTACTTAATTTATGCGACAAAGAGAAATAAAGATTACGAATTAAAACAGATTTAACGAAATATTAATATATATACGATATCGGAGAATGCGATATATATTATACATATGAGACACCAATAAAGGTAACAGAGAGTAACGAATCTCAACTATTCATTCCAATTCATTTCAACATCCTGAGCCTTTCAAAACAACGAAATAAATCATCGAAAAATAAACAACAACAACAAGAAATTAAAAAGATTCTATCGTTTATCATGCGTTAGATAAATTCCAAGTTTAATTCTTTAAAATTCGTATGAACCTTCTTAACAAGCATACTCAACTGTGGGTCAAATTTGAGAAAGTTTGATCGTCTAGAAATCGAGTTATTTGTTGTAAAATATTAAGACCTCGTGTTAAAGTTGCGATTTTAAACACTGCATATCTCGATTACCAGACTCTGAAACCTTAAATTTTTTACACATTATAATACGACGCTCCAGAAGATTCACGAAAACTGTCAAAACATTATCTTGGAAAAATTGTATTTCATGATTTTGCTGTTACTTTTTATATACGATTATATGATTATGGCGATAGAATTTCGTTGAGACAAAAAAGTTTCAGGAAATCTCGCAGCCCGAGAACAATCACTCGAGACGTTTCAGCGAGTTTTGATGTTTCAAGAAAACTCTTTCTTTCTTTCTTACCCAAAAAATAACTGAGTGTAACTTTTTTTTCTCAAAATTCTCTCTAGGTTTGTTCGTGTCCCAAGGGAAATCCACTTACGTGGCAAAGACGAATTTTTATCAAAGTGTGTCTCGTTAGAGTGGAAAAATATTGATTCCTATAAATTTGAAGGATTTATTATGATCAATGTGGATAAATGTGGAACTAAAAATTTCCTTCATTTTTTTATTTTGATTATTCGGGCATTTCCTGCGGATTTTTATCAATAACGATTCATTTGGGAATCATTTTAAAAAGGCTGATGCAATTTTTACAACGATGGGGAAATAATGGATTTGAGAAAAATTTTCTACGTTGATGTGGTTGTGATGCACGTTCGTTTTTACTTCGTCATCAGAAATCGTCGGAAATGGCGAATTATTAAATATTTTCAATATATTCTGGGGAGAGTTTATTAAAGGGAAATTTTATGGTTCTGGAAGCGAGGCACGAGGGAAAATAATTTTTAGAAAACTATCGGGACATTTGGCCGATCTGGTTTGTTATAAAAAAAAAAAAAAAAAAAAAAAAAAAGTGTTGGACTGCTGTGTCACCTGGAAATTTGAATGTTCAGTAAAACAAAAGTCACGAGTCATTTTTCGGAGTACAAAAGAAAATTTTCGTTTTTTTTTTGCATCCTCTGAATGCCTCAATATTCGTGGATCAGAAATTTTTCTGCTTCGTGTGGAATAGCTTGATATTTCGATATTCATTTTCATGTCCAAAAAAAATTGTCTTGTGAGGGTAAAATTTAATTTCAATTTGTTTGTTTTTTCAATGACTCATGGCTGCGTTTCTATTTTTTTATTTATCGAAACAGTCGCTTTAATAAGTTTTCGAAACATTTCGACTTTGCTTAAAAAAAAATGGCGAACGATAACGCGTTTCGAAGTCGTTGGCATAGTTTTCGAATTAAGTTGATTCGTTTTCGACAAAGTTACGCCCGGTTTGGCTCGATTTGTCTATTTTTCCAATTTGGCGAAACGAAATTTTCAACGTCCGGGATCTAACTCGATTGATCGAAAGTCGCAGCTAACTATTGATTTTCCAGACTCTCGCGATTATTTCCATAGAACAAGAAACTCTTTCTACTCTAAACAACATTATTTAGTTATTTCCCTGACAGTTAACCAAAAAATGAAAAACTCATTTTATTCGTGTAACCAATGAAAATGGACGCAGCCAATACTTCGAGAAAAGTTTCGCTCGACTGGATCATTATTTCGAAACGCGATTAATTCTCGGAAATGCTCGTCCAACAATAATATTATGATACACGCGAATGATAATTTGCTCGAAACAGAAGGTCAAAGCTTTTGTTTTGGAATTCGTATATTTAGTAGTAGAAATTTCGATATTTTGGTGTTCCGAAAGGCGCGAGACGCTATGCGGTAATTGGTAAAACACGGGAGATGGCGAGCAAGCGTGTAACGTCCGCCATTATTAAACAAAGCTCCCCCCCCGCCCCTCTGCTTACCCCTCCCCGAGAAATGTTAGCGCAGTTGCAGCAATGGCGGGACCGATGCAGTTCGTTGCAAGCTTTTGAGGCGTTCGGATCGCGGGCGCTCGCGGCCGGGAACGCCGGCGAGCGAGCGGTCGGGGAGGGGCAGGGAGGGTGGGGGGCGAAAAGAGTAGAGAACGGAGAGGAATGAAATACGTGTGATACACATACACAAGCGACACATTGGTCTAGTCGTCTACACCGCGTTCAGTGAGCGATCGTGCAGCAGACGTGAGTGTACACAATTCTTTCTCGTTCCGTTGTATAGAATTCGCGAATTTTAGTTCGGAATGTTGTCGCGCAGGTGGCGCTCGTGTCCATCATTTTTTTCGCACACACGACGACGCGTTTGTGTTGGTTCGAGACGTTTTGTTAAATAATAAAAAAAAACGGAGACGAAACGCAGGAATAAAAGGAAACTGTGTGTGAAATATCGTGAGTTGGGAGTCACGATCGGCAAAAATTGTCGCGGGTGGAGCCCTACGTGTTTTACAAATTTACTATACATACCTATACGTATGTACTGATCATAGATATACATCCCAAAAATCTCGTCGCTATAACGAAAGAAATTGCGGTTAAAAAACAATGTGCCATTTACGAATCCAGCAAAGTTTCGATGGTTTCGACTCAGAGAATCATAAAAAATGAATCTTTCCCCCGAAAGCTCATGAATTTTGGCTTTCGTGATAGTCGGTATCACGAATATCTGTTTAGCCGGGCCACGTGTGTTGTGTGTGCGCTGAGACGAGAGATTGGCGTGTGTGCGCGCGCGCGCCCGACTTTGCGTCGGTGGTCGTGAATATTCGCCTACCGTCGTCCACGCATTTTCGCACAAAAACTCTGTGATTTTTTTGCGTCAAGCTTCTCGCCAGTCGTTGCGTTTTTTTTCCCTCAATTTATCGATATCCCATCGAGTTTTTGACTTTTTCGTCCATCCCGGGACTTTGGCGTTATTTTTTTTTACTCACGCACCGAAAAGAGTGAAAACGCATATGTACAGATATACTCATTCATGATATAACTCGCACACGCGGCAACAAACATATATAAGTATAGAACACGTGCATTGTGTACATGGAAGTGTGTATGTGCGTGCGATCTCGTGGTGAGCAAAATCGCTCTCGCCGTTAGTCGCCACCAGAGGGGGCAGAGCCGGCGAGACGTCGACCACCCGCGAAAAAAAGCAGCAGCCTGCCCGAGAGAAAGAGAGAAAGATTTCTCTCCCGTGCACACACAGTAAGCAGTCGCGCGCGCAGTTTCTTTTTCGGGGTTATTCGCGTTCGAGAAAGAGTGCATGTGTGCGTTTGTAATTCGTTTGCTAAGCTCGATATATCTTTCTATAGATATATATCGTCATATATAGCTCTATACGAATGTACATTATATCCGCGTATTATATAGAGCTGTGCAGACGAGGACAGGGGCAAGTCGGCTCTCTCGACCGGTTCGATTCGCGCAATTCGCCCTGTTCTTCTCTCACAGCGCTCTTCGTCTTCGCATCTCGCTCGCCCGGTCAAGAGATAAGAAAAAAAACGACGTTCCTGCTTTTTCTCGCGTATCATTCCGAAAGATCGTCGTCGTTACGTCGTGCCATTTTTCAAACATGCCTTTTTTCTCGTATACGCGTTGTCTCGATGTTTTTTTACTATCGCATAGTTTTTCGTGTGCTTTTTCCAAGAATTTCAACGAGGCTTGAAAAAATTGCGAAAAATTCGCATTTCTTCTTTCTTCTCGATCCTTTTTTCGCTATTTTCTTTTGTTTTTTCTTTGACTCGTTCTTTCTCTTTTCATTTTTATATTTTTCTCCGTCTTTCTATACTGTTGGGAGAACGAATTTTGCCTCCTTCGTTGCCCACTCCGTGTGTGCTGTGTTGCCGAGCCAATCTCGCCGGCCGGAAATAGGGCGGCGAGTAACGTGTGCGAGCTTGTAACATACGCATTGCTAATCTACTCTAATTTCGTCATTATTTACAATTTATCTTACGTGTACAAATAAATACGAATTTCCCATGACGTTGACGTTTGCATCGTTGGAATGCAACGAAATTTTATTTTTTCTGTGGCGAAGCTTATTATTCAAATGCAGAATGTAATTACGAATGCAAAACGATCGATTCTCGCACTGAAAACAATTTTTTTTTGGAAAAGATCGATATTTTGTTCGATACGATCGACTAAACGTTTTTTTTTTTAATAATCCCAAAAATTGTGTCATTGCAGCCAGAAATATTCTAGAAAGCCTCTTCGGAAGATAATTTTTGTCGTTCCAATCGTAAATTCTGCTGACAATTCCGTTAGAAATCAAATAAACTGCCAAAATAATGAAAATTTTGAAATTATCAAAAAATATTTAGTTTACCGTGTTCAACAAAATATCGACGATTTTTAACAAAATTTCATTTCCAGTGCGCGACCGAAAAAGTATATCCGATCGAAGAATTTGGATCATTTTGAAAATTAAACAAATCGTCAATAAAAATAAATATTTTTCGTTGGATTCCAACGTTGCGAACTTCAGATTCATAATTTCTCTTGTTTTTCTCTTCCTCGGCAACCGAATTCGAAATGTGGACAATACGTTTTTACTTTTCTAGTTTTTGCAACGACCGCGAACAGCCACTCGGTTTTTTGTTTGTTGGTTTTATTAAAATTTGTGCTTCATTCGATCCCCGTTAGATGGCTCTGTAAATTTTCTATCTTTCGCGGACGTACTCTGCGTGTAGCAACTGTTGCTCCGGCTCTCGGCAACAACCGAACGAACATGGAAAAAATATTCCACGTTCGTCGTGCCAAATATTCGCGTCTTTGAAATTCAACGAAATCTTGAAAACCATTTTTCTTTTCATTTCGCTCCACGAGGCACTCGCTTTTTTCTTGTTATGACATTTTGACCTTGACGATTATTGTCAACGTTGCAAGAGTCCTGGGAAAATATTTACTCGAACGCCGCTAAGGTTTACGAAAATCTTGTGGATTTCGACGAGGCCAATGGTCGATGGGGCAAGTTTATGAAAAACTCACGCATCGTTGACCTTGTCTACGAAAATGCTCGTTTTTTTTCGGGTTTTCTGAAAATCTTGACGGTTTCCAAATGTGATTTTTTTTTGAAAAAACTCTCGATTGACGGAAAATCTAGTGACCGGATAGCGCCGAAAAAAATTGACGAGCAATTTCCCGATGAATCGTCGACCTACAACGATTTTTCCGAGTACGCGTTCTTCCCTCGAGTATACTGTCGAAACGGTCAGAGATAGAGCAAAACTTGATAGCATCGATTTCATCCAGAATTCAATTTCCTACAAAAAAGTCTTGAGCCATAATTTTCTATCCTTGATAGTTCAGCCTTGAGAGTACTTCAAAGACGAACCGGATTTTAAGGGTTGCGCTTAAACTGATCGTTTTCGCAATCTCTTGTCCAGCGCACTTCAGAATTGTCTCCTTGCCGAGCACTTCATAAGCAATGCAAAGCCCAGAAGCCTCAAAATAATTAAAAAAAAAGAAAAACTAAATTTTCGAAGCATTTTTTTTACAATTATTATTTAATTACTGTTTATAAAAAACCATTTTTTATTTCGTTGCCGATTTTTTGGCAAAGAATTTCGAATCAATAACTTTCATAATTTAGTGTTTTTATTAGTTTTATGAAAAATACATTTTTCATTTCGTTGCCGATTTTTTGGCAAAGAATCTCGAATCAATAACTTTGATAATTTAGTGTTTTCATTATTTTTACGAAAAATACATTTTTCATTTCGTTGCCGATTTTTTGGCAAAGAATCTCGAATCAATAACTTTGATAATTTAGTGTTTTTATTAGTTCTATGAAAAATACATTTTCCATTTCGTTGCCGATTTTTTGGCAAAGAATCTCGAATCAATAACTTTGATAATTTAGTGTTTTTATTATTTTTATGAAAAATACACTTTTCATCGCATTCCCATTGATGCAATCTTCATGACTCTGAAGTTTTCAACGTTGGGGTCCAACGTTTCTATTGATTTTTTGTTGAATTTCAAAAATCATGACAATTTTCGTAACGACTTTGGGTTTCGATCCTAAAAAAATATCGTTTTATGGTTGTGACGAAATATCGAATAAGAATCTTGAGATGTGATAAAGAAAAAATGGAATTTCGTTGCTTTCCAACAATGCAAACTTCAACATCGTCAATCTTCAACGTTATGTGCCAACTTGGATTCCTACTCGTTTTACACACTTGCATGTCCATTCCGCACATCTTTCGGTGCAATACAACAATATCTCATATTTAATATGTACATGTTGTCTATAAACATGTACACGCTATCGTGAAAATGAGTAGAGGCCTTGCTCGTGCGCGAGAGGGCAGTGATCTCTCGGGGAGCGGCGACCTGACACCAACGCCCGCTACAGTATTTCCAATGGAGTTGTACCGCAGCAGTAACTCGTATATACACACAAAACTTGTAACACACACACACACACACACACACGAAATACTCTGAAAACAAAATTTTGTTGGAAAAGATCGATATTTTGTTCGACACGTTCGACTAAACATTTTTTTTTTAATAATCCCAAAAATTGTGTCATTGCAGCAAGACATATTCTAGAAAGTCTCTTCGGAAGCAAATTTTTGTCGGTTTGATCGAAAATTTTGAAATTATCAAAAATATATTTAGTTTACCGTGTTCAAAAAAAATATCGATGATTTTTAACAAAATTTCAAGATTATTAATCCTTAACGCATACACGCGTGCATCTCCGTCTCTAGAAATTTCATTCCGCCATTCGGCCATGCAGAGCGAGCCTCGATACCGCTGCTGCATTCGTGGGCTTTTGTTTCGTGTTTAAAAAAAAGTATCAACCGCGTTCGTAGTCGCTGGGCACACGCAGACTCCGACCGAGTGTCCTGTGGGAGACTCTCCCGCAGTCTGGCATTTCCGAGTGCACCACGAAACCGTATCGGCAAACATGTCCTTGAGGAGAAGGAAAAAAAAAAACACTGGAAATGAAATTTTGTTAAAAATCGTGGATATTTTGTTGAACACGTAAAACTAAATATTTTTGGATAATTTCAAAATTTTCGTTATTTTGGCAGTGTATTTGGTTTCTAACGGAATCCTCAGCAAAATTTACCATTGCAAGGACAAAAATTAGCTTCCGAAGAGATTTTCTAGAATATTTCTCGTTGCAATGACACAATTTTTGGGATTATTCAAATAAAACGTTTAGTCGAACGTATCGAACAAAATATCGACTTTTTCCAACAAAATTTTATTGGAAATTATGTTGAAGTTTGCATCGTTTAAATGCAACGAAATTCCTTTTTTCTTTGGACTCGGAAATTTGGATAATTTTGAAAAAATCATCAACGAGTCAGCAAAAACGAGAAACATTTATCGTTCCGTATCAACGTTGCAAACTTCAGCCTAATCAAAGGGAATGGGAATGCGGAAGGAACGCAGTGTCGTAGGTCAAGTTTGCATGGTTGGAATGCAACGAAATTCTGTTTTTTCTTGAGCAGAGCACGTTATTTGGTCAGGACAATGAAACGATCGTTTTTTAGAATCCAAAGAGAAAATCGGTACGAAAATTGTCATGGTTTAGGAAATGGAACAAACAATTAATAGAAAAGTGAATTTTTCGTCGTGGCCTTCGTTTTGGGCTTCTCAGTAGCTTCGCTGGGCAGACAACAGTTCAACTTTATACAAATTCTTTCACGTGTAAACAACTCTGTACAGAAATGACCTCGAGCTACTTCAAGGACTTTTAGCTAACGATTTCGTTGTGTGTTATTGTTCGACCCTTAGCCAGCAACGTGCAAGAAACGCGAATAGAAGGCACGCATGAAATTTCGACTTTCGACAGCCAGGCGAACAAAGAAAATCCGAACTCGTCGTTCGTCCTTGAAAAGGGAATCTCTGTCTCTGAATCTCTCGTCTCTGAATCGGAATCTCTCGTTAACATAGCGAAGAATGAACTTGATGTTTTTTTTTTCTCAAATTTTCGTAAAACTTTAGTTTTTCGAGTTTTTCTCTAAAAATTCTCATCACTTCGATGACGTTTCTCCTCAATTTCGACGACGATCGCGTATCGTTGTAGAATTTGCTGATCGTAGGAATAACGGCGATTCGTCCGTCTCGGTTCCGAGCCACACACACAACAGTGTTCTCTCAAGGGCACCGAAGGTCAAATAAACGTAGTCCAAGGTCAAATATCCATTCGATCGTTGAAAAACTTGGAAATTTTTTGTACTTTTTTTTTAAAATCTTTCTTTCGGACCTAAAAATCGATTCTACGCGAAAAAAATCAACCGAAAATATAAGGAAGGAAATAATCTTTTTTTTTTTACGTTCCAATGATGTAAATTTCTGTGGCGTGTTCTATGATCCGTGAATACCTTTTCTCCTTTTTCAATTCTCGCTCGGTATGTTGACATGCGGTTTTTACCACGCGCTTCATTTGTTCCCACGTTTTTTGTTTGTGTCTATCCTTCTTGCTCTCTCTCTCCCCCCCCCCCTATTTCCGCGAGTGCTACAAACGTATATACAACGATTTATCGAGAGATTGGCGGGCCAGTGAATTTCGTTCGTGCACGGATGTTCAAGTGTCCGTTTCCGGTTAACCGTACAGTGGAAAAAAAAAAAACAAAAACAAAAAGAAAACGTAATGTGTGCCAGTTTTGTCGAAGATTTGTGACGCAAATGGGGATGCAGTTAGCGAGAGTCAATGTTCCGGAATCGTTGCTACATTATTATGCAGTTCTCCCGCTGCATCGCCACCAGGTAAGAATAAATTTGCATTTTTTATTTTCAATCATTTTAATTCAAAAGTTTCCACCGTTTGCATGATGTTGAAGTTTGCATCGTTGGAAAGTAACGAAATTTTTTTCTTTCTTCAGCACAGTTCATAATAATTATTTAATATTTAGTCTGGACAATAAAACGATCCTCTCTTGCGACCGAAAAACTAAATCAGCACAAAAAATTGCCATGGTTTTTAAAATTCAATAAATAATTAATAAAAAAAAATATTTTTCGTTGAATCTCAACGTTGCAAACTTCAGAGTCGTCCGTTTGCGATTACAGCCCAAAATACTTTTTTTTGTGATTAATATTTTTTAAAATTTTCAAAAAACTCTCCTGATGGAAAAAAAAGTACATTTTTCACGATGTTGAAGTTTACATCGATGGAATGAAAAATTTCGTTTTTTCTTAAGCAAATCTTGAAATTCTTATTCAACATTTTGTCTGGACAATAAAACGAACTTGTTTTGGATCCAAAGACAAAATCGGTAGGAAAATTGTCACGGTTTTTTATATTTAACAAACAATTAATAGAAATAGTTTTTTTTTCGTTCGTAATTTTTCGCAACGTTGAGATATAACGAAAAATATTTTTTCTTATTGATTCCTTTTATTTTCAAAATCGTCCTAATTTTTCGAGGCGATATACTTTCCGGGTCGCAAAAACCGATCGTTTTATCGTCGTGATTACATTCTGCACAAAAATCGAAAAAGCCATTTTCCGAAAAACTTTGAAACTATCAACAGTTTTATAAAAAAAAAATAAAAAAATAAAAAATGTCACGCGAGCACCGTTATTCATCGTTTAAAAGAATTCAATATTTTTCAAATATTTTTTTTAAACCTATTTTCCAAATTTTATGCAAAAACTCTCCGTGGAGGAAAGAAACGGATCGAGAGAGTTTGAATTTCGAAATAACTCCCCTCCGTAACGCCATTTTCAGCGCGCTATTTGCATTTTTTTGAATCGTCAAAACTTTTGAGTTTATCGTCGAATTTATGAGCGAGTTTTCCGAGCCATTCGAAAAAATTTAAAGAAAAAAAAATGGGTGGAGCTAATAATCTCCATTTCTTGGTCACGGGAACGTATCGTGTTCCAAGGACAGAATAGGTTCGCTGGTCTAGGCCTAGGCCTACCTACCATAGCCGAGGGGCCAAGTGTAGTCGGGGTAACGCATTGAAAATTTTCCAACGGGGCCCCAATCCGGAAGGACGGGGTGTTTCCCTCGCTGGTTCATGTCGACGCATAACTCTGGCCCCAGTTTTTCAATGAAAATGGGCGTGTAGATGCAAAGGCCGATGAAACCTTCGGCAGCTTTTAGAAAAGTCTCCGTTTATTTTCTATGCCACGTGTGCTCGAAGGAGGAAAAACCATTTTGCTGTTTGTCCAATGGCAAGGCTTCGAGAAAATATTTTCGTCCAAAGATGACGTTCGCGGCTTAGAACGGAGTTGAGAAAAATCAATTAATTCGTCTTTATGGAGCTCACTCTCAATTTCGAGGCTATTCATCGCGTTCGAGTGCATTCAACTTTTTCATTTTCCTTTGTTTCGCGATTGAAATAATTTATTAACTTTACAACCGAGTGATTCTACTGTTTAGAAAAATATTCAAAAACGAATGTTATTGCGCGTTTACTTAAAAAGTCAAATGAGCAAAATTAACAAATATTAAAAATATTTCTATATGGAATTTTATTATTAATATTTATTAATATATTAAAAATATTAAATAATAAAAAGAGCAAAATTAGAAAATATTACATTTTTTACGTCACTGTAGTAGCGTCCGTGACTGAAAGGGTTAAGGAGGATGGCTAAACACAACAATGTTGCCATGTTATACACTGAGAAAAAAAATTTGTAGAACTCAACAAGGCCAGGGCGACCGAAATCCATTTTGTAAATTTGACAAAACAAGTTATTGTCTCAACTACATATGCGCTCACCGCATGATGCTGAAGTTTGCATCGTTGGAATGCAACGAAATTCTGTTTTTTCTTGAGCAAAATTCGTAATCATTATTCAATATTTGGTCTGGACGATTGTCCAGGATCGTTTCATTAAACGATCCTCCCTCGGCCCCTAAAAACTCAATCGACGCCAAAAATTGCCACAATTTTCAAAATTCAATAAATCATTAATGGATGAAATATTTTTCATTGAATCTCAACGTTGCAAACTTCAGAGTCGTGCTCACCGCCTCATTACCTTTTTTGTCAATGTGGCGGTTTTGTCAAATGAACAAAATGTTTTGTCAAATTTAAAAAATGGATTTTTTGTCCGCCCTGGCTTTGTTGAATCTACAAATTTTTGTTCTCAGTGTAAAAGCATAGGAAAATTTTAAATGATTAGAATTTAATGAAATTTGGTGAGTATATTCATTAGTATTAAATATGAATGTACACATTTTTTAACATTTTTCTTCTACATAGTTATCGAGTAATTGAACATTAAAGTTTACATGCATAAGCATAGGATTCCGATATATATAGGTATATCTTTTGCATATTGTAAACTCCAATTATTCGACAACTATGCAGACGAAAATTTTGAAAAAAATAGTGTCATCGTATTTGATGCTAAAGAATGTTATCACCAAATTTTATTAAATTCTTATCATATGGTCGTATGTAGCCATGTTAAAAGCATAGGAAAATTCGAAATGATTATAATTTAATTAAATTTGGTGATTATATTCTTTAGTATTAAAAATGAAAATACAAATTTTTTGAGATTTTTCCTCTACATAGTTATCGAGTAATTGAACATTAAAGTTTACATGCATAAGCATAGGATTCCGATATATATAGGTATATCTTTTGCATATTGTAAACTCGAATTATTCGACAACTATGCAGACGAAAAATCTGAAAAAAATAGTGTCATCGTATTTGATGCTAAAGAATGTTATCATCAAATTTTATTAATTTCTTATCATATTGTCGTATGTAGCCAACCTCCTTAATTGTTTTTTTCAGTTTCGAAAACCATGACAATTTTCGTACCGATTTTCGAATGAAATTCGAAAGATAGAAAAATAAATTGTATCATTTACCGTAAAACGAGAATTTCGTCGTATTTAGTCGTATGCTGTAATGTTTTTTGAAAAATCGTTACTATTCCTTGGTTGACGGATACATAAGAGACTTTTGATAAAAAAAATAAATAAAATAAGGAATAAAATGGGGAAAATGATTTCACGTATTTTGTTCGCGTCGTCGCAAAGTGCAGCAAGAAGGAGAGAAAGAAGGAATAAAAGAAAGATGCTGCTGCGAGGGTCATGGACCTTTCGATTTGGCCTGGAATAGCCCATATATATATCTCTTCACCCGCTCGTTTATTCTCTCACTGTAACCTGCCGAGATCTAAGGGCGCATGGCCGTCGCGCCCGCGCATATAAACCCCTGCCTCTCGCTTCTTCCTCCCTCATCCTTTACCTTTATCCCTCTCTCTCTCTCTCTCTATCTCTCTCTCTCTCTCTCTCTCTCTCTCTCTCTCTGTGCTCCTCGCGCTGGTAGAACGTGCGCCTGAACCCCAGCAGGGCAAACGACAGCTTTTGTATTTCTCTCTCTCTCTCTCTCTCTTGCTTACTCCTCGATTTTTCGAACTTTCTTGTTCTCTCAGTCGGTCTCGCGTTCCCATAACTCTTCTTAGCCCTGCTGTAGCCGCCGGCGACGGGGGGAGAAGCGAAGGCCGTTTTCCGTCTCTCGTCTGTCTAGCCGACGCGAGAGAGACCTATCCAATTCTCCTCCACCTCTTCGTTTTTTTTTCCCACTCTTTCTTCCATGCAACTCACACTCGCACGAGCAAAATCGTCCATGTGCGCCCCTTCTATCGTCGTTATAGATCACGTATTAATGACACGGTCTTCCGCTGACGAAACTGGGTCTCTCAAATCCTCAAATCAATTAATTCATTATTTATTTATCATTTTGGAGTTTGCATCGTTGAAAACCGGTCAATCCGTAGAACGATCCGATAACGGACAAAGCATTAGCAATCTCTCTCTCTCTCTCTCTCTCTCTCTCTCGTGCGCTTATTATTATTATACTCACGTTTCTTTTTTGTTCTCTTTTATTTTTTATTTTTTATTTTTATTCTCTTCTCATGTTTATTTCTTCTTTTTTTTTCTTTTTAGTTTTAAGGTTCTAGATTTAAGTTTTTCGCTATTGTATTTAGTGCAACACATTGCCCACGAATTATTTTTCAGGGCATTAATAAATTCTTTCATTCATTCATTCATTCATTCTCTCTGGATCATATGTTACTTATTATAAACGTTCCATTTGCCTAAACTCGTGTTTATTCTTATCGAACTGCTCGATAAGTTATTATGCATAAAAAGAGCGCAGCAGCGCTAATGATGTTGAAGTTTGCATCGTTGGAACGCAACGAAATTCTTTTCTTTCTTCAGCAGAGCTCATTATAATTATTTAATATTTGGTCTGGACAATAAAACGATCCTCTCTTGCTACCGAAAAACTTAATCGATAAAAAAAATTGCCATGATTTTTAAAATTCAATAAATAATTATTTTTTTAAATATTTTTCGTTGAAGCTCAACGTTGCAAACTTCAGAGTCGTGCAGCGCTACCATAAAACCGTTTCGCGCGCTTCAGCGCGCGTGAGGGACCCTCGTAGATATTAAAAAATTGAGAAGTTCAATAAAAACTTATCGCAAAGTTATACCAGTTTCCATAAGACTACATTTGACTACGTTTCATTTATTAATATTAATTGTTCAATAACAAGCTTCCTAGTGGTCGTGAAATTTTTACACGATCTCTTAAATACTTTATGAAAAAATATACCAAATTTTCTCATCATTTTTGCGATTTGGGACTCAACATCCTTAAGGACGTTGTATGCATAGTTTTCTATCGATAGTTTTCCTTTAAATTTGCACCACATTAAGAGAATTGTGATGTCTGATGGCTCGCGCAATTTTAAGAGCTTTCACCATGTAGAAGCGGAAATATTCATTTATAAAAATCACAATTTTCAGTAGTTTCTCACAAGAGCGTGTGTTAAAAGTTGCAATTTTCAACATTAAATATTCCGATTTCTGAATGGTGAAGCCTTTTAAAACTTTGCATACACTTTTGTGTAACATCGAAGAAGCTTTATTTAATTTTTCAAAAAAATCGCTCGTAAAATTTTTTCGAAATTTTGTTTATTATATAACGAATACAAATTACCTCGGAGAATCTTGAATTTAGAGTATGTTGTTCTTTAGACAATTTGTAACAACTTTTTTCAATGAATTTGAGCTCGCAAACCATTTTGTATGTAAGAAAAACTGAAAACAAAATTTTTTATTTGACCGTCGTCATACAACGTCCTCAATTATCAAAATAATGAATAAAAAATTATTTTTCGTTGTATTCCAACGATGGCAACTTCCGTCACGAGAGTCAAAAGTGCGATGGAAAAAAAAAAGAAATACTATCAATTCTCTATCGACGTAGACGAACGAGTGGGTAAATGATCTCACTCACTGTTGTTTATTTTCTGATGCATGTTTGCATTAGGCAAACGTTGATACTCGTTACGCACTCATTAGTCGATTAGCAGGGCAGCCAAATTCCAAGCTCCCACCGTTCGGAATCGTTCGATTGTTGATTTTTGTCACTTACGATCGTTAACATCGTCTCTGCGAATAATTATTCTATAAATTTCAATCCTCCACGGATTATTCGACACTCTGTCGATGGACGATGACGATAAAACAAATTAACGTTCGTTCGAATTATTATTAACATATTAATCCAACGAATTAACGAACGATTGCACAGAAAGAGTGGAAACAAGAATATTTCATGTTATTAGTTCAGCTGCGATTTTTATTCGAAGTCGCAAAGTTTTTTATTTTTTTATTTTTTAAGTTTCGATAATTGGTCGATCGTTTCTTCGGGACAAAAAATTTTTTTCATACATTTTCAAAATTTGGCAAAGATCGGAGATTAAAAAAATAATAAACGTGTAGAATATTTTTCGTTGCACTCCATCAACGCAAATGTTATTTTACAAATAATATTTTTAGTTCTCGTCGAATAAATTTACATGATTTGTGAAAAATTTAAAAAAAATTGACTCGGTTATGAAAAACTTGAGTTTTATTATTATTCGAAACACATTTTCGCTTTTGTGTTTCAGGCTCCTCAGTGTTGGGCGAAACGCACGAGGCCTTTCAATTTTTGTTGCAGCCTGTAGCCCTGGACATGCGAAACTCCTAAAATGGTGAGTTTACTCTCGTAGAAAAATTATTTGAAATCCCACCGCAAGCTTGACGAGCCGTGACGCTGCAGTTGGCAACCTTATGGAAAATGTTTATTTAATTTTAGACAAAAAATTGTTTATTTCTTTGGCAAAGCTCATTATTAAAATGCAGAATATAATTACGATGATAACAATTTGGATGATTTTGAAAATTGAACAAAATCATTTTAAAAAATTATTTCTTTGCATACCAAACTGCAGCGGCACAAATTTTCAATCGACGCTACTTATAAATTGTGCAGGTATACACTAACGAATAAAGTGATTTTCTAAAATCGAATTTTTTCAATTTTGGAAAACTTGGATTTTTTGACTTTGCGATGTTTTTCGAGATTTATTCCCAGATTCCGTGCTCAACAGAATTCACGTCAAGGAGGGTAGCTACACACAACAATGTTGACATGTTAAAAGCGTAGGAAAATTCGAAACGATTAGAATTTAATGAAATTTCGTGAGTACATTCTTTAGTATTAAATACGAATCTACAAATTTTTTGAGATTTTTCTTCTACATAGTTTTCGAGTTATCGAACACTAGAGTTTACATGCATAAGCATAGGATTCATATATATATAGGTATATCTTTTGCATATTGTAAACTCCAATTATTCGACAACTATGTGGACGAAAAATTTGAAAAAAATTGTTTCATCGTATTTGATGCAAAAGAATGTCATCGCCAAATTTTATTAAATTCTTATCATATTGTCGTATGTAGCCATGTTAAAGGCATAGGAAAATTCTAAATGATTGGAATTTAATGAAATTTGGTGAGTATATTCTTTAGTATTAAATATGAAAATACAAATTTTTTGAGATTTTTCCTCTACATAGTTATCGATCAATTGAACATTAAAGTTTACATGCATAAGCATAGGATTCCGATATATATAGGTATATCTTTTGCATATTGTAAACTCGAATTATTCGACAACTATGTAGACGAAAAATTTGAAAAAAATAGTGTCATCGTATTTGATGCTAAAGAATATTATCATCAAATTTTATTAAATTCTTATCATATTGTCGTATGTAGCCAACCTTCTTAATTGTTTTTTCAGTTTTGAAAACCATGACAATTTTCGTACCGATTTTCGAATGAAATTCGAAAGATAGAAAAATAAATTGTATCATTTACCGTAAAACGAGAATTTCGTCGTATTTATTCGTATGCTGTAATGTTTTTTGAAAAATCGTTACTATTCCTTGGTTGACGGATACATAAGAGACTTTTGATAAAAAAAATAAATAAAATAAGAAATAAAATGGGGAAAATGATTTCACGCCTTAATCCTCTCTTTATATTTACGATCGCTTGATATCTGAATTTATCTTCGATCCAGAATGTTACAATTTTATGGGAATTAAAGTTTGCATCGTTGGAATGGGACGAAAAATATATTTTTTATTCATTATTTTGATAATTAATGGACTCGGTAAAATTTTTCCAGTAAATTTATTTTTCGAATGATAAAGAAGTCTTTCTCGTTATTTCCAAGAAACACTGTACGGAAATTTTCTCCAATGCTATAAAAAATAATGCGTTTTCGTTGCATTTCAACGATCCAAACTTCAACATCGTCAGACGCCCGCACCATTTACGCTACAGTCTCGATTCTCTACATTTTCGTCGAATATATATATGGGTTAGGGATTCATGTGTAAGAGAGTATCACGAAGCTCGACTCCGTTTCTCTAGTGGCTGCAACCCGCGCGGCCACGTGATCAATATGAGAGAATCGCAGCCATACCCGCGGCCGTACACGGTCCAGCCGAATTGAGCCGCCGATCCGAACATTACCGGAGACAGCCGACACGCGGTTTGGCAATGTATACCGATGCTGGATTCGGAATCTCCGGAGGTGCATCGTGCGCGCGTATATTTGAGTCGCCGACGAACCAGTCTCGTCGCGATAGTTCCAAAACTTTTTTCGGGCCTTTATTTTTCTCCTCGAAACATTTCCATTCATTTTTGCGATCAAAATCTGCCTCCTTCCAACTCTCAAGCCCGATTTTTATTTTTTATTTTTGTTTTATGTTTTATTTTTTATTTTATTTTATTTTTTATGTTTTATTTCTTTTTTGCAAAATTAACGACGCCGAAGTTTGCAACGTTGGAATGCAACGAAAAACTTTTCCTTTTATTGATAATTTGTTTAATTTAGTTCAAAATCATTCAAATTTTCATGTTGTTGAAGTTTCCATCGTTGGAACGCAACGAATTTATGTTCTTTCTTTAGCAAAGCTCATAATTATTATTTAAATATTTGGTCTAGACAATAAAACGATCCTCTCTTGCGACCAAAAAACTCAATCGACACGAAAAATCGCAATCTTTTTTAAAATTCAATAAATAATGCATAGAAAATAGTTATTTTCGTTGACTCTCAACGTTGCAAACTTCAGCGTCATCAAATTTTCTGCATTCGGGTAACGAGCTTTGCCGAAAATAAAGAATAATTTCGTTGCATCCCAACGATGCAAACTTCAACGCCATCAAATGCTGGAAAACGTGCTGCCAAGTCGCGAATGTCGTTTCATGACAAAATGTACCCTTGCTTCCTGCTTATTAGCTCGTTGACAATTTTCTTGACTATACAGTGTTTTCTCAAAGTCGTGCTCGCAGGTCTCTTTACTCTCTCTCTATATTATTACTAAGCTCGTGGTCGCACGAGTCTTATTCGATTTGCCATCCTAGCCAATTTGACACTCGCCGCCCTCTCGCTGCAGCCAGCACATCCTCGTTTTTTCCTTTTTTGTGCATTTATCGATTTTTCTTCTCTCTCTCTCTCTCTCTCTCTCTCTCTCTCTCTCTCTCTCTCTCTCTCTCTCTCTCTCTCTCTCTCTCTCTCTCTCTCTCTCTCTCTCTCTCTCTCTCTCTCTCTCTCTCTCTCTCTCTCTCTCTCTCTCTCTCTCTCTCTCTCTCTCTCTCTCGGCCTTTCTCTCCGACTCTATTCACCTTTCACATTTTTTTTTCAGTATCTCTGGAAAGAAATAAAAATTCTCTCGACCTATTGCGCTCATTATTATCATTTATTTAAATCCCGAAAAACTTTTGCAATTGTGTATCGCAAATCGATCCATTTCTAATGAACTAATGAACGCTGTAGTTCGCAGCGTTGGGCTCCGATGAAAAATACGTTTTTCTATTAATTTTTTGTTCCATTTCAAAAACCATGACAATTTTCGTAAAGATTTTGCGGATGGATCCTAAAAAAATCGTTGTATTGTACTGAGTAAATATCTCTGTGTACAAAATTTGACAAAATAATATAATAATTTTTATTATAATATAATAACAAAATTATAAAAATGATAAAATTATACAAATTTCTTGACAAAAAAGAAAATACGTTTTTCTCTACTTTTTCTATTAATTGTTTGTTTCTGTAAATTATTATTTTTTTTTATTAATTAATTAGTTATTTTTCTATTGTTTGTTCAATTTCAAAAAACTTGACAATTTTCGTAACGATTTTGAGGATGGATCTTAAAAAAATCGGTCTATTGTATTGACTAAATCTCTATTTATAAAACTTGACAAAATTATATAATTTCGACGCTCGAATAAAATTTTATTTTCCGCGGGCTAAGTCGCTGCTTCGAAAAAACGAAAAAAAAAAATAAAAAAAATAAACATTTAACCGCAAACGTGCGTGACTACGCTTTGCAACGGGCATCGATCCGCGATCTAATCTTTGCAACGAACAGACACACAGCATCGTCATCACGGATATTACCCAAAACGCTCGCGACGTAACGTACACGCGCTCTGACATAATTCTTTCATTTCTTTTTTTTTTGCAATATTTTTCCCATCGAATTCTTTCCGCCCAAGAGAAAAAAAATGAAGAATAAAAACCGTACGATTGTCTCGGAGGATTCGCGGTGCTGTAAGATCCGTTTCCTGCTCGCGAAACTCCTTTGCTGTAACCGCCGTAGCTCAATCGCCATAATACAGCCACGTTGGTTTTTTTCTTTTTCTCCTTGCCACCGGCTCCAAGTTTTCTCAAGAGGCAGACAATGTGGAGCCATTTGATGCGGTCAAAATGAAGATTCTTCGCAGTGATCGTGAAAAAAAAAAAAAAAAAAATCGACTCACGATATAAAATTAACGATGTTGAAGTTTGCATCGTTGGGATGCAACGAAGTTCCATTTTTTCTGACCAGGGCTCATGATTCTGCTCATGTAAACGGAAAATTGAACAAAAAATGAATTGAAAAAGTATTTTTCATTGGAATGCAACGAAATTCTGTTTTCTCATTGAGATTCTGATTCAATATTTGTTCAGGACAATAAAACGATATTTTTTGAGGTTCCAAATCGTTACGAAAATTGTCAACGACTCTGAAGTTTGCAACGTGTTGAGTTTCAATGAAAAATAGTTTTATTATTAATTATTTATTGAATTTTAAAAATCATGGCAATTTTTTCGGTCGCAAGAGTTTGATTGTCTAGACCAAATATTAAATAATTATTATGAGCTCTGCTAAAGAAAGAAAAGAAAAAAAGAAAAAAGAAAATTGTCATGGTTTTTTAAATTCAACAAACTATTGATAGAAAAACGGATTTCTCGTTGCATCCCAACGCTCCGCACTCTCCAGTGTCATCGAAATGTCCGCGGGGCTCTTCAAGTATTCGCAGACGTCCCTGCGATTCAGAATTTCCATCGGGACAGAATTGGAGAGAGAGAGAGAGAGAGAGCGAGAGAGAGAGAGAGAGAGAGACGGAGAGAGAGAGAGAGAGAGAGAGAGAGAGAGAGCGCAGGAACACGATAGCGAGACTATAGGCTCACCGGGTGCCATATGTGTGCGTTAAGGAGATATCCGGACAAGAGAACCTGCTGCTGCTGCTGCTGCTGCTGCTGCTGTAGCCCGGGCTTTGCTGCTCAGACTACACTATAGACAGAAAGAAAGAGAAAGAATGCATCCCATGCATCCGTGCATCTACCAGACTCGCACCCAGTTCCCAGACTCTCTCCTCTCCAAAGAGGACGGATATCTCAAGCTTTACTCGCCTGCCTGCCTGCCTGCCTGCTTGCTTGCTTGCTTGCTTGCTTGCTTGCTTGCTTGCTTTTGCTTGCATGCGTGCAACTTGCTCCTATTCCCGAGAACACGTTTTTCGAACGTTCAACATATTCGCCATACGACCCGCGTGTGTAAAGCGATACATTTGCTTTCGCGAGCAGCCTTTTAGTCCTCGCATATATAAACCATTCGCGTTTCTACCAATCCCCATAAGAAACCCCATGCCATTGTTGTTATTAATATTACTCTTTCAATCAGGACGAAATTCTGTTTTTTCTTTATCAGAGTTCTTAAGATTCTTATTCGATATTTGGTCAAGACAATAATTTTCAAGGTTTAGGTTTTTTTAAATTGCAACAAACAATTAATAGAAAATGTATTTTTCGTTGGACTCCAACGTTGCGCACTTCAGTGTCGTTTTTAAACGTTGACATTCGTATTGCTCTTTCAATGCAGTTGCGAAACTGCACTGAGAATGAAATTTTTTTAAAAATCGTCGATATTTTGTTGAATACGATAAACTCAATATTTTTTGATAATTTCAAAATTATAAAAATTATAAAATTATACAAATTTCTTGACAAAAAAGAACATACGTTTTTCGTTATTTTGGCAGCGATATTTACGAGTGGAACGACTAAAATTTGCTTTCGGAGAGACTTTATAAAATATTTCTTGCTGCTATGACACTATTTTTGGGATTATTCAAAAAAAACGTTTAGTCGAACGTATAGAACAAAATATCCATCTTTTTCAACAAAATTTTGTTTTCACTGTAAAGTTGGCAACGTCGGAATCCAACGAAAATACGTTTTTCTATATAATTGTTTGACCAATTTTAAAAACCGTGACAATTTTCAAAAAATATCGTTTTATAGTCCTGACCAAATATTTAATAAGAATCTTGAGATCTGCTCCAGAAAAAAATGGAATTTGAGGTCCAACGAAAAGTGCCTTTTCCATTAATTAACTGAGAATAAAAATTTGTAGATTCAACAAAGCCATGGCGAACAAAATCCATTTTGTAAATTTGACAAAACATTTTGTTTATTTGAAAAAACTGCCACATTGGCAAAAAAGGTAATGAGGCAGTGATCGCATATGTAGTTGAGACAATAACTTGTTTTGTCAAATTTACAAAATGGATTTCGTTCGCCCTGGCTTTGTTGAATCTACAATTTTTTTTCTCAGTATCGTTCGTTAAATTTCCAAAATCATGACAATTTTCGTACCGATTTTGTCTTTCGATTCTAAAAAAATATCGTTTTACATTCCTGACCAAATATCGAATAAGAATCATGATCTCTGCTCGAGAAAAAACACAATTTCGTTGGATTCCAACGACGCAAACTTGAAAATCGTGCAAACCATCAAATACGTACACGACAATTAATTCGTTCGAATAATCGAACTCGTCGATCGCGCCCATCAGGTTGAAGTATTTTTTATCGTTGATTCCTACGATTTCCACTGCGGTGTCCTTAAAATTTTCTGCCCATACCATTGGTCCACCGAATCATTTTTTTAAATTCGATTCACCGTTTTTTTCACAAAAGCGTGCCACCAAAAAATTCCATCCAAACATCAACCATTTCTTCAATTTTCAAAATAATCCAAATTTTTCTCAAACCGATAGTTTCATAATAATAATTACATTCTGCATTCGAATCCAAATTATCTCTGCCCCAAAGATAAAAAAAAATTTGCTTGAGAGCATCACAAAAAAAAAAACAAAATGTGCGTGCCTGATGCATCGCACGAGAGCTTTGTAGAGAAAAGTAAATTCTCTTCGTGTCACTGAACTTTCTCATCCTTCGTATATACACGCTCCGTATACCGTCGCGCGGCCGTTTGACCCCGACGTTTCGTTTTTCCGCGTGAAAGAAGCCTCGACCTCGTCCGGAAGTCGAATGACACGCACACGCACACACGCACACGCACACACGCACACACACACACACACAACAATCATATGTTTGTGAAAATGTCCACGTGTCTGTGTTAACGCGAGTGTGTGCATTTGCCAGTGCAGATAATGGGGAAGGGGCAAAAGGAAGAAGCGATGGTAGCGGTTCCCGACCAATTGCCCCCTCTCCTCCTATCATTTCCCTCTCCAAACGGCCCGACGCCGCCCCCGCCTCTCTTTATCCCTCCGTACCTTCACTTTTCCACCATTTTTCTGAAGCGCAGCCTCTCAGTCTTCCCCATACTTCGCTCTGACTTCTCCCCCCCCCCCCTCTCGTCAATTTCCCCTACCAGCCCAACATTTTTTTTTATCATTTTTTTTTTTCACATCACTTCGTTCCACGACATAACTTCCGTAGCCCAGTGTAATATTCTTTATCGAATTCTTTTTGAATATTTTCACATCGCCTACTCTTTTCCACAACGAAGATCTTTGTACCTTTTTGATTTTTTACGCTGCTCCTTATATTACGATTTTTACGTACTTTTGTGCTTTTTTTTCTTTTATTCGCTTCTCAGTTCGATTTTGCAATTAGCGCAGTGGAAAGAATTTTTTTTTTTTGAAAGATCGATATTTTGTTCGAAGAGTTCGACTAAACGTTTTTTTTTTAATAATGCCAAAAATTTTGTTATCGCAGCAAGAAATATTTTAGAAAGTCTCTTCGGAAACTAATTTTTGGACTTTCGATCGTAAATTTTGCTGACGATTCCGTTAGAAACCAAATATACTGCCAAAATAACGAAAATTTTGAAATTATCTGAAAATATTTAGTTTTACGTGTTCAACAAAATATCGACGATTTTTAACTAAATTTCATTTTCAGTGCTTTCCCTCAAAATATTATTCAGTTTCGCTCAGTTATTTTATAGTGAAAAATAAATAAATAATTGTAACGAGCTGGATTTTTTGCTTAATCACCGCGTAACTCATTCGTACACTCACCAGGTACATTTTTTCTCTTCAAGCTCCGCGTGGAGCTTACGACTTTGATAAATTCGGCTGTTATTTGAATATTTGGCAAACGCGAACTGCCATGCAAAGTTGAGGATTCTGCAAACGACGATTTTTGAGATCGAAATGCAGCTGCAGAAAAAAAAAATAATTTTTTTGTTGCTACTAACAACAAATGACTGTATAGCAACAAATAAATTATGTCGAAGTTCTCATATCTTTGGAATGGGAACGAAGAATGATTATTTTTTATAGCAGAGTACAAAGTTTTCATACAGTATTTGTCAACGATAATGGGACTCTCTCCTTTGTCATTGGAAAACGGAATTCACTAGAAAAAATTGATACGAGACGAAATATGCAACGAAATTCTGATTTTTTTCTTGAGCAGAGCTCAACGAGCTTTTTTTTTTAGAATCCAAAGAAAAAATCGGTACGAAAATTGTCATGGTTTTTGAAATTGAAGAAACAAGTGATAGGAAAACGTATTTTTCGTTGCGATCTCTCAACGTTGCGAAATTCTGTGAGTGCATTAAGGACGTTGTATGCAAAATTTTCTATCGATAGAAATCTTTTAAAATTGCACTACAAAAAGAGTTCACGCAATTTTAAGAGGTTTCACCACATAGAAGTCGAGATATTTATTTATAAAAATCACTATTTTCAGCACTTTCTCATAAGAGCGTGTGTCAAAAGTTGCAATTTTCGACATTTAATATTTCCATTTCTAAATGGCGAAGCCTCTTAAAACTTTGCATACACTTTTCTGTAACATCGAAGAAGTTTTATTTACTTTTCCAAAAAAATCGGTCGCAAAATTTTTTCGAAATTTTGTTTATTACATAAAAAATACAGATTACCTCGGAAAATTTTGGATTTGGAGTATGTTGTTCTTGAGTCAATTCGTAACAACTTTTTTTTAATAAACTTGAGCTCGCAAAGAATTTTGTATGTAAAAAAAACTAAAAACAAAAATTTCGATTTGACCATCGCCAGACAACGTGCTTAATTACAAAAATAATCAAAATGAATAAAAATGAATGACTGAAAATAAGAATGAATAAAAAATGAACTTTTGGTTGTATTTCGACGCGATGGAAACCTCAGGATCGTAGAAATATTATTTGATTCATTTTCAAGGATATGTACACACAAAGAAGGAAAAAGATGGGAGAAGAGAAAAATAAGACGAGAATAGAAAGGACGACGGTGAAGCGGCGGCATCTCCCGCGCGTCTTCTTCTGCAACTTTTGTTCTCCTCTGTGACGCTTCGAGAAATTGCATTCCCCCGTGCACGCTCGGTCGGTTCGACAGTTTGCAACCTTAAAACTCTCTCCCTGATTCTCTCATATATATATATATATATAGCGAAGACCCTCTCGGCTCGCTCGTTCGTTCGTTCGTTCGTTCGTCCGTCCGTCCCTCTCGCCCTTTCCCCGTTCTTGACGGTCCCGAACCCGTTCGTTCTTCTTTCCTTTCTCCGGTTCTCTATCCGTTCGTCGGTTCGTTCGTTCGTTCGTTCGCCCGGGCGACGCACTGCACTGAACCACCGCCGCGTCGCCACCCCTCACACGCTGCACTCTCTCCTTTCCATCTTTCTCGTTCTCTCACCTTTCTCTCTCTCTCTCTCTCTCGTACATCGCGACGCAACGTCAGTCTGTCGCTACTCGCCGTCGAAGGTGGGCCCTCGTTTCCCCGATTTCCCATCAAATAATTCGTGCACGTTTTATTCCTCTCACGATCGGACGATCAATTACATCGCAATTCTACGTTCTGCACATTTTCATCAGGAAACTATTTGTCTATCGCGCCAGTGTTGGGGAATTTTAATCGCACGAATCCTCCGCTCTCTCGTTCAAATTTTCTTTCGTCTGTCCATAAAATCTCATGGGTTTCCATTCGAATATGAAAAACGCGAGAGTGTCAATTTAACGTTTCTTTAAAATTTCCCCTTGATGGATAAACATTCGATAATCTTCGTCTCGATATTTCGGCTTTGTGTCTGCTGCGAAAAAAAAAACGTTGAGACGAATTTTTTGTCCGGCAACTTTTCGCCCCATCCTCCGTCACCTTTGCCAACGAAATCTCATGGTTTTTCTCACTTAATTGCTCCGAAAATAAATTTCTTTTGGCTTTGATCCTCTGCGCTAATTGGATCGAGGTTTTTATGAAGAATTTTTGTGGCTAATTGTTGATTCGCGTCTCTTTGTGCTTGCTCGTTGTGGAATCTCTGGCTTTTCTCACAAATTTATATCGCTCTCGATACGCGACGGAGTGTTGCAATTCGTATTGTGAAATTTCGTGCCTCGAATCTTAATTGAAAAACGAGGAAAAAAAGAGAGACGTTATCGCTGCCGCGTATCCGACGCCGCGATATCAACCAACTGCGAAGAGTGCCGAGCCAGATATGGCGAAAAAAAAAGTCTTGAAATAAATTCACTCGTCGTTATTTATACTCTCGCTCTCGAGCCAGAGAGAAAAGGAGAAACGTCGCGGAGACGCACGACGGAATCGATAACGAAAAATGATTAATCCGAGTGCTCAACGACGTATCATCAAATTTCGCGACCTTTCGTGCGCCTCAGTCACAGACAAATTTCGCTGCAGCTACTTTTTACTGCGCAATGCAAAATTACACTCAACCTCACAACGTTCGAATTCAACGAAAATCATTTTTTTCTATTTATTTTTTCGTCAAGTGAAAATGAAGGTGAAGTTTTGACCGAATATCGATTCAGAAAAACAAGAAAAAATTTAATTTCGTTGCATTCGAACGATGCAAACTTCAACATCGTCAAAGCAAAATTATCTGAACATTCGTGACGTCCGGACTCAAGTAAAAGTGACAGGGATTTGCTTTTTTTTTTGGGCAAAATTTTCTTTGAATTATTTTTCATTTTTCGTGATTGCTTACGTCAAATTTGACAAATTTTTTGCTTTTTTTTTTTATTCTACAAAGTATTCAAATCACCGTCGATTTTTTTACGAACAAAATCGTGGCTCGATGGAATTAATTATTTTTTTGTACCATTTCGTGACTCTCGATCCACGCTCTATCGTTTTTTTTTTTTGGCTCAAAGACTCTCTACCAATGTTAAAAAAATAAAATGTGGAGGATTTGGTAGAATTTCGTGAAAGTAAATTGAAAAAATTTCAATACGATAGCTTTTTGATGAATTATTTAAAATTTGACAAAACTCTAGCATTTCTCAGATTATTCGCTTCTATGTGTCTCAGCTTTGTTATTCATTGGACTGTAAATTTATTTCTAAATCGTAAAATTATGCCAACGCGAATGTCTTTTTGATAAATGGCCAAACGATCGTTTTTGGCAAATTGCAACAACGAAGTGGAGATTTTTTTTTAGTTTTTCGTTGGAGGATCCACGGGAGATGAAATCCATTGATTGGAAGCGAAAATAATTGGCCCATGGTACGAATTTCACGCGAGAAATGGTCGGAGATCAAATGAGCACGAGGCAAAGTTTTTTTAATTCAGTTTCATTGACCCAATTAGCTCGTATTATTGCGATAAAAGTTTGTGGACAAAACAGCGTGAAAAAATGCAAAAACATTGTTCGATTTCGTCGATCTACTACACCGTGAAATTCTCAGTGGAAAAGTGTCAATTTATGTCAACATTCAGTGTGATTTATTTGTCGAAACGATGAAAAATAAATTCGTCACGTTTTACAAACGTATCGACGATGAATGGATATTATTAAAATAACCGGAGCAGCCAGAGAGCATCGATTTGGTGAGATTTCTTCTTCTACGTTTTCACAGTATCCACAACGGTTCACATTACATTATTTTCAAGTTGGCATCGTTGGAATGCAACGAAATTGCATTTTTTCCTGAGCAAAGCTCATTATTCTTATTCAATATTTTTTCAGGACAATAAAAAGAATTTTTTTACGATGTTAAAGTTTGCATCGTTGGAATGCAACGAAATTGTGTTATTTTTTCAGTAGAGCTCATAATTATTATTCAATATTTGGTCTGAACAATAAAACGATCCTCTCTTGCGACCTAAAAACTCAATCGACACGAAAAATTGCCATGATTTTTAAAATTCAATAAATAATGAATAAAAAAAATATTTTTCGTTGAAGCTCAACGTTGCAAACTTCAGAGTCGTTGACAATTTTCGTACCGATTTTGTGTTTGGATCCTCAAAAAGAAAACTCAATAGACACGAAAAATTGGCAGAGCTCATTTTATTAAAATGGAGAATGTAATTTCAACGATAAAACGATCGGCTCGAAATATTTGGGCAATGTTGAAAATTGAACAAATCATCAATAAGAAAAAATATTTTTCGTTGCATTCCAACGATCGGAACTCCAACATCGTGGATTTTTTATTAATTTATAAAACCGCAGACTGCTCGCACGATAAACGAAGCACTGACTATTCTTTGTGGATCAATCGATGAATATTATTTTTGCTTGAATATATTTCAAGACTGTTTCGACAGAGATTGGATAAATTAACAATTAATACCGAGTCATAAACATCTGACGTTTGTCAGAAAACACGAGGGATCGAGGCGCTCGTTCTACAGAGCCTGGCGCTCGTAATTTGTATGCATGAACTGCCTCATCTCGTTAAATCGGTCACACACATCTCCTTGTTGCCATTCCCCGTCCATTAAGGACGTTGTATGGTAACGACCAAATATAAATTTTTCTTTCCAGTTTTTCTTACATACAAAATTATTTGCGAGCCCAAGTTGATTAAAAAAATTTGTTACAAATTGTCTAAAGAACAACATACTCTAAATCCAAGATTGTCCGATGTAATTTGTATTTGTTATATAATAAACAAAATTTCAAAAAAAATTTACGACCGATTTTTTTGAAAAAATAAATAAAGCTTCTTCGATGTTACATAAAAGTGTATGCAAAGTTTTAAGGGGCTTCACCATTTAGAAATGGAAATATTTAATGTTGAAAATTGCAACTTTTAACACGTGCTCTTATGAGAAACTACTGAAAATTGTGATTTTTATAAATAAATATTTCGACTTCTACATGGTGAAACCTCTTAAAATTGCGCAAGCTATTAGACATCACTATTCTCTTAGTGTGGTGGAAATTTAAAGGAATTCTATCGATAGAAAATTTTGCATACAACGTCTTTAACCCCTTATTTCGCCTCTGAGCTATTTGCTTCACTTTTTCAACTCTTCCGGGTGTTTTTCTTTTACTAAACAACCATTATTTATTATTTATATTTATTAACATGTGGCGAGGAGGCGTCTTTTCGAACAAGGACCTCGTGGCAAGGCGTTTAGTGCTTTCGTGCAATTTTTCTTCGGAACCTTTGCTTTTTATCGAGATGGACAACCGTCGTTTGAAAAAAAAAAAAAAATGAGGGTCTTGTTCCAAACGGATGAATGCAACGAAATCTTTTTATTGAAATCAAAAAATCAAAATCAAATTCAGAAAATCAAATCAAAACAAAATTTTGTTGGAAAAGATCGTTATTTTCTTCGATACGTTCGACTAAACGTTTTTTTTTTTTTAATAATCCCAAAAATTGTGTCATTGCAACAAGAAATATTCTAGAAAATCTCTTCGGAAGCTAATTTTTGTCCTTCCAATCGTAAAATTTTGCTGACGATTCCGTTATAAACCAAATATACTCCGAAAATAACGAAAACTTTAAAATTATCCAAAAATATTTAGTTTTACCTGTTTAACAAAATATCGACGATTTTTAACAAAATTTCATTTCCAGTGTGCACGAACCGATCGTTTTATCGTCGTAATAACATTCCGCACTTTAATAACGAGCTTTGCCAAAGAAATAAACGAATTTCGTTGCATTCCAACGATGCAAACTGCAACTTTATTGAAAATTGAGATTTTTTTCCTCTGTTCCCCGAATACTTCGTTTTTTTTCCGGATCGAAATTCGCCTCTGATCGATTATAAATCCTGCAACAGTTCCCCTAGTGTTCCAAACTTTTCTGCTAATTTTTAACGCCGTTGTATAAATTTTCTATGAAAAAAAAAAAAAAATTATACACACGTAGCTTCGCATAAAATGACGTTTCTTGTCTTTCAAGATTTTTATTATATCCATAAAGCTCGGGGGATGTAAAAACATTGCGTACGTGTGGATGCTCTTTGTCCGATGCTCCATCTGGTGCAAAAAGACTACGCGCGATCTGTTCCGCTGCCACGCATGCATATTGCAAGTGCATCGTGCACTCTCGGACATGGCGCTCGCCCAAACAGAGAATGTAATCAATTAATGAAATGCATCAAAGTTGCGAGACTCGTGAGTGCTTTTACGGAGCCAATAAAACAATCATAAACGTACAGAATCTTTAGCTGATACATTGTCAGCTCCAAAAAACAAAATAACGATCGCGTTCATTAAAACAAAATAAAAAAATCAAATGAAATAATTAAAAAACGAATAATTAATAAAAAAAGAATTTTTAAACGACAAATAAAGTGCACTGAATACAAAATTTTGTTGGAAAAGATGGATATACGTTCGATACGTTCGACTAAACGTTTTGTTTGAATAATTCCAAAAATTGTGTCATCGCAACAAGAAATATTCTAGAAAATCTCTTCGGAAGCTAATTTTTGTGCTTCCAATCGTAAATTTCGCTAACAATTCCGTTAGAAACCAAATATACTACCAAAATAACGAAAATTTTGAAATTATCCAAAAACATTTAGTTTAACGTGTTCAACAAAATATCGACGATTTTTAACAAAATTTCATTCCCACTGTATAGAACGAGAATCGAGGAGAATCAATTTGACCAGAGCAGAAAAAATATCGATACACCCATTTTCAAAATACAGATTTTCCAAAAATTCATTTTCCCCCTCATTCCTTCATTTTTTATTCAATTTTAACAATTTTCGACAACCTCGCAGTTATTCATTTTTCATTTTTCCATGCAACATCCTTTTTCGTTGAAAATCACTTGCAGTATTGCAGCGGTGTACATTATTGCCGAGTCTCCTGCGTCTCGTCCATCTCGAGAGGCCGGGACCGAGGTGAAACACCCCGAGTCGAGGTCCTCGACCTTACAGCCGCAGCCAGCAGCCAGTCAGCGAACAAGGCAACACAGCAGTAGAACCAGCCAACACTAGCCAACACACACGCACACACACACACACACACACACACACACACACACAAATATATAGAGAAATGCATGTACATGCACGAGTTTGGTTGAAATACATTTACACACATCGACATAATGCACGATGTTGAAGAAAGCAACGAAATTCCATTTTTTCTTTATCACATCTCAAGATTCTTATTCGATATTTCGTCACAACCATAAAACGATATTTTTTTAGGATCCAAACCCAAAGTCGTTACGAAAATTGTCATGATTTTTGAAATTCAACAAAAAATCAATAGAAACGTTGGACTCCAACGTTGCAAACTTCAGAGTCATCATAATGCATGATTCGTAGGGAGGGAATTTGGACGAAGGAGCAGACGTTGGTTGCAAAGATTTTTGCTGAAATTAATTGACCAAATTTTGTTTTATTTTCGAAAAGATTAGGAAAAGTGTTTTGTCTTTTTGCAACGTTTTCTTCATGTTTTTCGACTCTTGGTTCAAGGATATTTCCTTCGGGACCAGCTGCTCGGAAGGATCATTTGAAGTTTGCATTTATGGTCAACTTTTTGGCTTGTGAATTGCGTGGCTTTTCGATCGTGAATTCCGTCAATAAGTTGAAAATTTAGGGATCATCTTGGCATGTGATTCTTGCGGGAAAATTCAGGACGACGTTTTTCTGGATTTTGGTATTTTTTCTCCGGAAGGTCGTAGCTGGAAAAATATCGCCGAACGCTCGCATTAAGTGGAAGCCTCGAAAAGCTGGTCTTTTGTCGAACTGCTCTTAGGACTAAGCTGCTCAACACGAAAAAGCATGGTCAGTCAGTTTCTCGTGTGTATGGAATCTTTCCATCTGTAACATTCATGCTGCTGCGCTCTTTTTTTTCTCCCTTTTCAATGACATACGCGATAGACACTTATTCGTCGAGTTTCTTGATCAATAACTCATCGGGAAAAAATTTCGTCCTAATCGATACTTCGAGGCTTTTTGACTGGAACGTACGCCATCGAAGTGACGAAAAAAAAATTTCCAAGCCCAAGCTCCACTCTTGTGCTTGTTCTTGAAAAAATTCATAATTAAGAATAATGACGATGAACTACTTGACAACTTCGGGCTCCAACGAAAAATACGGTTTTTCTATTCATTGTTTTTTTTTTATTTTCAAAAACCACGACAATTTTCGTACCGATTTTGCGTGGTTGGATCCTTAAAAAAAAATTGTTTTATTGTCCTCATTAAATATTGAATAAAAATCGTGAGCTCGATTCAAGAAAAAAAAAAAAAAAACAAAATTTCAAACAAATTTCAACATTTTAAATATTTTAATATGAATTTATAAAACCATGAAATACGAAGGGCACCAAATTCGTTTTTCTATTCTTTGCTTTTTCAATTTCAAAAACGACACCACAACTTTCGTACCGATTTTGCGTGGTTGGATCCTTAAAAAAAAATCGTTTGATTGTCCTCATTAAATATTGAATAAAAATCGTGATCTCGGTTCAAGAAAAAAAAAAAAACAAAATTTCAAACAAATTTCAACATTTTAAATATTTTAATATGAATTTATAAAACCATGAAATACGAAGAGCATCAACAATCTCTCGCTCTCCCGAATAAACTTGTCACTCACACACAGAAATGATTTTGAAGTTTGCATCGTTGGAACGCAACGAAATTCTTTTCTTTCTTCAGCAGAGCTCGTAATAATTAGTTAATATTTGGTCTGGACAATAAAACGATCCTCTCTTGCGACCGAAAAACTTAATCGACACGAAAAATTGACATGATTTTAAAAATTCAATAAATAATTAATTTAAAAAATATTTTTCGTTGAAGCTCAACGTTGCAAGCTTCAGAGTCGTCACACAGACGAATCCTCAGTGTAGAGATTTCTGTAGAGATCCCTGGAAACATGCGGAAACAGGGAAACTAGTTCCGGCTAAGATCAATACCTAAAGTTGTACTAGCAAGCATCGGAGAGAGATAGAGCCGAGTATACATGCTGTTACGTCTGCACATATATACATGACATGTCTATGTACTCCCATAGATATACGCCAAAGTAAAGATGGCGTGGCGCCTCCATAAAGGGTAAAAGTAGTTCCTCGTGGCTTTGAGGACTCAAGCTCGTGTGCACCTTCGTTCCGGGCATGACATTGTAGTTGTCAGTTAATAGCAAGTTGTTAGTCACTTGTTAAGCGATAGACACAGGGCAAAAAGTTTATTCGTGCACGCGAGCCTTCTGCTGCTGTTTATCATTTTTTACTATAAAAGCATTTGATGCATACTCCTGTGTTGGGAACTTTGGGCATTATCGTAATTAGCTAGAGCCATAGAAATACAATGGAGAATTTTGCACGAGATCAATTCGATGGTGAAGTTTCCTGTCTGCTTTAGAAATTTTTTCATTCTACCATTTTTGAGCTTTGATTATAAATTCAGTCGGTGATTATCAACATGCACAGTCGCTGAAAATCATAGTTTCAAACAAACCGTACACCAATTATTTTTATCTCGTGCTGTGAGGGCATGCGATATGACAATTGTCGTATTTTGCTCAAAAAAAATGGAGCTCCATTTGTTTTTTCGTTGAGTGATTAATTAGGACTTGAAAAACTCTATTATTGTGCAATTATTTAAGTTTCTTTTTTTTTTATTTGGTGGTTCCAATCTTATAAACGTAACACACTGTGCGAATCACGACGTCAAATAGAAAATTTACTTGCCTGTGTGGAATGACGAGTCGAGACGACTTTGAAGTTTGCATCGTTGGAATGCAACGAAAAATATATTTTTTATTCATTATTTTAATAATTAAGGAAATGCAAAATTTTCTATCGATAGAATTCCTTTAAATTTGCACCATACTAAGAGAATCGTGATGTCTAATGGCTCGCGCAATTTTAAGAGGTTTCACCATGTACAAGTCGAGATATTTATTTATAAAAATCACAATTTTCAGTAGTTTCTCATAAGAGTGTGTGTTAAAAGTTGCAATTTTCAGTATTAAATATTTCGATTTCTAAATGGTGAAGCCTCTTAAAACTTTGCATACACTTTTCTGTAACATCGAAGAAGCTTTGTTTAGTTTTTTAAAAAAATCGGTCGTCAAATTTTTTCGAAATTTTATTTATTATATAACAAATACAGATTGCCTCGGAAAATCTTGGATTTGGAGTATGTTGTTCTTGAGTCAATTTGTAACAACTTTTTTTTTAATAAACTTGAGCTCGCAAACCATTTTGTATGTAAAAAAAACTAAAAACAAAAATTTAGATTTGACCCTCGTTATGCAACGTCATTGATGGACTCGTTGCAATTTTTCTAGTAAATTCAGTTTTAGAATGCCAAAGAAGCCTGTCCCATTAGTCTTGGCGAATGTCGTAAGAAAATTCTACGCTCTGCAATAAAAAATATCGATTTTCGTTGCATTCCAACGATACGAACTTCAACATCGTACGAAATTCCGTTTTTTCTTGAGCAGGTCTCAAGATTCTTATTCAATATTTAATCATGACAATAAAAGCGATTTTTTTTTTTTTAGAATCCAAAGACAAAATCGGTACGAAAGTTGTCATGGTTTTTGAAATGTAACAAATTTGTAGAAAAACGTATTTTTCGTTGGACTCCAACGCTTCAAACTTCGCCTTGCGAACCCCGAAGCTTCTTCTCTGTTTTATTGGAACCAGATCGTTATATTCCGTGACCCCTTAATCCCTCAATTGGCCCTCGAATTACCTGTCCTCTTGACGCATTTTTTGATGACGTTACGGTTTAGAAAATATTGAGAGAGATGCTTTTGTTTTTTTATTATGTCTCGTACAAACAAACCAACTGGGGCGGGGGATAGTACGAGCCTCGAAATGAGCGAATGTACGAGGCTCACGTTCAACGATGTGTATATGTCTCTCCGGGCAAAAGTGTATAGATTACAAGTCCTCTACTTACCCATACTCGCTTCTCCTCTCGTAAAGAACCCCCAGACTCACAAAAGAAACGTCTCGAGTACGAAATCCTTTTGCTCTTCGTCACAGACTCCGATACAGACAGTTTCAAAAGTTGCGAGGCTCAAAAGTTCGCAACTTTCCAATGCAACGAAAAATATTACTTATCAATGATTTGTTTCATTTTCAAAATCATACAAATCGTAATTACATTGTGCATTTCCATAATGAGCTGTGCTAAAGAAATAAACGAATTTATTATTTTGAAGTTTGCTTCGATGAAATGCAACGACATTCCATTTTTTCTTGAGCAGATCTCAAGATTCTTATTAATTATTAGGTCAGGACTATAAAACGATTTTTTTTTAGGATTCAAAGAGAAAATCGGTACGAAAATTGTCAGGATTTGAAAAAATGAGCAAATAATTAATAGACAAAGTATTTTCCGTAATTTGCAAACTTCAGTGTCATAAAAATTTCGTTGCATTCCAAAGATGCATTAAAATCGAAATTTTGTTGGAAAAGATGGATATTTTGTTTGATACGTTCGACTTGAACGTTTTTTTTTAATAATCCCAAAAATTGTGTCATTGGAGCAAGAAATATTGTAGAAAGTCTCTTCGGAAGCAAATTTTTGTCGTTCCAATCGTAAATTTCGCTGACAATTCCGTTAGAAACAAAATATACTCCCAAAATAACGAAAATTTTGAAATTATCCAAAAATATTTAGTTTATCGTGTTCAACAAAATATCGACGATTTTTAACTAAATTTCATTTTCGGTGTGCAAAATTCAACGTCATCAAAAGTTGCAGCATTCAAAGCAGAGCTCGGGCGGGTCGGTGATCGTTGGAATGCACAGTGTTATGTTGAGACCAAAAGTTCTTATTCTTTTCTATTCCTATTCAATCAGCGAATGCAACGAAAAATTGCACTCTCTTGAGCGCGTGGGGAAACGTCGTTCGTATACACTCCAGCTGTGCTCATTACCGGGGCCCGTGCGATTGGTTGTCGTTAATTTTTTATATTACTCAGCGTGCAGAGGAATAACCCATCAGGGATTTCTCACTTTTGTTGGATTTATACCGTTTCCCTATTTTATAATTTTCCGGGAGAGCTTTTTGTCTACTATGTACACTGGAAATGAAATTTTGTTAAGAATCGTCGATATTTTGTTGAACACGTAAAACTAAATATTTTTGAATAATTTCAAAATTTTCGTTATTTTGGGAGTATATTTGGTTTCTAACGAAATCGTCAGCAAAATTTACGATTGGAAGGACGAAAATTAGCTTCCGAAGAGATTTTCTAGAATATTTCTTGCTGCAATGACACAATTTTTGGAATTATTAAAAAAAAAAAACGTTTAGTCGAACGTATCGAAGAAAATATCGATCGTTTCCAACAAAATTTTGTTTTCAGTGTACGCAGTTATACTTTTTATGTGCTTGTATTTATTTAGGTGCATGTTGTCTGTACTTGAACCTAAATCCGACCAACTACTATATACAGGGTTATGTCGAGTAATGCTAGTCGAGAGTTCTGTACACATGCACCATGTTCCTGTTGCCTCGAGTGTACAAAGCCAACCCGAGCATCGATATGTTAGCAGTTAAGCTCAAGAATGTTAAACAGATTCAAACTTCGTGTGCAACTAAGCCACAATATACAATTATATATGACAGAGCTTTCCTGCTGCTGTCTATTCGCTTTTATTCTTTTCTTACCTTACGAGTAGTTCGCACACGATTTATCTTTCTTGCATTTATAGAGGCGAGTGGATTTTTCTGTACGAATACGAAAAAGATCGAGTCAAATTTTCAAGAGGCTACAGAGAACCAGAAAAAAGATATTCGCATTGGTTATTTCATGAATTTAACATCCATTTCATACATTTTATTGTATTTTCTAATGAAAACCGATTTCTCCTAAGAATTGATAAGAATCCATTGTAAAATACAATGAAATCTGAGATTTATCATAAAACTCAATGATAAGGCAGTGTACTGTCGGTTTTAGAATTACCGTTCAGAATTTCATAAAATTTGGTACAGTAGTAGATTATGATGAGAAAAAGATCCAGTCAAATCTTCCAGAGGCTACAGAGAACCAGAAAAAAGATATTCGCATTGGTAATTTCATGAATTTAATATCGATTTCATACATTTCATTGTATTTTATAATGAAAACTGTGATTTCTCATAAAAATTGATGAGAATTCATTGGAAATACAATAAAATCTGAGATTTATCATAAAACTCAATGTTAAATGTATGAAACCACCAATACGAATATCTTTTTTCTGGTAGCCTCTTGAAAATTTGACTGGATATTTTTCTTATCATAATCTACTACTGTACCAAATTTTATTAAATTCTGAACGACAATTCTAAAACCGACAGTACTACCTGAAAAGAAAGAAAAAAAATTGCAGAGACTCCGGTAAAATTTCAAATGCAAAATGAACAACGAAAAAAAAACAAAACAGTCTTTCTTGGTTAAGGCAGTCTTTCGAAGTCGTTCTTTCAAATACAAACGATTCATTAAAGCTCATGATTCTTATTCAATATTTGGTCATGAGAATAAAACCATCTTGACGAGAACAATTGATTGAAAAAGTATTTTTCGTTGGATTCCAACGCTGAGTCCTTCGGTGTTATTCAATCCTCGATATCCTTTGATCAATTAATTCGAGTAGATACATAAACGATCTGGTTACAGCATTGAGAACTATAACAAAAAGTTAGTTGGTCATTTATCGTCGAAAATACACTTTTCAATCGAAAATTCATTTATTTTTCATAATTGCTTTATTTTACACCGAGAAATGTTCAATTCGCAAGGAGAATAGTGGTCGAAAGTCGTGTAGCCAATTATCATGGGGAATGGTATAACCTTAAGGTTTGTGTTGTTGCGATGGCGGAGTCGTGTGCGAGGGAGCAAAAGTGGATGAGCAGAGTGTGGCAAACCGAGCAACCTCGTCGGACGTCAAGAGCGAGACCGGCAAAGCCTGCAAAATGCATCGCGAATTGCAAGAGAGTTGCGGTGAGAGACCGCTGTGGCGTGTAATCGAGGCGCGCGTGAGTAAACGAGAAAGTGGACGAAGCGTGATGATTGACAGCACGCCGAGAAACAAGTCCCTCCACTTTTTTTCTAGCCACGTATTTTTGAGTCTCTCCAGCTGGAATTACAAGATCCAATTATACGAATCAATCAGCGCTTTATTGGGTTGTACATTGCGAGTCGAGACGAATTCATTCGTGAATTATCTACACCAGTTCATTGAGAAACGCGACCGTTCGTCGTATCTCCCATTAAACCCAATCGTTCCACACGTCAATAGCTTTCAATTCTTCCCTTCGATTTTTTTCATTTATTAGCCTTGACTCGATTACCCTCAAGATAGTGGAATTTAATTTTTGTTTTACAAAATTTTCTATTATGCTTCTCCCTTGCTTGAAAAAATCAAGCAGAACTCTTTTCATCGTTTGCTCGCAAACTCGACACCGAAGTTCACAACGTTGGGATCCAACGAAGAATAGTTTTCCTATTCATTTTTTATGACACTGAAGTTTGCAACGTTGGGGTCCAATGAAAAATACTTTTCCTATTCATTGTTTGTCCAATGTCAAAAACCATGACAATTTTCGTACTGATTTTCTCTTTGGATCCTACAAACAGATCGTTTTATTGTCCAAACCAAATATTGAATAAAAATTTCAAGATCTGATAAAAAACAAAACTTCTAGTCGAACGTATCAAACAAAATATCGATCTTTTCCAGCAAAATTTTGTTTTCAGTGTTGTATTCCAATGAAAACTTCAATATCGTTAATATTTCATAAGAATCTTCGAGATTTGTGCAAGAAATAACAGAATATCGTTGCATTCCAACGATGCAAACTTCAACATCGTTTATTCGCCTATATACTCGCGTCCACCGCGTGTATAGTTAATTAGTATCATTACGAATTGCAACGTGTCGTCGCCGCGGGTTTGCGAACCTCGTCAATTATTTGTCATGTTCTCGTGACGGTTTACATACATATACAGAAACGCATGTTTTCTTTTTTTTCAATTATCCACGCCACACGATTCGTAAATCCTGTGGATAGTGTTTACATCCCATTAACCATCATTACATTTAATGATGTTTCGTAATACAGAGTGTAGTGTTATTCGGCTCGTGCGTGAGACTTGATCGATGAGACATGGTCGGATGTCTCGTGAACAGAATGATCGAAACCTCTTTGCACGTGATATTTTCTGGAGACGTTACTTTTTTATGACATCGTCGGAATGCAACGAAATTTTTTTTCATTGACCAAGTTCATAATTAAAATACGCAGGATGTATAATTACGATGATGAAACGATCGATTCTTGGAGGTCAAAATGTAAATCGGCTCCGAAAAATGTGAATGATTTTGAAAATTAACAAATTATGGATAAGAAGTTATATTTTTCGTTGCATTCCAATGGTCCGAGGTCGATGAGCGTCGTTAAGAGAGATGCGAGCATGTACAGGCAGTAAAAGAGGCGAAAACGTGTACCAACGACTGTTGGAGAGTAGCCGCCTCTATCCTTTCTACTACCACTACTAGAACGCCAGTCATTGGACCGTCTGGTCTAGCCGGTGGGCGGGGATAGAATTCTCTATGGGTGTTGTAAATCAAGCCATGGTGGTCCTATTACATTCTTTCATTTTTTATTCTTTTTTTGTCGTGTTTTTATGCTTCTTTTTGGACGTAAATTTGCCTCTCAATTTTCTGTTATACTTTTGGGTTCTTGCTTGTAAAAATATGTAGAAGCTTTCATAGAGTCCGCGCTCACACCGATGTTGAAATTTGCATCGATGGAATGCAACGAAGTTTCGTTTTTTTTTCTTGAGCAGACAATGAAACAAAATTTTGTTGGAAAAGATGGATATTTAGTTCGACACGTTCGACTGGACGTTTTTTTTTAATAATCCCAAAAATTGTGTCATCGCAGCAAGAAATATTCTAGAAAGTCTTTTCGGAAGCTAATTTTCGAAAATTTCGAAATTATCAAAAAATATTCAGTTTTACGTGTTCAACGAAATATCGACGATTTTTAACAAAATTTCATTTTCAGTGGATTTTGAGATTCTTATTGAATATTTCGTCAGGACAATAAAACGATCTTTTTTTAAGATCTAAACACAAAATCGGTATGAAAATTGTTTTTGTTTTTGAAATTGGATTAACAATAAAATAGTGTTTTTCCTTGGACCCCAACGTTGCAAACTTCAGTGTCATTTTTATATGACGTTGCTATAGAGTGGGACATAACAAACGCGGCGCAACGATTGTGCATGAGACTGCAGATATGCAGTACAAACCAGAGCAAGAAAAACCATGGCCGAGGGTTCACGTCGTGTTGCTATGGGGACGCCTGTGTCCAGCACTCTTCTCTTTTCTCCTTGGCTCTCTTTCTTATTTATGAATATATATATATATATATATATATAAGAAATATATATGTGTATAAAGAAAAGACGCTCCATGGGATTTGTACACATGCACATGCATCTTTGCCTTCTTTCTTCGTCGACCTCAACGACGTATAGCGAAGGATTTCCTCTTCCCTTTTACCCTTGCATGCTCCGAGAACGCTACCCCGCCGCGACTGCTCTAACCGTTTAGCTATATATATTGCAAGCTCCGTATAATTTTCATTTGACACCAATTCCCTGACTACAGCACAACTGGACCTTCGGGATCGCCATGACAAAATTTCATTTTTGCAAATTGTTCACGAAGCTCGACTTCATCGTTAAAAAATGGATTTCTAAGCGACGACGCGATTTTTCATTTATTTATTCGTGGAGAGCAGAGTTCGCTGATGGAAAATGGGGGCAAAAATATTTCAGGATTTTTAGGGGGCCCTTAAGAGTGTTACGCACAATCATCACCCTCTGATTAGTTTTATGGTATCGCCTTTGCACAAAATCTTAAAAAGACTGCAGGCAACCTGGTCAAAAGAGTTCGATCGCCATATTTGCACGTAAATCGGTCACCCAACCGAGTACTGAACTCGTCGTGGAGTTAAGCACAACTTTGAGGAAGGCTGGGGCTACACTACAAACTTATTATGCTTGTTGCTCCTTTCAATTACATCGACGTCCTGTTTTTTCCATCGCGTTTCTCTCATTCTGCTATTTGTTATCGTCTCATTGATTTAAGGTGTAGTACTGTCGGTTTTAAATTTACCGTTCAGAATTTAATAAAATTTGGTACAGTAGTAGATTATGATTAGAAAAAGATCCAGTCAAATTTTTCAAGAGGCTACAGAGAACCGGAAAAAAGATATTCGCATTGGTAATTTCATGAATTTAACATCGATTTCATACATTTCATTGTATTTTATAATGAAAACTGATTTCTCCCAAGAATTGATAATAATTCATTGTAAAATACAATGAAATCTGAGATTTATCATAAAACTCAATGCTAAGGTAGTGTACTATCGGTTTTAGAATTACCGTTCAGAATTTCATAAAATTTGGTACAGTAGTAGATTATGATTAGAAAAAGATCCAGTTAAATTTTCAAGAGGCTACAGAGAACCGGAAAAACGATATTCGCATTGGTAATTTCATGAATTTAACATCGATATCAAAAATTTCATTGTGTTTTACAATGAAAACTGCGATTTCTCCTAAGAACTGATATAAGAATTCATTGTAAAATACAATGACATCTGAGATTTATCATAAAACTCAATGTTGAATCTATAAAACTACCAATGCGAATATCTTTTTTCTGGTTCTCTGTAACCTCTTGAAAATTTGACTGAATCTTTTTCTAATCATAATCTACTACTGTACGAAATTTTATTAAATTCTGAACGGTAATTGAAAAACCGACAGTACGATGTTGAAGTTTGCATCGTTCGAATCCAACGAAATTCTGTTTTTTTTTAAACAGAGCTCATGATAGCAAAACGAGAAAATATTCTTCCGAGTGATAACAACCAGCAAAGTAAATAAATTGTGAAGAAAAACGTATTTTAGCGCCGCGAAAGACTGATGAGTACAAAAAGCATTTTGACCAATTATCCTGTATTCCCTGATGCTCAGTAAAGTCGCGATCAAAAGTTGATAATTAGTAGTTGGTGGAGTGTACCACGCAGAGAGAAAAGTACAGGAAGCGAAAAGTCGAGGTCTCGTGACGGCGGGTTCGGAGAGTCGGTTTTCGTTCAATCAGGGTTGCTCATCTGCAGCGAGAACGATGGCAACTCTGCATGGTGCGAGGTTCGTGCGCGGGCATCGACGACACAGAGAGAACGTTCCAAGTTCATTCACACGGGACCGTATACACCACTCTCCTTCTTTCCATCTCTCCCTTTTTCTCTCTCCATCTCCGTTGCTCTCATCGCGTCTCGCTAAACATAATATGGCGGTGCGGTTCACTACACAGTCGTTTCTCCCTTCTCTCCTGCTTATTCTCTTTCCTTCATCCTCCTTCCACTTTTGCCCACTACCAATGCTCTATTTTCATGTATATGTATACACCCTCCGACTCGACATTGTCGACCAACACTCTGACGCTTTAAACTCTCGCTTCTTCTTCTCCCACTCTTGATTCATTTTTTCCCTCTTCTTTCGGCGTCCCCCTAATTCAACGCCCCTATCATTATACCTAGCTTCCCCTCTCCCTGCCTTCCTTCGAGAGAGAGAGAGAGAGAGAGAGAGAGAGAGAGAGAAAGAGGGAGAGCTCTTGGTCTCTTTTTGCCATACTGTGTCTTTTTCCCATTCCCAGTCGCCTTGCACCCACCATAACTTTGGTTCGTCATCCACTGGCCCGATACTAGTTCGTACGCCCACAGGATCAGACACCATCCGCTAATATAGCCGTAGTACATAATGTATGACAGCTCGTACATGCCTGTCGCGTGTTTATTATATATATATGTGTGTGTGTGTTTCAGCTTCTATTTATTAACGTGCATGCTGCGCTAACCGGTAATACACAAAGTCGACGAACTTTTGACGCGTAATACATCAACGACGATCGCATATTCTAACGAGGAAACGTAAAGCCCGTCGATGTCGATTGAGGAAAAATATCGAGTGTGCTCTCTCGTTAAATTTCAATCGAAACTTTTTACTGCTTTGTTTTTGTTTACTTTCGAGCTAGTTCGCGCGGTTGTTTGGCTTCGGGATTCATTGACAGAAACGAAACTTGTAGTATTGAGATGACTTTGTTTGGCTGCTTCGCAAATTGGTTCTTTCGACGTAATAACCGCTTATTGTCCTGACCAAATTTTGAATTAGAATCTTGAGATTTGTTCAAGAATACATGGAAGTAAATGGATTTCGTTGCATTCCAACGATGCAACCTTCAACGACATTTTGATTTAAACGTTTTGTTAAATATTTTTGTTTTATTACGCAATGTGATCGATTTAATGAATCGTTTGTATTTGAAAGAACGACTTCGAAAGACTTCCTTAACCGAAAAAGACTGTTTTATTTTTTTCATTGTTCATTTTGCATTTGAAATTTTACCGGAGTCTCTGCAATTTTTTTTCTTTCTTTTAAGGTAGTAACTGTCGGTTTTAGAATTGGCGTTCTGAATTTAATAAAACTTGGTACAGTAGTAGATTATAATAAGGAAAAGATTCAGTCAAAATTTCAAGAGCCTATATACATAGAACCAGAAAAAAGATATTTGTATCTTTAGATCTCAATTTTCATTGTATTTTACAACGAATTCTTTCAGTTCTTAGGAGAAATCGCAGTTTTCATTGTGAAACGCAATGAAATATATGAAATCGATGTTAAATTCATGAAATTACCAATGCGAATATAATTTTTCCGGTTCTCTGTAGCCTCTTGAAAATTTAACTGGATCTTTTTCTAATCATAATCTACTACTGCACCAAATTTTATGAAATTCTGAACGGTAATTCTAAAACCGATAGTACACTACCTTAGCATTGAGTTTTATGATAAATCTCAATTTTCATTGTATTTTACAAGGAATTCTTATCAGTTCTTAGGAGAAATCACAGTTTTCATTATAAAATACAATGAAATGTATGAAATCAATGTTAAATTCATGAAATTAGCAATGCGAATATTTTTTTTCTGGTTCTCTGTGGCCTCTTGAAAAATTTGATTGAATTTTTTTCTTATCATAATCTACTACTGTTCCAAATTTTATGAAATTCTGAACGGTAATTCTAAAACCGACAGTACATTACCTTAACATTGAGTTTTATGATAAATCTCAGATTTCATTGTATTTTACAATGAATTCTTATCAATTCTTAGGAGAAATCTGAAATCTTAGGAGAAATATGAAATTCTGAACGGTAATTCTAAAGCCGACAGCACTACCTTAATGTGAAAATGACTTGAAAAAATTCGACTTGATACAAAGGGTGCCTTTTGTGTGGGTTATATAAATGAATCTTAACGCGAGAGGAAATCCTGAACCCCGAGGCCAGACTCTCTAATCCCTCGATTGGAAACGGGCCCTTGGCCCTTTGGGTCCTGCGAGAGCTGCGAAGAAGAAGAAGCAGAAGAAGAAGAAGAAGAAGGCGACGACGACGAAGCAGAGGAGTCCACGGAGGCCATTAAACTGTCTACGCGAGCGTGGATGGGGGCGCTGAGAGAATTCTTGTAACACGAGAGACCAGAACGCTCTTGCTGCTGCTGCGCCCCTTCGCCTAACGTGCCTCCTCGCCTTTTCTCTCTCGAGTTCCTCATCTTTGTTTTTTTATTATTATTATTTCCTCCATCCCCTTTGCTTCTCTTTTCTTTCCCACAAGATCGTCCTGTGCTTCCTTCTCTTTCGTTCTTCGCCCCTTTTTTCCATCTTCCTTTTTTCTTGGCGCAGGGGCCACTGGCCCGACATTGGCGCGACCCTGAAGGGCTCGCACGACAATTGCATTCGCCTTTGAAATCTCTCCACCTCTCAAAAAATTCTTCTTCACTTTTATTTTCACTTCCCCAACTTCAATATTTCGTAAAAAACATTTTCTCTCGTTGGGCTACTCAGTCAGAATATCTCTTTCGAAACTTTTTTCAATTCCAATAAATATACCTCCTCGAATAACAAAAGTCCATTCCATCAAACTCTCCAAGTCCAAAAGCAATTTTTAAAAACAAGAAATACCAGACTTTATGATTCTTTATTCGTTGATTGCACAAACATTATGACTCTGACGTTTGCAACGTTGAGATTAAACGAAAAATATTTGTTCTATCAATTATTTAGTGAATTTTGAAAATCATGGCATTTTTTTGTGTCAATTTAGTTTTTGGGTCTCAAGAGAAGCTCTTTTTATTGTCCAGACCAAATATTGAATAATAATTATGAGTTGCATTTCAACGATGCAAACTTAAACATCAACAAATACGACAAACTAAAAAAAATCAACGAAATTCTTAATTTTTCATGACCCGAAACGTTCTTTAAAAAATAATGGCGAACGTCGAAAAGACAATTTAATGAAGAACTCGATACAGTTGGCAGAGTTTTATAGAATTCTGGCCAATCGCTTGGTAGGGTGGTTGATTTTCGTGAAGAAATCGAGGAACCGATTCCGAATTACGATGATAAAGTTCGCATCGTTGGAATGCAATGAAAAGTCATTATTTTTTATAGCAGAGTACAAAATTTTCAGACGGTATTTGTCAACGATAATGGGACAGTCTTCTTTGCCATTCAAAAAATGAATTTATCAAAAAAATTGCCACGAGTGGATTAATTATGAAAATAAAGAATAAAAAAAATATTTTTCGTTGAATATCCACAATGCAAACTTCAGTATCACGAGTTTCATCGATTAACCCTCCGTGTTCACCAGGGGTCAGAATGACCCCAAGCGCAACTTTGAGTTATAATTGAACTAGAAAATTTTTTCCTTACACTTGCCGATTTTTATTCGCCATTTTGAAAATTGGATAAAAAATTTTTGGAATGATATTCTCATTCCGAAAGGTTCAAACTAATATCCTGAATTTTTATGATTCGTTCACAACGATACTGGCAACGCGGCAAGTGTTTAAACATGGCCGGGGTCATTCCGACCCCGTGTGATCAGCGCGTTATTTCTCGAACGTGTGACCACGTAGGGAAGAGGTTGTGACAACCAGAACTATGCGATTTGCAATAAAAATGAAATGAACGATTGAAAAATGTCATTTTTGTAACGAGCCTCAATAATAATTGTTATAAATATATTCTTCAACGTTTTTTTTCTTTGTATATTTCAGAATGGCCAGCCGGATGGGGATACGATGGAAAATGAATTTTTGGAACTGGTCCCGAGGATACGAAATTGAAGACGAGGAAAATATCGAGCCGGAAAGAGGCCGATGCCGAAGCAATCGGGCTTGAAATTCGAAAGAGACTAAATTCGAGTACGAGAGTCAGGGGGAGAGGGGGAAAGAAAAGAGGGAAGAGTAAAAACCCTGAATGCGATACTGACACAGCTACTTGATGACACTAACCCGTAGATCCGAACTTGTGGGCTATTTTATATGCATACCGCAAGCTCCTATCTACCGGTACATGTAGTCAGGCCGGCGTTAAAGAGAATTCGCCTCGTCGCCCTTCGTTTCTCTATTCGACGTGCCTCCGATGTGTTTCACTTTTTTTTCCTTTTTTTTCTTCCCTGATAATACGAAGAGCAAAAAAAAAAAACTATTGACAACGTTCGTGATAGCAGTGGCCGGTTCGAACCTTAAAATTAAAAAAGCCATCGTCGGACAACGAGACGTTGAAATAAAATTGGAGTAAAAAAAAATGGAGGGAAAATAAAAGTAGAAATAATAATAATAATAATAATAATAGTGATAGGTTGTCGAAAGGCTCGTCGTCGTCGTGAAAATCAATTAGCTGCATCTCCTTCAGAGAAATATAAAGCAACGATTCTCCATTGATAAAAGCCTGACGATTATTTTCTCGCTTTTTCCAACGACTTTCCACTTTTTCCACCCTTTTTTCTATCGTTCCAATTATTTTCATGATTAAAGGACTGTTGTTAGGCTTGATTAATACGAGGCAATAAATTTCCTCTCGTCGACGTTTTTACATTAAATACTTGAGACGACCGATTACAATCTCAAAGCGATCAAGTTTTATCTCGTAACATTCGAATCGTGTGACGATTATTTTTTCTATGGGTTTCTATTTCTATTAATTATTCATTAAATTTAAATAATCACGTTGATTTTTCTTGTCGATTTAGTTTTTCGGTCGTAAAAGAAAATCATTTTATTGGTCTGACCAAAAAGCAAATACGAATGATGAGCTCTGCTCAAGAAGAAACCGAATTTCGTTGCATTCCAACGATGCAAACTTCAACATTTTCTATCAAAAGTTCCAATTCGTGGACGAGTGTAAAATCGAAGAGTCTGTCTTCGGGCAAATTACGATTTTACAGTCTGAAATTGCATTCGATGATTCAATTGGACTTGCCGATCGAATGAGCGATCCATTGCTTCAGTTTTGGTCCCGAATTATTTCAATTACATCGATTGCATCGATTTTGGCTGAATTGTTGTTTTTTAAGGACGTTGTATGCAATATTTTCTGTCGATAGAATTCTTTTAAATTTGCACCACATAAAGAGAATAATGGCATCTAATTGCTCGCGCAATTTTAAGAGGTTTCACCATGTAGAAGTCGAGATATTTTTTTATAAAAATCACAATTTTCAGTAGTTTCTCATAAGAGCGTGTGTTAAAAGTTGCAATTTTCAACATTAAATATTTCCATTTCTAAATGGTGAAGCCTCTTAAAACATTGCATACACTTTTATGTAACATCGAAGAAGCTTTATTTACTTTTTCAAAAAAATGGCTCGTAAAATTTTTTCGAAATTTTGTTTATTATATAAAAAATACAGATTACCTCGGAAAATCTTGGATTTGGAGTATGTTGTTCTTGAGTCAATTTGTAACAACTTTTTTTTAATAAACTTGAGCTCGCAAACCATTTTGTATGTAAAAAAAACTAAAAACAAAAATTTCGATTTGACCATCGCCATACGACGTCCTTAAGAAACTATCTTCGCGAAAAATTGTCAAATGATCAGTCGCCTGTATTTTTTGCACACCCCGAGACAATTATTTTTCATAGAAATATTTTTTCAAAAAGACCTCCACGATAAAAAAAATATTCGTAGACGTTTTTGTTGCTGCGACAGCGGCGATGCCTGGGTGAGGTAGTAGGTTGTATAGTTGGGAATATAAAATTCGCAGATATGAAGTCCACTGTACAACTTGCTAACTTTCCCGGTCGTCGGCGCCCCGACGTTGGATCATCTTCGTCGTCTGCTTGCCACGAGATAATATCCAGCAATGTGCCTGCTCAAAGATAGCTGATGAAACGAAAAAGAGAAACTATATTTCAAGTATCGACTTGGAAATTTCAACGAGGACAAAAAACTATTTTTGTGCAAAAAGAGAAAAAATTGATGATTTACGATCTGCTCGAAATGTGAGAATGAGAGAGAGAGAGAGAGAGAGAGAGAGAGAGAGAGAGAGAGAGAGAGAGAGAGAGAGAGAGAGAGAGAGAGAGAGAGAATGGAGAAATTGAAAAGCACAGAGAAAAAAAGGGCAATGGCGGGCAGGCGATAAAAAGCCTGCCGCTTCGCCGGTTCCCTGAGACCCTAACTTGTGACGTCGCGTCTGATATCTCACAGGCTAGATTCTCTGGTATTGGCGATGAATTCTGCCGTTTCGTTCATTCTAGTTCCCCCTCCCCCCTTCAGAATCGTATAGCACAACTCATTTTTTCTTTTTTTCCCCAAAGGTCGCCAAAGGTCAACAATTCAATTGTTCCACGAAAGATAAAAAAAAAAAAAAATTATCGAAATTCGAAAATAAAACTGTATCGTCGATCAATTCGTGAGAGATCAAGAGAAAACTACGAAATTCCGTTAATTTCCCTTCAGAGATCCTCCACGATCGTTCAGTTCGAAATGTAACATCCGAATCAACGATTTTTTCCGATTTTTTAAACAAATTTCGTTTTTTTTTTATTACTTTAGGTCAATTTTTCGAAATTTCGACGTTCTGTTTCAATATGTAAACACTTGCTTATCAATTACTGTGTATTTCAATCTTGTTTATATAAAAATACAGAATTAAAATGTACACACCGTACACGAGCGTTGTGTGTACGGTATAACGCCTTAGTAAATTTTTCTCTCCCACCCTCTCGTCGGTAATAAACTTGTCCGTAATTGTTTATGGTCTATCTACATCGAAGCATTTTTAACACAATATGTAAAAACAATAAAAACTAAAGAAATTATGCGGAGCAGTCCAGTTTTTTCGACTTTAGAAAATAAGATTATTGGATATTGTCTGGCGCCATTTGTCTCGCGAATAAATCATTCGACGAGTGTCAGTTTTTACGAGTCTCGGAAAAATCACTGGAAGATGCAAATCGTGAAAAATGAAGAGAAAAAAAAAAAAAGAAACAAAAAGCACTATCGTCGTTTAGAAACGTTAACGCTTTTTCTGCCCCCCATTTTTTCTCCTTCGGGGCTTTTGCTTTGAAGACACTTTGTAGGTTTTGAACTTACGAGTCTGTGCAACGAGACAATCAAAAATATCGTCTTCCCTCCTCCACTAATCTGCTCAATTCGCCCGCCGAATATCCCAGCAGCTGCTTCAAATCGCACACGAATTTGTACACGAAACGCTTCCCATGCACTTTCGATATCATGTCACCGTCGTAATAGTAACGCAACGCTCGCGATAACTTTTCGTAATTCATCGACGGCTTGTTCTTTCGCGCTCCCCATAATTGAGCCACCGCTTCCGGTTGATTCAACTTGAATTCCCCTTCGGTTCCTACCCATCTTATCGCGTCACGGTGCTCACGGTCAGTCAATAATTCTAATAAAAATTGCCACAATTGTATTTGTCCGCTGTTTACTGTACGACTCGAGGCTGCTAATGTTATCGATGTATTCTCCATGTTCGTCAGTGGCATACCGACCAAACGAGCATGCTGGTTCAACGACGTACGTGACTTTGGAGCTTTCTGATTCCGAGACTTTATCGACTTGTCGACACCTGCTGTGCTTTCCAGCGAGCTATTCATTCCATCTTTTTGGACCACCGCTGAATGGAAATGGAAGAAAAAAACATTCGTTACAATTTCATCGACAGCGGTTTGTTTTTCTGCCAATGGGACTAAATTATGAGGCTCGAGTATGACACTGGCGTTCGTAACGTTGGGCTTCAACGAAAAATACGTTTTTCTATTATTTGTTAAATTTCAAAAACCATTTTCGTAACAATTTTCTCTTTGGATACTAAAAAAATATCGTTTTATTGTCCTGACCAAATATTTCATAAGAATCTTGAAATCTGCTTAAGAAAAAACGGAATTTCGTTGCATTCCAACGATTGGAAAAATATTCCTTTTTATTGATGATTTGTTTCATTTTTTAAATCATCCAAATTTCCGAGCCCGTATACTTAGCCGCTCGCGAAAACCGATCTTTTCATCATCGTAATTATATTCTGCATTTTTTCAACTTAGCTCTGCCAAAGAAAAAGTAATTTCGTTGCATTTCTACGATGGAAACTCAAACGTTTTTGAAAATTACGCCGAAAATTTAGTTTTTATTCAAAATTTAGTTTTCGAATGGCAAAGAAGACTGTCTCATTATCGTCGACAAATATTGTGCTACAATTTTGTGCTAATAAATCAGTTTTAAAAATAATAAAAATAATTAAAATAAAATAAAAATAAAAAATGTGCTAATAAATCAGTTATAAAAATAATCAGTTTTCGTTGCATTCCAACGATACCAACTTCAACACCGTTCATTAGATTATCAACGAGCCAGAGTTTCATTTTTCTTTTAATATAAATAATTCTTGTGATTTTTGGCTTTGAATTTTCTGAACGCTGGAGATTTCAAATAATGAAACGAGTTCGATGGTGCATGGAGTACCATTGGCACATTACATTTACAAGGAATTAGCTTTTTTGATAATGAAAATCCAAGACGAACGTTTGGAAAAGCGATCGTTGTGAAAATTGAGCAAAAAGAAAACAGTTGAGTTTCTCGAACGATCACGTATATTTTTTATATTAAACTATCAAGATTTCGTATCGATTACAAAAATCGAATTGTTGCAAAATTTGCGTTAAAAAATAAATTTCCGATTTGCTGGAACGATGATCGAGGTTCTCGCGAATAAAACCTTCGGGAACTTGCGAAATTACGTTTTTTTTTCGGTAATTTTGCTACAAGAATAAAATGATGGACTCACCGACAAACTTGCACTTGCGTAATAATTCGAGATGCGTCCAAAAAACATCACCAGGATCGAGCGGGACTTTGGACTGAAACTCTTCCAGAGTCAAATCACAAAGTTGCGCACCAGTTATGTTCCAATCGGCGAGTCTCAACGAGACCAAATTGAATTGTCTTACTGCCCACTGAAGCCAATGTTTTACGTGAGTCTGGGACCAGTCTTTTGGATCTGCTGGAATCTTCAGACGTTCCTGTTCGATGAATATTTGCAATTTTTATTAAACCGTTATAAAAATTCATTCAAAATAAATCTAAATAAATATTAAAAATAAAAATATAAATAATGAATAAAAAAATTTATAAAAAATAATTAAAACTATAGCGAGAGGAAAAAAACGCGTTTTTCACCTGTTCCTGTTTATACTGAGCGTCCACCATCCATCGGATAACATTTTGCTTGCTTTCTTCTTGCGGAACTGGAGCTGAAATTTACCAAAAATGTACAACGATGGAAATATTTTCTGAACATCGTTTCTATAAACCACTGAACCCAATTGTTGGTACACAATGGGAATTAAAATTGAACGACTACTGTTTTATCGAAATAAACGACAGACGAGCTCCGAGGGATTTTCAGTGCCCGAAATTCAGATTTTGTGCAAGTAAAATAAAAGTTTCGTCCATTGCCATGGAAATTACAAGGTTGAAGTTTGTATAGTTGGAAAGCAACGAAATTCTGTTTTTCTTTTTAAGCAGAACTGATGATTTTTCAATATTTCGTCAGAACAATAAAACCAAATCGTTGCGGTTTTGCATCTTTAGAAATTTTGTTCTGCACAGTGGTAAAAAAAATTTTACAGAGTTGGAATGTGTGAAAAACTTGAAGTTGAACTCACAATTACTTTCCGCGACTTCTACGTAATCCTCTGCTGGTTTGAGGACGTCCACGATGTTTATTCGCCTTTGATTGGCTTTTATTTGGACGTTGACTTGTACGAGACCTTCCCCCTGGACACACTGATCCACGAGATTTTTGTGACTCTCCAGCTGCGCGAAGAACCAACAAAAAAAAAAAGCATTTTCAAAAGTTTCTGCTTCAGCCTCGTCGAAAAGTAAAAAAAAAAAAAAAACAGCAAAAGTCGCAACCATTTGCGCATCTTGGAGCCAGAAAGAATAATCTATGAGCTCCACGCCGAGTCTCTGTTCCAAAAGATTTCTAAGCGTGGATAACGGCTCTCTGATGTCCATGTGCTGCATCAAAACACCCTCGTTGCAATCCTCTCCGTTGGTGTTGCCCTCGAGAGCAAAGCTCGGCTCTACCTCAAGATCCGAACTTTCCTGCTGCAGTTGTGCCATTATATCATCGTCTTGCGACAGCATTGCCTCGGGCTCCATTTTGATCCTCTTGATCATAGCGTAATCGGAATCCTCGTCAGGATCGAAGCTGAAACGAAAGAGATGGGAAAAAGCGATGATAACCTAAAAAATGGCATCGCGAACGAAGAGGAATTGTGGTATTTTTCGGAGGATCGACCATGTTGCCAAAACCGTATTTGACAACGAATACAACATTTTTTCAAAGTTTCTTCGTTCTTTTTTTACGCCTTGCGATTAGTTCCGGTTGCAATAAAAACATATACGTGTAAATATTGATATATATGTATATATATAACCGCAGCAGGTTAAACTCGGAAACGCCAGCTCTGCAATCGCAGAACCGGATGCTAGTTACCTTTTCTCCGAACTCTTCCGGTTGCTTCCACGATCCATGAGAATATTCAACACACAATAATGCAACTTGTTGGCTTTTTGTTTCGCTCGCGATAATCAAGATGTAAGTTTGGAAAAAAAGACAAACGCTGTGTACTCGTTTGTATATTGTTCTATTTGCTGGCAACCAAAACAATTCATCGTCGCGTCATCGTAATAAAAAGAAACAAGTGAGACTCGCGATTATTCATGAATGTTGAAATTGCGCAAGCGCACAACCCCGTGGGCAGACTCTGTCACTATTGACATCTAACGGCTGTTCCTCCAACTCGTGTACCCGTAGCGCGCCAAATTCGGATGCAGAGAAATACATTTTATCGTTTCCGAGGAAAATCATGACGCTCGAGTTCGCAACGTTGCAATGCGACAAAAAATATTTCTTTTTATCGATCATTTGTTTAATTTTCGAAATCATCCAAAATTCGATCGTGTTATCGTCGTATTTACGTGCTGGATTTGAACAATGAGATTTAGCAAAAAAATAAAAAGAATTTCGTTGCATTCTAACGATGCAAACTTCAGTGTCATGGGAAATGTCGTTACATTTTATTTTCTCGACATTCTTTCGGAAACCGAACTGCGTATAAAAACACGTTGTAACTCTTTTGACGCGTCATAAAACTACGAAAAGCACACGGTGTTGAAGTTTGCATCGTTGGAATGCAACGAAATTCTATTTTTTATTGAGATTTTGATTCAATTTTTTGGCAGGACAATGAAACGATCTTTTTTTAGAATCCAGACACAAAGTCAATACGAAAAGTGTCACAAAATTTATTTTTCGTTAGATCATGGAGTGTACAACTTCCGCCCTTAGATCCTTCAAACAGTTTTTATTCAAAAAAATCAAGAGTACATTTCGAGCATTTTTAAATTCGGGTTCATCATAACAATTCCAAAAATATTAAAAGTAGTACGTTTTTTAAAAAAAAAACATTCAAAAATTTTTATTTGACATATTCGAGATCAATAACGAGAAATCTCCAAAAGAATGAAATCTATCGGACTAAGTAGAGTCTCGGTACTTGGTCGGGGTCAAAAAGACCCAGTGTGTCCACGAAGAGTAAAGACGTGAATAACATGGAAGAAAAAAAATGTCAAACCTCCCACTCCCGTTCGCTCCGATGAATATTTAGCAAGAATTTCAAAAATTTAAAAACAGTAAAAATTCGTAAAATTAGTCATGTTTTCATTTGTCAATAATCATTCAAATACAACGGACTGCCATCAACGTCGGTTTTCCCAGTATCGGATTACTGACGTAGTACGGAAACGATGGGATTCCGTTGCATGCTGCCCCATAAGTTCCATTTATGCTCAAGGCTATCACACCTCCGGTGAAGTCTGGATAATGCTTTGCTATTCTTTTTATTGCCGTAGCTGCAGCTTCGGCTGGTTGGGCTCCACGTCGCATTTCTTCGACGGCAAGAAAGCTGTTGTAAAAATTTAAAAAAAATTGAAAACAACACTGGGATCTATGGTCCTGACATTTTCATTGAAAAAATTTTGAGGCGTGAAATCTCTGATGAAAAATGTGCTCAACTTTTTTTTATTTTCACTAATTTAACTTCCGAAGTTAGCAATTTTCTCTTTTACACTTGTGGGAAATTCGCGTACCAACGGATTCATCAGCCTCGAAGGCTAATTATCCCAATGTAGGAAAAAATATTTTCATTAATATTTAACGTATCACAAAACGTCTTTATTTAGGGATCTTTCAAAATTTTGTATAAACGTGTTCTTGGCACCAAAACTAACAGTTTTCTCCTATGAAGAAACATTTTCTGACGTTTAGAATTTGAGATTTCCCAATTTTTATTTTTCCCATCTAAACGCATGTGAATTGAAGTGACGTTTCGTTAAAAAATTGCAAGAAAAAAACGAAAAGAAATGCGACTTCAATTTACACGCGTTTAGATGGGAAAAATAAAAAATCGGAATTGAAATATCTCAAATTCTAAACATAAGAAAATTTTTCTTCATAGGAGAAAACTGTTAGTTTTGGTGCCAAGAACGTTTATACAAAATTTTGAAAGGACCCTAAATAAAGTCGTTTCGTGATAGTAATACCTTAAGGCACTTTTCGAATGTTTTGTTTTTCCGGAGGGCTTGAAATTTGAAATTCTAATGATCCTGAAGTTTTCATCGTTGGAATACAACGAAAAATATATTTTTTATTCATAATTTTCGCAATTGTCGTTGCAATTTTTCTAGTAAATTCAGTTGTTGAATGGCAACGAGACTGTCCCATTGTCGTTGACAAATACTGTTAGAGAATTTTGGGCTCTGCTATGGAAAATAATCAGTTTTCGTTGTATGCAAACTTTGGCATCGTTTGGATTTCATGATTTATGAAAATTATGGAAAAATATAGTTTAAAAACCTGGACCGACCTTGGCAAAAATCTCATCATTATATCACCGTCCCCTGTTCCAGCGGCGGCTCCGACCTCCTGATCTGCATATGCGCCAGCCCCAGCGATGGGCGAGTCACCGACTCGTCCTTTGATCTTGTTTTTTGCACCATTTGTCGAAGTTCCTGCAGCCACGTTGCCGTTTCTGTCGAGAGCTATAATTCCGATAGTGTCGTGATTGTCTTCGTTCGAATGAGGATAATCGTTGCGACTGTTCTTGGCTTTTTTCTCATAACTCTTGATCGGTTTGTACGGTCCGCAGTTCGTCGCAGGATCCGGATTCACGTTCTGTCATTATAATTCGTAATATTTATCAGGCCGAAGTTCGTAACTTTGGAATGGAACGAAAAATATTTATTTTCATTGACGATTCGTTTAATTTTCAAAAACGCAAAAATCAATCGTTTTATCATCGTAATTACATTCTGCATTTTGATAACGAGCTTTGCCAAAGAAAAAAAAGAAATTTCGGTGCATTTCAACGGTGCAAACTTCATCGTCATTAATTTTCGCAGTTTGCTGACATCGTCAAGCCATGAAACGTTCAAATATTTGTTGAGCTGTCCTTACCTTCCAGAAATTGGGTTGACAATGATTTTCTTTCCAATCCTCCCACATCTTTACAGATTCATTAGTTTTCAAAGATTCCTCGGCGAATCCCATTCCTTTGGCAAATTCAGTTGCTCCGCCCCCAACCAACAAAGAGTGTTTTGTGTTTTCCAACACTTTCCGAGCCACCGATATGGCGCTTTTTATGTTTTTTATTCCGCCAACAGCTCCAACATCCATCGTCATCCTTTTGCATCGTTTTAAATGAAATTTCCATGTTATTAAGAAATGCAACAATATTTCTCCACAAGAGATATTCATGAATTTTTTAATTTCAAACTCCGTTCTTTTTTTTTACTCCCAAAAAAATCGTGGCTCAAAAAAAAAATGTAAAAATGTTTGTTTGTTACTTTTTGTAAAAGAAATCGATTGGAAATTGCAGTTTTTTTGATAAATTCTTGAAGAAACTGATTGTTGAGCAAAAAATTATGTTTTTTTTTTGGAAACTGTAATAAATAATCGTAGGCGATGGTTTTTGTGATTGAACATTTACCCGTCCATGATCAATGCGTCGAGCGTTGTGTCCCCAGATTCGTCGGGACTTCCTCCGAATCCTACGGTCTTTCTGCACTGCATTTTTTCGCACAAACTTCCGCTCTCCTCGATGGCGTCAATGGCGCTTCTTTTTTGGTGGTACAACGTTTCCCATGCTTTAATAAAATTTTTCTATCAATAGAACGGACGAAAACGCAGGAACGTGCTTTTGCAGAAAGTTGTAACCGTGTTTACCTGTTTGTGTTGCATTTTCGTAATTCCACGTTATCACAACGAGAGGCAATGTTTTACTCGCTCTGAGTGCGAGGCTGAAAAAGGCTTCGGATGCGAGAAATAAGAGAAAATACGTGCAAGAGATAAGCTTCATGGTTGCCGAGTCTGCGGACGATGCCCGTTTGAACGGCTTTGCTTGCAATCGTTGCGTATTTATTTGCTAGTGAACCGATGGAAATTTATCACTGATAAGGGACAAGGGAGACTCTTGTGGACGCTTAGATAATTCTATTTTCTCAAAATATCGACGCTTCTCCGTGCATTGCTCGTCATTCTTTTGTTCATGTGTTAGAAGTGATTAAACATCGATACTTCGATGTTTTGCTTGATTTTTATATTCCTGTCTGTGTGAGAGAGAATAAAAAGGCAGCGACTGCAGGCGGGCAATCCGAAGAATGCAATTGGTCATCATTATCATCACTATTCTCTGATCTTTTCAACACCGCTCCCAATTTCCGGTGAATAAATAAACGGATGCCGGGGGATTTAGAGTAAACGTTACTCCGTAAAATGTTTTTCGTTACGGATTAAACTTACGCGAACAAGAATCAAAACACTCGAACAGCATCGATGATACGACTCGCGTATTTTAGTTTCATTTTCTTTTCCTATTCGTTTCACGAACTCGATCGTTTTTTTATGGTTATAATTATGTTATTGTTGCTAAGCCGCTCAATGAAATCAGCTGTTTTCTGTCTCAACGGTGGATAAAGGAGATGCGAAGGATACGTCGAGGCGAAAAGTTTCGTATTTATAGATGACGCTGCGTGTTAGTTTCACTCGTTTCACTTTATAGCGTTTGTAGGCCAATTGGTGGCTGATTGGCTCAATTTTTCTCCCAGTCTGAACTAGTCCGGGTTGTAAGAAAGACGCGAATGTTTTTTTCTTCTCGTTCTAGAGAGAGACAGACCAAGTGCAATAAAGCACACAGCTCGAAATAAAAAAGAGGAAATGGACTAATTAAATGTGTTAAACATCCTCACGAATCTTCTTTCATTTCACACATGCATCTGTACTAATATCATTTCTCCTACTGCGGAGACCGGGCATTGATATTCGAGTCTCTCGATTGTACAAACTAAACTCTCCTTCGCGCAACATATCCCCTAAAAATAATCATTGAAACATGTCTTTCAAGAAGGATCTCCGGTTGTTGATCAAACCCTATTACCTCGTAAACATTCTTCTCAGTCTCTCGTACCTCGTAGCTAAGAGATTACCCCTTGTTTGTGAATTCCTTTTCGTACGATCAGATTGCGAGCTCAATGGAGTAAGTTATGGCTTTGATAAAACGCAACTCCGTGTTTAACTCTACCTCACCTACCCATAATGACTCTTCGCAATCCCTCCACTTTAATTAACGATTAAACAATTATTCCTGAATGAAAATACTTCGAAAATGAAAATAACATCGTTCTCGATCTTTCAATCTTTCAGAGGGAAACGGAAATTCTCTTTTTTCTCATGATCGTCATTATGATAAGGACACGCAAAGCTGGGAGTGTCACTATGATCAATTACTTGACGTCCAGTTTCGTTTACACCAAAATTGCCAATCTCATACTCTGGTTTTACGCCGATATAAGAATGGGCATTTTATTTGCAGTTATATTTATCCGTACGTACTATTTTAACGATATCAAAGTTTGCAGCGTTGGAATACAACGAAAAATATATTTTTTATTCATTATTTTGATAATTAGTGGACTCGTTACAATTTTTCTAGTAAATTTACTTTCCGAATGGCCAAGAGGATTCTCTCGTTATTGTCGACAAACACTGTATGAAAATTTTGTGCGATGCTAGAAAAAATAATTACTTTTCGTTGCATTTCAACGATGCAAACTTCAACATTGTCTATTTTACCGTTCCTCTTTGTTGCGGCACATTTTTCTGACACGTATTTTCTGTTCCCACATTCCAGTCTGTGGTCTGGTCTTGCCAGAGCCGACTTATCAGGGTCCGGAAAAAGTCATTTATCTCAGGGGATCCAACGGCTTGCAGGACGAGCTGCGCGACTCTCGGGTCGTGTGGATCGTCGCTTTCTACACCGCGTGGAATCCTGCCTGCGTCAACTTTGCTCCGATATTCTCGCAGCTCTCCGCGGAGTGAGTAATGGCAATTTTGATGACGCCGAAGTTCGCAACGTCGGGGTCCGACGAAAATTGTTTTTTCTGTTCATTGTTAAGTTTTGAAAATCATGACAATTTTCGCACCGATTTTCTCTTTGGATCCTAAAAAAATATCGTTTTCTTGTTCTGACCAAATATTGAATGAGAAAAAACAGAATTTCGTTGCATTCCGACGATGCAAACTTCGAAATCGTCATTTTTCGTTTTTCAATGAAAAATTAAAAGAAAAAAATATAAAAATCTCAAAATTCATGTTTTTCGAAATAGACACGCTTTGGAAAATTTCAAATTTCGTAAAGTCGACGTTGGGCGCAATTTTTCCTTTTTCAATGAATGATTAAAAAAAAAAAAAAACAAAAAAAATTCAAAATTCATGTTTTTTGAAATAGACACGCTTTGAAAAATTTCAAATTTGGTAAAGTCGACGTCGGGCGCAATTTTTCGTTTTTCAATGAAAAATAAAAATAAAAACAAAAAACTCAAAATTCAAAATGTTTTTCGAAATAGATACGCTTTGGAAAATTTCAAATTTGGTAAAGTCGACGTCGGGCGTTATCCGGACGCGGGATTGAAATATCACGTCAGCGACGCAAGCACGAGCAAGCAACTGCCGACGTTGATTCTGTTCAAAGAAGGAAAAGAGGTGGAGAGACGACCGTACGCGGACAGCAAGGGAAAACTCGTCAAGTTCCTATTCACCCTGGTACGTCGTTGTGTTTATCGAAATTAAAAGAAGAAACAAACTTGAAATCTTGAAAAAAATGCGAATTAATATTTTCAGGATAACGTGAAAGCTGCGTTCGATCTGAACAACATTTACAAGACGTGCAAAAGCAACCCGATCAAGAGGAAAGAGAAAAAGCCTATCAAGGCGGAGTAAAGTTTATAAACGTGACTGCCATTGAATATTTAAAAAAAATTAACGGTTCGCTACCGTTATAGTTCGATTTAACGACACGAACGCGACGGTTCGTTGTTTTTCCCTTAGAAAATAACAAACGAGAAGAAAACTGATAGTCACAAAGCAAATATCAATTAATTATTCGATAACGATAAAAAGTTGTCGCTTGAACCAACCGTTGATCCTTCAACCATTCGACCTAATTTTCTAGCATTAAAAAAACGAGTTTTCTGGCCATCAGCAAACAGTCCTTTTTTCTATCGAGCCATTTATTTATTCAACTTTTATCGCCAAGTAAAAACGATTATCCAAACAATAATAATAATATAATATAGAAAAATAATATATACAAACACTTATTATGTATTATATATATTACGATAACGCGCAAACACTTTTACGTACAGAATAATGAAGCATTACGACGTTGGAGTTCGGATCGTTGGAATGCAACGAAAGGTCATTATTTTTCGTAGCAGAGCAGCACAAACTTTTCATACCGTATTTGTCGACGGTGATGAGACAGTCTTCTTTGCCATTAGAAAATTGAATTTATCAAAAAAATTGTAACGAGTGCATTAAGGATGTTGAGTACATATAAAACTTGTTAATGTTAATTGGTCAATAAACAGCTTCTCAATCGTTGTGAAATTTGTACACGACCTCCTAAATACTTAATGTAAAAAAATACCAAATTTTAAGGATTCTAGCATCATTACTTCAACCACCTTAAGGGTTGAAATAAAAAATGATGAGAAAATTCTGAAAATTTAGTACGTTTTTGTACGAAGTCTTCAAGAGGTCATGTAAAAATTTCACGACGATTAGGAAGCTTGTTATTAAAAAATTAACATTTTGTTAAGAACAATTTTTTTAAGCAAATACAAAGAATATTTATCAATAAACTTTGTTCTGTTTCCGTTGCTTTCAGTATATTGCAGACATTAAAAAATTGAGAGGTCAAAAATAAAAAGTTATCGCAAAGTTGTACCAGTTTCCACAAGACAACATTTGACTACATGTAATTTATTAATGTTAATTGTTCAACAACGAATTTCCTAATCGTCGTGAAATTTTGACACGATATCTTAAAACTTCATACAAAAATATACAAAATTTTTCGAATTTTCGTATCATTTGCCATTTGGGACTCAACATCCTTAATTATCAAAATAATGAATGAAAAATGATTTTCGTTGCATTCCAACGATGCGAACTTGCATGGGATCGTTGGAGCATTTGTAGGAAACGATTGTCTTGAATTTGCTGATATTTTTTCCAACGAGAATCGTTTAATCGCAATAAACACAAAAAATACTTTAATCATTTATTTTGCATAGATACAGCGATGTTAATCGAGAGGTGGCCAAATAAGTGTGACTTCGTTTTGGGCCGATTCGGGGAGCCATTTTTGATAGGCCTCCAACAAAAAGTGTCTGTCGTTTTCCCAAATTTCTATCAATTTATCTCTCGACATGATTCCTCTGGACAAAAGTGATTTGATGAGAGCTTCGGTCCTGGGCAATAGTTTAGACCAAAAAGCTTCGACGCTGCTCGGGGTCGAGAGCAGCGCCGGAACGAAACGTTTGAGTTTGGGAAAAACTTGACCGTCTAGGAAGAATTTAGCGAATATTTTGACGCCTTGTTCGTTCGTCGGATGCTCCATTTCCATGGAGGGCAGTTGCCAACCTTGTGGACCAAAGGTTCCGCTCATCTGGCACATTATTTTGCCAGTTTCTTCGTCGTATCGCGCTCCCGTTGCTCCTTTGGTCGGAATCATCGTGCAAAGTCCAGGAACGAATTTTGGCAACCATTCGGGCTCGATCGCGGTGATTCCTCGCATGTACATCTTGTTGGTTTCGTACACTTCTTGATAAACGATCCATTCTGGACTGGTCTTTCGCAAAACGCAGCTCGAGTGCATAAAGACTGGATCTTCCATTTCTATCGTTTTGTATGCGTGCCTCCACTTGGCTTTGTCCTCATCCTCCTTTATTTCGTCCGGCGATACTTTTCGTGCCACTTGGTCGCCCATTCCGGCTAAAACAATTTGGCGAAGGAGTTTCGCTTCTAATTCAGTGGGTGGCGGCATTTTTGGATCGATTTCAAGATCCAGACTCGGTATGTTGACAATTATTTCGTTGGTCAGCTGCTGCCTCAATTTTCGTACTTCCGCGATCGCTTTTGGTCTCAAGCCGTGTTCTTCGCAGAATTTTTGGATTTTGCCTCGCGAGCCAGCGTACTCGGCAGCACCGACGGCTCTGACAAGGACCATGGGGTCGCCGAGCAACAAATTGTTTCCGGTGCCAGCCCAAAACCTTCGAGTCTGAAGCCATTTCCCTTTTGCAGCCCCGTCGCTTCCGAGTCCTTCGACGAGAAGTTCCTGCACGGAGAGTGCGGCGACCATGCAAATGGTGTATTTGAGAAGATTTTGTTGTTGCGAAACAGCGAGCATTTTGCCGTATCGCGGCGCTACCGGAAACGCGGCTATGCTTCGTCCCAGCGGACTGACTTTCGAGCTGTAAGTTTCCGGTCCAGCGCGAACTGATTTTTCTAACGCACCCAGAATCCGCAATCTTCTCTCGGCTGCTTTCAACTGCAATTTATCCGGTGGCGATGGAAATGGAAAATTCACCACTTTGTCGATGTTCATGACTTTCATTTGCAACAACAAATCATCCACCGGTTTGCGACGGATTTCGGGCTCGCTGAATTTTTCGAATTGGTCGTTGAACACCGCCGAAGAGTATAGTCTGTAGCAATGGCCAGGAGCTGTTCTGCCGGCTCGGCCTGCACGTTGGTTCGCCGCGGCTTGGCTGGCATAACAAACGCGATAAGTACTGACGCCGGTTACTTTGTCGTACATTCGCGTTTTGCAACGGCCGCTGTCGACGACGTATTTCACGTTTGGTATCGTCAACGACGTTTCGGCGACGTTGGTCGCGACGACACAGAGACGACAGCCTTCTGGAACTGGCTCAAAAACGCGAGCTTGTTTGTGACCGGGTAGAAGAGAGTAAAGCGGAAGAACCCAGAGGGGTTGCGAGCTCGATGAGCTGCTTTTCAACTCGAGAATATCGTCGTCCTCGTCCTCGTCCTCGTCGAGCTCGTTGATATCGTCGTTATCCTCTACGTCGAAGAGATCTTCTCGGGTGTCGTCTTCCGGAATCGTCGAGTATTTGTCCAGATCGATTTTCGGCAGATCGACGTTTGTTTTTTTTCGTTTCTTCTTCATACGCCTCAGCGCACCTCGAGCTTCGAATTCTTCCTCGGAATCTGCTTCGCTCTCAGACTTCTCGCAACTTTTGTCCTCTAGTTTTGCGGTTGAGGCAAATTTGGATCTTCTGTATGGATATGCTTTTCGCAAACGACGCACTACCGTGTTTATTTCGTGCTGTCCTGTCAAAAAAACCAGGATTCCACCTTCCGGTAAACGCGTGTGTATCTTGACTGTTTTTTTTATTGCGTCCAGCACGTAGTTCGCGCTGGTGCGTCTGTTGAAGTGAATCGTAACGGGGAATTGTCGGGATTCTACTTTTATCACGGGAGGACGAACCTTGAACAACTTTGCGTTGCCAATGAAATCCTCGACTCGCAGGGTCGCCGACATTATCACGAGCTTCAAGGGATCCTTTCTTTTCGCCCGTAGAGGAACGATTCGCGATAACAATCCTATGAGGATATCCGTGTAGACACTACGCTCGTGCGCTTCGTCCAAAATTATCACCGAATATCTTGTCAACAAAAAATCCGTTTGTACCTCCTTCAGCAACACCCCGTCAGTCATGAATTTTATTTTTGTTTCAGCACCGACGTTTCCTTCGAAACGTATCAGATACGATACTTCTTTGCTGCTCAGATTCATCTCGTGGCCTATTCTCTTGCTCATCGACATCGCTGCTACTCTCCTTGGCTCGGTCACTCCGATCATTCGAGTTTTCGCGTAACCGGCTTCGTACAGAAACTGCGGTACTTGTGTCGTTTTTCCTGCAAATCATTTTCATCGTTTATAGCACAGACTTATTTCGAAAATATAAATATGTGAATAATTTTGGAAATTTCTAGTTTAACCGGCTGTTTACACACTGGGTCATTTTGACCCGGAATTTTTTTTTTTTATTTGAAAAACGAGACGAGTTTGTGGGACGAAATCTGGAAATATCCGTGAATTATTTCATCAATTCTTTAGTTTGACCGTTCTTTGACACACTGGGTCATTTTGACCCGTTTTTTATTTTTATTTATTTTTTTTCTTTCAATTGAAAAATGAGCCAAGTTCATAGCACGGACTTTAAAACTTCAGACTCATCGAAAATTGGAGTGTTTCATTAGAAATTTCGGCACTCACCACTTCCCGTTTCTCCAGTAATAATCACAACAGGATTTTCATTGATAGCTTCAACGATACTCTGTTCTTCCGCTAGAACAGGAAGCTTCAGTCTCGCTTCTTGTACTTCAGCCGTTCGATCGACTGCCACAAATACCGCGGGTACGCGATCTTTCTGATCAATCGTTTGTTTTCCCACCGTTTTTCCATTCGGTACAATCGAGAAACTCGGAGTTGCAACAATTTCCACTTTAAGATTTTCCGCATTTATTTTTTCCTCGCGTCGCGGTTGCTGCGGTTCCTTTTTTGCAGATTCTTGTGTCTCCTCGATCTCATTGTCCTCGGATTCGTTAGAAACTGACTCATCCTCGCTGGACTCCTGAAACGTGGATCACATGCAAATTGTTCAATCGTTCTATTTTAATAGTACCAGACGATCCCGTGTCAGTTGGAAATGATCGAGATGCCAAAATCGAAAATATGGAGAGAAATTTAATTTTTACTTCCATTTGAATGAGTAAAAAAGTTTCACCGCTTAGAAATAATGTTCCTGAAGTTTGCATCGTTGGAACACAACGAAAAATAGATTTCTCATTGATTATTTTGATAATTAATGCACTCGTTCCAATTTTCCTAGTGAATTCAGTTTTTAAATGGCAAGGAAGATTATCCCATTATCGTTGACGATTACTTTATGAAAATTTAGTGCTCTGCTATGAAAAATAACGAGTTTTCGTTGCATTCCAACGATGCGAACTTCAACATCGTATAAAAATATTATTCAGTCAATTGAAGCTCAAAAAAGAAGGGAATTACAAAAGGAGCAGCATAGAAATGGTTTGGAGGTGATTCGACAATGTTTCACTCATTTTCATCCCTTCGTCTCTGCGATTTTAGAGACACTGACTCTTTATCGAATTTCTATCGATTATGTATATAAAAAATCCAATGATTTTGGAAATTTTTACGAAAAACCTCAAGATTCATTGATTTTACGACGCTGAAGTTTGCATCGTTCGAATGCAACGAAATTCTGTTTTTTCCTAGAGATTGTTATTCAATATTTAGTCAGGACAATAAAACGATATTTTTTTACGATCCAGGAACAAAATCGGCACGAAAATTGTCATGGTTTTAAAAATTCTTTTTTTCATTGAGATTTTCATTCAATATTTGGTCAGGATAATGAAACGATCTTCTTTAACGATCCAAGAACAAAACCGGCACAAAAATTGTCATACTTTTATAAATTGAGCAAAAAATGAACTTACGTCTAAACTGACGACATTTGGGTCCGCCGATCTGTTTGGCTTGGATTCCATGTCGACGACCGCCAACCTCATTCTTTTACTGCCTCTAATGGAATTTACAACGTTATCTGCTTTCTCATCGTCGTCGTCGTCATCGTCATTGACGCTACTTTTGGGACCAAGTTCCGGAGCGTTGGATTCCTTCATATAGCGTTTCAAGCCTTTTGTTTGGACCGTTGTCAAGGACACGTATTGTTTGAGCACCTCTTGGGGTGCCTGAACTTTTGACAGCTCGTCAAGAAGTCCGGCTCTCTGTCGAGTATGATAAATACATAAATGACGGCGAATTGTTTTTCCTTATTTCCGATGTTTATTCGAACGGCGCACACTGTTTTACCTGCAATTTTTTTTCCTTGCGTTCGACAACCTTTTCCAATTGTTTGCGTCGCTTTTTTGACAGGAGCCGAACATTCGTCAGCCTTTTATCCTTGTTTTTCGTTTTGCGTTTCTCGCTGGGCAGCACCAAAGCGTTACAATTGTCATAATTGTCTCGGCGATGTTTTATATCGATGGCGATCTGCGTTTCGGAGTTTTCAAGTGAAAAACGGAAATTTTATAAAATGTTATTAAAATCCATGAAAAACTCACCTTTTTCGTGGCGGAATCGTCGATTTCCACGGTAGCGACATGCCGAGACTTCCAATTGTAACCTTTTTTGCCCATTTCAAATTTAATCACTTCCGCTTTTCCGATTTATTCGAAAATTTAGTTGATTTACATTTATCGTTAGTTTTGTAGAGAAAAAATTGGCTGAACCATTATTGAAAGTGTTGACCGTCTTGACAAACAGGTTATGTTTTTATGAATCGACGTCGAGTCTAAACGCACGTGGAATCCCGCGGCATCGATCATGGCATTGTGTAGCAAGCACACAGTCTTACACACGCGGTCCTACACACAAGATCGTGCTGCCGGTGTAGGCCCGGTAGGTAGAATTCGCCACGTCCACTGAGTTAGCCCCTCAAGTTGACAATAGCAAATTTTTTTTTTACAAATCTCTCGGGGGTCGTTCGGTGGTTTATGGTGGCGCAATTAAAACGTTCAGCAGTCAACGATGTAAAAAAAAATAATAATTTTTCAATTTAGCACCTGGAGTTAGGCCCCAGCTGTAAAAAATTATAGCCCCCCGACTACGACTTTTGCCATTTTTTTAAATTTGTAATGATTGTCGATAGTTTGTGATTGTTTGATCAATTAAAACTTTCGTTAGATCGTATTCATTATCAAACAAACGAAACAAAAAAAAGCGTACAGTTAGCCGGCACTTAAAAAAATTTGGTGTAATTTGATTTTTTCGAGTGCCAATCGATTCGGAATCGTTCGTTTGAAACAAATAATGTTGTTCGAACGTTATTTTAGCAAAGAAACGAATAAATAAAATATTGCATTAATCGCGTAAGCTGGGGTAGTATGTAGAAATGTCCCGACGTTTCATCATAAAATGCATCGAAAAATATGAATCCATGGAATATTTTTGCGGGTCAGAGACCCGCGGCGGCGTCAATCACGCGGACAAAAAAAAAAGTAACGTCAAATTTATGTACTTGCGAAAAAATGGAGAGAATTTTAATGGACAAATAACTGAGGCTATGGATTTCAAAACGAATGAGATTTTATCAATCGATTTCTACTGGCGTTTATTTTAAATATATTTCATTGAATATTTATTGAATATCTTGGAGTTATTTGGTTGTAAATCGTTTGTTTTGTTTTCACGTGTCCTACGCGTTTCCGTTCGCTTTGTTTACATTTTCTGCGGTCTCGAGTCTTCGACGCGATCGCTTGCCGTCTGTAGTGAGAAGCAGGAGGGAGGGGGGCGATGGCTGGACTAGTGCACCGCTCGGGAGAAGCGCGATGGTGGGGCGGGCCGGTAGCCGCTGCAGAGAGGGGCGGAGCGGCTGGGACGGAGCTTGTCAGGATATTCAGTCGGGCGCCGGCCCGCATGGAGAGCGCCACGTGTGCGTCGGTTGGCTAGCTCGATCCGTCACTTTATCGTTCGTCGACGCGCAGCTGCTGATGGAACGGAACGCTTAAAATGAGAAGAATTCTACTCGATCTTCAGTGAATCAAACAGCGAACTTGATAATCTTCTGTTCGGGTTTAATTTATTCTTTAATCGAATAAAAATTAGATTCTAAATATTCATACCGCAGATTTATATTAAATCAGTAAATACAAACTTTAACAAATATATAATCATTACGCAATAATAATCAATAATATTTATATTATTATTTCTTTAATGGAGTGATAAATTTTTTATTCTGTCTGCAAACAAAATGATATAGAAAAACGATCTTGAAAAACAATTAAATAAATTATTTTTTTTCGGGAAAATGTTGAATCGTTGACCATGAATTTTCGCACAGATAAATGGCTAAGCTGATAATTAGTAACGGACAGTTTAGTGACTCTTTGTATTACGTTTTTGAGAATCGTGTGTCCACTCGCACGTACGCGTGTACGCAAGCACGCCGGGTTCGCCCTTGATGCAACTTTACCCCGAGCAAACGCAAAGCTCTCCTCTCCTACAGTAACTCGCGGCGTCCTATGCAGGTGTGTCGGCAAGAATATGCGGGAAAATGCTATAAATCTACTCTGTAGTTTGCAAGTTCCCGCACGCATATGCGAATCGAAGTCGAGCCGGCACCACCACATCTTACGCATTTGCATCACGTCGTAGCGACTAAGTGTGCTGGAGGCTTGCACCGCGAGGCGTATAAGCGCAGTCTATGTTAACATATTGCATGCTAACATACGTAAGGCAAGCACGCAAGCACGCGTGCATCCACGCGAGTATGCACGGTTCTCCATGACGATGTTTTACAAAAGTCGTTTCACTGGCTGTCGCTTAGAATCGGTCCATGTCCATTTTATTTTGTGCGACGATATTTTTTTTTGCAAAAAAACAATTTTGGTTGCTCGAACGCAGCAATATTGATCGTTTTTCTATGAATTTTTTTTATTAAACCGTTAATATCGAATGAATCTTGCTATCGCCCGAAAATTCATGGGCATAAATCATAAAATTCATTTTCTAAAATAACGTTTATGATGCGGATCTCTATAGTTGTCTGTTGATGATATAAACAAGTGCGTGAAACGAATTAATGAGCTTTTCGTGTAGAAATGTTAAATGAAACAGTGAATTGCCGATTTTAATGTTGAAGCTGACTAACAAAGTGAAAAGTGATTCAGTGACTGTTCTGTGGCGGCAGTCGGTTGAAAAAATGCAGTCTCGAGAGGTTTTGCAACGAATGACTATGGACTATGCTGAATCATTGGAAACGAGCATCCAAAAGTGAGTAAACGAATGAAATTTATTTGGGTTTGTTTGGGTATATCAAAACGTTGTTTGTTTTCTACTGTTCCACCCTAAAAGCAATCACAACCAACCATTTTCCATTGTACCGTTCAGTCGTTCGATGTTCCAAGGAAAGCAGAAGTTTTGTTTAGTTTTCTTTCCAATACACAACAGATAGCGCAACTTTCGACGAAATAATTGAATTAATTGAAATAACTGCATTCGAAATATGAAAAAAATCAATGTTTCTCCTCCTGACTCATTGGTTTTTTTTTACTTCAACGTGAATTTCTTCAAAAGAGTTATTTCCAAGTTATCGTGTCGTGGAACTCGGTGTAAAAACCAAACAACATCACACTGTAACTTAATAAGTTTTTGCAGATTTGATTTATTAAAATTTCGCGTATGAACTTTGATACAATAATTTTAGATGAACACAGCTGTATCACATTGGTAAAATAACGGTCAAACAAACGTTTAAACAACATTATTTCTTTCAACCAAACGATTCCGAATCGAGTAGCACTCGAAAAAATCGAATTGCATCAAATATTTAAAGTGACGGCTAACTTTACACTTTTTTTTGTTTCGTTGGTTTGATAATAAATAATATCAAACGAAAGTTTTAATTAATCAAACAATCACAAACTATCGAAAAACAATCATTGAAAATTTGAAAAAATGGCAAAAGTCGAAGTCAAAAATTTTATACAGCTGAGTTAGCCCCCTTAAAGTGATAATATTGATTTTTTTTTTACAAATCTCTTGGGGGTCGTTCAATGGTTTATGGTGGCGCAATTAAATCGTTCAGCGGTCAACGATTTAAAAAAAAAAAATTTAATTTAGCCCCTGAGTTAGCCCCCGCAAGTTGACAATATTGATTTTTTTTTACAAATCTCTTGGGGGTCGATTGGTGGTTTATGGTAGCCCAAATCACCATTTGACAAGAAAAATCCCCTACTAAAAAGTTCTAGGGTCACGATATATTTCGATAGTTATTGCTGCCATTTTGGGATAAACACGCCCGTTGGCATGTAGCAAAACTCTACCCTAGGAGGGTGGCTACACACAACAATGTTGCCATGTTAAAAGCATAGGTAAATTCGAAATGATTAGAATTCAATGAAATTTGGTGAGTATATTCTTTAGTATCAAATATGAATATACGAATTTTTTAAGATTTTTCTTTTTCATAGTTTTCGAGTTATTGAACACTAGCGTTTACATGCATAAGCATAGGATTCAGATGTATATAGGTACATCGTTTGCATTTTGTATACTCCAATTATTCGACAACTATATAGACAAAAAATTTAAAAAAAATTCTGTCATCGTATTTGATGCTAAATAATGTTATTATAAAATTTTATCAAATTCTTATCATGTTGTCGTATGTAGCCAATTTCTTTAACAAAACTTTGCAAACATGAAATCGCGCGGCCAACTTCACGGAGGTGCTTGTGTGTCATTACACGACACCAGCAGCAGCATCTGGGCGTCTGGCTGAATCGATTTTTTTTGGTTGTTAGATATAACGATCGGGTTGGGAATTCGGAAGCATAGAAATATATTCAGGCGTTTGAAGGTTGATATCAACCAGGAAAGTCTTATCGATTTCATTTATAAAAAAGTAACAATATCCGCGATAGATAACAAGGCTTGGTTTTTGCAAAAAAAAAACGAAGCGTCACTGTGGAAAAAATTTTTTTTTTTACACGCAAGGCCATGGACCACGCGCGAAAAATCGGCAAAACGAAAAAACCGATCGTGTGGTCCCATAAACCTTCGCTGGTGTCGTCGACGTGCGGCAGAGCTACGTCGATGGACGAGGAAACTAAGGAAGATCGTCGTCTCGTCAATTGGCGTAAATGGCTAAAAGATCGCGAGAAACATTATCGCCATTACGAGAAACTTTGTGCCCGAGAGCGCGATGATCTTCTCATGATAAAAGATCTCGATGACTTTCGTCGCAAAGACGAGGCGATGGAGAGTCCATCTATTTCCACGTTGGACAAACATCGGGTTCCACCATTTTGGGTAACTCCCGAAATGCTTTCCAAGCACGGGCACCCTGATTGGCCGGATATCCCGGTAACACTGACTGCTAATCGAACCAGCAAATCAACGATCGAACGTGTTGCTTTGCCTGAGCTTATCAAACGAGAAAAAGGCTTGCCAATCGCAACGGAACAAAGAGCACTGCAGCGGCGGAGAATTGATCATTGGACAGAAGCAACTGAGACAAACATGTACCGTAGAATACAAAGGCTCAAGGCTGTGGAACTAGACATGGAACAGCTGGCAATAAAAGGAGAAAAATGGGAAAGAAAACCAAGGAAAAAAGTGGCCAAAGCACATGCTGCTTCATTTGAGTCATTGAGAACGATTAAGTCTGACGATGGCAGCCAGTCAGAGGTCATCGAACGCGATCAAGATCGCGCAATTGTTCTCATGATACAGGATCGTGAAGTGACGCCGAACAGGCGAGTTTCCCTCGAGGAAACCGAAGAGCTATGCTCAAACCATTTAAGTTGGTCGTTGACATTCAAGTCGACTGGACGCCGTGTCTGCGAGCGCGAAATTCGGTTCGAAAATCGTGGTAATTGTGCCATAATTTACCGGTGGCGTTTCGAGAACCAATCAGACACCACCTGCCTACCGCATTCGCCTCAGAACAGTCCCTTTTTCTTTAATACAAATAAGGGACTTGTATTACCAGGTCAGATGGTAAAATTGCTCGTTTGGTTTCGTTCTCACGTTCCTCGTGTGGCCACCGAGTTGTGGACTCTAAAGACAGAGCCTCCGGTTTGCCAGGAATCTTTGATATTTCGATTCTGGGGCATTGCCACTTTATTTACTAATCTTGATAAAAGGGTGCATCAAACTACATCAGCAAATCCGAGCGAACTTATCGAAAAATACCTGGATCGTCGTATTCGGGACGTAAAGATCCATGAAATAATTGAATCCATTGTTGAAAGCGTTGACCAGAAAGTTTTTCCAACTGATGTTCCCTACGGTAGTCTTTTCCTCGAACACGAAATATTTGTTGCTAAAAATCCAACCTACTTTTGGCACTCGGAGTTGATACGAGAATTGAGGAAAATTTATGATGAAGCCACGAGCGACGATTCGCCATCGTGGAGCTTATCTCTCATGGACCTCCGGACGATTCTATTGAAAATTAAAGCTCCTCAAGTTCGAACCGAATCATTGCTGCGATTCAATCAACTCGCTAGCGAATCATTGCGACCCAGCTTGCTCGAAACAACTGGCTTTCGCAAGGAATCATTGGCGTATAATTTATTGTGTTCCTTTGCCAATAAATTCGAAGAGGAGAGCGACTACATTGCGAACAAGTGTTCCCTGCTGGTAGAAATCTCCAACGAAAGGATTTCGAGCGAAGCTCCTGGGGATATTTCAAGATCAACGAGTATTTCAAGCCTCAGCTTGAGCACACCACGAAAAAAGTCTAGGAAACAGAGTGTCTTCGGACAATTGAAATCTTCGTCGAAAATGAGCTTCCCAATGTCCACCAATAATCTTAATATTGCAGAAAATGCATGGGACGAAAAAATTGGGAAATCCTGTTTTTTGTATAAAGAAGTCTTCCATGTTACAATACGCGAAATACTGGTAAACACAATAATGGCTATTTGTGCAGTAGTTGATTCGAATAACAATTTTAATCATTCCAATAAATAGGTTTACACAAAAAACTCAGGCATTTTCGAAATAAAACTAAAAGTTTCAGAAAGTGTCTATTTTTTTTTTTTAAATCGCGAGTTTTTTTTCACGTTCAATGACTATTGGTTACTAAGAATACTCTTCGTCCATTGGGGGTTTGAATCTTTTTGCAATTTTCTATTATCTCAGTGCCATCGTGATTCCTCAATTTTCGAAATTCTTCGATCTGCACAAAAGTCGTCATGAATTATTTATCGAGCTGAGTTTGCGTGGATCATTACGTTCCTATAGATAACGTTGAAGTTTGCATCGTTGGAATGCAACGAAATTGGTTTTTTTTTGTGGCAAAGCTCTTAATTAAAATATGGAATGTAATTGGGACGATGAATCGATTGATTTTCGCGACCTAACAAGTTTATAAGCTCGAAAAATTTGGATTATTTATAAAAATAAAACAAATCATCAATAAAAATTAATATTTTTCGTTGCATTCCAAAATCTTGCGATCTTCAGCTTCATCCTATGAGATTGTTTTTTCAACGTACTTGACAAGAACTTATGGGAATTATTAGAGGAAATATAATCCACGTTGCGCACTCGGGAGTCGATCCTTTGTTGTAAGTTCCCGAGTAAGTGTAATATTTTGGGCAGTATGTCGCGTCTCGCATCCAGCACAAAGAATCTATAACAATACAGAATTTTGCACGACTCTGAACTTTGCAACGTTGAGCTTTAACGAAAAATATTTTTTTTATTCATTATTTATTGAATTTTAAAAATCATGGCAATTTTTCGTGTCGATTGAGTTTTTAGGTCGCAAGAGAGGATCGTTTTATTGTTCAGACCAAATATTGAATAATAATTATGAGCTCTACTGAAAAAATAACGCAATTTCGTTGCATTCCAACGATGCAAACTTTAACATCGTGAATTTTGCTCATAAGGTAATCGCACGATATCTGCTCATTCGATTGGTGGATAGATTCGAATATAAAATCTGCAGATTACGGAAAATCATCGCGGATCGCGGAGATTCTTACTCGCAGGAATTTTTATTTCCGTATCGGCTTCTATGACGTATTTCAAATGATCTGTAATTTTTTCCATCTGGGCATTATTTTCATCGTAATGTTTTTCGGTGACCAGGAAAAAATATGTTAAAACGGCCAATCCATCTTTGTGCTTCAAACACTCGTCGAACGTCTGATATTTCCTGTTCCAATGGACGGCATGGGCCTCCATGGAAAACCTAAAAAATTGAAGATTCAATCGCGCATAAATTTTGATTCAGGCAGCTGCGTGAAGCATTAAGGTATTACCATCGCCAAATGGGTTGATTTAGGATTTTCTTCTAATTTTGTGTGAATGTTCTTGACATTAAAACGAACAACTTTTCTATAAGACGAAACATTCTCTGACGTCTAGAATTTGAAATATTTAATTTTCAATTTTTTATTTTGCCATCCGAACGCGTGAAAATTTAAGTCGCGTTTCTTTTGTTTTTTTTTCTTGTCACTTTTTAACGAAATGTGACTTCAACATGCGTTTAGATGGGAAAATAAAAAAATTGGAAATTAAATATCTCAAATTCTAAACGTCAGAAAATTTTTCTTCATAGGAGAAAATTGTTAGTTTTGGTGCCAAAAACGTTTATACTAAATTTTGAAAGAACCCTAAATAAAATCGTTTAAACTTTTAAACTTTGTAGCCTACCACGTTCCGTTGATTTGGTGCTCGGAACCGTTGCAGTTGTCTTTTCCCCAGTGAAAATGTGTATTGATGAATTCGTAGACATCATTCAATAAGGGGCCACCGGTGACGGTGGAAGGAATTCGATTTCCACTCAATTGGATCACGGCTAAGAAGTTTTTTTTTTTTTTTTTTGCATAGTAATTCATAGTGCGAGTTTGAATTAATAAAAAACTCGATTATTCCTACGATATTCTCCGTTGTTTGATAAATAAGCTTCGCCATCTTTCAACCAATGACCATTGAGAACGAGGGGTGCGAATTTCTTGAATTTGACGTGTCTGTCGTCTAGGTTAATGGGCGAGCTTCCTTTTTTCATCAACCCGACGATATCTACTGTAACAATATCTTTGAGAATGATATTAATCGCAAGAGCCCGATGCTTAATAACGAAGAACGATCGACTGACTGTTAGACATGATGAATTTTGGTTTCTTGCCTGGATAACGGTTACATTTTTTGTGACGTTTAAATTTCATGGAATATTTATCTCGCCAAACTTCACACCGTGAAAGCTTTGTCGATGGCGTAAAAGATTGTTCTACGGTTCAGGGCGTGCTGAGATCGATAACTCCGTAGCATGCGCCCAAATTCATCTCCATTCAACCCACGAAAGGCATCAATCTTTTTTTACAGTCATTTTAAAGTCATTGAAAATTAAATAAACGAAACATTTAGCCAAATGAGGAAAAAGTCAATTTTTAGAGTCATACTTGTCGAGCTGATATTTTAATTGGCCTGGGAATAACTATCCATGTCACGCATTCGTCGTAGGGTGGAGTCGTGAGAGAGCCTTCGTACGTGTAATATCCATTCGCTGAACATGCCTCGGACATCCAGCATAGACAATCTTTCCAAATATCATTTTACAAATGCTGTGGGTTGATTATTATTATTCGACAAAAACGAAATTTATTGCGTTATCGCAGGTGATTACCGGAAGGAATCAATGTGGAAGTTCCAGCTTGTTTTATTTTCGGCAGGTTATCCGTTATGTCAGCGAGATTCGGATTATCCGGTGTTTCCGAACAGCCTACGACCTTTTGTACGAATCATGTCATCATTCGGTGAAAATTTAAATTTAAGACGATCTTGAAGTTCGCATCGTTGGAGTCTTACGAAAAATACTGTATCCGCTCCACCATTATTTAGATTTATGGAATCGCCTTAATTTTTCTTTGACATTTACTTTTTCATTTGCAAATAATTTTCATAAATGCATACTGCATGCTAATTTTTGGCTCTAGTTGCAAAAAATAGAATAAAATAATGGATTCCGTTGCATTCCCACGATGCAAACTTCAACATCATAAGTTTGTAACCCTTCGAGTTCACGCACATCCTCGAAGTGCATATAGGGTCAATCTGACCCAAGGCGTTTTTCAAACCGTTACATTCCGGTGAATATGCATTTTGTGATTTTTTTGTAGAGACGTTTTTTGCAGCAAATCATCCATATTTTATGGTCCTAAATTCAGTTTTTGACAAACACGAAAATTAAATGCCAAAACATTCCGTGCCATTAACCCTTACTTACCACACCTCTGTAGAATTACGTACTTGCCACCATGGGGTAGATTTGTACCCCAGTGACGAAAATTGTTATAAAAAATAAACTACTGAATATTTCGACTTGAAAATTGATGTAGAACATATTGAAAGCTTTATTTAAAAGATTGTTCACTTCATATAGCCAAAAATTAAATTTAAGTACACTAAAAAAAAAATGCTAAAACCAATAAAAGTGGAAAAATGACTTTTCCTTTAGGAAAATCTTTTCGGAAAACCTACAAATCCTACGAATCCTTTAGGAAAATCAACAAAAGTGGAAAAGTCTATTTTCCTTTAGGAAAAGTCATTTTTCCACTTTTGTTGGTTTTAGCATTTTTTGGCAAGTAAGGGTTGAATGCCAAACAATCGATGACGGAAAATTATTGGGGTCAAAACGACCCAGTATGCATTCGAAGGGCACTCGTATGGCCACGAACTGATGGAAACGACCGAGCTCATTATTTACTTGAAATAGATACGACAGGATAGCTATTCCATCAGGCTGTTCGTAACATTTTTCGATCGATTCGTATCGGGTATTCCAGTGGATTGCTTGAGCCTCCATGGAGAACCTGCCATTAAGTTTATTATGAGTACGAATTATAATTTTATCGATTTCTATGTTACAATTAAAACAGTCTGGCACGTGCCATAAGTTATCGATCGAATGTTCAGCGCCACGACAGTTATTTGGACCCCACCGAAATTGCACATCTGAGAATTCATAACGATCATCGTTGTTCAGAGATCCACCGATTATCCCCGGCGACGCTCCGTCCGAAAACTCGATTTTTACTGCAGACAGAAAACAGCACTATCTAATGAAATGCAATGGCAAATATTCACTTACCCATTCATAATTCATCATATTCATACGCATAAAATAAAATATTAAACAAATAAACGAAAACATATCAAACAGGCCGAAAGGCAACGAGAAAGAAAATGGTAAATGGTAATCGAAAGGCATGAGAAAGCATATGTAAATAAAAACAATAAAAACACTTGAATTGGAAAAAAAACAAACAAACAGCAGTAAGAAACTTGAGAATTGCAACGAGTATAGAATTATGAGGAAAATTATACTCGAATGTACCAGTTTGGCCAGTGTTTGTCATCCTCGCTGAGCCACCTTTGTGCCAATGACCATGAAGCCTCAAAGGTGGGAATGCTTTCGTCCACGTGTAAAGTTTGTTCAAGTCCACAGGTGATTGTTTCCATTTTGGCAATCCAGATGATGACGTTGAGACTATTGCTTCAGCGGCTTGTACGAAAAAAGCGAAAAATACAATGAAGAAAAAGTTTGAGGCTTGGAGAAAATAAATCATTGACTAACTTGTTTCATTTAATTTTAGCGACATTTTTCAAAACTTTTTTTTTCCTCTAGATTCATCCTCAAGATGCCATGACGTTGGTAGATTTTTTTTTTTTGAATAATTATGAGGCGAGATATTTGATCGATTTTCTGACAGCGACTCTTGAACGTGGCTCCTGAGACAAATGAGAGTTTTCATCGTTATCACTTTTCATAATTTTGACACATATCAAATTTTCAACTCATCTCATCCGCGGCCAAGAACCTTCTCTGGAAATCTTCGAAGAGGAACAAATTTGCAAGTATCGAATTCATCTTATTCCCAAATGCACGAGACTGCATTACGTGGGGAAGCTGTCAAAAAGCTTTCAGCCGCTCCAATCAAAAAATTGTTTAGACGTGAGAAGATTCTGCGGATTGCAAGTCAAGTTATTTCCCAGTAAAATGTCTGATTTGACGTTGCCAGAATTTTTCGTTATATGTGGCAGTGCAATTCTCACGAGTACGTTTTCCAAAATGAATCCTTTCGCTCTAGTGCATTAAAAGAGTCCTAATGAAGTATTTCACCAAGTTCGGATCGTTGTAATGCAACGAAAAATGAGTTCGTTGGCATTCGAAAACAGAATTTGCTAAAAAAAAATTGCAAAAATTGCATTAATTATCAGAATAATAAATAAAAAATAATTTTTTCGTTGTATTCCAACGATGCAAACTTCAGTATCGTAGTATTTCACTGTTTGACCCATACTTGCCAACTTGGGGTACAAGCTACCCCAGGCCTATTAAGAAAAACAGTCGTTTTTCCACTTTTGTTGGTTTTAGCATTTTTTTTAGTGTAATTAAATTTAATTTTTGGTTACCTAAAGTAAACAATCTTTTAAAAAACGTTTTCAACATGTTCTACAACAATTTTTAAGTCGAAATAATCAGTAGTTCATTTTTTATAACAATTTTTGTCACTGGGGTACAAATCTACCCCATGGTGGCAAGTACGTAATTCTACAGGGGTGTGGCAAGTAAGGGCTAAAAACTATTAAACGCGTTGGGTGGTTTTTTCAAAGCTTTTCTGCTGTTTGAAATATTCGAGTGGACGAAAAACTTTGGAAATGTTGAAAGCCAGTCACCGATCGGAACTTTTGCAACTCCTAAGGCTTGGAAATGTTTGTATTCTGAGGCTCGATCTGCAGAAAGAGAACATACAGTCAACATAAAAACTTCCTTGGCTGTCGTAGTCCAATCTTCCGAGCCACTAAAATGGAATGGCTACTCATCGAAACCGGTCATTATGACCATGGCAAATGATAGGAATATCGGTACTTGAATTATTATCATCGATAAAATGAAAATATCATTACGAGGAGATACCAATTCGGTAGATATTAATAGTCCAGATAAGGCAAATAATTTTTTCGGTTATTTACGAATTTTTGAAACATACAAAGTTACAATAAGTGGTTTTTGGACACCGGACTTTCGACCTAATATCGCGGGTGGCCCATTGGGTCAAGTATACGATTTCCATTCGATGATATTTCACTGGGGTCCAAGTGATGAATGTGGTAGCGAACATTCCTTGGATGACGTCAACTATCCCTTGGAATTGCAAATGATTCATATCCAGCGTGATTTTCATTCGCCGTTTGATGCGATCGTTCTCGGTGCAACACATGGTGTGGCGATCGTGTCCATTTTATTTCAGGTAGTACACGAAGACGAACCCTTCGGGGGTGTACACCTCCTATAAGTGCATCTTGGGTCATTCTGACCCAAGGCGTTTTTCAGATCGTTGTATTCCGATAAATGTGCACTTTTTGTTTTTTTTTTGGGGGGGAGACCATTTTTGTAGTAAATGACCCATATTTTATAGCTTTAAGGACGTTGTATGGCGACGGTCGATCTAAATTTTTGTTTTCAGTTTTTCTTACATACAAAATGGTTTGCGAGCCTAAGTTCATTGGAAAAAGTTGTTACAAATTGATTAAAGAACAACATACTCTAAATTCGAGATTCTCCGAGGTAATCTGTATTTGTTATATAATTAAAAAAATTTCGAAAAAATTTTACTACCAATTTTTTTGTAAAACTAAATAAAGCTTTTTTGATGTTACATAAAAGTGTATGCAAAGTTTTAAGAGGCTTCACCATTTAGAAATGGAAATATTTAATGTTGAAAATTGCAACTTTTAACATAGGCTCTTATGGGGAACTGCTGAAAATTGTGATTTTTATAAATAAATATCTCGATTTCTACATGGTGGAAGCTCTTAAAATTGCGCGAGCTATTAGACATCACTATTCTCTTTGTGTGGTAGAAATTTAAAGGAATCCTATCGATAAAAAATTTTGCATACAACGTCCTTGAAATCATTTTCTGACGAGCACGAAAATAAAATGCCAAAACGTTCGTTGCCATTGAATGCCACGGAATCGGTGACGGAAAATCGTTGGGGTCAAAACGACCCAGTATGCACTCGAAGGGTTGAAACCCCCAAAATTCGATAAATCCACTTTTTTGTATACCGAGTTTTCCATCTGGCAAAAAATCCGATTAATCTCGATGCTTCATTCGTTTACATTGAACTCTAGATCACAGACGAGGACAATGAATATTTGGACCACGTGGTCAATAATTTGTGTCGTATACCGACGCCAGGCTCTAAGGTTTGCATAGCGCCCTTTGCTCTCGATGGATTTTTTCCAGTATTTGAGAAAAATTACTATTCCTACGCTGGCTCGATGATCCAAGAAACGTCCAACGAGCTTGTGACTTGGATCGTACAACCAAAGCCTGTGAACGTATCATCGTCTCAAGTAAAAACCTCCGAACGTTTGACCATTAAAATTTCCAACTATGGAAAAATCTAATTAATCCATCAAGATTATAAACAAAAAATTTGCAATCGGATAAAAAAAACTGCGAATATCCGAAAAGCTCTTAATTAATTAAATTAATTAAATTAAATTGATTAATTAAATTAATTGAATTATTTTCAATAATTAATTTAATAAAAAAAATAATTAATTAAATTAATTTAATAATTAATTACATTAAATAAAAATGTTAAAAAGCATTAATTATTATTGATGCTTTTTTTCAGATGATGAAATTCCGAAATGTTTGTCTGATCGATGCCCCTATGGTGCTGGATGGAAAACCGATTGAACGTCAGAACGAACATGATCTTTATTATCACGATTGAAAAATTATTAATCTCCCTTGACTTTCACTCAAATATACACACGTAGAACAACATTTATTTATTCCTCATCCAATAATACATGTGTGGCAATGTCCAGGTCCCTTTTCAGCCGACCAATCACAACGTACACTCATCGAACACTATATACACATATTCATATACCATATAGATAACAGTGTAGTACTCGAAAGAGTAAGAATAAGAAAGAAAAAAAAAAAAAAAACATGTCACGATTGGCTAAAAAAAGAAACAGCATAGAAAAAATATCGTGCCAATTTGACGTCGTAGTAGGACATTGTATTAAAAATAATTTCATCTCCAAACGCGTTGTAAACGTTATTTGTTTTATCTGCCATTTTTTATTTATGCAGATTGCAAACGTTTCTATATATATATATATGTATATGTATATAGAAGCACAACTTTTTGTCTTAAGCTATTTCTATCAAAAACAACTTTATTTAGGGTTCTTTGAAAATTTTGTATAAACGTTCTTGGAACAAAAACTAACAGTTTTCTCTTATGAAGAAACATTTTCTGACGTTTAGAATTTGAGATATTTAATTTTTTTATTTTTATATCTAAACGCGTGTAAAATGAAGTCGCGTTTCTTTTGTTTTTTTTTCTTGCAAATTTTTAACGAAACGTGACTTCAATTTAAACGCGTTTAGATGGGAAAAATAAAAAAATTGGAAATTAAATATCGAAAATTCTAAACGCCAGAAAATTTTTCTTCATGGGAGAAAACTGTTAGTTTTGGTGCCAAGAACGTTTATACTAAATTTTGAAAGAACCCTAAATAAAGTCGTTTTGTGATGGTAATACGTGATCATTCCGACGGTAGCTCTTTATGTACAATTATTTAATTAAGTAGCTAATTTAGTAAGCGCGTTGCGTCCTTACGAACAGAAGGTGGCGTGGACGAAAAATGGACATTGGAATCACTCACCCTCTCGTACATCACCATTTCTCTCTCTCTCTCTCTCTCTCTCTCTCGCACATTTCGCGATTCATCACGTACATGCGTAATACGTATGCGTGATTAATTCGAGACTTTCATTTAATATTATTTCTTTACAGTCGACTGTTGACAGCGGACGGGAATAAAAAGATTCGTCAGAGTTGTTAGCACGGCTCAGAATTATGTACATACGTTGGACGTTCCACGAGAAAAAAAAAAAAAAAAGATTTTCATTAAGTAATAAAAAAAGCTCTTCCATTTTTCTCATGTATTCTGAGGGGACAAAAAATTGCAGTCCGCACACTTGGCTCGTACAAGTTTTTAAGAATTTCTCAGACAAAGGAAATAAAGCGAAAGAAAAAAACTTTTTACTGTGCGAAACGCACAATTAATTGTTGTCAATGAAAAAATTTGTCGTCAGAAAGAATTTTTTCTTTTCGCTCAATATTTCGTTAAAAGCATTTTTTCTATGCTTTTTGATGCAACATTTTCAATCGTCAGGATACTGCTATTTGATTTTCTTGTTTTTTTTTTTTTTTTTTTTTTTTACATTTCAACTCCTGATGATAACATTCAATATATTTTTCTTCTATACGCTTTATTTTATTTCCCTAATCATCTTTATCGGTTTTTTCAAATCTATTATTTTATTTGGCAATTATGATCGATGTCGAGGGCTCTGAGCAGGCGTATGTATCGTTTGCAATCATCAAATTGTATTATGACATATTTATACGTTCTCTTTATCGTGATTCTTGCACGTTAGACGACGAACACTGTTCATTTTGACGTACAACACCGGCGAGGACGGCAGTGGACGATATAGTGCCATGTTTAGTTTTCTTGCACTTCTCTTATACGGCGGCACAACATGGCTGAACACAGTACACAACCGGTCTATGCAAACGAGAATTAAAAAATGTCAATACAGTTTTTTTTTTTATTAGAACAAAAAATGATGATTTTAAGATTCATTTTCACGATTGTATCGCAGTACTGACCTGAATACCCGCAACAAGTAGTCCGACCATTATGAGTTTCAGACTCTCTGCTCTTATCCAATCCGTCGCTTTTTCCAGGCAGCCCTGTGGCATAAGAAAATTTCTTACTTAGAAGAATTCAATTATGGGACAATTTTTTTTTTTTATCTCGAAGTTTGCTACGAAATTGTGTGTGTTTTTTTTTGAGCAGAGCTCATGATCCTTGTTCAGTATTTGGTCAGGACGATGAAACGATCTTTTCTTTGGATCCAAAGACAAAATCGGTACGAAAATTGTCGCGATTTTTTAAATTCAAGAAACTACAATTAGGGATGTTGAGTACCTGTGAAATTTGTTAATGTTAATTGTTCGGTACATAGCTAAATAGCTCCTGAATGCTTCATGTAAAAACATACCAATTTTAGGAATTCCATCATCATTCCTTTAACCTACTTAAGAGTTGAAATAAAAATGATGAGAAAATTTTGAAAATTTATTATGTTTTTGTATGAAGTATTTAAGAGGTCGTGTAAAAATTTTACGACGATTAGGAAGCTCGTTATTAAAAAATTAATATTTTGTTAAGAACAATTTTTTGAACAAATACAAAAAATATTTATTAATAAACTTTGTTTTGCTTCCGTTGCTTTCAGTATATTATAGATATTAAAAAGTAGATATTGACTAGATTCAATTTATTTATTTATTGTTCAATAACGAGCTTCCTAATTGTCGTGAAATTTTGATACGATCTTTTAAATACTTCGTACAAAAACATACCAAATTTTCCGAATTTTCTCAACATTTGCGATTCGGAACTCAACATCCTTAAACGTTGCGAACTTCAAGCGGTTATTTTTATCACGCCAATGTCATAAGAATTTGGTCAATGTAACACAAACAATATAATCGATTGTCTAAAATTTTTTAAAGTGTCGGAAACTTGCTTCTTTATGTCTGTATCCTTCTTGGGCTTCAAGGTCCGGGACTTGACAAGCAGCTTCGTCCAATGGTTGTGGGTGAAGCCATGGTTTTTCGTTCTGAAAGAGTAAGGAAAAATAAGCAGGTTTCGGTGTGGGGCTCCTTACAAATTATAGTCCCAGCGTGGATTGTATGATTTATAAAGAGAATGGTAAAAAGCATGTCGATATAGAACTCACGTCTTTATGAAAGACCCTCGAGACCACGCTCATGGGGCTGCCTGCATTTTTCACCTGAAAAACGAGCCATGAATTCTTAACTAGTTTGTAAAAGCTTTTTCCCTCTTTTCTCCTTCCAACTTCTACACTTTTCTGTTGCTTTCGTTTTTATTGCTAAATAAATTCATAAATTCGAGAAAAGTACTGATTGCCAGGGGTTTTAATTAACGTTATTCACGAGATTGCCATCTTTGCTCCTAGTGCACTGCACCCTCGACCAACAAATTCGAACAAAAATTCTTTAAGGACCTTGTACAGCGACGTTCAAATCTAAATTTTTCTTTTCAGTTTTTCTTACATACAAAATGGTTTGCGAACCCAAGTTCATTAAAAAAAGTTGTAACAAATTGACTAAAGAACAACATATACTCTAAATCCAAGATTCTCCGAGGTAATTTGTATTTTTTATATAGTAAACAAAATTTTGAAAAAACTTTACGAGCGATTTTTTTGAAAAAATAAATAAAGCTTCTTCGATGTTGCACAAAAGTGTATGCAAAATTTTAAGAGGCATCACCATTTAGAAATCGAAATACTTAATGTTGAAAATTGCAACTTTTAACACACACTCTTATAAGAAACTACTGAAAATTGTAATTTTTATAAATAAATGTCTCGACTTCTACATGGTGAAACCTCTTAAAATTGCCCGAGCTATTAGAGATCATTGTTTTCTTTGCGTGGAGCAAATTAAAAAGAAATCTATCGATAGAAAATTTTGCAAACAACGTCCTTAATGAAATTTCAATCAGGATATGCTCGTTACTTGTATTCGTAAATAATATAAGCCGATAATTGTCCATTAAAATATCGTTAGTCGGTCGACACGGGCAAAAAGTAATATCCGGCCGATTTCGACGTTGAAATTTGATCAAATACACATTTCATTGGTCTCAGTAACGTACGTCAGGATTTTTGAGTACGCAGCAAGTAAGTGGCACGTATCTTTTGGTCCCTGAAAATTGTCCGTCTCTCCACCATGCCGTTTCGTTATAATCGCCATCCCCGTAGATCCCACAACAATTGAACTGAAATAAATAAATATCCAGAAAAATAAGAATTTTTCCGCAAGGAATCATTGATCGGAAAATCGCCAACCCAAAAAGTGCAATTAACATTTTCATTTTATTTATATTTTTATTAATTTTTACTTTTATTAGTATTAATAAATTAATATTAATTTATTAATAAATAATAAATAATAAGTAATAATAATAAATAATAAATTATTGATTATTAATTTATTAATATTAATATTTATTATTAGTATTTTCGTACCTTGTATTGTGCGAAATCGAGACTGTGGCTAAATGCAATGTCACTGGTGGGATCGTGTCCATAATGTTCTGCAAGCCTGTTCAAAAGTCTGCCCTCAAGACCCGACATGGTTCTCACTGACATGAAACCACCGACGCCTACAGCCGCTAATTCCGCAGCTATCAGAATTATCAGCATTGCCATGTACTATAAAAAACACGTGTAATGTCAAACATTCGTCACTTTATTCCGGTAGCAATAAAAACGAGATTTATTTGTAATTTATTGCGACGTACTATTGCCAGAATACATTGATTTCCTCGCAGGGATGCTTGACATCCAAAGAATCCAACGGTAAGGACAATGGAACCGAGACCGAGAATACTGTACGACACGAGATATATAGTCTCGTGTGGTGTGGTGTTCTCAACGAATAAATTGAACAAGTAACCGTTGCTCGGTTCGAGTAGGAGCCAGACACCGATCACGAGAACCATACATCCCGTCAACTGTTATTAAGGCACATTATTAAGGGAAAAACAATGAAATTAAATTTTACCAAATTACATTGATTTTCATCAACGATTTCTCTTCCCTATTGCCCAATTTACACATCACAAAATTGCACACCCTTAAGAAATCAACTATGGAAGCAGCTTCCATTTAATCGCTCATTTTACAATCAATAAACAATTTTTCGACTGAAATTTCTCGGCCAGAAATAATTCACTCGAAACTGACAATAATGAGTGGTAAAAAAAAAGGTAAATATTTACGAGTAGTCTTTTAGCAAAAAACCCTCTTAAAATCTTTGACGACGTGTGATATTGATAAAACATGATATTACGAATAATTTTGAAAAGGAGGAAATTAAAAAAAAAGCAAAAGAAAAAACAAGATTTTGTTTTTGTGACTCAGCTACTGTACGCATTATATTTTTTCAGTTTTTATTATTCCAAACTCATAGAACTCTGAGCAAACGCTCGGAATTTTTGTAAAATTACAAAATTTAAACAAAGCACGAATTTTGCATGCAGAAGCATGAGAGGTTAGTAAAGCACGAATTTAATAGGCAGAAGCAAAGAGAGAGAAAATTCAAACATTTTCCTTATTTCGTCTTTTTTGCTTCCTCATAGAGGAAACTATGTGACGGTGAAATTTTTTTTTTTTCCAGTTTTCAATGTCAATGCGCTGAAAATGTCCCGAAACATCGAAAAATCATATCTCGAAAAAATGTCCGGATGTGTGTGTGTGCGTATGTTATGGCACTGTAAAATTCAAACGTTCATAACTCGAGAACGGTTTGAGCTACAGGGCTCCCGTTTTGCACAGATGTTGATCCGTACAAGCTCTTCATTCTCTGAGAATTTTGTTGGAATTGCTAGAAAAATACAAATTCTAAGGCATTTTGAAATTTTCAAAAAAAAGGGTTTCGACGCTCTAACTTCCGCAAATTTTAAGATTTATTACTAATTTTTTTTTTTATAAATAGAGTATCATAATAGGAAAGTTGATATTGAATTTGGGGAATATCGGTCGAACAGTTTAAATTTTCTGATTGTTTCGAATTTTACGAAAATGTGAGTTTTTTGAAAAATCGTCCAACCGCTCTAATTTCTGCAAATTTTGTTAAATATTGTGTATGTACTTCCTCTTTACTTTCTATTTCATTGATAATAACGCTTGAAAAAAAATTTGCGAATGTTTTTCATAAAAGGACCACTTGTAAATATTTACCAAAAAAAAAAAATAATACTACTTATTTGCACTAACGAGAAATGAGCGATGTTGAGCAAACTCATAATTCACTCGGACATGAATTATTAGCATCGAATCATGTGGGCAAGCATGTTCGTGGTAACCAATTAGTGAGCCAACTCGGTTTGGCATTGCAAATTATAATTCATAATTACCCATATACACAAATTGAAGAGAAAAACTGCAACTTTCCAGTACTTCATTTCCATTGGTCGTCAGTTTTTTCATCCAACACTCGTTGACCTGAGTTCAATAAAAAAATATTTTTCCATTAGCGAACAGTCGTTCAGTTGTTGATTGCATAGAAACACTAAATAATTGAGGACACGCGCAATTTTTTTCGAGATGCAAATTACCACATTTACAGTCGCGAATTAATTATTTAATTCGTAATGAGCAGAGAACGAATATATCGTTATACCGTGTCATTTCGTTCGCGAACGAATAACGAAGCAATGTGAAACTAATGTATACGCGCCAACGCGATTAATCGCACGTTAATTACTCGTTGCATTTAAATTTTTCCTTCTAGGCCTGTATCACGTAAAATTGCTCATCGTCAAGGTCAATCAACGAGGGATGCAAAATTCGAAAACCAAAGTGTAGTTTTTTCGTACGAGAAAAAAAAACTTTTTCTATTAAGGTATTACTATCACGAAACGACTATATTTAGGGTTCTTTCAAAATTTTGTACAAACGTTTTTGGCACCAAAACTAACAGTTTTCTTCTATGAAGAAAAATTTTCTGACGTTTAGAATTTGAGATATTTCATTTCCAATTTTTTATTTTTCACATCTAAACACACGTGTAAATTGAAGTCGCGTTTCTTTTGTTTTTTTTTCTTGCAACTTTTAAACGAAACGTGTCTTCAATTTACACGCGTTCAGATGGGAAAAATAAACAAATTGGAAATTAAATATCTCTAATTCTGAACGTCAGAAAATTTTTCTTCATAGAAGAAAACTGTTAGTTTTGGTGCCAAAAAAGTTTATACTAAATTTTGAAAGAACCCTAAATAAAATCGTTTCGTGATAGTAATTTTACGATTTTGTCTTCAAGTCCTAATAAAAGATTTCCTTGCATTCAAACGATGCAAGCTCCAACATCGTGAATAGATCCACTCCTTCGTACGTTATTGACTTGGTAAAAATTGATCAAAACTGAAAAGTCAGTTGCTGATTAATTCCTTCGATTTCTAAACAATTGTGCAATATTTTTCATCGTCATTATCACGACTCCGGAATAAATATTTCTCCTCGTTTTCATCCGTTTGAAGAAGCTACTAATTTTTTGAGCAGCTTCTCCAAAAACGTCACGTTTTTTTTTGTGTTTTTGTTGAACGAGTTGCTGAACTAGCAAATCGAAATAATTTCTTACTCAGTCGTCGAAGGCTCAACTATTTCAGTTTGCAAATGTGCCAAAAGCTTTCGCTATCATTAAGTCACGGAGTTGATGGTAAAACTCGACTGCGTTGTATTTTGAAAAAGGCCACTCGTTAGATTCGTTTTTTAAAGCCGTATGAGAAAACGACAATAAAACGATCGACGTGTGTAGTGCAAACTGAGAATTCACGATCCGCTTCTAATTACTCGAAGCACTATCTGGGCTCGGTGGAGAGTTCAAAGCTCCAGTGCTGGGATTAAAACTATTCACGCGCAAGTCGCGACAAGAGAAAAACGGCAATAACGGTAGGAGTGGTACGAAGGGCACTAAGCACTTTGGTAACCAGAGCTCTGAACAATTTTTGCTTTTGTATAACGTCGCTGCATATTTTTGATTCTACAAATATTTCACTTTATTAGCGTGACGTATCGTCATCACGCTAACCGTATTGTTTTTCATATCGCAAAAAGGTCGAGACTTGTCGAGACTTTTATCGAGCTTCACCCGTCAATTTAAGAACGTTGTATATGCTAAATTTTCTTCTGATAGAATTCCTTTAAATGTATTCCAGTAAATATGCGTTTTATATTTTTTTAATTTTTGTAGAAACGTTTTTTTATGGCCCTAAATTGATTTTTTGACGAAAATGAAAATTAAGGACGTTGTTGGAAAATTTTCTATCGATAGAATTCCTTTAAATTTGCTCCACACAAAGAGAATAATGGCATCCAATTGCTCGCGCAATTTTAAGAGCTTTCACCACGTAGAAGTCGAGATATTTATTTATAAAAATTACAATGTTCAGTGTGTGTTAAAAGTTGCAATTTTCAACATTAAATATTTCGATTTCTAAATGGTGAAGCCTCTTAAAATTTGCATAAACTTTTATGTGACATCGAAGAAGCTTTATTTACTTTTCCAAAAAAATCGGTCGTAAAATTTTTTCGAAATTTTGTTTATTATATAAAAAATACAGATTACCTCGGACAATCTTGGATTTAGAGTATGTTGTTCTTTAGCAAATTTGTAACAACTTTTTTCAATGAACTTGGACTCGCAAACCATTTTTTATGTAAAAAAAAACTGAAAAGAAATATTTAAATTTGACCGTCGCCGTACAACGTCCTTGAAACACGATTTTTCCCCATAATCTTCGATAAGAAAGCAAAATAATGAGATAACGCTGTTCTGCTAATTTTCTTTGCGACGGAATTCACTTTGCCTTTAATTTTCAACGATACACTGTCTTTTCCATTATTCTTCTATTGACAAATAATTTTTTTTCTCTTTGAGAATCGTCTCGATTGACGATTCAATAATTATCAAAAGAAATTGAGATTTTTAATTTTTAATGAGATCCTAAGCGTTTCTCCAAAATTGCTCACCACCAGCTACAACGTCAGATTGAACGTCTCTTGAAAAAATTCTCCTTTAAAAACTCTGAGCTACGAGCAAAAAAGAGCAAAAAATGTTTTCGACCATTCTTACCGCGTTAAGGCGAATATCTCTGATTTTTTTTGTCTCCTCGGAGCATGAACGATAAACGCTTGTGTGTCGGGGGTTAATTAGAAGTGGAGGCCTTTGAGCTCATCGGGTTTCTCGAAAGCAGAGGGTGGACGTTTCAGGTCGAGCGAGTATACGAAAAAGGTAAAGAGGGATGAGCGAGAGGCAAACACGTTCACAGGTGGTTGACTTTCTTGGCACACACACAATTCGTAATTCACTCGAACGAAGCCGGTCTAGCAATCAGTAGGAAAGCTCACTCGGTGCTGATGCTGATCCGAGGAGGAAAAAGGGGAAAAAATAAAATAAAATGAAAAAGCGAGAGTGGCGATGATGGGATTGACGAGAATGTCCGAGAGAGAAAATTAAATCGACATAGACATAAATCGACAAAATAGAAAATAGAAACTTGTTGAAAATTCACAATGCTGCTCGTTTACGTGTTAATTTTCGCGTTCAAACTTGCACACTCACTTTTTTTTAAAAAACAGTACGAAAGCGATTTATTTTCAAATCATGTTTGCAAATATTTAGAACAAGTTTTTTAGTCCTGATATGAAGGAAATTGCTACGCTCGGCTGTTCGATCACCGTGTGATCTCGAGTCGTGGGAACGTCGATGTAAACTGTGCGTCTGGCTTGTAGAGCCCAGAGCTCTCCCGTATCATCTGTCCAGGAAGCTACGCTCGCTTCGATGATCTTTCCATCTCGCTCTTTCCCTCCTGCGATGAGCTCACAACCCTTACCGCGCGTAATGTTTGCCTCGTTCGGGTACGAGGCCGCGTCGTTTATCGGGGAAGTGGGGTACGTCCAGAAACCGCGTCTGCGTGCATCGACGAGTTGCTAGCGCCGACGCTCTCCACTATATATCGTTTCTCTGTCTTGCAACCCCCGCTCTTTCCTTCTCTCCGCGTCTATGCCATTTTGTTTTTTTTTTTTTTTCATTTTTTTCCACTTTTCCGTCGTGTAATCATGTCCGGACGCTCGTCATGCGAAGCTCGACTTTTGTTAACGCTTTTCTTTTGCTCTCCCTATTTTTCGGTCGATGGTCCATTATTTTTTCTGACTGAATTGTCTCACTTTTTTTTTTCCCTCACGATGTTACTGCGTTGAATAACCTTTTGGCATTTGGAATTTCTTGAATACGATCTATAATTTAAGGACGTTGTATGGCGACGAAATATAAATTTTTTTTTTCAGTTTTTTAAAAATACAAAATAGTTCGCGAGTCTAAGTTCATTGGAAAAAGTTGTTACAAATTTACTAAAGGACAGCATACTCTAAATTCAAGATTTTCCGAGGTAATCTGTGATTTTTATATAGTAAACAAAATTTCGAAAAAATTTTACAAACGATTTATTTGAAAAAGTAAATAAAGCTTGTTCGATGTTGCATAAAAGTGTATGCAAAGTTTTAAGAGGCTTCACCGTTTATAAATGGAAATATTTAATGTTGAAAATTGCAACTTTTAACACACGCTCTTATGAGGAATTACTGAAAATTGTGATTTTTCTAAATAAATATCTCGACTTCTACATGGTGGAACCCCTTAAAATTGCGGGAGCTATTAGACATCACTGTTCTCTTTGTACGGTGCAAATTTGAAGGAATTTTATCGATAGAAAATTTACGATGTTGAAGTTTGCATCGATGGGATGCAACGAAAAACAATTGTTTGTTCAATATAAAAAACCGTGACAATTTTCCTACCGATTTTATCTCTGGATGAAAAAAAAAAGTTGGTTTTATTGTCCAGACAAAATATTGAATAAGAATTTCAAGATTTTGTCAATAAAAAACGAAATTTCGTTGCATTACATCGATGCAAACTTCAACATCGTGAAAATTTAGCATACAACGTCCTTAAGTAGGTGGTATAGGAAAGTGAATAAAACGCGAAGAAGAGGCTCGATTAAATATAATAAAAGTCTTATTATTTATTAACAAGGTGTTTTTCTTTTCGTTGGCATTTGTTTTTTATACAATAATCGTCACACGCATGACGATAAATTAAGTACTATTAAACGGCGAGTAAAATAATAACACGACATTGGTTCGTTGATTGTTGATTGTCAGGTATTTTCTCTCGTGACGGCTCTTCGCAATGAGATCAAGAGAAATTCATGATACATTTTTGTAAGGAATATTGCTCCGCCGTAGTGGAAGACGATAAAAAAAAAAAATCATCATAATAATTGAAAAAAAAAACAACAAAAAATAATACGAGTAATGTGGCCATTCAAGTAGACCGGAAATTAAATTCCAACAGTCGAATTCTCGGGTCACGAGAATTAATCAATTTTTGCCATACTTCTGAGGAATAAAAAAAATATGAAAACGTGTCCTTCGGGCAAACATAATTCGGGCAGTTTTGTGCTTGGCTCTCGACTTGCCATTTGTTTTTTCTCTGATAAAATGAAGAAAAAAATGTTTCCCGAATCGTAGAAATTCGATCGCGACAACAAAGCATAGTCGACTCTGATATTTTCCATCCACACTCAATATCTCGATTATCATCCTATTATCTATATTTATAAAATGCTTATATTTGTTGGGCATTCGATTCTCAATCGAATCTCAGTCCGAGTCTCTTGAGCTCTGCACAATATTCTCAATAATTTTCATTTCTAATCAATGCCCGCTTGCGCCTGCGTCGATACAATTGGCGCAATCAATGTCCATAAATAATAATTAAAAGGTTCGTGGCACAGTTTTTTCAATTTTTATCCAATCGCTCAAGGCCCAATTTTCGGTAAAACGAAATTTTCGACCGCGACTCGATGAAATAGATTTTATAATAAAACGTTACAATTATGTTGCGAAAAAACTGGCAGAAAAAAATTCCATTTAATCGTCGATAAATTTCATTCAATGTCACCTTCAAATTCTTATATTTACATATATTATTGTTATATGAGCAAACACAATTGTATAAATAAAATGACAATATTTTACAACATTGATATAAACGGTTAATCCGATTAATGTACAAATTTTATCATCGAATCTCAACTCGTTATGAAAATACATTCTTTCTCGCACACTCGCTCACTTCTATATAGATAATTCTTTGTGTATATATATATAATATATATGACGTTGCATTTGCGTGAAAATGATCAAGTTTATCGAGAGTCCTTCCCCTTTTGACCACTCGATCACTATCCCCCGTTGACGTTCTCATTCGCCAACGTTGCACGCACTTTTTATGGACGGTTTTAAAACTGTTGACGTACTCAACAGTCCAGACACGAAAAAACGTAAAAATTGCTCGTGTTTTGGGTTTGAGAATATTTCACTGACTCATCATGCAGATCGATTAGTCTCAAATCTTTGAAATTCCATTATCTTTTTATTTCATCAATCGTAATGACCTTTGGCTCATCGAGTCGTCATGGTGATGATTGTCGTTAAGGCACATGTTCCAGTTGGACCGAGACAGCGTTGTTTCGTTCGTTTGTTTGCTTGTTGTTTCAGATCGTAGGATTGCAAATTTTTGACTTTAGCGTCAGTCACATGATTGTTTTTTTTTTGTTTTCTTTTGCGAAACTTTAGCAATCGTTGGGACGGATATTGAAATGAGTGCTTTATAAATTACAATTCTGTGGTTGTTTCGACGGGACTCTGTTCGCCGAGATAAGTAAATCCGAGATGGGAATAATCCTTTCTTTCGCGGAAAGTAACGTTGTCGTTTGAGGGACTTGGACTGAGCAGATCTACGGAATGATTGTAAAGCGGATTCAGCACCGGAGTCGTGTCGTGATTGTTCAGTGTATTCGTGTTACTCGATGTTGCATTTTTTCTGCCGAGGGTCGAACGACGAATCGATTGAACATTCGTGTCCCCGTGATTACCAACTATGCTCGAGGCTCGGGCTGTCGTCGCTGCTTCCGAACTTACGGGACTTTGTTGGCCTGCGTTTTGTAGAAAATGGAAATTTATTTTTATCTCATGGTGGTCGATTTTAGTCTTTGATACACAGGGAGAGAAAATTATATGAAAAATCATATCGCATCATAGTTCTCTGACACCGTATCGTCGCTTTGACAGATTTTTCCAAAGGTATTGGAATTTTTTATTTTAACACTAGCAAACCTTTTTTAAGAACGTTGTATGCTGAATTTTCTATCGACAGAATTCCTTTTAATTTGCACCACACTTAAGAGAACAGTGATCTCTAATAGCTCGCACAATTGTAAGAGGTTTCACCATGTCGAAGTCGAGATATTTATTTATAAAAATCACAATTTTCAGTAGTTTCTCATAAGAGCGTGTGTTAAAAGTCGCAATTTTCAACATTAAATATTTCAATTTCTAAATGGCGAAGCCTCTTCAAACTTTGCATAAACTTTTATGTAACATCGAAGAAGCTTTATTTACTTTTTCAAAAAAATGGTTCGTAAAATTTTTTCGAAATTTTGTTTATTATATAAAAAATACAGATTACCTCGGACAATCTTGGATTTAGAGTATGCTGTTCTTTAGCCAATTTGTAACAACTTTTTTCAATGAACTTAGACTCGCAAATCATTTTGTATGTAAAAAAAAAACTGAAAAGAAAAATTTAGATTTGACCATCGCCATACAACGTCCTTGAATTACAAACCCGGGTAAATATTCAGCCCGCAAATTTCTTGTTCGTAAAATCGTTTTGAAAGCAATAATCTAACTCATGAGTACATGGATCTTTTCGTTTTTTCATGCCAAAAAGAATGGTGAAGAGCAAATTAAATTTCATCAAGGTTTCGCAGGTGAAAAATCGATTTAAATAACTAAAAGTGCTGAAAATTCTCAGCTCGTCTACCCCAGTTTGTAGTTCTAGAGCTAAATAGGGCAAAAAATTCCTATGTATTCGCTAAAATCTCTCAGAGAGGCGACACGGTACCAAGGAACTATGATGCATAGTAATTTTTGTTATTATTTTATTTCCCTGTAGGAATAATTCAATGTAAGAAGAGGGAAGCTGAATATTGTTTCAATATACGTACCAGTGCTGTCGCCATGATCCTTGGTGATGTAACTGACATTGTCAAGGCTGAAGGCGTGATTTTTGTTGCTGAAATCGAGCTGCAAATCATTGTAACTGTCATTGTCGTCGTTTGGTACGCTCATGCGTAAAACTTGAGTCTCGTACTCTTTAAGATCGGTTTCGACAAAGACGGGATCGTAACGAGGAACAACGTACATTCGTTGCATTCGTTCCTTGTATGCTTTGTACCTGAAAGGCATAAATAAACAAAAATTTCCAGTGTTATTTCGAGGAGTAAGTGAAACTTTGGTACGAGATATTCATTCTCGCGGATTCGTCGACACTGCCAATTTCCTAGTTTGTCGTTCTGCCTCGTCTGTCACTGAGAAACGAACGAGCGAGTTTACCGGAAAGTATAAATTAACGCAAATGGAATTAATGAAGCGAACCGCCGAGTTAAGTTTTCTCGTGTATTCCGAAACGCTGTTCACAAAGACAAAACGATAAAAAAAACGAAATGTGACTGAATGGGTCTGGCGAATTGAAACGAAGCGGGAACGACGATACGCGTCATGAAATGATTGCAGTCACCTGGATTAATTTAAAAAATAGTTGATAAAAATTAAGATGGAACGAATTTATCAATCCAGATGCTTTTTTTCAATCTAAAAATTCATGATAGAAAGAGCGCGATGCTGTTTCGTTCTTGGATATCGTGTGACGAATATGCTTGGAAAATTGTGAACGAGGCTGAAAGTGACTACTTTGATTCCATTTGGAAATGTTTGGCAAATATGTACCGAACGATGGATCGAAGGAAATTCGATATAGATGATAAAAAATAATGAAAAAATAGAAAAAAAAACAAACAAACAAACAAATTGGTTTAAGGACGTTGTATGCAAAATTTTCTATTGATAGAATTCCTTTTAATTTGCACCGTACAAAGAGAATACTGATTTCTAATAGCTCGCGCAGTTTTAAGAGGTTTCACCGTGTGAAAGTCGAGATATTTATTTATAAAAATCACAATTTCCAGTAGTTTCTCATAAGAGCGTGTGTTAAAAGTTGCAATTTTCAACATTAAATATTTCGATTTCTTAATGGTGAAGCCTCTTAAAACTTTGCATACACTTTTATGCAACATCGAAGAAGCTTTATTTACTTTTTCAAAGAAATGGTTCGTAAAATTTTTTCGAAATTTTGTTTATTACATAAAAAATACAGATTACCTCGGACAATCTTGGATTTAGAGTATGTTGTTCTTTAGTCAATTTGTAACAACTTTTTTCAATGAACTTAGACTCGCAAACCATTTTGTATGTAAAAAAAAAATTGAAAACAAAAATTTGGATTCGGCCGTCGCCATACAACGTCCTCAAAGGGGATGGAGTGCTAAATAAATCGGAATAAATTTGACTTACCTAGACCACGAGACGCATATGTAAATAATGCCTGCAATCCCGAGGAAAATAATAAGGCAAGCGATTATTATTAGCGCGTAGGGAAAAACTTCGCCGCTGAATGCGATTGCTGTTTGCGTTCGAACCGATTGTTCGGCAAGGACAACCGGCTCGTGAATGTCTATGGCATTCGCCCGAATTTGCGTTGATACGTCAAACGTAATCGCCGACATTGCACTCTTTTCACGAATTGCTCTGTAAACGAAAAAAAAATAAAATAAAAATGAAGCAAAAAATTAATTTCTCCAGGTCGATTCCGCAGTCGTAAAAAAAAAAGGAAAAAATAAAATAAACTCACTTGATCAATTTCGTGTCGTTTCTGTCGAGTATACTTCCGGTATTGGGATCGACAGCGTAAAACCAAATGTCCGAACCTTCGGGATGATTTTCAACGGTTCCATTTTTAGTGAGTGTTTTTCTAACGGTAATTCGATCGATTCCAATGAGCAGACCGGTTTTTTCCTCGATCGATCTGCTTATTTTGGTAGCTTCTTTTTGTAGGGTTTCGGGAGCTGCGTCTTGGATGCCAAGAACCAAGAGATTTTCGGGATCGATTATGTTGACGATTACCGAGGCTTCGGCCGTGTTGTAGCTCGTCGTTGAGTTTGGATTGTCACGAACTTGTACGTTGAACTTGAACGGTAGCTCGTCACTTTCGACGTTGTCGAAAGTACCGATCGTCTTGATTATACCGGAGGAAGGATCCATCGAGAGATACTGAGTTCCACGTCCATCCAACATTTTGTACTCGAGCTTACCGTACTTGCCGTTGTCGTGATCGTTCGCTTTGATTTGAATGACGGTCGAGGAAAATTGGGCGGAACGTAGAATTGCCGCGAAATAACGTTTTTTTCGTAAATCTTGTGGATCCTCGGGAAAAACGAATTCAGGCTTGTTGTCATTTACGTCAACGACTTGAATCTTCACCATGGTCGTGTTACGATCGGCATTCAAAAGACCGGAAAGTGACTCCAGTTTTATTTTTATTTGATAAAATTCCGTTTTCTCATAGTCCAGAAAAGCTTTTTTTAATCTCAGAGCACAATTTCTTTCTTCGGTTACGTTTGCCTCGAACAAACCATCCTCGTTGCCACTGTAAATCTCACACTTGAGAGGCGTCGAATCGTGATTGTGACTGTTTATTATCGTTATTATTTTAATCAACGTATTGTTTCGAGCGTTCTCAGGTACTTCGACGTTGTAAGAATCTTCGGCGAAACCCAAGCCAATTTCCGGCGCTACCGTCGCTACGTGTCTCACGTAAATCGGCACCGTCGTCACTGACGAAAGCTGAGGCTCACCGAGGTCGTAAGCTCGAACATCCACCTGCGAGCCAAACATATTTTTTGGTTAGAACAAATATATTCTCCGGAGAATCTCATGCTAAATAAGTTATTGAGATATTTTTTTATTAAGGATGTTGAGTCCTAAATGGCAAATGATGAGAAAATTCTAAAGATTTGCTATGTTTTGAATTAAGGACGTTGTATGGTGACGCAAAATTGAAATTTTAGTTTTTAGTTTTTTTTTACATACAAAATGGTTTGCGAGTCTAAGTTGATTTAAAAAAGTTGTTACAAATTGACTGAAGAACAACATACTCTAAATCCAAGATTGTCCGAGGTAATCTGTGATTTTTATATAGTAAACAAAATTTCGAAAAAATTTTACGACCGATTTTTTTGAAAAAGTAAATAAAGCTTGTTCGATGTTGCATAAAAGTGTTTGCAAAGTTTCAAGAGGCTTCACCAATTAGAAATAGAAATATTTAATGTTGAAAATTGCAACTTTTAACACACGCTCTTATGAGAAACTACTGAAAATTGTGATTTTTATAAATAAATATCTCGACTTCTACACGGTGAGACCTCTTAAAATTGCGCGAGCTATTAGATATCACTGTTCTCTTTGTGCGGTGCCAATTTAAAGAAATTCTATCGACAGAAAATTTTGCATACAACGTTCTTAAGTATTTGAGAGATCGTGTAAAAATTTCACGGCGATTAGGAAGCTCGTTATCGGACAATTAACATTAATAAATTAAATGTAGCCAAATGTAGTTTTATGGAAACTGGTATAACTTTGCGATAAGTTTTTTTTTTGACCTTTCAATTTTTAAATATCTACAATATACTGAAAGCAACGGAAACAAAACGAAGTTTCTTGATAAATATTTTTTGTATTCGTTTGAAAAAATGTTCTTAAAAAAATGTTGATTTTTCAATAACGAGCTTCCTAATCGTCGTAAAATTTTTACACGACCTCTTGAAGACTTCGTACAAAAACGTACTAAATTTTCACAATTTTCTCATCATTTTTTATTTCAACCCTTAAGGTGGTTGTAATATTGATGACAGAATTTTTAAAATTTGGTATGTTTTTACATCAAGTATTCAGGAGGTCGTGTACAAATTTCACGACGATTAAGAAGCTATTTATTAAACAGTCGTTGGAATGCAATGAAGTTGCGTTTTTTCTTGAGCAGAACAATGAACCCATTGTTTTAGGATCCAAAGACAAAATCAGTACGAAAATTGTCATGATTTTTAAAATTGAACAAACAATGAAAAAGTATTTTTCGTGTTGGACCGATGGAAATATGGGAAGAGAAATGTCAGCGGAAATCTACTGTATATCGAAACATAGAGCTCACGCAATTTAGTGTGAAATAATAAAACTTGAAGAGCTAAATGGATTTGGGTCAAGTGCAACTTGTCGAAGGACGGCTTATTATAGAATTTTGATATTTCTCTAGGGTTATCGAGGCGACAAAATGCACTTGCGTTATTTCGCGCTCGAGTTGATTTATTCCATCACACAAAATCCTCCGAGGTTCTATTAGCCTTGGAAACGAATCCACACATTCAGCGAATAGCAAGTTCTGTGATTGCGTTAACTTGCAGGAAATTTCGGAGAGTCACGACGGATTGAGAGAAAAATTGTATCGACGAAGAAAAATTTAATGAGAGAAAAAAAAAAAAACAAACTTTACCTGATACTCCGAATCTGTTTCTTTTCTCAAGTCATCACGAACCGTCATGATGCCCGTGTCCGGATCAATGACAAAATATTTATTGGCAATACCTCGTCCGGTTATTTCGTAGCGAATCTGTAAAAACGATTACGTGCGTTTCCCAGTGAGACAAGGCTCAACATTTTTTTTTTTCTACTAATTTATCCCACGAAGCTCGAAGCAATAAAAATTTGGACATTGGTTCGTTATTTGTGAAAAAAAAAAGGTTCACACTGTTTACCTGATTTCCAGGCGCAGTGCCGTCGGAATCTTGAGCAAGGAGGTTAATAACTACGGTGCCAATTGGCACGTCATCGTCGAGGGTTATCGGCCTCGGTACCAAAGTGAAAACAGGTGGAATGTCGTTTACATCCTATTGGAAAAAAAAAAAAGATAAAAAGTTAATTACAACGTGACGGTAAATTGACTGCAAAATTCATGAACCAATGACCACGATTCAGAGAATGTATCAAAAGGAAAGGAGTCACTGATCCAAGCATTTCTTTTTTTTTTAATATGGAGAAAATGACATAAAAAATTATCATGGCATAGTGCTCTGGTCCCATGTCGTCCCTCTAAAGAATTTTAGCAAAAACATAGTAATTTTTCATTAATGTGCAATGAAAAATTAGCGGAAATTTCTCGACCTACTACCGATGAAAAATTACTAGGAAATTGCTCAAATTTCTCAGAGTCACGATATCGTACCAGAGAATTATGATTTCATCATATTTTGGTATTTACAATCACCACTTTTTCCAAAAACCGTTCAAAATTGTTCTTTTCGTTTAAGGACGTTGGCTACACACGTTGCCATGTTAAAAGCATAGGAAAACTCTAAGTGATTAGAATTTAATGAAATTTGGTGGAGTATATTCTTTAGTATTAAATATTAATATACACATTTTTTAAGATTTTTCTTCTACATAGTTTTCGAGTTATTGAACACTAGAGTTTACATGCATAAGCATAGGATTCAGATATATATAGATATATCTTTTGTATATTGTAAACTCCAATTATTCGACAACTACGTAAAGGAAAAATTAGAAAAAAATAGTGTCATCGTATTTGATGCTAAAGAATGTCGTGACCAAATTTTATTAAATTCTTATCATATTCTCGTACGTAGCCAACCTCCTTAACATTGATAAAGAATAAAACCTCGTGTTACATTGAGGAGTGGGAAACGACTCTTGAAATTATTTTTCAGGACTTGCGGTTTTTTTTGAATATTTCAAAGTTTCATACTCTCCCAAATAATTTGTGGGAGCATTTTTTTTTTTGATAATGATGCTCAACAAAAAAATTTGGTCGTTTTTTGTGGAAAATGGCGAGTGTGAATATTTACCTTGACGTTTGATAGAATGTTCTATTTTATATTTTAATATTTTTAAGGGCTCCTATCGAGATGGACCCAATTTTGTTCTTTCATCATTTTTCGTCTCAAATGGTGAAACATGAAGGTTTTCATGGAAAAGAAAATTAAAAAAAAAAACACACTTCGTTTGGGTTTGAACCTTTCGTGGTTTCTCAATCGAGGGCAGACGCGTAATTGCATCTCATTCAATCCCAAATTACCTGAACATTGATAATGACGCGTGTCGTTGATCCAGGCAAGTTGCTATTATTCTCGAGCGTGCCTATGATCAAAATGTGCTGGTTATCCCGTTCGTAATCCAATCCTCGAATAGTTTTGATAACTCCGGTTTTAGGATCGATGCTGAAGAGGTCGGTATCGCCTTGTTTTATGACGTAAGTTATTTGTTTCGTTGTGTCTGGATCATCGGCCTGATACGAATAATGTAAATATAATGGTAAACGAGTGAAAAATAAAAAGAAATTTTTTACGAGGACGAATGGAGAGGAAGAAATAAAAACTCACGACAACTTGAACGACCATGTAGTCTGGAACATTTTCTTTGACCTTGGCCTCGTAGCTGCTTTGATGAAAAATGGGAACTTCGTCTTCGACGTCCAGAACTTTGACCGTGACAGTCGCGGTAGCTAATCTGTGATCCGGTGCACCGTCCCTCGCAGTTATAACAAATTTGTACTCCTGTAAATCCCGGTGAGTAAAAAAAAAAAATTAGACCGATTGGACGATTTTTCAAAAAACTCAGATTTTCGTAAAATTCGAAAAATCATAAAATTTTAACCGTTCAACCGATATTCCCCAAATTTAATACCAACCTTCCTATTATGATACTCTATTTCTAAAAAAAAAAAAAATTAGTAATGAATCTTAAAATTTTTGGTAGTTAGAGCGTCGAAACCCTTTTTTTGAAAATTTCAAAATGCCCTAGAATTCGTATTTTTCTAGCAATTCCAACAAAATTCTCAGATAATTAAGAGCTTGTACGGATCAACATCTGTGCAAAACGGGAGCCCTGTAGCTCAAACCGTTCTCGAGTTATGAACGTTTGAATTTTACAGTGCCATAACATAAACACACACACACACATCCGGACATTTTTTCTAGATATGATTTTTCGATGTTTTGGGACATTTTAAGCACATTGATATTGAAAAGTGGAAAAAAAAAATTTCACCGTCACATAGCTTCCTCTATGAGGAAGCAAAAAACAATAAAAAAAACATGGAGGAAAAAAAATACAGGTAAAAGTTGAAAAAGATAATAAAAAGCCTACGTGATTTTGTTCGTAATCGAGGGCGATTTTCGTAAGCACGTCGCCAGTTTTTGGTTCGACCGTGAACGGAATATCGTCAGGTGCGAAATAAGTAACCTCCGCGTTGATTCCCTCGTCCGCATCGTCCGCGTGGACCCGTCCTATTAATTTTCGTGCTTCTCCCTCCTTGACTGTAAATTCGTACGGAAGGCCATCGAATTCAGGATTTTTGTCGTTTATGTCGGTCACTTTGATATTAACCGTTGCCGTGCTCGACAGACCACCCGTATCTTCCGCCTTTATCAACTGTCCGAAACAAATGGAAAATTGCAGGTGTGCTTGGAAACATGTTTCAAGAAAATTCAACCTCGAACAATGAAATTCTTTTTTCTTTTTTTTTTCACATTTTTTTACGTCGTAGGGATTAGTCCTTAATTTTTTAAACTCAATAATGAAGAATTTTTTTTCGACGTCTCGCCTACGTTATTATTTTAACGCATATTACCAGCGTATACGGCGTAAAAATCGGTCCATGTACCGAGATCGATGTCCGATAAAATAGTATAAACGATTTATGAAAGTGCTGATGCATCTGAGCGAGCGGCATCTCGCGTAATGAATGGCTTTACAAGGCGCGATGGGATACTTTGTCTCTATGTTGCAAGAAGACGATTTTACCCACTTACCAGTTTATATCGCGTCAGGTCTTCCCTGTCCAACTTCCTTATAACGGTTATAACGCCTGACTTGTCACCGATCGAGAATTGCCTCAAGTCGTTGCCCGAAACAATCGAGTACGAGACGGGATCGTTTTCTGGATCGACGGCCTGCGATTGTGTTGAAATAAAATTAAACAAAAATACTTGCCAGTCAAATTTCAATACTTTCGTCACACTGGCTTGACTATGAAACAAATTTGATAAATATTTCAGAGTTCAGGAGGAAAATAAGTGAAAAATTACTAAACGATTTTCTTTAGGTTTCTTTCAAAATTTTGTATAAACGTTCTTGGCACCAAAACTAACAGTTTTCTCCTATGAAGAAACATTTTCTGACGTTTAGCATTCGAGATATTTAATTTCCAATTTTTTATTTTTTCCATCTCAACGCATGTAAATTAAAGTCGCGTTTCTTTTGTTTTTTTTTCTTGCAAATTTTTAGCGAAACGTGACTTCAATTTACATTTGTTTAGATGGGAAAAATAAAAAAATTGGAAATTAAATATCTCAAATTCTAAACGTCAGAAAAATTTTCTTCATTGGAGAAAACTGTTAGTTTTGGTGCAAAGAACGTTTGTACAAAATTTTGAAAGAATCCTAAATAAAATCGTTTCCTTAATCGTAATACCTTAACCCTTACTTGCCACGCCTCTGCAGAAAATTACGTACTTGCCACCATGGGGTAGATTTGTACCCCAGTGACAAAAATTGTTATAAAAAATGAACTACTGAATATTTCGACTTGAAAATTCTTGCAGAAAATATTGAAAGCTTTTTTAAGAAGATTGTTTGCTTCATATAGTCAAAAATAAAATTTAAGTACACTAAAAAAAATGCTAAAACCAATAAAAGTGGAAAAATTATTATTTTCCTTAATAGGCCTGGGGAAGTTTGTACCCCAAGGTGGGAAGTAAAGGTTAAAAGATTTGATCGAGAGTCTAGGTAATTATTCGTTCATATTTTATTGAAACCAGCGGAAACATTTTTCGCCGAATTTTCATATTTTTCGCTCAATTTCAAATGAAAAATTACTCCTCTTGCTGAAATCTCCCAAAGGCACGAAATGGTACCAGGGAACTATGATGTCATAATAATGTTTGATAAAATTTTCTCTCCCTGTTAGAATCGAGTTGAAAAACGATAAAAAGTAATATTGTGCGAACAGCGATGAAAGGAATGGATTTAGTTTCAATGAGCACCCACCGTGATCGTCGCCACAGTTGAATTGATGGAAGCACCCTCGCTGACCTGAACCTCGTAAACGTTTTGTTGAAACACCGGACTTCTGGTATTCGGTCCCGGTATTACATGAACTTCGACTATTGTCTGAGAGTATTTACCACCTTTGTCAGTGGCCTGTACCGTTATACTGTATTGTTCGTCGGCATTCAATTTTCGTACAGACTCAATAACACCGGTTTTTGGATCAATTTTGAATTTCTGCAAACCATTGTTGGAAACGTGGTAAATGCTGTACGTTATCTCGGCGTTTTCACCCTCGTCATTATCGGTGGCCTCGACCTTATTTAACGGCGAACAAAAAAAAAAAAAAACGTTTTAAAGCTCAACTAGCGAACCATTTTTTTTTTTTCTTTTAAATTTGGCACATGCAGTGGGGGGGGGGGGGGGGGGGATAATGCGATGAGAAACGGAGGAGAGTAATTAGTGAAAATGAGAGTTTTACCTTGGTCACTTGACGCCTGGACTCGCCGGCTTGTACCGTAATTGGAGGGTTCATTGGCAATTGCGGAGCGTTGTCGTTGACGTCGTTGAGAGTGACGACAAACGAGAGAGGCGAGGATGCCGCCACACCAGTTTTCTCTCGCGCAACCACCTGGAAACGAAATCGTCCCGGACTGGGTGGATCCCGATCAAGATTTTCCTCGTGAACGACCAACGAGCCGGACGAATCGATGGAAAAGAAGCCTGTTGTCAATTCGAACGTGTACGTCGGTTTCGGATCTTCGGCACCCTAAAAATAATGCAAAATAAATAACGTAAATTCTTAAATCAATAAACTTTTGTTTGAACGAGAAATATTCAATGGGCAGGGGAGGGCGACGCTGGCAGATTCGGGGCTATGAAATTTCGACTTTCAAGAGCCTGACGCGTTTAACGTCCAGACGCAGTTAAGGACGTTGTATCGCGACGGTCAAATGTAAATTTTTTTTTTTTTTTTCAGATTTTCTTACATACAAAATGGTTTGCGAGCCCAAGTTCATTAAAAAAAGTTGTTACAAATTGACTAAAGAACAACATACTCTAAATCCAAGATTTTCCGAGGTAATCTGTATTTTTTATATAATAAACAAAATTTCGAAAAAATTTTACGACCGATTTTTTTGGAAAATTAAATAAAGCTTCTTCGATGTTACATAAAAGTGTATGCAAAGTATCAAGAGGCTTCACCATTTAGAAATGGAAATATTTAATGTTGAAAATTGCAACTTGTAACACACGCTCTTGTGAGGAACTACTGAAAATAGTGATTTTTATAAATAAATATCTCGACTTCTGCATGGTGAAACCTCTTAAAATTGCGCGAGCCATTAGACATGACAATTCTCTTAGTGTGCGGTGCAAATTTAAAGGAATTCCATCGATAGAAAATGTTGCATACAACGTTCTTAACAAAACATTGCCACGTAATTACAAGACATTTTCATTACGCGTGACATATTCTGTGCCCGGAGAATTTCTTCTTTTTTATTTTTTTTTTATTTTTCAGTACTTGACCTCGAAAAACAACATTTGTCCAATGTGAGAAACGCAAGTAGTGTGGGAGCGAGAGAAAATGGGCAAAAACGTATTAAACAAAAAAAAAAATACAGAAACTTAAACGTTTGTACGTGCTGTACGCTCTAGGACAATTGCGACTTGTCGCGAACTAGGCTATCTTATGGATGCAATATCGCAGCACCGATAATTCAACTCTACAGCGAACCGACTCGAATTCAGCACGAGCTTGACCTCCGAGGGATTAGTGCATCGTGTATATGGGAACTGTGTGTATGTGTGTGTGTGTGTGTGATACAAGGAAAATTGCAATTCTTGGACGCGGCACGCTCTCATTATTCAAACGAGAATATTTCCAATTACAAAAGATTCGATATCCACCATTTCAACGTAAAGTGTTGCACGACTTTATATTAGAATAATGAAATGCAAGCAATAGAACGAGCTAACATTTAATTTCAATATCGCTTTGTCTCGGCGATGCCGTGCGGCTATGTAACATTTTAACCAAGCCACGAGTTCATCGTGCTCGTTTACCGAGAGCACAATGTTTTTTTTTTGTTTTTTTTTTTTACATTTTTTTCACGTTTTTTACGTCAAGCAATTTTTTACTTATTATACTCGTAAATATCCCTTACTTACCAAACCCCTGCAGAATTACGTACTTGCCACCATGGGGTAGATTTGTACCCCAGCGACAAAAATTGTTATAAAAAATTAACTGCTGAATATTTCGACTTGAAAATTGTTGTGGAACATATTGAAAGCTTTTTTTAAAAGATTGTTTACTTTATATAGCGAAAAATTAAATTTAAGTACATTAAAAAAAATGGTAAAACCAACAAAAGTGGAAAAATGACTATTTTCCTTAATAGGCCTGGGGTGGTTTGTACCCCAAGGTGGCAAGTAAGGGTTAAGCATGTTATTTAACCCTTTGAGACATAGACTTTCGCTCGGGTGAACTATGCCAGTTGGAAGTTTGTTTTCTACGTTGTTGAAGTTTGCATCGTTGGAATGCAACGAGATTCTGTTTTTTCTTGAGCTGAGCTCAAGATTCTTGCTCAGGACGATAAAACGATCGTCTTTTTTTTTTTTTTTAGGATCCAAAGAGAAAATTGGTACGAAAATTGTCGTGGCTTTTGAAAATGAAGCAACAATTAATAGAAAAAGTTTTTTTCGTTGGTTTCCAACGTTGAAAACTTCGATCTCATTCGTTTGTATAGTTTCGGGGGTTATGGAAAATAAGCGGAAGTTTTCCGGAAGAAATGGCGAAATTTTGAAATATTCTATAAAATTGTGTAATTCGTAATAATTGATTTTGGAGTGACTTACCAAATCGGCGTCTGATACTGTGAGTACAATCGGTTTTCCATCTTTGTCAATAACTTTAGTACCAATGGGGGCGTTCTCATCGACGTAACCTTCGACCGAAGAGGCACTGATTGCCGGAGGATTACTGTCCACCGGTTTGACCGTTATCGCGAGCTTTGCGGTAGCCGATCGTTTCCCTTCTGATATTTCGCCGGCCTTTAAACACAATAAAAAAACGATGATTACCATTGAATCAATTATCCACGACTTGCTATTTAACTCTTCGAGTACAAACTGGGTCATATTGACCCGAAATATTTTTTTTCAAACCGATTGTTCGGCATTGAATGGCAACGAATGTTTCGGCATTAAATTTTCGTTTTCGTCAAAAAATCAGTTTAGGGCCATGAAATATGGATAATTTACTACAAATAAACGTCTCTACAAAAAAAAAAAAAAAAAATAGAAAGTACAGAAAAAGTACGAACTTGAACACAATATCTTACAAAATTTGCAGAAATTAGAGCGGCTGGACGATTTTTCGAAAAACTCAGATTTTCGTAAAATTCGAAAAATCATAAAATTTTAACCGTTCAACCGATATTCCCCGAATTCAATACCAACCTTCCTATCATGAGACTCTATTTATAAAAAAAAAAAAATTAGTAATAAATCTTAAAATTTGCGGAAGTTAGAGCGTCGCAACCCTTTTTTTGAAAATTTCAAAATGCCCAAGAATTCGTATTTTTCTAACAATTCCAACAAAATTCTCAGAGAATAAAAAGCTTGTATAGATTAACATCTGTGCGAAACGGGAGCCCTGTAGCTCAAACCGTTCTCGAGTTATGAACGTTTGAATTTTACAGTGCCATAACATACGCACACACACACATCCGGACATTTTTTCGAGATATGATTTTTCGATGTTTCGGGACATTTTAAGCGCATTGACATTGAAAACTAGAAAAAAAATTTTCACCGTCACATAGCTTCCTCTAGGAGGAAGAAAAAAAAATAAAGAATGCATATTTACGGGAAAACAACGATTTGAAAAACGCCTTGGGTCAAATTGACCCAATATGCATTATATCAATGACTTTCTAAACATAAATATTCAAAGGCACGTCAATTAATACACTTACCTTAATGATAATGTCGAACTTCTTGGTGACGGTGGTATCGACAGCCTTGATTTGTTTAACTGCACCGGTATTAGGATTTATTTCAAAGAAATCACGATAATTGGTGGGAGTTCCGCTGAGGAAGGAATAATGGATCGGGGCGTTGATACTGTCCATGTCAATGGCTTGTATCTTCTCCGGTGATATATTCAGTATACCGGAGAGCACACCACTGGATACCTGCGTGATTGAATATAGATCGTGATTATGTGGATATGCTTGCTGTATAAGCTACGACCTTGGAAAAACGTAAATGTGCTGACGAGTAGCTTTTTTTTGTTCTTTTTTTGTTAATTCATTATTTTTTGCTCGTTGGCATAATAGATTATTCTCTTACAGATGCCGAGTACTCGGGATTGATGCAGGCACCGTCGAGCAACATGCAGCCTTGATATATAAACGAGGGATCCTGATCGTCGTCATCTCTTATGTTAACCGTGAGCGTTGCGGTCGAGGTAAATCTTTCGTCTACGTTCCTCGCACGATCCTAATAAAAAACAAACGATAAACAAAATTAAACATTTTTTCAACACACCATTTCGATGTTTGGACATCCTTCAAAATTATGGAGATTCATTTTTTTTGCTTATTGCCTTTACTAGTGAATTGAGGTAATCCTGTCATCATTGCTCAATCAGGAATTTCCAATTTTTTTTTTCAGGCTTCACTTAGTATTTCAATAATTATTTCTGTAAAACTTCCAGGGCCAGTTATCGATCTATAATTAGAGAAAAAAAAAATATGCAAATTGGGTATTTTTGCAAAGGGATTCTGAGACGACGTAGAAAAATCAAACTTCCGGTCTCTATAAAAGTGTTTATAATAGTGGGAATCCGTCAGATTCTTAACCCGGCGTGTGTCTACTAAATTTTCGAGAGCACGGTGTGTATACTGAGCACTCTAGGAAACAGTCGGGTGTACAAAGTTTTCTAGGCTTCTAAAAAATCTTAAAAAATTGTGGATTATTTATTGAGCAGCTATCAAACCCAAAAATTGAAGGGTAGCCAAAGTCTAGACTCTATCCATAGGAGAGAATTTCGAGTTTCCAATTTTGACTGTTCCTTCGAGGTATTACTCTCACGGAACGACTTTATTTAGGGTTCTTTCAAAGTTTTGTATAAACGTTCTTGGCATCAAAACTAACAGTTTTCTCCTCTGAAGAAAATTTTTCTAACGTTTAGAATTCGAATTATTGAATTTTCAATTTTTTATTTTTTCCATCTAAACGCGTGTAAATGGAAGTTGCGTTTCTTTTGTTTTTTTTTCTTGCAACTTTTTAACGAAACTTTTTAACGTTTAGACGGGAAAAATAAAAAATTGGAAATTAAATATCTCGAATTCTAGACGTCAGAAAATTTTTCTTCACAGGAGAAAATTGTTAGTTTTGGTGCCAAGAACGTTTATACAAAATTTTGAAAGAATCCTAAATAAAGTCGTTTTGTGATATTAATACGTTAAAGACCCAGTATACACACACCAGGTTAAAAAAATCTGATTTACATGCTTCACACTTGTAGTAATCCAATGCGTTTAAAAAAAAAAATGATGCTTATCGACTTATTTTTTATGAATGTAACATCAAGTTAAACTTGAACTTCCGTTCCAGTATTGGACGAATCTCGCCAGCACGATAAAGAGAAAATGATTTTCGAACAATTGAATTTCCCGACCTTTCTAACGGATAAAACGCTAGAGTCTAGAGAGCCGGACGAGGCAGATTCGATATAAAGATCTTAGGTATGCTTGCATTTAGAATAATGTATTATAGGATGCAGCTATTGAAAATAACGACCGGATCTATTAATACGAAAAGGATGCAATTCATTGGATATTCGCATTACGTACTATTCAATATCGAGCTCAATTTTTTATTTCAATTTTTTGGTCGTATGATTATTATTAGCGCTAATAACATGATTGCGCGGTAAAAAAAAAATGCATGCGGTAAAACACGAGCGCCAAGGGGCACTCCTGTGCGGCGAGTTGTTATTGGTACTGGCTGAAGCTTTTCCCACAGGTTCGAGAGTAAGAAACTACGTTCAATTCGCCATTATATGGAGTGAATCGTAGATGATGGTCGTTTGAGACGTGACGATGAGCGCTGCTGCATAATCCCATGTTATTTGGGAGCACACTGCTCTAATTATTGGGTAACCCGATCATCGGGACCCACGTGGAAAATAAAATTTTACAGCGGGCACAATTGCTCCATGGAATTTATTCAATTTTTTTCTTATAAGCTTCTACGGTGACACATTGAAACGCGGTGAAAGCGAGTCGAGGTAATCGGGTTACAGGGAAGTGGTGGCCAATCGAGATTCGTACTGTCCGCTCCCCTCACCAGCTTGTATTTTATTCTTCACCTCAGCAGATTCAAGATCCATTGCCTCGTAAAAGTTAATTCAATTTTTTTTTCTGCACGAAAAATTTCTGTTGAGTTTGTCATTCGGTAGATATTTTAAAGTTTACACCGCGTTTGGCGATTTATATGCACGAGTAAATAATGAAAATGAGAATTCTAGAAGGAGAGTCAATTGTATCAAAAACTATGACATGTTCCCTGGTACTGTATCGTCACTATGAGAGATTTTAGCAAATAAATTCTTCATCGCAAATTGGTCGAAAAATATCCAAATTTAGCGAGAAATGTCAAACCTTTGACAGAGTTCAACAGAATATCAATGAAAAATCACTATGGCGTTGCTAAAATTCTTCAGACGGTCGACAAAGTAATTTTTCATCTCAAATTGGGCAAAAAATATAAAAATTTGGAGAAAAATGTCAAAGTTTCCGCTATTTTCAACAAAATATCAATGGAAAGTTATAGTGTCTTTGCTGAAAAATCTTTAGACGACGTGGGACCAGGGAACCATACCGCCATAGTAATTTTTAATATTTTAATATTATTTCATTTCCGTGTACGAATCGTTTAATTTCGTTGATATTTGGAGAGCAGAAAATCAACGATGTTGAAGTTTGCATCGTTGGAAGCTAATCAAAATCTGTTCTTTTCTTAAGGAGGTTGGATCACGACGACACAATGTTGCCAGGCTCAACCATGTTAAAAACACAAGAAATTTCACAAAAATAAAAATTTAATAAAATTTGGTAAATATATTCTTTAATTATTTATATGACAATACAAATTTTTTTAAATTTTTCCACCACGTAGTACTCGAGTTAGTGAACACTAAAGTTTACGTGGATTAGCATAGAGTTTACATATATACAGGTATACATCTCGTGCATAAGAAATTTGATTTAACTCTCAATTATTCGATAACCATGTGGAAAAAAATGTTGAAAAAATTAGTGTTTCTATACTTGATGCCAAAGAATATTATCACCAAATTTGATCAAATTCTGATTATTTGGGTTTCGTGATCCAACCTCCTTAAGGAGAGCTCATGATTCTTATTCAAAATATTTAGTCAAAACAATAAAACGATCATTTTTTAGAATCCAAATCCAAAATCGGTACGAAAATTGTCAAGGTTTTCGAAATTAAACAAATTAATAGAAAAACGTATTTTTCGTTGGAGCCCAACGTTGCAAACTTCAATGTCATGAAAATGAAATCGTTGCTATCGGGAATAGAAAATTACAAGTTGCATTTTTCGTTTTCTTGCTATAACTGACCTAGTCGAGTCCCATTTGAATTCTCATTTCAGGAAATTGGGTTTTCGGAGTAGTTTTGAAAGGAGTTTGTGCTCCTGCCGAGTCAGCTATTCCCGAGATAGGCACCGGCCTATGACCGGCAGTTCTACAACGTCTGGGTGGGAAAAGGGAAACAGGGAGCTTGAGGGAGAATCGCTGAGCATGTCAGAGAGCATGCATTCACTATGCTGGTTATTTGTGGGTTGCGGTGTCCATCTCACTTCTGATTTATCGATACAAGCGCGAAATCACTGGGGACTGAGACGTTGCAATAGAGAAGATGCACCGGCCATGCACCCGGTTCTCATTGTGTATTTCACAAGCAAATCATTGGAACAGCGATTACGAGCAAACGGAAAAGCAGAGGGAAGGTCACGAGAATGACGATGGATTAGATTTCCAAGATCCCCCTTGGGAGCCGTGATCCATTTGGGTGAAGGTTCCCATGTCAAATTTCGCGTCATACCTTTTCCTAACAAAACCAAGATAGACGCGGATTCCTCCGCGTCTATCTCGACCGAGATGCGAACGATGTGAAAAAAAAAAAAACAAGAAATTTTAATACTTTGGTATATAATTAGTTCGGAACGTGAAAAGGTTTTTTTGCTGTTTGAAGGAAAAAGAAATGGGAGGATGAGACGTACCACACAGAACCTTTAAGGACGTTGTATGGTGACGGTCAAATCTAAATTTTTGTTTTCAGTTTTTTTTACATACAAAATGGTTTGCGAGCCTAAGTTCATTGAAAAAAGTTGTTACAAATTAACTAAAGAACAACATACTCTAAATCCAAGATTGTCCGAGGTAATCTGTGTTTGTTATGTAATAAACAAAATTTCGAAAAAATTTTACGACCGATTTATTTGGAAAATGAAATAAAGCTTCTTCGATGTCACATAAAAGTGTATGCAAAGTTTTAAGAGGCTTCACCATTAAGAAATCGAAATATTTAATGTTGAAAATTGCAACTTTTAACACACGCTCTTATGAGAAACTACTGAAAATTGTGATTTTTATAAATAAATATCTCGACTTCTACATGGTGAAACCTCTTAAAATGTTCTCTTAGTGTGGTACAAATTTAAAGGAATTATATCGATAGAAAATTTTGCATACAACGTCCTTAATTCCTGACTCGCTGGTTTCTCTCATCTTGTGACATTGCTGTCATAGTAACTCCGATTGATTTGAGCCCCAGTGCCAATTAGGATTGTGGATGTAGACTTCGAGATTAGGGAAAGTAGCTGCCCTCCTATTCTACGTTTGCATACATATCCTTATATATTTATATACACGTATATGCAGTAACGAGAGAGAGAGAGGGAGGGAGAGCGAAGAGGATCGGGCGGATACATCTCTGTTGGCAAATTGCATTGTCCGACTCTCTCTTCTTCTCGATCGGACAAATTGCATTTGCCAGACTAATATCTACCGACACTGGTAGTTCACGTTTGGAGTCGAGGGTTTGGCGGAATGCTGCACGAAGAAGATACGGAGGGAGATAATGATATTGGCGCACGTACAGCGTAAAATCACTGGACTTTCCAGATTTCTTTTTCTTCGATCTTGAGACAAAACGATTGGAAACGATTCCTTTTTTGTTTAATTTATTTTTTATTTTTTAACAAATCTTGTTGTCCTCTCACTTGGAAAATGTGCAGCAGTTCCAGACAATCGACCGTATGAAATTCGATTCTATTCTGTTGCATACAATTTTCTTGTTTATTTTCATATTTCGATTATTTTCCACGTTTCTGTGTTCACACTGTTTCGAGACCTTTCGACAATTCTCGAGGGACTTTGCTCGAAAAGTGTATAAAGGTCAGGGCGAACAGAAACATTTCGATTTTGCGTAATTCATAAAAATTTTCAGAAAGAAAACAAAAGCAAAACCGAGTGATAATGATTTTTTATTCATTTTGGTGAAAAATCTTGAGAATTATGCAACAGCCAATTGAAGGATTCGAACGAATTTACCGTCGTAATACGTTTTTTTTAATTTATTTAGTGCAATGAGGTGATTTATATCTCGAGGGAATAATTATCTGATCGTAAAGTGATATATTGCGCTATAAATACCCGATGTAATTATCACGTTACGAGAGACTCACCGTGGAGGACTCGATAGCTCCATCAATTCCGCGAAGAACGTTCATTACTGCCAACGATAGCAGAAGCTCCAACACTTTCACCGTTTCGAACCCTCCCATTGTATGATGCGTCGAATAACAGTTACGTCATGCAAGGGAATTAATACCGAAATGGAAATTGCATCAGGAACTTGCTTAGGTTTTTTCCATAAGAAAGAAAAGTGAGAAAGTTTTGGGACAAGCAACAAGAGTTCAAAATGGAGATTTAGCCATTATCAGCGATCTTGGAGGAGCAACACGTTGAGATCCAACGAAAAATACTTCTTCTATTGATTGTTTTTTCAATTTTGACAACTATAGAAATTTTCGTACCGATTTTGTCTTTGGATCCTAAAAAAATGATCGTTTTATCGTTCTGACTAAATATTGAATAAGAATCATGGGGTCTGCTCAAGAAAAAACAGAATTTCGTTGCATCCCGACGATGCAAACTTCAACATCGTAAACATTCAATTATATGGGAATCATTGGAGCACTTTTCGATTAATTAATATTTTCAGATCCAACGTTTTTTCTGCTCGTTCCGTTTCAATTTTAACAAAATGCCTATTTTACCCTAATTATTCATTACGAGCATGAATAAGTATCAGCATTTTTTCAATCCCACGACATCCTTAAACTGGATTTGAACGCGGTGTCGTACGGGGTTGTTGCGATATCTACCATGATATCCTAGATATTAGCACATAATGAACAATGGTGATAGGAGGCGTGACGATAAGAGCTAACAGAAATAAACTACCCACATGTTTCCTTTTATTATTATTAATAATACCCGTTCGTGTAATATTGAAATGTTTTACCTAAACGATGCATATTTCATGGACGTTGAAAAAAAACGATGTTGAAGTTTGCATCGTTGGAATGCAACGAAATTGTGATTTTTCAATTTAAGATTTTAAGAAATTTGATTTAACTCTCAATTATTCGATAACAATGTGGAAAAAAATGTTGAAAAAATTAGTGTTTCTATACTTGATGCCAGAGAATGTTATCACCAAATTTGATCAAATTCTGATTATTTGGATTTCGTGATCCAACCTCCTTAAGGAGAGCTCGAGATTCTTATTCAATATTTATCCAGGACCATAAAACGATCTGTTTTTGGGATTCAAAGACAAAATCGGTTCGAAAATTGTAATGGTTTTTCAAATTGAACAAACAATCAATAGAAAATTGATTATGAGTTACAAAATCGTCCTACAGGGAATTATACGATGTCATGGTAATTTTCTGATATAATTTTCTCTCTGTGTAAAAATAAGTCAATGCACCAATTACGTGAGTAAAAAATAAAAAAGACATTTAACTGTTCCCATCGATCTTAAAGGCACTTTTATAAAAACTCGTATCCTCGCCGCGAGCTGTTGTTCTTTAGACATCCGTTTGTCATGAAATCTAGTGGAAAGATTTGGAGAGAAAAAAAGTTTAAAAGTGTGTGGTATTTCTGCTATTTCGTCTCGGTATTTAGACCTTTTCGATTCCATCTCGCATTATGGTGCTTCCTTCGCGGTGCAATCACTGCAACCATCGGACTAGAATCCTCGAGTTATTTCACCAAGCCTCGACGATCTCATGCTGGATCTGTGCGATCAGGCATGCTGCATGCTGCAGTCTTTTCACGATATTGCATCAAAGATCCGAGAGATATTGAAAAGTTTCTCGAAATTTTTAACCACATTCTTTTTTTTTTGCTGATACGAATAAGTATTTTAATATTGATAAATAAGTGTAAAAAGCGATCATTTACATCAATTCTTGGTGCGAAACTAAAATATCGATCAAAAAAATAAAATAAAATAAAACAAAAAACAAAAGTTTCTGTCACATCGCGGAAATCGCGATTTAAATTGAACAACAATTCTGCGTATCAAACGAGTCTTCTTCGTCCGGCTTCAGAGTGAGCGAGCTGTACGCGACGACCACTAAAAGGGCGTTTAAGGACGTTGTATGCAAAATTTTCTATCGATAGAATTTCTTTAAATTCGCACCACACAAAGAAAACAGTGATCTGTAATAGCTCGCACAATTTTAAGAGCTTTCACCATGTAGAAATCGAGATATTTATTTATAAAAATCACAATTTTCAGTAGTTTCTCATAAGAGCGTGTGTTAAAAGTTGCAATTTTCAACATTGAATATTTCGATTTCTAAATGGTGAAGCCTCTTGAAACTTTGCATACACTTTTATGTGATATCGAAGAAACTTTATTTAAATTTCCAAAAAAATCGGTCGTAAAATTTTTTCGAAATTTTGTTTATTATATAACAAATACAGATTACCTCGGATAATCTTGGATTTAGAGTATGTTGTTCTTTAGTCAATTTGTAACAACTTTTTTCAATGAACTTAGGCTCGCAAACCATTTTTTATGTAAGAAAAACTGAAAAGAAAAATTTAGATCTGATCGTCACCATACAACGTCCTTAAAGTGTACACCCGGTAACATGTTGACGAGCAAAAGAGGCCCATGGTCGTGTGAGTCTTGCTCTGGCCAACGCGTGAGAAAAATCTCCAGAGACCCGTGCCACGAGAGATTCGATCGCCATAGTGGTTGCATGGCTGTCGACCTGCTCGTGTCTGGTCTCTCGGAAAGTACCGTTGCGCCTTCGCGTATATGTGTATGTAATGTCAGATGGAGAAAATGTTTGAAAAAATCTACTGGTTTGATATATTTATGCGATAAAAACATAAAAATTTCATATGCATAGCATATTACGCAACTTTTATGATATTCCATTAAATCAACCGATACGATACGCCCAGTATTCCAAATGATACGGCCATGGAATATCATTTTTCCAACATCAATTCAAACCTTCAATATTCAAAGATTCTTAATATTCTCGAATTTTTCGTCGATAATTATTGAAATGTGTCGATAAATAATACGACTAATCCGAAAAATTTGACGTCATTCGGAAATATAAAAAAGGAGCCTCCAAATATGTCAATAATTCATGAATACAAATTATAGTATTTAACGAAATTGCTTAGAACCGAAGAATGTTTATGCTCGAGCAGCGTGCGTGGTCAGGTGAAAATAAAATGAAAATTATTATTATGATTAAATTGGAAAAAATATGATTTTCTCCCCTGTCTCGATATCTGGACAAAATAACGTTACATCGTTGGGCTCCAACGAAAAAAACTTTTTCTATTCATTGTTTGGTTGAATTTAAAAAACGATGAAAATTTTCGTATCGATTTTGTATGTGAAATCTAAAAAATTATCATCTTGTGTTGTTGAAATCCATTTTTTTAACATTTGAACTATAAACCGAGCCCACGAATTTCTCGTTCGTAAAATCGTTTTGAAAGCAGTAATCTGATTTATTTTTTTTCGTATCAAAGAGAATGCTGAAGAGCAAATTAAATTTCATCAAGGTTTAGTTGGTGAAAAATCGATTCGAATAGCTTCAAGCGCTGAAAAATTAAATTAGGAACTTAAGAATGTTAAGTACCAAATCGCAAATGATAAGAAAATTCGAAAAATTTGATATATTTTTGTGTGAAGTACTTAAGAGATCGTGTCAAAATTTTATGACGATTAGAAAGCTCGTTTCATTTTTTAAACAAATACAAAAATGATTTATAAATAAACTTCGTTTTGTTTCTGTTGCTTTCAATATATTGTAGGTATTAAAGAATTGAGAGGTGAAAAAAAAACTTATCGCAAAGTTATACCAGTTTCCATAAGACTACACTTCACTATATTTAATTTATTGATATTAATTGTTCGATAATGAGCTTCCTAATGGTCTCGAAATTTTTACAGGACCTCTTAAACACTTTATAAAAAAACATACCAAATTTTCAGAATTTTCTTATCATTTGCGATTTGGGACTCCACATCCTCAAATACCTAAAAGCGCCGAAAAATTAACTTAGGACCTTAATTCCAAGTTTCCCTGGGGTAGATATTGACCCCGGTTCGTAGTTTTAGAGTTAAATGAGAATCATGGGCTCTGCTCAAGAAAAACACAGAATTATGTTTTACCCCATCCTTAAATCCCAATGATGCAAAGTTCAGCATCATTCGTTTTGATGACTGATGAAAATGTTCATCTAGTTGCCAATTTTTCTGCATAAAGCGTGAGATTTTCCGAGTTGCATTTGGTAGCAGAATCGCGAATGATGTGAATTTTGAATCCAAGTCACTCCAAGATTAAATGGGTACGGTATGTACATAGAAATATTGAAGAGGCAGCATAGAATGTACTACCACGTCGAGCACATTCATATACTGAGGCTTCTACAGTCTTACGCAATCTCCATGTTGTCCTCGCCATTACTCTCTTCTTTTTCTATATTTATCCTCCCGGTGCATACGTAATACAAATACGAATATGCTCACGAAGGAGGAAGGTCCAGATAAGATGGTCGCGCGGTGGTTGGAAATCGTGATTGCGGTGTAATTTAGCGCTGCCCACGCGAGAGGGCCACCATCAGGCATTGCCCTGTATTTCCTCATCTAGGGCTAGATGGGACGACGCTCCTAAGGTCCTCTAATAAAGGAGGGAAGAACCTCCTAAGGTTCTCTAATAAAAAAAAATAAAAAAAAATAAAAAATTCCTCGTCTATCTATGGAATCGCTGATTTGGCTCTTTTGCACTTTGGCCGCGTTTCAGCATTCTAGTTTGATTTATCATGCAACATATGTTTTTTATATGTGTCGATAAATTTCTCCCGGTTATAAACAAAGAAAAGCAAAAATAACTCGTTGCAATATGCAGGCGTTAAAATTTTGAGAGAATATTTATTCCATATCTTGCGAATGTCGATATAATAAGAATTATACCGACGAAACAGATAGATCCGGAAAGTACTTATTCTTAATGGCCGTAATAAACGGTGCAATGCACGCGAACGACTCGCCATTTCTATACCGCACCGTTTTACTTTAAATATCGGAGAAAAACATTCGCGCTCTTCATTTCGAACTCGAAACACTTGGAGGGTAATGAGATTTACACGCAATCCGAGTGCCCATTCGTTTCCCGTCCAACGGAAATGAATCTCCTGTTCCCATTTGTACAAAAATAATAGTTCATAATTGTGAATTGATTATAAATTAAATTTTTTGAAATCGTTGGATAAATTAAAAGGAACTACAATCATGAACTAACCGAAATTCTTCCAAATATTTAACCCTTTCTCGCCACACCTCGATAATGTTCAAATAAAAATAAACAAAAGTACTTGCGAGTCAAATTTCAATAATTTCGTCACGCTGGCAATTATTTTTGACTATGAAACAAATTTTAAATATATTTCAGAGTGCATTCAGGAGGTTTGGTCAAAAATAAAAATAATAAATCAAGAAAATAAACTGGTACCATGTCGCTCCTTTAACCCTCACTTATCAAACCTCTGCAGAATTACGTACTTGCCACCATGGGGTAGAATTGTACCCCAGCGACAAAAATTGTTATAAAAAATTAACTGCTGAATATTTCGACTTGAAAATTGTTGTAGAACATATTGAAAGCTTTTTTTAAAAGATTGTTTACTTTATATAGCGAAAAATTAAATTTAAGTACATTTAAAAAAATGGTAAAACCAACAAAAGTGGAAAAATGACTATTTTCCTTAATAGGCCTGGGGTGGTTTGTACCCCAAGGTGGCAAGTAAGGGTTAAGCATGTTATTTAACCCTTTGAGACATAGACTTTTGCTCGGGTGAACTATGCCAGTTGGAAGTTTGTTTTCTACGTTGTTGAAGTTTGCATCGTTGGAATGCAACGAAATTCTGTTTTTTCTTGAGCAGAGCTCAAGATTCTTGTTCAGGACGATAGAACGATCGTTTTTTTTTTTTTTTGTAGGATCCAAAGAAAAAATTGGTACGAAAATTGTCATGTCTTTTGAAAATGAAGCACTAGAATTTTTCATTATCGTTACATTTTTTCCGCTTTCTCAACTTTTCGCGACGACGACAAGAGAGTGACTAATACAGTTCGGACAGACAGCGAGTGTCCCCAATGCCATTGTGGAACTAGCGTATTCGTCGTCGTCCAATACGTATACGTTTTTCCATATTAACACTGATACATGAACATGCATGCATGTCTCACCTTAGCAAAAAGTCTACGATGCAAAACTCGAGAGCTGTCCACAGCGCGTTACGCTCTTCGTTATTGCTTCGTTATTTTTCGGATTATTATTATTTTTTTTTTATTCTTCGGCTGTACTCTCTTTGAGACGTGTCCGCATGTAATAAATTTTTCTATACTGGTTGCTGCAATGCGGGAGCATTTCGAAGCGGTTCGAAGCTTCGGCGAGGCGATCGACGTTCCTTCCTGAATATATTACAACGCGCATCGCTGTATTTTACCGACTCGAGCAGTTGCGAAGAATTCAGTGATGTAACGTAATTTACGTGATGAGAAAAAAAAAAGATTTCCATTTTCCATTAAAAATTTTATTAAAAATGAAAGAAAAAACGTTGGTGACCTGGATCGATAAAAGTGAAGGTTTCGAGCTGATAAAAATATGGAAGAACCTTTGGATCATACAAATATCAAGGGTCAGGTAGTGAGCAGGAAGCGAAGGAATAAAAACCTGTCGAAAAAATAGCGAGAGTCATAGCGATATGCAAAATAGACGAACTAGTTGCACGAGTCTGGGCTTTTTCTTCGGGGACTCAAGTAGCGTATCGAAAAGTACGTGTAAACGGGTTTGCCTTTTTTCTCAACTCGGATCATATCGAATTATAGGGAGGAAAAATAAACGACCAGTGAAAAGTACGATGTTGAAGTTTGCATTGTTGGAATGTCACGAAATTCTCTTTTTTCTTGAGCAGACCTCATGATTCTTATTAAATATTTGCTCAGGACAATGAAACGATCTTTTTTTAGGATCCAAAAAGAAAATCGGTACGAAAATTGTCATGGTTTTTGAAATTCAACAAAAAATCAACAGACAAAGTATTTTTCGTTGGACTCCAACGTTGCAAACTTGAGTACCAGGTGAAAAATGTTACAGGAGGTTTGAGAAAGGTCCTGCAAAGGGGAGAGAAAAAATAGGAAACGAAGGAAAAAATATTCGATAAACGCTGCAGTAAAAATCTCAATGCTAACCCTTACTTACCACACCTCTGCAGAATTACGAACGTGCCACCAAGGGGTAGATTTGTACCCCAGTGACAGAAATTGTTACAAAAAATGAACTACTCAATATTTCGACTTGAAAATTGTTGTAAAACATATTGAAAGCTTTTTTCAAAAGATTGTTTACTTTATATAGCCAAACATTAAATTTAAGTACACTAAAAAAAATGCTAAAACCAACAAAAGTGGAAATATGACTATTTTCCTTAACAGGCCCGAGGTAGCAAGCCACCTTTCCCAAAAGGTGGCAAGTAAGGGTTAAGGTGTGCAGTAGCTCTGCAACGAAGAAAGTATCTCGTCGTCCCTTAAGGAATTGTTTCCTCACATTTACAGAGAGAAAACATAAAATGTGCCAGAGCATTTGGTGGTTTCTTCGAGAGCAAGGTGTACTCGTATTGTTATCCAGTGCATATGACGACAAGGTGAACTATAAAGCGTCGCGAGGATGCGATATGGTAATCCAAATATATAGATATGAATATATGCGAGGATTGGAGGAGTTGCACGGAGCGAGATATCTCGATGAGTCACCACCGAGTTCTCTCACTTTCTGTATACATGGGTGCATAATCGTCCTACGCATTCAACCATGCAGCATCGACCAATGTCACTGTCGTCCAACGCAAAACTATTATGCATCAATATGTCCAATTTTGCGAGCAGGAACGATGACGTAATCATCTTCAAACTTTCGTATCATGTCAATAAAAGAATAGAAAATCTTGACGAGAATTTCGATTGACAAACTTTCACCGTGTACTTGAGTTTCCTTTTCCTCAAATATCGAGCATTTTTCGATACGAAACATCAGGCTAATAAGGAATGCTGAAAAGAGAATTCTGAAATAGCTGGATCACAGTTTTCTTTTTTATCGTTTATGGCGAACGCAATCCTCGTTCAGCAGGCGAAAAATCCGTAGATCGCGATATAGCGTGAGGGAGACTTTAAGGTATTACTATCACAAAACGACTTTGTTTAGGGTTCTTTCAAAATTTAGTATAAACGTTCTTGGCACCAAAACTAATAGTTTTCTCCTATGAAGAAAAATTTTCTGACGTTTAGAATTTGAGATATTTAATTTCCCATTTTTTATTTTTCCCATCTAAACGCGTGGAAATTCAAGTCGCGTTTCTTTTGTTCTATTCTTGCAACTTTTTAACGAAACGTGACTTCAATTTACACGCGTTTAGATGGGAAAAATAAAAAATTGGAAATGAAATATCTCAAATTCTAAGCGTCAGAAAATTTTTCTTCATAGAAGAAAACTGTTAGTTTTGGTGCCAAGAACGTTTGTACAAAATTTTGAAAGAATCCTAAATAAAGTCGTTTTGTGATAGTAATACACGTTAAATTCGTGAATTTTGTTCAACCGATTTTTTTTTTCAGGCAGACTTTTAACCTCGTTGTAGTTTTTTTAGAAAACTCTGTAATTGCGCGAGAGAATGTACAGCCTGAGCGAATAAGCCGTTTAGAAGAATCTCGAACTTGTTACAGTTTGCTTTTGTACACGCGGAAATATTACGACACCAAAATCCATTTTATCGTGGTCGTGGTACATAATAGACGTAAGCGCGAGAGATAATGCTCCCGTTCGAACGCGGAGGCAGTATGAACACTATACACACCTCGTGTTTGTTATTTATTTCGCTCTGGGTGTGTAATTTCGCGGGTGATTTTTTTTCAAGTGATTTTCTTGAGGTTTAGCAGCGCTTTATTGAGATCGAGAGTGCGAAAAGGTCATGCAGTCTCGCACTGGCCATCGAAGGAGCATGTGTGGTTACGGAGGAGACAACCAATAATTGGCGCCGTTGATCCATCGTGTGAATTCGACACGCCCGTAATTCTCGTTGAGAACACATATCGCGTTTCTGCATTTTCCAATGTTTTATTTTTTCTATAGAGTCAAAAAGCGATTTTATAAGATTTACTTACCGAAGCGAGAATCGTGACGAGGTAACGTTGGGTCCGCTCAAAATCGAGTGTACGGTTGACGGTAACTTGGCCCTGGTGTGGCAAGTTAATGCTGAAGTAACCATAACCATCGGCGGTGGTTATCCTATTTCTGCCGATTCCATTGCCCGTTCCGATTCCCGTACCATCCCCAGGTGCAATCGAATATTCCACAAGACCATTGACCCCTGCGTCCGCGTCAACTGCCACGACGTTCTGGAATATCGTCGACCCTACGGGAGTCAACTGAAATTTCGAAAGCAATTAATCAATCTAGACGCAATCGGAAATATACGAAAAGAAGAAAAATTCAATTAAGGATGATTGATGAATTTCAGTGGTCCAGGAAGTAGGGTTGAACATTTTTGTGGGCGTTGATAAACATGTACTGAATCGATGTGCCAATTTTTGATATTATTCACCATCTAGTTCGGCAGTAATTAATTATTGAATATCCAGTATTTTTGGACACTTACCCTCAACAGCATAGAATAGTCAAAAGGCCTCACCATTTAGAAATGGTGAATATTGAAATTTGGAACTTTTAATACACGCTCTTATGAGAAACTACTGCAAATTGTGATTTTTATAAATTAATATCACGACTTCTACATGGTGAAACCTTTTAAAATTGCGTGAGTTATTAGCTATCACTATTCTCTTAGTGTGGTACAAATTTGAAGGAATTCTATCGATAGAAAATTTAGCATACAACGTCCTTAAATCCAGTCGATGAGATGGAAATTTATGCGAAATTGACTCAACTTCCGAAATTGCACTTTTTCCGAATTTTTCAAACGTCTTTAGCGTCTCTGAGTGAATGTCACATGAGCAGAACGATTTTCCTGTCATTCGTAAACTGACCGGATAATTATATCCGGAAAAATCGAGCAGGAGCTCGCGAGCAAAATATATCGCTTCAATCATCTTCGTCAACTTGCTGCATCTATGTATGTTTTTTTTTTCCAGTTTTCTCCGTATCCATTATTCGCATCGTGTCGTTGCATATCCACAGAAAAAATATGCGTCTGTCGCGTATACACAAAAGAGATGCTGCAAATGAGAGAAGCAGAGAGAGAGAGAGAGAGAGAGAGAGAGAAATTCTTGAAGCCTCACAGTTCTTTAGTCATCGCCGAGTTGACGTTGCGACGTTATCTGTAAAAACCGGTATTTACTGGTTGAACGTTGAGCTATAATACAAGCAATCGCAATGCCATCATAACGGTTGGTGAAAATAGGAGAAAAGTCTCGAGTCCAGAAGAGATCATGAGACATCAGACACACACACACGTGCTGAATATAATGTGAACCGACAAGACCGCAAGATCTGAGAGAGATTCGCGCACGAGTCTACGGGAGCTCTAGCTGCATGGCGGATTGCAGGAGTCAAGCATACTCCGGTGAATCTTGTAGCAATCAAGACTACGGACCAATTAAACGAGGGACCTCCAGGATTGTTCAGTCTAACGTAATGAAAGGAGGCATTGAAAAAAAAACGAACGAAGCGCGTCAGCGACGTTAAGTTTTTCCTCCGTAGGCGACGTAATTGGTGAAGTAATAAAATCGGAGCATTTTACGTCGATCTTGACCTTATACAGAAAACGCGAAAAATCCACATATGTGCACAAAATTCTCTTCGGGTAACGGTTGGGCTTCGGGTAAGCAAAAAAGACAGTTAACCTTCGATTTCATACCGGGTCGGTTTGACCCCACCAATTTTCCGTCACCGTTTGTTTGCCATTTGATGGCTACGTATGTTTTGGCATTTAATTTTCGTTTTCGTCAAAAAATTCATTTAGGACCATGAAGTATGGATAGTGTACTACAAAATAAAAGTCTGCACAAAAAAAAAACAAAAAGTGCATATTTGACGGAATAGAACTGTTTGAAAAACGGCTTGGGTCAGATTGACCCAATATGCACTTATAGGACGTGTGCATTCGAAGGTTTATTATGTTCCCATATTCACCGCACCCTTGCTTTGAAGGGAAATAAAAAAAAAAATGTATATAATTTACTACTTTTCTAGGTGTTTATGTAGGAACTGATTATGGCAGGAGTCGCTTCCAAGATCACGGAAATATGGCCAGTCGCACAATTTAGAAACTAATCAGACAAAACCGTAACGAGGTTACTACATGCGAGAAGTGTTTAGAGGAAATAACTAGCGGCTGGTATATACGAGGTTATAATGCAGTGACCAGAGCACTTTCGAGTGCATCGTATCCAGGACTCTTGACGAACCGCTGCCCGGTTATAATGATCTCCAGGGAGTGGAGGGAGGCTGGAATAATCGAGTGAAGACGACCTTACGGCCCTCCGGGCTTTATTCATCATCATCCTTTCCGTACTCGCTTTATATTGTTTCGTATCCGTATAATGAGCGTCATAATCACCACAGTTTACGAGCCCATTCCTCTCTCTCTCTCTCTCTCTCTCTCTCTCTCTCTCTCTCTCTCTCTCTCTCTCTCTCTCTCTCTCTTCTATTCGTTCTAAGATTGCGTTTTTTTTTCATGTGTAATGTCTCGCCATTGTTTTGCTACTTTTGGTATGTAAAAAAGGAAAATCGACATGCATATGATCCAACATTTTATAACGTTTACACTCACCTCGGGTACGGTTGTCTCGTAGGGGGTGTTGACGAAATTGGGTGCATTGTCATTGACGTCAGAGACTCGAACGATCACCGGAATTATTCGCTTTTTGTTCGTTGCCCTTATGGTGCAAGACAGCTGAAAAGATAAAGTGACACGAAGGTAGAAACAATTTTCCAATTAATTTTTAGCTAAATATATTTTCGAAAAATTTGAAGAATTACGAGAAAATCTGAAATTAGAAAATTCTTCATCATCTTGGATAAGGAGCAAGAACTTTTGCAGCTGTAGAGAAAAAAAGCGTTTGGCTCATAGTTACGGGGACGCATGAATGTATAAAATGGCTGAATTATTAAATATCGTGAGAATTTTTATTTAGCTGGACGCGCTCTCACGCAATGTCGAGACTTCCGGGCATGTGAGTGACGTGCTTTTTTCGCGACGAGCTCCCATGAAGCGCGATAGATAAAATGTAAAATCCTTTTAGCAGCGATTTTGAGGATTTCGATCTTCAAAAGGAAATATCGAAGAAACGTTGCGATCTTCCTCGGTGCGTAAATCGGGTTTATAAATAAAGCGAAAAAAGCCTCGGGACGAGCAAGATCAACGAACGTTTTAGCGCGCAGACACACACACACACGCGCGCACACACACACGTCATTCTGACTCTAGGTGGCTCAATCACTGCGTATTCCTGGGAGAATTCAGAATACGAAATAAGAGAAAAAAGGGGACGAGAACGAAAGAAAAAAAAAACGTACTGAAACGAGTTGAAATAACGAGATTCCTTGGCTCTCGAGACAGAGATCCGTTAGACGGGAGTAAATACGCGCGCGCGGCTTCCCCGACGCTAGGATTTCCCCTTTTTCTCTATTTATATGTCTCTCTCAATGCTACGAGAATATATACGAGTATGTATATATAGCTCGTTTCACCGAGATCGCAAGGAATGTAGCGTTTATCGCCAGACCGATGAAACGAAACCCTCGATTCCCTACGCGGTTTGGCTCCGGTCTCTTCGACTCCGTCTGTCAATTAATATTTTCAATTATGCCATTTGTACGCTATTTCGACTTGTAATTACGATGGCTTGCGCACGTTCCGTCCCAGAAATTTGGGTTCTTGTTCGATCGAGCCGAAAATTGAGTTTCTCCTAATAATTAATGACTATTGACAAAATTGAAGGTGGAAATTGGAACAAACAGTCGTATAATTAATAGAGAGATCTAGAAACGTTCATGCTGCCAATTACAGTAAGCTTAATTGCATCATGAATTTTCACTTGCTTCAATGTTTTGCCTCGGAAGTTGCCGAACTCTATACTCCGTTGCTCGTCCTTGTAAAATCTTAAAACGTTAAATAAAGTCCCAATGAGCCACTCTTTATTGAAAAGTTTTCCATCGCACGACAAATCGATACGCGCTGAGTATTTGTCCAGCCCGAAATTTTTTAATAAAAGCTCTTGTACGAGTGAAAAATGTAAGTGCTCAACAGTTGTGATGTTTTTCGAAGAAAACAAAAAAATACGTGAACCTGTGAAATATTTCAAAATGCTGCGGACAGTAAAACATCGGCGAACCAGATTTGGAAAAGTATTGGGAACTGCTGGCCGGGCTTGCTGTAAAGATTGTAGGCAGTACTTGACCAGCCAGGTCATAAAATGAGGAATTAATTGAAAGTCGATTGGTTGAATGAAAAAGCAGAAACTCTTGTATCTCACCTGGAAAACGACGTGCGAAAGATTCTCGCTATCTCTGTCAAGTGGCTGCAGGAGCTTGAGTTTCTTTCCTTCGAGAGTGAAGAGGGGCGCCTTGCCCGGAAACAGTAATTCTAGAGTAGTCTCGTTGTAGGGATCACCGGACACGGGAAGTTCTTCAGGCACGGTAGATTGGTCGAAAGCTGTACATCGAATCAACAAATAAATGTATCGATACTTGAAAAATGATGTAACGATTGATTAAGGAAAAAAAAAGTGTCAAAAGAAATTTTGGTGAAATTTTTGCAACGTAAAACTCGTCAATTTATAAAAAAAAAAAAAGAAATAAAAATAGAGCTCGACTAAGAAATGAGGAACTCTCTTTTCAGCTGAATCCAGTGCATGCCCATTTCTGCATATACTTAACGACCTGGCAAAAGAATATGAAAGAGTCTGAAGAATGATGAGAATCTGCTTGGCGAATGGTGCTGGTACGATCAGTACTGGAAGTTGCATCAGAAGTGCATTGCTACACTGCCAGTTTTTTAAGAACGCTATGATGCTACATATGTTATACATATAGTCTATTATAATGGTATGTATACGAAGAACTCGTCGGCGGTCGTTGATGCGCGCACCGAGAGCGTTTCAACTAGTGCGCCAAGATTATCATCGAGCACTAACAAATGATGGCGATTGGACGCGGTGGGCCGGGTTTGCGATATATTCTCGACATCGGGAGTACGTGGAGATTTCTCGATGTAGGTACATCGATGTACGTGCATCATATGTCTCATTGCATATAAGTTTAATGCGCTTGTGTATGCTGCGGAGTCAAGTACGTGTACAGAAAAGAGCGTCTCGTCGTGAAGCTCTCTCGAGTCCGTCACATTCGTGCAGTCTCGTGCATCTCGATACATACATTTGTGTCCGTGTGTCCTGTACATAGGTACGTCAGGGTATTGTATGAAGAGCCATGTGTGGATATATATATATATAGTGAAGCAGCATTGATGCTGCTAGCGGCTTGGAAAATTACTTCCTGATACGGTGAACGCTCTCACCGCGAAGCCTCATCGGTAGCGGATAATTGATGTTACCCTTTATGAACTGGGGCGACTCGAATAGTATACCCGAGAAGCAAAAGGGAGAGAGACAAAAAGCTGGATAGCATTGAAGACTCATGAAGATGGAATAATGTAACTCGTTAGAGAACACCATAGACGTGTATCTAATTAGTGCTCGTGATAGCTCGGATATGGTGTGCCTGTAATATAAGGTCTCGCAGCTCACGCGACCGGCAACCTCCAAGCATATTCATTTTCACGCAACAACATAAGTTCGGGTTTCCGGGCATACGTTAACCATGCGGGTATCAACTTTCAGGAACAAGCCAACCCTTCTATGGTCAATAAATTTGGCAATTGTAATTGCTCGTTGCGGCAGGAGACTCTAATTTTAATGATGCATGTATCAAAGATCTGGGTCAAAGATCATTCGCACTGCGAGTGAATGCTTCGATGGAGAAAAACGATTATCAAAAGAACACACAGAGTGACCGGGGGATCGATCAAGAAAGCTGTATCATTACTTCGGTATTCGTATGCGTATAGATGCTGAAAATTATCATTGATCCGTTAGTAAGGCAGCTTGCCCACGGGTTATAGGAGGTATTCCTGCAAGGCGATCCAATATGAAGATATGCACCCGAGGACGCGACACTGAGGTACCTGCCTTTCTAATCGCATAAATTTTCTCTTCCTCTGCCACTATACGTCTTTATCATAAATATTATCCATGCACACTGAACCTACTATTTGTATTGAATCCATGATTTTTCATCATAGCGAAAAGCTTTCGAAAATAAATATCCAAAGAGATGTAATCAGGAAGAACTCACCGTTGCCCCGACTCTCTTCGATGTCGAGAATGATGTTCGACTGGCCCCTGAGCTCCTCGCATAAGCCTGAAACGAACAAGAAAATTGTTAAAAAAAATAAACATTTGTATCGAAAGAAGTGCGAGGCTTTTATTCAATACCTCATGATGAGGTTATTCAAGTAATCCTAGGCGAAACCATGGAACCCGCTGTAGTCCTTTTTTAAAAAAGACATGTGGTCGAAACTATCGAATTTCGAGATTGATATATCGAAATTGAAACCGCTATTGGTTGGCATGGATACGTTTGTTTATTCGTGGCCATGGGTTTATTCATTCATTGCCAAGTATATGGCAAAATGTATATGGAAATGCAAGTATATGGAAAAATGGTGATTTAAGAAAGGGAGCAACCGAAAAACCAAGCGGGTGCGTAGCGCCTGCGTTGTTGCTATAAAGTAAGTATAGCTATTCTCTATCAGTGGATTAATTTGCACAATGAACAGCTCCGTTTTCAGCATGTGATACCGCAGCTGCACGTTCTGTAGGTAGGTATGTTCTAAGGTATACGGTACACGCTCCATTGAATCCCTTTTTCAATACCTCGCCTTATCGTTATCGGCTCCACTTTCCTTATTTTTTCGCCCCAATTGAAAATATTGCTTGGATTATTCCGATTTCAAATCTAAAGAATCCACACTCACAAGCTGAACTTTTCATTTTTCCTTACCCTCGTACCCTCCAAAACATTTCGCGGTCTTCAACTCAAATTGCGGAGAATTCTATAAACTGGAAGTGTTTTAATTCTCGTACGATATGCTTATATTGAAAAAATTATGGCGTGAGAAAAAATCGTTCTGTTGGGAAATGGATCCGCGAAAATTGGCGAACGAGAACTAACGTCCTTTCAATAGGTAACGGGGTATACCCTTGAAGGTTAAATGGAAATCAGCGAGAAAATGTAAACGGTAGAATTTTTAATTATTTTTCCATCCTCATTTGAGGATCTTCACGATACCCACCGCGCGTTACGCTTGGAATAGAATAATCTCTTTCAAGCCCTTTTTCCCCCAGTCTCGAGATTGCGATTAATAAATTATTTGAGCGTCAAGTGTGACGGTAGTTTGTGTATACATGGAGTACCATATCGCACATAGAAAAAGTCTCATAACCAGTCTTAATACGCGTTCTTCACGGTTAATAATTAGATGCAACGCGCTCGCGCACTCACAGAGTCCTGCTTTCGTGTTGTATGCGCGAGTTGCGAGATAATCAAGATTCACCGTTCGTCTGACTCCTAAAGACTCCTCATATTACCCTGGCCCGAGCCAAGTGCGAATCTCGCGATTCTCTCGCCCCGAGAGTTCCGATACTATGACGCTTTTCCTGCTTGTGCACCTTGTACATCGCTGTACACATCGCATACACATCACACGTGAGCGTCTAATAAACACCGCTGCCTGCAACTTTTTTCTTCATCATTTGACCATCTCGACCTTTCTCTTTTGGCACAACACGATGTTGAAGATTGCATCGTTGGAATGCAACGAAATTCCCTTTTTTCTTTAACAGGACAATAAAACAATCTTTTTTCAGGATCCAAAGAGAAAATCGGTACGAAAATTGTCATGGTTTTTGAAATTGAACAAACAATTAATGGAAAAAAATATTTTTCGGTGGACCCGAACGTTTCAAACTTCAGTGCCGCGTAATTATATCCACACGATGATCTTTTTCATGTTGTTTGGAAAATTTGCAATTGCTTATCGGCAGGAAATCTCGACAATAATGGACCATCAATATTTTTCATCCATAAGAATGTCGCATTCTTCTATAAGATTATGCCATAACAATGTCTGACTGAAAAAAGCGATTGCCGTGATGCCAGGTGCTAGAAAGACGTTGCTCGTGTAGAGGAAGCGTGAATAAGCAAATTCGTGTAAAACTCAAGTAAGCAAACTCGACGAGGCTATGCTCATCGATGACAGATTACACTCATAACGGAACACCACACATTTATTCTTTCAAATACGAGACGAAGAGATTCCTGAATTTTCTCCAACTATGCTATGGTATTGACAGTCAAGTACAGCGACGTGACACTCGCGCTTGCCGGTTGAATCAAAAGTGACGAGTCAACGGCAATGACTACAAAAAATGGCCACGTGTGGAGAACATTTTTTTGATACGTAATAAAAATCCAGTGTGTGAATGTTTTTTCTCATATTTTCACTTAGTCATTCGTGACAGTCTCAGCGTTAATTGAAACCCCATAGACATCTTGAATTCGATTTTTCATGGCGACTTGGATGCTGACGGATATATATTTTGGTTTTAATTTGTTAGAATTCATTCCAAGTTATTATGACACCAGAGTTCGCAACGTTGGAAACCAACAAAAAAATGTTTTCTATTAAGGCGTTTGGGTACAGGCGATACAATGCTGCCATGCTAACCCACGTTAAAAACATAAAAATTTTCAAAATAATTAGAATTTAATAAAATTTTGTGAATATATACTTTAGTATTATACATGACAATACAATTTTTTTCCTAAAAAAGATCGAATGAGGATCTCGCGATCTGCTGAAGAAAAAAACAAAATTTCGTTGCTGTCCAAGGATGCAAACTTCAACATCGTCTGTGTTTTGATGCTCCAAGACTTTAACGCGGTCGCATATGCATCACGAGCTAGAGCCTGATGGGCGTGAAAGACAATGTAAAGCGAGAGGCAAATGTCATCGAGGCAGAGGCTCGAATGTTATAGATGCGGTAGAACGGCCAATGCACGAAAGATTGTTCGCCAGAATGGAAAAATATAAAGAGTAAATCATAGAAGGGAAAGAAGTGCTGGATGATACGGAGCAGGAGGTTATTGCTTCGTTTGTATATTGAATAAGCAAAGATTGAAGTTGCCATTGATGGTGCTGGAAGGTGTATAACCTTTCGGATAGCGGATCGAAAAATACTTTGGTTGGGTATTCTTCAAGGAAGAATAAGAAGAAGATCTTTTGTTGTTCTTCAATAATATCCTCGGGCGCGTAAGAGCCCCATATCTTATTCTCTCTGTCTGGAGGATACGGCGACCTCGCGCAGAGAGTGGCCTCGTAACCTCATAGTGGGCTGCGGGCTGGAGAGCGTGACCTCCTTGCACTTTAGATCCATCTTACAGTCTCTCTGTGTTTTTCCAAACTGTGCGAACCACCGTGGGAGAACGTTCAGCTAAAAAGAATGTTCAGAGAGAGAGAGGACTATTTGCTCCAAAATGATTTGACAAAAAAATAGAAGAGCTACTGGAAGATCGACGCTTTCTCGTGTATCGTCTGTGCAGCGTGATGATAAATTTGACCAAAATAAATGAGAAAAATGGAAAATTCATTTAAAGACAATCTAGTTGATGAATACAGTTAAATGAGTATCGGATTAAAACGGAATCGTCCCGACGAGAGTGTTGATTCCGGACTGATTATGCAGTCATCACTTTTGGAACGAGATTTAAAAAAATTTCATTTTTTTTTTTTTTTACTGGAATTTAAATTTTCGTGCATGCAGACGTCGCACAATGGAGCGACGACGAAACTCGCTGAGGTTGTTTAGAAAGTCTTTAGGCTTCGGTCGTTCGTGCGCAAAGACGTCCATTAGAAAGCAGATGGACCACGATGACTCGGGGACACACGCATATATAAATAGTGTGGGTCAGGTCGTGGTCAAGATAAATATCTATCCAACAAACGCCTTCACAGACGCATCAATAAACCCGATGGAGAAACATTTATCCTGTTTTTAAAATGCACCCTCACGACGGCAAAGGTCACAGTCGCTGAATTTTCCAAAGTATATGCGAAAGCACAAAATTGGTTCACCATTTGAGATTCGGAAGAAAAATGATCTTTTCTTATGATTTAAACTTTTGATGAAAACTCTTCGCTCCGTTGCGATGGATTTTTCGAAACTTTATCTGGCGTGACGGATTTCCTTGCGGCGGTGGGAATAAAAATGAAAGAAAGTGTCGTTGACTCGTTTTGTCAGCTCGCGGCGGCTCAACAGAGGCAAAAATTTACCGGTCGTGCATGTTTTCGCGGTTACTGTTTTATTACGCACCAAGAGAAAACCTCGTCTCTCCCACGTAACGTGGGAAGAAAAAATAAAAGGGAAACGCATGTTTCAGGAGGATCGTGCATTCTTCAAGTTACAACTCTTGTCATTTTGTCAGAATCTTTCCTCTTTCATTACTCAATCTGTACAACGACGACAACAGATACAAAATTGTGTTACGTGAGTTATTCTGCTTACGGAAGTCTGCTTTTTTCTTTCGTTCGAACGGAAAAGTCGTTGGAAAAATGTGTGGAATCAATGGGAAAAGAATTTCATTACATAAATGTTTATCAATCTTCGTTCATTGATTATTTTGGATTTTCAATAGATCGACGTTGCACTTAATAGTTGAAAAAATTGTAAATTGTATTTTATTTTTTTACTAACACTAGCAACTTGGTTTTTTGGTTGCTCCCTTTATTTAATCATCTACATTATCATACAAGTCTGAATCTACGAAATTTTTCACGCTGTTATAATTCCTTCGATTGCCCTAATGAACTTTAAGGTATTACTATAGCAAAATGGGTTGATTTAGGATTTCCTTTTGTGTAAATGTTCTTGACATTAAAACAAACAACTTTTCTACGAGATGAAACATTTTCTGACGTCTAGAATTTAAGATATTTCATTTCCAATTTTTTTATTTTTCCCATCTAAACGCATGTAAATTGAAGTCGCGTTTCTTTTGTTTCTTTCTTACAACTTTTTAACGAAACGTGACTTCAATTTACATGCGTTTAGATGGGAAAAATAAAAAATTGTAAATTAAATATCTCAAATTCTAAACGTCAGAAAATTTTTCTTCATAGGAGAAACCTGTTAGTTTTGGTGTGCCAGAAACGTTTATACAAAATGTTGAAAAAACCCTAAATAAAGTCGTTCCGTGATAGTAATACCTCAAGCGTGTGTTACACATGATCTGACACTTGAATTCACAAAATCGCTTTTGCCATATACCTGGGGACGAATAAATAAACCCATGACAACGAATAAATAGACCCATGGCAACGCATAAATAAATCCATGACCATGAATAAATGAACGTATCCATGGAAACCAATAGCGGCTTCAATTTCGATATATTTACCTTGAAAATCGATAGTTTCGAGTTCGACCACATGTCTTTTTCAAAAAAGGATTAAATAATCAAAAAAAAAAAAAATGAAAGTTCATGCTAGAACGTGGCTTAATACGTAAGACTCTAGGATTAAAGAATAATGTAAGAATCATATCGCAACCGGTTGCATATTTAACGTGATCTATTGATCATCGAGAACGCTCCCGGTCTACACGGAGCACGAAAGATCACAGCAATATATAGAAAGCGGAGAACCCTTGAGATATAGTTTACCGTTCGTTCTTGCGCTGTGTCTCACGCTGTACGAGCCTCTCTACGAGCTACTGAGTTTGCCGTCGTTCTGTAGCATTTTTCTAATGAAAGTGAGCAATAAAATAGAATAGAAAACGAATCAATTGTTTCATACAGTTCTCGATATGCTCCGATAGTGATTTATCGAAAATGTGTGTACGGCTTTGGCCTCAAGTTCCACCGTATGTCTGTGCTCCGTCTGATCGATGAACATACAAAGAATTCCGATCAAATTCGATACGATCTAAATCTGAAAATTATTTATATTTTGACTCTGAACATTATCGAGTGACACGCGCGGCAAAGTCTGCTATTTTCTCTGCTAACGATATTTTCTCATACGTAGAAATATTTCGCACGAATATTACTTTTCAAAGCTTCAACTTATTTTCCTGCTGTATTTATGAAAATTCCTTCAGAACAAAATATCTCTGACGAAACTGTACGATTTTCAATTCCACGTTCCATCAATTGAACAGAGTCTTACGAACGCGAAAGCCAATGATATTAATTTGCTTTCCGTTTACGATACAAACTGCGGCTTTTGTCAAACTTTAGCTACGTGTGCAGTTCGCACAGGCACCATTATTCATGCTCAGAGAGATTGAACATTTTTGCTCACAGCAAAACGTAAACGGATGCTTTTGTTTTCTGAACACGGAACGAGCATTTTTCATACTTTATCGAATTATCTTTTCCATCATTTAGTTTCCTGTAATCCTCTGAAACCTTGGCACTCAATTAATGCGTTGATTGATTGCCCTCAAATTATCCTCCCGAATGTATTTTTTTTTCTCTGCCAATTGGTTTTGATCGTAATTTTCATTCAATTTTCTCCTTTGACGCCACGACACACAATTCTTCATCAACTCGTTTGAGTTGGTGATTAGAAGTGAATGATTAAATCACAACGGTCAAGGGTCAGAGCACACAGTTGCAAGAGCATGGGATGATGGAAAAGTTTATCGAGACTGAAAAAAATAACGTCAGAGGATCATTGGACATAGCAGTGCGTGTTGCAGTTGCCTGCTTTTTCTATTTCCAGTGATTTCTCCCCTTTCTCTCGATCTCCTCGTCGCTTGGGTATAAAAACTATTATTATACCTATGCAGTACTCGGATTTTTGCAATGCTCGAGGGCTACGATTTAAAATACACAATTCTCGCGATATATACTCGTTGGGTGCTGTATATCGTGTATGTAACTTTTGCTACGGGAATGTAACTGCGATGTAGGGTCACTGGGTGTGCGAACTATATGCATAGAGTTTCATGCGATATGAGAGATCGGATAATGGAGCTCTGCGTGGCCGTTGAAACTGTAGCTACACGAAAACTCGTGCACACTAACATGTTAACTGGTTCATCGAGGACTAAGAGAAAAAAAAATAATAATTTATCCACGAGGAAGAGGGAGCGAGAGAGTGATAAGAAAAAATTGGCGTACGTTGTTCCACAGCATCAACATGAAACCACGTGTCAACGGCGCGTTATTTGTTATCATTCGAAAAAATGACCCAGCAGGTTTTCGGACGATACGAATCGCCGAAAGAAATATTAGCCAACAGTTTTTATCGGTTAGCCGATTTGCTGGCTCTCGATAGCATTGAAATTTTCGTCTCGTTACCAACTCGTTTTTTTTATCTTGTATTCTGCTGTTATGAAATTTCTTTTTATAGACTGATTGTGTGGATCCTTAAGGACGTTTTATGCGAAATTTTTTATCGATAGAATTCCTTTAAATTTTCACTACACTAAGAGAATAGTGATGTCTAATAGCTCGCGCAATTTTAAGAGGTTTTACCATGGAGAAGTCGAGATATTTATTTATAAAAATCACAATTTTCAGTAGTTTCTCATAAGAGCGTGTGTTAAAAGTTACAATTTTCAAAATTAAATATTTCGATTTCTAAATGGCGAAGCCTCTTAAAACTTTGCATACACATTTGTGTAACATCGAAGAAGCTTTATTTAATTTTCCAAAAAAATCGCTCGTAAAATTTTATCGAAATTTTGTTTATTATATAAAAAATACAGATTGCCTCGGACAATCTTGGTTTTAGAGTATGTTGTTCTTTAGTCAATTTGTAACAACTTTTTTTTAATGAACTTGGGCTCGCAAATCATTTTGTATGTAAAAAAAACTGAAAACAAAAATTTAGAATTGACCGTCGCCATACAACGTCCTCAATGAGAATCTACACAAAAAAAAAAAGAAAAAAGAACCCGAGGAAGCGGGTTCGTTAGAATGGATGAATGGAAACTCTGGCTACATTGGGAGGTCGAAGTTGAGTGACAAAAACGGGATTCGAGTTCAGCTATCGTGGAAACAATCGGTAGATCTTACATATATGGATACGGTTTATTTGAAAAGACTGTTATCGAGGGTTTAGCTCCCTGGAACAGCTTCCGGCGTTGAAACTTCCGGTGCTGGCTCCAGGCTCACCGAATGCATGTGCCTCGTTAATGGAATCGAAATGCAATCGAGTAAATCTGGTATTAGTTAGAACTCGCCTCTATTCCACTATGGGTGACTGTGCACCCATATCCACATGGCCAGTTGCTGGCTCTATTTGCTACTTTGCTTTCCTCCGACGCCGGTTTTGCTCCCAACGTAATTCAGTGCTCTCCCATATGCAGATTCAAACGTATCCGCTCGCACGTATATGTGTATTTCGCGAATAAAAACGCTCGCAGTCCGCATTACGCTGTCTCATATGCATTATCTCGTTCCCACGCAAACCTTTCGTATTTGATCTTCAAGTATTTACAGCATTTCTCAAACACACCCGCACGCAGACACACAATACGTAATTCTGCAAAATAATGATGCGTATAATTGAAAATACGTTTGCGGTAAGGATTGGAAAATCATTTCCTCCCACACGAGAAAAAAAAACGTCGCGGCGTCCGTCGATTCGGGAATCTCGTGGGGTTCGAATTCAGTAGCAATGCATCAACGTAAATATTACATCGAAATTAATATTGTAAAATTTGTCGATTCTCTAAATGCTGAGCAGATCGAATTCACGGATTGATTTACTCGGTCCGTTGCCAAGTTTTCCGGAAAAGTGTATGCAAAGTTTTCAGAGACTTCACCATTTAGAAATCGAAATATTTAATGTTGGAAATTGCAACTTTTAACACACGCTCTCATGAGAAACTTTTGAAAATTGCTATTTTTATAAATAAATATCTCGACTTTTACATGGTGAACCCTCTTAAAATTGCGCGAGCTATTAGATGTCACTGTTCTCTTTGTGTGGTGCAAATTTAAAGGAATTCTATCGAAAGAATATTTTCCATACAACGTCCTTAATTGCAAGTAATTACAACGGTGTACATATTTAATGGAAATGTAATAATTGATTAACTTACCAGGCTGCGAAGCCACGTTGCGGAACAACAAAAGTACACTGACGAACCGCAAGAACCAGGAGATCGATGTCATAGCCTGTAATTAAAAAAAAAAAAAAACAAAAACAAAAATTAGAGAAAAAAAAATTTTTTAGATGGATTTTCTTTCGTTTTATGAATTTTAATGAAAATTTTAAAGAATAAGACTCGAGAGAGGAAAAAAGATTTTGTATCGAAAACACTCGTGCGTTTCGCTGTCATTTTCAGATCAACGAGCTAGAGAGATATGGCTCGAGAACACTCCCTCCGTAGTTAATTAAAAGTGGAAGTAGACAAGCTCGTATCCTGCACGCGATTCACCATCTACGAGAGATGAAAGTACAAGAATCGTTTGTCGTGCCTCGAAGCGATGTGATTCCTCTCTTGAACGACGTGAGACGATAAAACGTTGCACATGTAATTAGAAAAAAAAATGGTTCAGCGCTTTGCAACCGTTTTGAAAAAAGTCTGTGGCTCGTTTGAAGAACGAAAATAAATGACAGTCGCAACGTGGCTAGTTTTGAGAGGCTCAAATTTCCCAAAAATCAGGCCCAAAAATTCAATACTTCAAGTTACAAAGTTGAAAAAAGCGAAACGACCGAAATTTCGAATATATAAAAATACATTATATAAAATAGAACATAAAAAATTATATTAAAAAAAAAATAAAAAGAAAAAAATATGTAAAAATATATTATATAAAAAGTATTAAATATAAAAAAGCGACACGACATAAAGTTTTTCGCTTTTTTCAAATTTGTAACTTTTGCAAACTCATTCGTTGTATTTGGTTTTTTTTCTCGTCTCCGTCTCTTTCCCTCCTGCTCTCTAATGTCGTATAAATTCTACGATCGTCAATTGTGCGCGCCTTAATCTATCGCGATGTTTTACTGATCGATATCGAGAGACACGGTTGCCGCAACAGCAGTAAATGCGGAACGGCTTAATCGTGGAAGTCGCGCTATAGTGAAGTAAGGCGCAGTTAAATGCTTTTTACGTTTTCATGAGTTTAATTGGACGATTGAATCGTGCGGCTTAGATAATGGGGTGAGTGTCACCCACGAGGAGTGAAATTTTCCGGTTGATGCTAATGTCCCATTGCCGCTGGACCACTCAATTACTCCGATAATGCATTTACCGTTCGTTCCGAAGTTCCGCGCGCGTGTATATATAAAAAGAGAAACGATCTAATTAATTCTTCCATTTTGTTGTCTATTTCGGAGGATAAAATTGCGACAGCAGTTTCGATATGAAAATATGTCACAATGAAAGGTATTACTATCACGAAACGACTTTGTTTAGGATTCTTTTAAAATTTTGTATAAACGTCTTCTTGGCACCAAAACTAACAGTTTTCTTCTCTGAAGAAAATTTTTTTGACCTTTAGAATTTGAGATAATTAATTTCCCATTTTTTATTTTTCTCCTAAACGCATGTAAACTGAAGTCGCGTTTCGTCAAAAAGTTGCAAGAAAAAAAGACAAGAAACGCGACTTGAATTTACACGCGTTTAGATGAGAAAAATAAAAAATTAAATATCGCAAATTCTAAACGTCAGAAAATTTTTCTTCAGAGGAGAAAATTGTTAGTTTTGGTGCCAAGAAGATTTATACAAAATTTTGAAAAAATCCTAAATAAAGTAGTTTTGTGATACGTTAAAAAATGATGCTCCAGATAAAAGCAATACGAGATTCTCAGGCTGGATTATGTGCTCGAAATAAATACTATTTTATCGAGATCGTTCAATAAGTGTCCTGCGATGTGATAACATATAAACGTATATTTACAAACCTAATAAAATCTCAAATGCATCTATATGAGCGCCAAGAATTCCACCAGGGCGTAGGCACTTCTCTACCTCAATAAACACCGACTCACGTAAATGTATTAAACGAAAGAGGCTCCTTGCTCGCTTTACGACGAAGAGACTTTTCCTGAAAGTTGGCTCATATTCCGTTCAGCTCTATTTTTGTACCAATAACCATTTATATCCGATTTTCCTTTATATATTCTGGCTCGTTGCTTTCGTAACACGTACAATTTCCTACGTTATTCTCAAGAAGCACATGATACTGTCGATTGGCGATCCACTCGATCGAATATATTGGCGCGATATTTCTCAGGCTCGTGCCACGTAAACTTGGTAATTTACGCTCGCGTTACTTATTAAAAAAGAATTTGATTGAAAATCAAATTTGCTTGTTAAATCGTCGGTTGGAAAATTCCATTCCGCACGGTATAATAAAAAACTGATGGTAATACGAACCGCCACTCTTACACTTAACAAAAGAGGCTCATCAATGTGAGCGTTGACCCCATTAAAAGCGATGCAGTTCCCACATTTCATTTATTATCTCTACCGCGCGCTCCTTCTCTCCTCGTATAATTATTGCAGTCCTCTTTCGCGTGCGACGTACTTTTCGGTCAAGGCTTTTTTAAAACTCAATTTTTTCCTTGCTCACAGGGACCAAATTAAATTATCAACTTTTTTCACAAAGTGTACCGGTGAACAGGGAGGAGAGAAAGTTTAATCGTTCGTCCGAATTATCAGCAAGATCATAAAACGTTCTCGAGGCGATTTCAGAAATTCCAGCGCTGGCCAAATATCTCGAGCAGGTTGATTTTTCTCGATCTGTAAACCTCTGCTGCCTCGGAGCATATGAAAAATATTAATTCCGAGCAGAATAAAATCGGGCAACCGAACTCAGAGGTGTATTTCAAACTTGGTACCTTAAACTTTTATCCGCAAGCATACTCCGATGCAAAATAGCACGAAATTGGAAAGCGATGGATATAGTTATGAATTTGAAAAAAAAAAAAACGAAAATGGCATGTGTCCTGCATTATGCATCGCTTGATGGAGGAATCGACGAGGAACCAATATTCTACATAAACACGAAAATACTATTTGCAGAATATTTCGGTAGTTCAGAGGCTTTGAACGCAGGAAAAATGCACGTTTTCGTAGTTGAATTTCCCTAGAAAATTCGCATTCGGAAGAATACCTTCCGCCCCTCTGAAGAAATTTTGGACGGACGTGAATAATTACTTGAAAGAGATAAAAAATCAATGTTAGGGATTGTGGATGAAAAAAAAAGCATAAAAATTTTCTGACGTTTAGAATTCGAGATAATTAATTTCCCATTTATTGTTTTTCCCCTAAACGCATGTAAATTGAAGTGTCACGTTACGTTAAAAAGTTGCAAGAAAAAAAAAACAAAAGAAACGCGACTTGAATTTACACGCGTTTAGGGGAAAAATAAAAAAATGGGAATATCTCAGATTTCAAACGTTAGAAAATTTTTCTTCATAGAAGAAAACTGTTAGTTTTAGTGCCAAGAAGGTTTATACAAAATTTGGAAAGAATCCTAAATAAAGTCGTTTTGTGATATAGTAATACGTTAAATAGTTATTAGTTCCCGAGTATAGATTTCAAAGGTATTTTGAGGGCATGGGCTCTTTTCCATAGCGAAGATAGTGCGGGCCTCGAGAATAACGAGGTTGCAGGGGCCTGTACACGTGCTTACGGCATCTGGGACCAAGCACAGAGGCTGCGAGGTTTCCTCGTGTATATACCACACAGCCCGCAGCAGGTAAACTATACAGCGCGACGTTATAAAAGTTCCGCGGATGGGGTAAAACAATGTTATCGGAATGGCGTAATCTTGGGACTTTTGTCAGTGAATATGCACGCGCGTATAAACGGAAATTCATTCCTCGCAAATAAAAAGGCGTATCCCTAACAATTTTCATCTTCAATTATACGAATTACGCCCTTTTGTTATCTAGCATTAGATACACACATGCCGCGCAGACAATATTACAGAGTAAACAGAGTTTCTCACCTTTATACACCAAAGACGACATTTTTATTTCTCATTCGACCTGAGAATATCAAATGCCGCGCAATACCGGATTAATGATGATGATACACCGCGCGTTAACGGCTTTTAAACTTTTTATCTATCTTTCCTATTCGATTGTATGCGGCATTCCATCTTTTTACTCTTGTAGGCTCGACACTCATTTTGTTCGTGCAACGTAAACAAAAATGAAAATTTACCGTTTTAAATGTATACCTCCCATCGAGAAAATCATTTATGAAAGAAATGAGTCTTGAACCAGAGAGTTCTTTTTGTCATCGGAGCGAGGAGCGCCTGGAATTTTTTTGCGGGTAACGAAAAAAAAAAAAATGAAGAAGGGAAGCGAGGTTTGTACTTTTTGCCATTGGAACTAGGTCCTTGGCCTTTGTCCGCACATTGTACTAGTTCGCATTATTCAATCTCCGTCGACGAATCAACGAGGATGCAAATGCTTTTATTAGCATTGAATAAAATGAGGAAATCCCGTTTCATGCCTTTCATTTTTAATCAAAAAAATCTCGTTTGCTCTATATATTCTTCATTCTTCGTAACGAGGACGTCGAAAAATTGATTCACACATTTTTCACTCCAATTATTTCTGATTGTTTCCTGTGTGGGTGTCCATTAGCTCGAGGAATTTAGCCAACATTTTTGTACGAAGAAAGTAAAACGTTCGTTCGAATACTCGCGCGCTATATGGGCGCGTCCAACTTATTATATCGACGGCTTAAGTGCACGAGCTGGACAAGCTACCACCGCAGCTCGAGCCAATACTCGAAGCCTTTAGCGCAGCCTATTTAACAGTACGAAGTACGGTTAGCTACGATGAAACGAGAAAGAGACACGAGCAGGATGGAAACAGTGAAATATCGGAATATAGTTCGTGTATACGGAGATAAAATAATATCAAAAATTCCTATGGGATCATAGTTCCTTGGTACCATGTGTCGGCTCTCCAAAAAATTTTAGCAAAGAGCGCTATACCTTTTCGCCCAATTTTATTTTTAATAATGAACCGAACTTGAACATTTTTCAAAACAGTACGTGAACGGTAAGTGGTCGCTAAAAACTTAAAAAAAAAAAAAAACAATGAATAGAAAAAGTATTTTTCGTTGGAACCCAACGTTGCAAACTTCACTGTCATGTCATAGTAATTTTTTATACAATTTTCTCTCTGTGTATATATTCGTGTGCTTTACATTCATATTGACGGACAAATACATAGCTGTTTACAGGCGGATGAATATATCTGTATGTTTCGTAAGGTTGAACTCATTATTGGAGTGCAGAGAAAGGTAGTGAAGAGAGTTGAGAGCGAGCGAAGCAACCGTTGGGTGTCGGAGAGGTACAAGGGATAGTTAAGTACACAGGAGAGAGAGAGAGAGAGAGAGAGAGGGAGAGAGATCAAAAGAAGAGGAAGACAGCAGGCCTCGTGGGTCACGCGAGTAAATGCGCGCGTTCTCTCTAACTAAAACGAAGAAAGTTACTCAGTGAGAATTCTGTTGGTATTTGCCGACTTGGTTCACCCATTGCATTAAATACATCGAAAGATTTTATCACTGGCGTTAATGGTTATTCTTCTCTGACGAAATATGTGCATAGAATCTGCTTATTCTTTGTTCTCCTTGTTCCAGCGTTTCTAAACTAATCCAAAATTGTTAATCATAGTTTCTGTCTTCTCTTTACTGCGGTCCACTGATTCGATTTCACAAAATCAACTGCCAATGAGACGATACTGAAGTTTGCATCATTGGAATGCAACGAAATTCTGTTTTTTTACGTAATTGCGATTTTATTTTTCGGTGGGAATTCAGGAAAGCAACGATGTCAAATCCTAATGATTTTTGTAAAGAGATATCTCTGCAAATTTACTGACTTCGTTGATGACCTTTAACAGAGAATTTAATTCTGACCTACTTTTGTTTTTTCCTAATCGAGAGACGATGAAATTTTTTGAAGATTTTTTAAGTAGACGAAAATTGAACTCGTGGCCGCAATGACCCGGCACGGACTGACCAGGACGACGGTCCAATTGATAACAATGATAAAACGACCCGCAAAGATTTTTAGCGGTATAAAAGCCCGACGCCAGCATCAAAATTCGAGAAAGAACAAAATTGAACAGCGAACATGAAACTCATTCGACTATTGTTTTCCCTCTTTTTATTGGGCTCACTCCTCTTTATTGACAAGGTATATTGTGAGAACCGCAGAAGAATAGACACCAAAGGCTGCGTTGAAGAATACGCGAGAGGAACCAAAAGCCAGGCCCCGGTCGATTGCACTTTTCCTACGCTTTGAAAACTGTGCGGACTATGACAATTCTGGAAGATTTCAACAACGAAAATCAACTTTGTCGATCGACTGGAAAATCTGTCTCAAAAAATGAGAATACACTAAACGAGGATGTAATTTTTTACAAAAATAAGAAAATTCCTTTCGAATCAGTTTGACTGATTAATAAAAATCGCCTGCACTGCTGGACCATGAAATAATAAACTAAATCAAACCGAATAACAATTGTTATTGTTTTTTTTTTTTTTTCGACTATTATTGATTGCTGTTCCAATCAAAATGTCCATGACCAATGAATATCCATGGAATAATCCTGCTTCCTCACACTTTGCGAGACGTGTGTATGTCTTTGAAAGCTGCACCTGTAATGCAGCAACCGCCGTTACAGCGTGAGGAAAGGTTGCAATGTCTTTGCTGAAAGTTCATCGCTGGTGATTATATATTGCGCATACGGAATTCATTTAACCACGTGTCTAGCTATGAGAATGTGTGGGCGAGCCCTCTGCTCGACCAGTTGAGTCTGAAGATGAATTCCATCTCGCAAATGAAAGCTATGAATATCTTTAGAGGTCAAGAGGAAAATTCTTCGTGCTACTTTCCGTTATCAAGGCGTATGATTAAGGGAATAGAAATTTAATTGACCGATTGAGAGTGGACCAGGAGCCAAAACTTTTCGTTGTACACTTCGCAATAAGCTTCAAAAATAAATATTTAGGCAGATTTGTCGATGTGATTTTTTGCTGATGTTCACACTGAATATGAAATTTTGTTAAAAATCGTCAATATTTTGTTGAACACGGTAAACTAAATATTTTTGGATAATTTCAAAATTTTCGTTATTTTGGCAGTATATTTGGTTTCTAACGAAATTGTCAGCGAAATTTACGATCGGAACGACGAAAATTTGCCTCCGAAGAGACTTTCTACAATATTTCTTGCTGCAATGACACTATTTTTGGAATTATTCAAACAAAACGTTTATCGAACAAAATATTTATCTTTTCCAACAAAATTTTTTTTTTTTATCAAGCAGGTTTAAAAACCCTCGAAGGCTGTGAAGAATTTTACAAATTTGATATCGCAATGATAAACATTAATACGCCGAAAGGCAACGAGAAAGAAAATACAAACCAACGTACAAAAAACAAATTTTCCAACATTTCCATAAATGTTTAGAGACCCAAGAGGCAAGTTAGTTAAGCATAAGAAAGCATATGTAAATAAAAACAATAAAAACACTTGAAAATGAAAAAATAAAATGATAAACATCATTTTGAGAAACTTTGAGAATGTAAAAAGAATTGAGAAATAAGATTCCAGAGGCGCAACAAAATCGTTGGCCTTCAGGCACTAAACTATCGCGTTGCTTGTGAAATACCCTTATTATATATCTCGCACGTGCGTTTGCTGTAGATCTTGGCTGTTTTTTTGACGAAAAAGAGACGGAAGTCTCGAGCGATCAAGAGCTTGGACAGTTGAGATCGTAGAGAGTCACGCCCTCGAGCTTTTCTCGATACAATATCTACACCTTAAGAAATAAGGCCCTTTGCGTGCTAAACGTGAAAGTGCAGAGACGGGAAGCCGTAAAGCGATCAGTGTATAGTTGAACGTAAAAGTATCTACACTAGCGTCTATATGGCTCGATGGAAGGAAGGAAGAAAGAGCTAGTTCACAAAGCCCAAGATGCCCATCGAACTATATCGATTTTCCTCTCACATCTTTGCTCGAGGTATCCTCGTGGCATCCTTGCTTCGGATGAGGATCGAGTGACGTTCTTTTTCACCGCATAACAATATCTGTTTACGTTGTGTATATGGAAGTCTCTGTGAGCCGCGCAGGAATATATGCCAAGCTAGTGTCTTTATTCGCGAATAAGATCCTTGAGACATTGTCAACGTAGATATTTGAAACAAACCTCAAGATTAGCTGATTGCTCTGGAAACACGCTGAACATGCTCAACAGCCCGACAAAAAACGATGTTGAAGTTTCCTACGAAATTCTGTTTTTTTCTTGAGCAGATCTCAAGATCCTTGTTCGACAGGACATTGAACAAACATAGAATAGAAAAAGGATTTTTTGTTGGACACCCTAATGTTGCGATCTTTAGCGTCATTCCAAAACAGCAGTCCGGAAATGATTTTCTTCCCGCGGTAGATTAATTGAAAATTCTGCACCATTAAAAATTAACGAGGAGAACGCGCCTGCCGAATCAACTTTTGTCAAAGAAATGGCTTTCCCGGAGTGTCAGCTCATTGATCGTCGTTAAAATTGAAAAAAAGTAGGCGAGTAAATGTTAATTAGCATGTCATCGTGCGCACCTGTTGTAAAATAGGAACGGCAAAATGTCGAGGCAATTATTAATGCTTATCGTTGATGTAGCACCGGTTTTACGTGTTTCAATTTTTCTCTTCGCAGTCTGTATGGTATCGGGTTTCCGTTAATAGAAGTACCAACATGACATATACGAGGCATTCCATTCCAATTTGCGATAGGTTGGCTCTCATAAATCGTAGACTACCTGAAATATCTTTGGTTCGCGTATAAACATTGCTGAAAAAAACGATTCACTAAATTTTCACTAAATTTATGAACCATTTGTGAATACGAAATAAACAAATCACATGCATTTTGAATCTCGTAACAAGTCTCACAGTTTTCTGCCGTCGTGGAAAATTATCGTGAGCATAAAAATCGATTTCTCATGGTAGAGCCAATAGAACTTTTTAACGTAGCACGCTCAACCACGAAACCCGAGTCTTGTTTTCATATCGTATTTAGATCCTTGTATAAAAAGTATTTCCAGCAGACACGAGAGACGAAGAGTTCTCCCAACACGATGCTTACCATGTCTACAAAGGCGAATTACTTCACTTTCTACAATCTCTGCCTTATTAATCTATACATATCTGTATATGTTGGCATGGGTTTGTCTTTGCGACCCCATTGTATAATGTATGGGGAATAGGAGTATCCGAGAGTGATCTAAGTCGGAAGCAAATTGAACTGAACTCGGTTACTAAACTGATTGGTTATACTTACGAGCTCATTTAGCTAGAATCTCGCAGGAGTTACGTATGAGCGTTGTGCGAATAAAGGAGTGAGGGGTCTACCGTTGCGAAACTCCCAGGACAACCACGAGCAATGTCCTCGGAAGATCTGATGTCTGGGCGAGAAGCGTGTGCGAAAGGAAACTAGACGACAGAAACGGAGACGCGTTGTACCGGAATTGCCTCGCGAATTCCTGTTCTCGTAACACACGCCTTGGGATACTTGTGTATAAAAGCAAATGAATACGTAAGTCGTACGTAACGTTGCGTGCGAATGAGCGGATCGCTAACTCATTTTTTTCAATCATTTCAACGGATTACCTTGTAGAAGGGTTATTGTTTTTAAAAAATTGCATTGTTAAAAAAAAGATAAACTAAAAACGCCCCGAAAATCCCTCAGAAAAATTTGTATCAATTATGTAATTACAAACGTGGGGGATGGGTATGTGTTATCGACCGGAGAACAAATATGGTGGCAGGTGAACTTCATGTACAACGGTATCATGCATGACACCAAAGTTCGCGACGTTGGCGTCCAACGAAAAATATGATTTTCTATTAATTGTTTGTTCAATTTCAAAAACCACGACAATTTTCGTACCGAATTTGTCTCTGGATCCGAAAAAAATAATGAAATTGAAGTTCACTATTAATTCTATTAATTGTTTGTTCAATTTTAAAAATCATGACAATTTTCTCACCGATTTTCTCTTTGAATCCTAAAAAAATATCGTTTTATCGTTGTAACTAAATATTAAATAAGAATCTTGAGCTCTGCTCAAGAAAAAACAGAATTTCGTTGCATTCCAACGATTATTAATATATCCCTAATGAATTCTCTAAAGTGTGTCCCTAAAGTAACTTGATGATTGTGTGCTATCTCGAAAGCTGCGAAATTACCTTGAATTTTGGCGAATGCTTGAAAATCAATTCCCTACTGTTAATATAGTGCCCTCGTGAAATTAAAGCCACGTATGATATTGATAAGTTAGGAAGGAGGCTACAAGGGCACACTCGAGACAATTAAACAGTTAAAGTGATAGGTATGAGCCCCATGCTTTGTTCGTTAATGGCTGATAAAGTATAGAACAGAGGCGACATTTCCCACATGGCCCGAACCAGTGAGAAGCCATTGCTGACACTGTTGTTGTATAGTCTTCGTATAGTTGCATGTCCATATATATATACCTATATCCTAATGTCCAGCAATTATGCAACACGCATATATTTCGCGTGTACAGGTTGGGAGTGCGAGGACCGCGACAGCAGCAAGTGCAATGCGTTGTTCGCTTTACGATCCAGTCATTATCTCCATCGTGACCCAGCTCGAAAAGTTGTGTTAGATCCACTGTGTAAATATCTGTATATACTTATCTATGTAGATATACGTGAAGAACATGTCTGACTGTACGAGACCACATACCGCAATGCTGCCGACACTCGAAGGGCCCTTTCGTACTGTTCTCGTGTTGCTGGCAAAGATTTTATTATACGGAACGCGATCGTGCCAATTCGTGCAAGCTGTGGAGCCTTGTGCAAAAGCATTGATAATTATGCGACAATCGACTTCATCTCTGGAGAGAATTTGTTACGTGCTCATTCGTGAGCTCCATAGAAAATATTCATTCTCTTAATAGAAGTTTCGCGGTGATTGTCAGGAATATGTAATGATGTCAAAGTCTGATTACTTTTTATAGCAGAGCATCGCGATTTCAATACAGCATTTGTCAACGATAATGGGACAGTCTTCTTTGCCATTCGAAAACTTAATTTACTAGAACGATGTGAACGAGAGCATTAACCCTTCGAGTGTACACATGCTATAAGTGCATATTGGGTCAATCTGACCCAAGGCTTCATTCAAATCGTTGCATTCTGCTAAACATGCATTTTCTGTTTTTTCTTTGTAGAGACTTTTTTTTGTAGTTCACATCCACATCTTATGACCCTACATTTATTTTTGACGAAAATGGAAATTAAATGCCAAAACATTCGTCGCCATACAAATTAGTTACAGAAAATCGTTAGGGTCAAAATGACCCAGTATGTACTTTAGAGGTTAATTATCAAAATAATGAATAAAAAATAATTTTTTCGTTGTATATTTTAACGACGATGCCAACTTCAGTATGATCGTTGCGGCTTCAATTCCATACGTTATTATTTCTGATTAAATATATGTATTTATAATGTATATACGAATAAACTTGAACTAAATGGCTCTCCGTACTATGTACGAGGGAGAATGCACCTGCTTCTGGCCTTCGTCGTGTATTGTATATGGCGAGAGGGCCCCCTCGACGTCGAGGGCACCTCCGGGGCAAAATCCTCTTCTTCCGTTATGAATACATTTGCTTGAGAAAGTTTTTCTGCCGAGTGTTGTACTCTGCTGTTTTGAAATGGTTACATGAGAGTGAGTGCCGTAAAATATTTGTTAAACCAACGTGAAAAAGTTTTATAAAACCTTTTCATGGAGTGCCACCGTCCGCGATAAAGTGTGAAGCGCGAGACATATTTTTATCGCATCCCAGAGTGTCTGCAAAACCAACACGATCTCGTAAACAACAAAAAAACAAAAAATTGGTACTCCGGTGGGAATATTTGTATCGAGAATGTTTCGGAAACTTTTAAGCAACAAGTTATGAGGCAAAAAAGATTTTAGCAACCGCGAGGGGATTCGTTTTAGTGCCCGATATCGAATCGGAATGACGCGTAACACACAATTGTGTATCCGAAAAAAGTCATTGTACGGTCACTAGATCGATCTTATCGTGAACATTTTCAACAAGTATTCCGAAGGTCGTCGTCCATGCAGCCAAGACACACACACACACACGCACACACACACATCTTGCATCCACCGCGATGATATTCCGGTTTGGAATTTGTTACTTTAGAGGGTTCAACGATGTAAAAGCCAATTTATAAAAGCAGGATGCAAAGCCCGAGAGTACCAGCGAGCAACAAACAGAAGTGAACGCAAAAGATGCTCGGGGGTTGCATGTCAACCGTGATTATTTATGGCTCATTATAACAAGCCTCCACAGGTATATGTATATAAATAATATACATAAATATACACCCATATTTATGTAGTTCGACTCATGTGCATACAACACGATTGCAAGCGATTGTAAGATATCGATAAATCGATAAGATCGGAAGAGGCATACAGGATATACTGCTGGCTCTTGGTCTCCATACCGCCTACGATTTATTGAGCCCCTTTGCATTTTTCCTCCGTATCATACATGCATCGGATACCCAGCGCGATCTATTGAGATCTTGATCGGATTTTTCCGTCTCCGGTAATACGTCTGAATGATACGATAGTTCTATGCACGAATTTACCATCTTATTGCAATTTATAATAATCAGAATTCTAGACAACAACAGTCTTGAAGAAATCTCGCTACATCAAAATTGCACGTATGCCAATTCTTTTAATCACATAATTAATAGTGATTGGTAATTAAATAATTATTCGATATTTGGTCAGGACAATGAAACGATCTTTTTTTTGGGATTCAAACCGAAAATCGGTTCGAAAATTGTCATGGTGTTTGAAATTGAACAATCAATTAACCCGAGGACCCTACACTGTGTGTTTTAAAACAAATCCCCTACACTGAGGTTACAGGCACCCCAGCACTTTCAATCGATGCAGTTGACTCGCTTTTTGTCGCAGAGTGCTTTGTTTTTTTTTTATTTGATCGTTCGAATTCTGAAGGATAAAATAAAACATTGAGAAAAAGTGTAATATTCATTTTTCACGGTGAAAAATGCAATAAAAAAAAATTAAGAACATAATCTTCGAATTTTTTACTATTTGGTGGAGGTTTGGGGAACCCTGAGTAGGGTCCTAGGGTTAATAGAAAAAGTATTTTTCGTTCGACCCCAACGTTGCGAATTTCAGCGTCACATTAAATACAGATTGAGTAATTTTGATTGAAATTCGAATTACCACGACACAACCGCCATTTTGATATTCTCATTAAAAAAATAACTTTCTCCAAGAAGCTAATAAGTGCGCGGTGTCCCATGGATCGGTTATTCCATTTCTTTGATCAACGAAACAAATAAGTTTGGTAAACGATATAAGAATCAAGTGGGCTAAAAAATACTCTCAACACTTTCGAAAGTGGTTTAAAGAGAATGGCAGTGTTACGAGGGAGATGGCCGGAGGAGTTAAAAACAAATTAATTGGTTGAGTGTGACACTCGGGATGGTTGAGTATGCCCGAGACAAGTGTAACAGGTGAAGTCACATGGCTCTGTGTTGGTCACGGATGTATACTGTATTATAATACGTTCACACATACACATGGATCAACATGTATGACGTGGTACAAAACAGGTTTGTATATCCAGCGAGTGTATTGGCTATCGAGAAGCGGTTGTTGATCGATCTCTCTCTGGCAGTCACGTACGTATCTTTCCTACAATGTACATGACGAACGTTCCTCAGTTGGCTTTCTCAATCCATGTACCAACAGTACTCTGTCCATTTCATATATGCAACTACACTAATTTCAAGAAATTTCACATTTGCCCAAGCCTAATTGCTCGGAGTGTACGTATCGGAGGCTCTACGTATTTTGGCAAATTGTAGTGAAAGGAATATAGTCTCCCATAGGTGGATGCTGTGTACTCGTGAAAAATGAGAGTCAAGTAGGATAGTAAATGAAATTAGACGAGATTGTTTACTTTTTTTTATCGAGTCCGAACAAACTGTAATAGTCCGAATGAATGCAGTGGCGTGAACCAAAGTGGAAAATGCTCCATCGTGACCGGTATTAATAGAACCCTTATTTGTTTTATGCTCACGAGTCCACACCCTCAAATTGAATATCGCCTACGCGCTGATACATAATTGGAGAAGGCGTACGATTCGTTTGGGAATGACCAATTTATATATGGGATCGACTGTGCTAAGGAAAACTTGACTCCTGTTATCATAAATCTAATATATATGTATATGAGTGAGGAGTACATAATACGTGTGTGTCGTGCTCAATGATTCGATGCACTGTGACATTTTATGGGGTATATATAATATAGCATAGCTTCTGTAATCTGCTGCTGCATATACACCAACCAGAAGCAGTGGATTTATATATAAGTCATGCGGATATCACGGAGGGCCAATTAAACGAGGGAAAGTATATACTTAACTCTCTGGCAGACACTGCTGCTGAGATAATCTCTATTGGGTGATCCTACGATCTCGTAAAGCTTGCATTATTGTAGTGAGAGAAAAATAATAATGAAAAGGATAGACTTGATTCCCCATTGCAGTGAGTTTGAGAAAGATGCAACGAGATTAAAAGTCTGTACTTATTCAATTAATCAGTGGCTCAGTCGTTTATGTCACGAATTATTTATCTCATTTGAAATGTTCTCGAGTCCCTCTCGCCGTACGGAATCAATCCTGTAAAAATTATTCGATACTGATATATACACGCAAGTTGTATCGAACACGTACATCAAAAGCGCGCTAATGGTGCTGCACCCTCGCTCTCCGATCGACCGTATTATCGATACGGTAAAAGACAATAAATGTTTATCTAAAAAATGATACATACTTGAATGAATTGTCGATGAGGAGATTAGTGCCATTCATGGGAAAGTTTACAACAGTCGAATTGAAAGTATAGACATTCTTCCACTTATTTCATCGTGAGCTATTTGGAATGCAACCAAATTCTGTTTTTTTTTGAGCAGAGCTCATGTTTCTTATTTGTTTGTTTTAAGGAGGTTGGCTACACACGACAATATGATAAGAATTTAATAAAATTTGGTGATAACATTCTTTAGCATCAAATAATACGATGACACAATTTTTTCAAATTTTTCGTCTACATAGTTGTCGAATAATTAGTGTTTACAATATGCAAAAAATATACCTATATATATATCTAAATCCCATGCGTATGCATGTAAACTCTAGTGTTCGATTACTCGAAAACTATGTGGAAGAAAAATCTTAAAAAATTTGTATATTAATATTTAACACTAAAGAATATACTCACCAAATTTCATTAAATTCTAATCATATCGAATATTGTTGTGTGTAGCCAGCCTCCTTACGATCCAAAGTCGGTACGAAAATTGTCATGGTTTTAAAAATTGAACAAACAATTAATAGAAAATTAATTTTTGTTGAATCCCAACGTCGCGAACTTTAGTGTCATGTCAACGATTGGCAGCAACTGATAATCGAATCACTTATTTCAATGAAAAAGAACGAAGAAAGGAGCGTTAATTACCATTTTTTTTTCTTGCGAAAAATCGAGTTTACATTTATTTATTCATTCTCTTTCCCTGCAAGCTATGTCCTTCAATTCGTTCTTACGAATGATTAATTGTCACCGAATGATCGACAATTGATTTAATAGTCTACATGTAAAAAGTACTTTGATGAGTTGCTGGAATAATAGTTAATGGTGGTGGTGGATATGCACAGTTGATTCGCGTTAATGGGGACGAACATATGGATAAATGTGTCCGCCGTGGCGACTGGGGAAAAGCCATTAAATGGCGAGACGCAGGCGGTACCGAGCAGCGGAAGTTGGTTTTCGCGATAAGAGAGTGGGAACCCGCGCGAGGGCGGATTTTGCAGTAGTGCAAGGACGGTGTAGCGCGACTCATCGTACCGTGTAGTGTGCATGCACGTATATAGCTAGCACGCAACAAAGAAGAAACGTCGAGAGAGAACGAGCTCATGAACTCGCGTCCACATTCAATGTCATCCTCGGAAGGCTTGACGTTTCAGTTATCTCGCACGATATTGTCCCTAGAGTCAGCCCTATGCGAGAGAGTACTACATACATCGAGCAAGTACGAAAAATAATGTCAAACAATGATGCTCGTTATTTCTCGGGATACAGCGCGCACCATAGTCCAGCATAGCTTCAGTAACCCGGGAAAAGAATTCATAATTACACTTCAGGAGAAGAAAAAAATGTTGAAAAACCAAAGCTAACTCATTAAAAGCTGGACCTTCGTCCTATGGAAACAACCCTAGCAGCTTCCGCCTTATCATGGCTCCAGCCCCTTTGAGGTCGATAAAAGAATTCTGGTAGAATTTTGTTTTCCATTCCCAAGTCAAAATTGTATCCGTGTTTTTCGTGACAAATTTGAAAATGTTTTCGTTTTTTACCACTTTGCATATCAGATTTCTTGCAATTAATAGAGAATCCTCTAACAAATATGCCACGAAGGATATGTTGCATATAGTTTGATAGAGATCAACACGTAAAAATAAAGTTGAGCCGCGCGAAAAGTGAGCTGTCCGGAATGTGAAGATGATAAAGTTGTTCTCACGCGTAGGCTCTGCAAATTGTACCCATGTTCTAAAAATTCTTAGGGTATTATATAGATAATGGTGTGTTATGTTTGATAATCGTGCCAGTTAGCGCGCTCCATTTCCTTGCGGGAATCAGCAGCTCAGGATCCTCAGAAGAGATCACGTGAGTCCTTCTCAAGAGGATCATCGTGCAAATGGCTCTGGAGTCCATGATCCAGACCCTGGGAGTCGAGCAAGCCATGCATGGGAAATGTTGAGTTTCAATTCACACGCGGTAGAATCGTCGAGAAGTAGTCTAACGCCCGAAGGAATATAGTCTCAAAAACTAAATTAACGAATTTTAACGAAATTCACATTTTTGTTGGGCACAACGGAAAGGCCTGCTCTACCATGCAGATCGCTTGGCATTTGAAATCGGAGATATTGTCGTTAAGAGCGATTTTTATTTCGGTCTTGCACTAATGAGTGGCTTTATTTAGGATTCTTTCAAAATTTTGTGTAAACGTTCTTGGCACCAAAACTAACAGTTTTCTCCTATGAAGAAAAATTTTCTGACGTTTAGAATTTGCGATATTTAATTTTTTATTTTTCTTATCTAAACGCGTGTAAATTCAAGTCGCGTTTCTTGTCTTTTTTTCTTGCAACTTTTTGACGAAACGCGACTTCAGTTTACATGCGTTTAGGGGAAAAATAAAAAATGGGAAATTAATTATCTCAAATTCTAAAGGTCAGAAAATTTTTCTTCAGAGAAGAAAACTGTTAGTTTTGGTGCCAGGAACGTTTGTAGAAAATTTTGAAAGAATCCTAAATAAAGTGGTTTTGTGATAGTAATACGTTAAAGTTTGCATCGTTGAAATGCAATGAAATTCTGTTTCAAGATTCTTATTAAATATTTGATCAAGCCAATAAAAGCCTCTTTTTTAGGATCCAAACAGAACATCGGTACGAAAATTGTCATGGTTTTTGAAATTGAACAAACAATGAATAGAAAAAGTACCTTTCGTTGGACCCCAACGTTGGGAACAACAGTCTCATTTTTACACTGTGTGTTAACACCAGTTTTTGTAATCGTTAAGTCTTAGAGAAGTCTCTGCGATATTTGCGTAGGTCATGCAACAACATCGTGGGTATAGATGTGTAAGAATATATTGTAACGAGGTGAGGAAGACGAAGTTACTATCTATTCCTTTGAGGATAACGGATTTACGACTCGAGAATTTTTATTCTACGAGCATATCTGAAGCGTGAGTTATACCAGACAATATCAGTTTTGCTGTTAATAATGAGCAGCTCACTGGATTTTTAATCTCTCATAAATTATAGAAACAAGACACTCCTCATAAAATCGTTGAATCCTCGATTTTCTTTGCGTCGGATTCCAATGAAATATGAATCTTGACTACCTATTCCTTGGATTGTTTATATCGACTATTTGTCAACTGGCATATTGCAGTCAATGACACTGAAGTTCGCAACGTTGGGCTCCAACGAAAAATACTTTTTTCTATTAATTGTTTGTTCAATTTTAAAAATCATGACAATTTTCTCTCCGATTTTCTCTTTGAATCCTAAAAAAATATCGTTTTATCGTCCTGACTAAATATTGAATAAGAATCTTCAGCTCTGCTCAAAAATGTGTTTTTCAAAAACGTTTTCCTCATAGAGGAAGTTATGTGACGGTGAAATTTTTCTTTTCCAGTTTTCCATGTCAATGTGTTTAAAATATTCCAAAACATCGAAAAATCATATCTAGAAAAAATGTCCCGATGTGTGTGTGTGTGTATGTTCTGGCACTGAAAAATTCAAACGTTTACAACTCGAGAACGGATTGAGATGCAAAGCTCCAGTTTTGCACAGATGTTAATCTATACCAGCTCTTCGTTCTCTGAGATTTTTGTAGGAATTGCTAGATAAATACGAATTCTACGGCATTTAGAAATTTTCAAAAAAAGGGTGTCATCGCTCTAACTTTGGCAAATTTCAAGATTTTAGGTCTTTGGATCCTAAAAAAAGATTATTGTCATGACTAAATATTGAAGAAGAATCGTGAGCTCTGTTCAAGAAAAAAGAGAATTTTTTGACATTCCAACGATGCAAACTCCGACGTTGTTCAGTCTCTTTGGTCATAAGAAAACTACATTGTATTTCTCAAACTGAAACAGCCATTTGCTTTTGTCGTCGACTTTACCCGACGTCTGGGATAAACAAGCCATCATCATTTTATTCGCAAATCTCCCACGTTAATTTGAATTATGGAAATGAGTGGATTTGTCCAATCTCTTCAATTAATCGTGCTACGGTCCTTTGCGTGCTCATACCTCCGGAGCGTAGAATAAAATGGGAGAATAGGTGACTTTCAGCTGATCTCGCGTGCGAACATCCGCGCGCGCATCCTAACACGCCAAAATGTTTGCATATTTTCTCCATTCTTTCCTCGCATGTTCGTTCGAGTTGCATTTTGTGCGAATGGTATGCAACGAATTCTTAAGGAGGTTGGCTACATACGACAATATGATAAGAAGTTAATAAAATACGATGTTGAAGTTTGCATCGATGGGATGCAACGAAAAACACTATTTCTATTAATTGTTTGTTCAATATAAAAAACCGTGACAATTTTCCTACCGACTTTATCTTTGGATCAAAAAAAAGTTGGTTTTATTGTCCAGACAAAATATTGAATAAGAATTTCAAGATTTTCTCAATAAAAAACGAAATTTCGTTGCATTACATACGATGACACAATTTTTTTCAATTTTTTCGTCTACATAGTTATTGTCGAATAATTGGAGTTTACATTATGCAAAAAATATACCTATATATATCTGAATCCTATGCTTATGCATGTAAACTCTAGTTTTCAATTACTCGAAAACTGTGTAGAAGAAAAATCTTAAAAAATTTGTATATTCATTTTTAATACTAAAGAATATGTTCACCAATTTTCATTAAATTCTAATCATTTCGAATTTCCCTATGCTTTTAATATGGCAACATTGTCGTGTGTAGCGAACCTCCTGAAACATGGCAAAAAAATCTACTTGAAATTTTCTAATAGTAACCTCCGTAAAAATTCCTCTGTGCAAATTTCCAATCACCAAGAAACTGTAAAAATGACGAGAATTTTTTTGAATTATATTTTTGAATTTTCGTGGAACAACGAGTGTTTGAAAAAAAAAAAAAATGTTTGGAAGCGAGCGTGTACGACAGCCAACGTCTATCCGTCATGATCGCTCTGCGGGTGTTATGCTTCGTAGATTTCGCTCTTCTGGAAAATTGTTCTTGTCGAGAACCGCGAGTACGTGTATGCAAAGCTCATGCATGGGTTATGGACTGGACTCGAAAGGCATAATAATCCATAGAGGCGCAAAGGAAACTTTGCACGCGCCAAGATTCCGTTAGAAATCTTTCTCAGCAATGTACTGGATGTATGTGTATGCATGGGGACGTGCATGTATATAAATGACTAGGAAGAGACTAGACAGAGGCGGCGTCCATCCGCCTACGCGCAATTGATGGTGCGGCTGGCGCGCGCGAAGTGCAAAATGAGACGGGCGGTCGATTATTTATCTCTCGTATACCATTGTTTCCCGAAGGCGCAAAACAATCTCCGAAGAATAAAAAAAAGTTTCAAAAATTTCGAAAAATCAGCGAGCTCTTTTCCTCATCCTCATTGGCTGCTGTCAAAATTTCCATGCTCGTGATATTTAGAATAACATTCCGATCAGGCGAGATCTGTATTTTCAACTTGCTCAATTCAAGAACGTTGTATGACGACGAAGTTCCACCATAGTCGAATTGAAAGTATAGACATTCTTGCACTTATTTCTTCGTGAGCTATACGATATTTGTTGGAATGCAACCAAATTCTGTCTTTTCTTGAGCAGAGCTCATATTTTTTATTTCTTTGTTTTAAGGAGGTTAGCTACATACGACAATATGATAAGAATTTAATAAAATTTGGCGATAACATTTTTTAGCATCAAATACGATGAGACAATTTTTTTCAAATTTTTCGTCTACATAGTTGTCGAATAATTAGAGTTTACAATATGCAAAAGATATACCTATATATATATCTGAATCCTATGCTTATGCATGTAAACTCTAGTTTTCAATTACTCGAAAACTATGGTAGAAAAAAAATCTTAAAAAATTTGTATATTAATATTTAATACTAAAGAATATCCTCACCAAATTTCATTAAATTCTAATAATTTCGAATTTTCCTATGCTTTTAACATGGCAACATTGTTGTGTGTAGCCAACCTCCTTAAAGGAGTTCTATCGATAGAAAATTTAGCATACAACGTCCTTAATATTCAATTTTTTAATGAATTCAAAAGTCCAGTTATATCGTAGATTGGAAGAGGAAATTTGCGTTGGAAATTGTTGGGTTTACATGGCGCTTAAGTACAGGTACAGCGCGATCGGTTCTGTGCGCATTGACTTGTACTTTGTAATGCCATAATACACCGTATTATTCACGCATGTACAGGTAACGGTAACGCTTGTGTCCCAAGCAAATGCTCGACGCATGTATATATCTACTGCAGCCATGTATACAATAAAATAATATACATATAGCGAGAGACTGCTCAAAAGCGTATCCATGAGACCGATCCGCTCGTCCGGTTCTTGTCACTCACCCCGGCGCACGTGAGTGAGCAAAAGTTAACGTGTACGACGCCAATCCAATCAGGATAGCTTTACAGCAGGCAGCAGAGATGAGCGTCTCTCCTCTTATTTCTTTCTCGTTAGTCGATGATGAACGAGGCGGAAATTAGCAAGTTGAGCCAGCCATTTATAGTCGTACAGGCTGTTGCAGAATTCTCTGCACATATTCAACAAGACCAAATTGTTGAAATTTAATGTTCATGTTATTTGTAAATTTAATCAGTCGTTTTATGATACCGGATCAGTCAAAAATTCTGACATCTCGAATGGCAGACTTTTTTGTTTCTGATTCAACGCACAAAATTCACCAACAAATTGATGGAAAAAATAATTACAAAACAACAACGACATGCGATTTGTCGTTGGCTGAAAAAATATTTTGCACCAACCAATTAATTAAGCCAGCAGCATGGGAATAGAAATTGGTGTACTATTGTTTCTGCATGTATTATGAGTCACTGCGTGTATCTTTGACGAATGTTTACACGTTGCATGAAAGCTGCGTACATGGAGGATTCCCGCAGATTGGCGACAGCGTGAGACCGACACATCCTCGGCGATAACAAAGATAATGAATCTCCACAATGCTTCAAACACTCTATATAAATTAATTGAGTGAATGTAACTGATTACATGGACGAGAATTTAAAGAAAACCTAGGACCGCTCAACCAAGAATTTGTCTCGAACCTTCGAACCCTTTGTTCCGAATGTTCAATTTTATGTTCAATTTTAAATTTAATTAATTAAATTTAATTAATAAAAAATTTTAATTTAATTAAAATATGTTGAATTTTAAAAACCATGACAATTTTCGTACCGATTTTGTTTTTGAATCGTGAGAAAAGCTCGTTTTATTGTCCTGACCAAATATTGAATAAGAATCTTGAGATCTGATCAAGAAAAACCGGAATTTCGTTGCTTTCCAACGATGCAAACTTCAACATCGTTCAAACATTAAATGTCAAGTGTGTTCTACCGCATACAAATCTAAAACCGACGTTCTTGGGTACGTGAAATCTTCGTTATTTCTCAATCGTAATAAACAACTTGGTACTTTCACGATCGTTCAAAGTTTCGACTATTGCAGTAAGGAAACTTTTATGGTTGGCAGTCAATTTAAAAACATACGAAAACAAAAGTTAGCGGACTCCGGAATCGAAATGTATACTCGAAAACTATCGCGGAAGCTGAAAACTTTTACAAATGTTGGATTCATTGAGATGCAATGTTTATACGGAAATACGTACTCTTACGATCCTCTGCCATTTAGAAAAATACGGGAAGCAGGAAGGTCGCTCATTGCCGATGAAAAACCGTTAAGGTCGTCGTAGAGTTCAGGCAAAGGAGGAAATAGCAGCAGCAGCAGCAGCAGCAGCATGGGTCGACCATTCGTATAGTTATATCTGGACCATTCGAAATTTTGTCGGACCCACAAACGAGCCAGTATTGAATAAGTTTCCAATAGTTCTGATGGTGGTTAGTTTGTTCGTGCTCGAGACCATGGAGTACCCAACATTACGTAATTAGACTGGAAGAAACACAGGAAGGATAGTCCGGAAGTAAATATCGTGAGGGATCCTGAATATCCTCAAAAGTTTCGTGAATATCGTGGCTGAAATTGATGATTTTTCCAGTCGATTGAGTTGGTCGTTAAATATTAAGAAAAAGCTCACGAATAATTAAGGAATTACTATCACAAAACGACTTCATTTAGGATTCTTTTAAAATTTCGTATAAACGTTCTTTCCACCAAAACTAACAGTTTTCTCTCATGGAAAAAAAATTTCTGACGTTCAGAATTTACACGCGTTCAGATGGAAAAAAATTGTAAATGAAATATCTCAAATTCTAAACGTCAGAAAATTTTTCTTCATAGCAGAAAACTGTTAGTTTTGGTGACAAGAATGTTTCTACCAAATTTTGATAGAACCCTAAAAAAGTGGTTTTATGATAGTAGGCACTCCGGAAGGATTCGTCTTTCATTTGTGAAATTCCACCGAGGCTTTAAATAAACTGTCCCGGAATAGTGCCACCTAAATGACTGGATTAATGGGCTCGTGATGGATGACATTGATCAAGATTAATGTAGGTCTTCGATATAACATCACTGAAGGACTACTACGGATCATTTCGACCAAGAAACTACCCCAGCACGTGGATGAATAAACGGTTGAATAATAGGATGACTTACAGACTGCAGAGAAATTCATCAACACGTTTGGTTGCCCACGAATTTGGATCACTCGTGTCTTTGCTACCTCGTGCCTCGTGCATCAAAAAATGTGAGTAAAACGTAATTTATTTATACTTTAATTTTCACTCTCAACTTCGAGCTACGGAAGAAAAGCAACGACGCCTACACGAAAACCTGAAAACAATGGCTGTGACGTAAAAATCTCATTGTTCAAGTTTTCTCATCGTAACTTTGTGTTCCAAAAATTGAACTATTCTCACGTTTTGCCTTGGCAATTACAAGGGAATCAACGTCGCTGGGTAATGCTTTCCATTATCAATAGCACATTTAGCTGTAAGCTGCTGTTCCATCATTGCAAATATAATCATCCAGGCACACGCTGCTGATACCTATGCGTGTTCACGAACACATTAGTCATGCCGTTGAACACATATGACGCTTGGACCGAGGTTACAGAGTCAGTGGGGCACGACTGTTGGGCGCCCACATGGAGAAATGCTTTGCCACGTGTACACGTGAGCTAGGATGATCTATAGCCAGGCGAAATCGCACTGCACGCAGTGTACGCAGTTCATACCAAAATATACATGGAGGCATACACCATCGTCAGAAAGTTTCAATGCACCGTGATTTTCAATTAATTTTATTCGTGTTCTACGCTCAAACTCAAATTATTTTCTACGCTCGATAACGCGATCACGCTCTACACAAACAGGTTGGAAATTGGTTGAAAATTTCTTTGTTGCAAGGCAATTCATTGCTTTTTCACTCGCTAAAAGTTCCGCTGATCATTTTTTTCCAGAGGAATCGAATTTTCGGCGAAAATCGAAGTTGCACGTCGTTTTTTTTTGCATCAAAGTTATTTTTCGCTCTCTATAGCACTGCGCTCGTCGCAAATGGCTATCGGCTCTTTAAATAGCTCTCTCACACGCGAGCATAAAGTTTTACCAACAGGCGGATCACCAGTGCGGGATCAAATGAAAAGAACGACGTCAATGCTCGTGGACGTCACATACTACAATTACGTCTATCGTGCAAACTGGCTATGAAAATTTCAAGGGCCCATTAAGGACGTTGTATGGCGATGGTCAAATCTAAATTTTTGTTTTTAGTTTTTTTTTTACATACAAAATGGTTTGCGAGCCTAAGTTTGTTAAAAAAAGCTTTAATAAACAAAATTTCGGGAAAATTTTACGACCGATTTTTTTGAAAAACTAAATAAAGTTTTAAGAGGCTTCACTATTTAGAAATTGAAATATTTAATGTTGAAAATTGCAACTTTTAACACACGCTCTTATGAGGAACTACTGAAAATTGTGATTTTTATAAATAAATATCTCGACTTCTGCATGGTGAAACCTCTTGAAATTGTGCGAGCTATTAGATATCAGAATTCTCTTTGTATGGTGCAAATTAGAAGGAATTCTATCGATAGAAAATTTTGCATACAACGTCCTTAATAAAGCTTAGCATGTTTTACATCGAGTACGTTGTGGCTTTTCATACGTTGGTATAAAATTCACTAATAAAGGGCTTTTTGGTGTTAAATCCATTGGTTCGCGTCCTAATGCAACGATATTCCTTTATTTCTTTGGCAAAGTTGGTTATTGAAATGCAGAATGTAATTACGATGATAAAACGATCGGTTTTTGTGACTCGAAAAGTATATCGACATTGAACAAATTGACAATGAAAAGAAATATTTTTCGTTGCATATTCCAACGTTTCAAACTTCAGCGTCGTCAATATCGTTGCTCTGAGGGATTTTACCAAATACACAGTAATTTCCACGCAAAATTGAGCCACAAATTTGAAAATTTGGCAAAAAAATGTCAAAGTTTCCGTTATTTTCGATAGAATATGAATAGAAAATTCCCATTTTTTATATAACTTTCTCTCCGTGTATATAAACGGCGTTTATACATTGAAAGCTGATGCGAATATCCAACCCGCTACATAGACAAGCTCCACGCCTCTGATTCAAATGCAGAAAGCCACTATGCTTCCACTTACCAGTGTCTCAGCAGGCGTCGACATCATATCCATGATGTATCATGCTCTCTGCTGACTGGTTTGGGATCCGTATTAACGCCATGTTCGCGATAGATATGGCAGCCATTGCACAAATCCTTACTCACGACCATGCACATGCGATTTCATCCTCTACGAATCTATTAGATGCGAATCATCGATCACTATGATCTCCTCCTATTGAGTATATGCGAAAGAGAGAAAAATGTAACGTGGATTTGGTGACGGCGAATGCACTCTTCCTCCTGCAGGAATATGACTTTGCGGTCCATTGAAGGCGAAATTCTTGGAAATTTCGGAAAATGGAGATCGTGCTTCGCACGGGAGTCTATGTATCAGGAACGTAGACAAATGCTTTGGATTATGTGTGGCATAAGTATTTTGAGAATTAACCGATTGAACGTGGTTTTTGCCTCATTTTCGGAACAAAATTCAGGACACTCCATATGCTGCGCGGATATGGATCCAGGGGGGCTTGATCAACAGGTTTTTCCTGACGATACGAGCGAGATTTTGACTCGCGAGTTCGCTATCTCCGTTCGGGGGAAATGATGCCAGGAATTCCAAAGAGGAATATAGCACAGCAAGAGCCTGCTTCGTTGTAGTTTTTGTTTTATTCTGTTAACGATAAACGCCTCTCCGTGGTGGTGGCATGGTCCCTCGGGCTTGAGCGGTTCGAAATATTCCAAGAAACATGACAAAAGCAATGGAGAGAGAAGAGGTGAGGCTGCGAGCAGGGGAGGAGAGAATATACGATTGCAGCAAAAGGCACTTTCCGCACGAGAGAGGGAAATGACTCCTTTTGCTTGGAGCATAGAATCGCGTTGGTTCAAACGCGTTCGCTACTCGTGACGAGAACTCGCTTCTTTTCTTTTTGTTATACGGATCACTAACTTTCCCCGCATTCCGTCGAATCGATTCGAATCGCGAGATGAACGCTCGGTAAATAGCTTTGCTGAACTACCGCTATTGCGCGGGCCAGTCGAAACGTGAATATCCTTCCCAAGTGGCTGCTTAACCCTTACTTGCCACTTTCGGGTACAAACTACCCCAGGCCTATTAAGGAAAATAGTCATTTTTCCATTTTTCTTGGTTTTAGCATTTTTTTTTTAGTGTACTTTAATTTAATTTTTGGCTATACAAAGCAAACAATCTTTTTAGAAAAGCTTTTCATGTGTTCTATCACTGAAAACAAAATTTTGTTGGAACAGATCGATATTTTGTTCGATACGTTCGACTAAACGTTTTTTTGAATAATTCCAAAAATTGTGTCATTGCAGCAAGAAATATTCTAGAAAGTCTCTTCGGCAGTTCATTTTTGTCGTTCCAATCGTAAATTTTGCTGACGATTCCTTTGAAAACCAAATATACTGCCAAAATAATGAAAATTTTGAAATTATCCAAAAATATTTAGTTACCGTGTTCAACAAAATATCAACAATTTTCAAGTCGATTCCGTAGTTCATTTTTTATAACAATTTTTGTCACTGAGGTACAAATCTACCTCATGGTCGCAAGTACGTAATTCTACAGAGAGGTGTGGCAAGTAAGACAAAAGACTCGATCGCTCGCATAAAAATAGAAAAGCTCCAAACAATATAAAAGCATGATGCAAAAGATGTGAAAACTAACCGATTTTCTGGAGATTGCTGCTGTCGGTCGTGCAAAAACTTTGAGCTCGTAAAGTTTCATCGAAATTCTCACGTCAGGTGCGTCAATTATCCTCGCATTTACTTGAATTTTCCCGCGCCATGTAGGGCTCCGGAGAATAAAATTGGCACGATTTTCGTTCGATTCTCGATACAGAACGTTTGTTCGGCTCACAGTTCCTTATTCAGGTAATACGTAGCGCGATTCTTAGCAAAAGTTCGAGACTCAATCGAGAGCGTATGGAAGAATAATATTTCATGTCGAGCACTACTTTACACACTCGCTTCGTTTTCAAGGGCTCGAAGCGGAATAAGAAGAATAAGATGAAGCGAAAGCTTATAGTGACTGACGATTTATGAGGTGTCGGTCGAACGCGTAGCGTTGGAAAACTCTTCCGACAATGAGAACGTGTATGTAAAAGGCAGAAATATATACTCGAGTGTTACTATTAAACAGAATCGTTATCCATCATGCAAGGAATTAATACAGCACACGTTTTTTCTTCTCCATTTCGAGATCAAAACTCGTTATCGGAAATAAGGGAGGAAATGTTTGCTCAAGTTTGACGCAGTCTTTACGAGGTTAGTCTCGACGTTAAATGCCACGAGCGCCATAAATTTCATCCATTTCCATACACGGTAGGTATATATACGAATGCACAAAGAAACGTAGTCCATGTTGTGTGTAGAGTTGGAAATAGTAAAAATCAACAGTATATATAGATGGCAGTAAATTTCATGCTGGATTTGACGCTGAATATTATCGCAACTGCATGAGTGCGGACCGTCGAGAACGTGTGAAGGATTAATTAATTTCTAATTACGCGGGACGACCTAGACTTATGCCATCGCTTGTCCACCCATCACTGGTTGTTGAATCATTTCGAAGTGAATCGAGCTAGTGCTGTATTGATTTCTTTGGTTTGAGATCGGGAACGGATCAGTTTTTTCCAGCGTTGGGGCAAAAAAATTTTGGCGGGAATTGAAATTTACCCGATGCTCAAAAAATACAATGTTGAAGTTTGCATCGTTGGAATGCAACTGGCTGGAATGATTCTGATTAACGCTAGGACCCTACACTATGAGTTTTCAAACAAATCCCCTACACTGAGGTTACGGGCACCCCAGCACTTTGAATCGATGCAGTTGACTCGCAATTTGTCGTAGAGAGCTTTGTTTTTTTTTTTAAATTTGATTGTTCGAATTCTGAAAAATAAAATGAAACATTGAGAAAAAGTGTAATATTCATTTTTGACGGTGAAAAATGCAATTAAAAAAAAATTAAAAACATAATCTTCGAATTTGTCACTATTTAGTGGGGTTTGGGGAACCCCTGAGTAGGGTCATAGGGTCAAATATTTGGTCAGCACAATGAAACGATACTTTTTTGGAACCCGAAGCCAAAATCGGTACAAGAATTGTTATGGTTCTTGAAATTAAACAAACAATTAATAGAAAAACGTATTTTTCGTTGGACCTCAACGTTGCGAACTTCAGTATCATTAAAAAATATGTCATGACTGGAAGTAATCGATGTAATTTCAAAGTTGAAACTTGTTTTGATAAGAATTTCAAGCATTTTATCATTCCAAAGCGATCTCATGACTTTGCTTTTGCGAACGAGTAGCAAAAGCGAATGGAAGGTTGGCCTGCTGCTCTCTGAGCAGAATGACACCCTTGGCTCCTTGCTGAGTCGTTTCCTACGCAATGTTAATAAAACGTGGGACGTTCGAAAGCACTGCATCTCTTATGGTTCACCGCACAGTAACCAGTAGGTTTTTCGTCATCCTATCGTTGTTGCATTGTGGACCACCACGGTGGAAAGCAACTCTACGACGAGACACCTGCTGTTTGTCCAAGTGAGCAACGTTGTTGCCTGCGCCTACGATTGTTTTTTTCTCTCTCGATAGAAACTCTTGAATGGAAGGCGTGATCAGCGACGATTGCAGCGAAAAAAAGAAAATAATTCTATTGGAATTTGTGGAGTCAATGTTATTGATAGGATCAATAATCCTAAAGGGAACTAATGCGCATAATTTGATGATTTAATTGCCTATACGAGTAGTGCGAGCTTCCGGGATCACACGCCGCTACAGAAATGGAATGCATTCTTCCTCCAAATGTTATGTAATCAAGAGACGCGGCAGCGGCTCGACACCAAGTATTAAAAAGTAAAATAGGCGTTTTATGACGTGACAGAAACTTTAAATCGTTTTCACGGGAAAACGGCGGGGCGAAGGAAAAATTTCATATTAGATTTGAATTTTCTATGATTTTTTATCTTTAAAATGGTTCTTGGTGGAAGAAAATCTGTTCAGCCAATCCCGAGAAATCTATCTTCGAAGATTTTGGTCCCGCGTTGTGGGAACTTTTCTGTTTCTCGGAGTTTCTTGGAGTTGCAAGGGTAAAAATAAACGCAGCAATCAATGTTCAATAAATATCATTGAGCTCTGGAAGTTTGCATCGGCGTGATTTGCTGAACGCGATAAAGTCACATTTATCCCGAGAATAGTGCATAAGTGCAGGACGAATGCGACGTATTGATATTCGCAACAAGATCGTAAACATATAAAATGCAAGTTCCTGAACATCCAGTCAACATTTCGTGCAAGTTTTGCTTGGTGTATGTATAAGTGACCATGCCTTACAGACTCATGTTGATTTTTAGCATCATGCATCGCGCTGGTACGAATACTGAGCAGGGAAAAACTCTTACTCTCGTGTACCAAGAGAAATACGAGAAAAAACTGCGGGGGGGAGGAGAAAGAGGAAGAAAAGAGAGGTGGAGCAAGCTCGCGGAATATTTTGCTGCTCCTCGACACACGCGATGTTCGCTAGACTGCAAAAACGATGCCGACGTCGCCATATGCTTAATTTATAGTTTAATGCGACTTAACGTGATAAATCCGTACGTAGTATGATCGCGCGAATATTCACTGATGAATGAGCTGCTAATGTAAATATCTGCACACTCTTGAACATTAATTGGACGGGAGAAACTTCACGAATGTGAAAATTTCTCATCGCCCACGAGCAATTCCAACTAAAAACATGAAAATTAATCTCGTCATCGTAAATCCAAGTAAAGAAATTTGAAAAAAACATATCGAGTTGCGAATTTAGGTATTACTATCACGAAACGACTTTAGGGTTCTTTCAAAATTTTCTACAAACGTTTTTGGCACCAAAACTAACAGTTTTCTCCTCTGAGGAAAAATTTTCTGACGTTTAGAATTTGAGATATTTCATTTCCAATTTTTTTATTTTCCCATCTAAACGCGTGTAAATTGAAGTCGCGTTTCTTTTGTTTTTTTTTCTTGCAATTTTTCAACGAAACGTGATTTTAATTTACGCGCGTTTAGATGAGAAAAACAAAAAACTGGAAATGAAATATCTCAAATTCTAAACGTCAGAAAATTTTTCTTCAAAGGAGAAAACTCTTAGTTTTGGTGCCAAGAACGTTTATACAAAATGTTGAAAAAATTCTAGATAAAGTCGATTTGTGATAGTTAAGAGTATTTTGGCTCGAGTTTCCCGAGACTTGGTCGATCAACATTTCAACAGTTGTTTCGAATCGATATCTCAGTTGCCCAAACACCATTAGCATTGATGGTGTGCAATGAATTTCGTTCAGACAACTAAATCAATTTCCCAGTCACCGGCAGAGTCCGAGCTCTGAGTGGATTTGGCGAACGATCGATCGCGACCAGAGCCTCTGAACTTTAATAACGAAAAGAACCTTGTGCTGTGGACATGGAAAATACGTTGAAAATGTGCAATCAATTTGTTGCAAAAAGTACGAAATGAAAACGCAATCGATGGAAGCGCGATGGAACGATCGAAAAGCACCAGAAAGACCTCACTTTAGAATATTGATTTGTCAGCCGATCAGTCGATTTAATGCAAAGATCCTTGACCAACACTTTTCATTTAGCTCTACATGGGAAGACATAGTGTTCGAGAGAAATGGATTGATCGCGGGACAGCGATCCAATCTCACTGTATCAAGTATCTTCCCACGCTATACGTAAAAAGCGATCAAGAGGAATGGAGAATGTTTGCTAGCTGACCAGGGAATCAAAGTGTGTGTAGAAGACGCTGCTGGATGCGTCTATACAAATAAGAACGTTATTTCATGGAGGCAATGCGAATGGGTACGGGAAAGATGGAATAAGGAGGTATAGAGGCGCGAGAGAAACTTTCCACGAGGATAAAGACGATGTGAGTAAAATCCGTGGCAAGGCAGTAAGCATGGGTTTTAAAGTAGAAGAGCGTTATGGTGCATGTCTCTTATAGGTACTTGTTACCTAAGAATAAAGGAGCCACTTTAAACAAATAAAGTGAAGAATATAGCAATGGAGGACGATGTTGAAGTTGGTATCGTTGGAATGCAGCGAATACTGATTATTTTTTATAGCTAAGCACATCAATTTTCGTACAGTAGTTGGCAATGATGATGGGACAGTTTTTTTTTTGCCAGCATTCGAAAACTGAATTTACTAGAAAAATTGTAACGAGTGCATCGAGTAGCGTACATGTCAACAGCCGGCACATCAAAGAGCGTAACTTGAAGGATTCATTGGCCAGAGATACGTTTTTGCTTTCGTTTGTTGCTCGGCCATTGATATAGACATGTTACGACTGGGTGCATGCAGTCAAAAGGGCATAGGAATAGAGCTTTTGATGAGTACGAAATCGATGCCGTTATTAGACTTTTGTAAATGCCTGCAAAGTACCAAGAGAACATGTACAAACGCGGTGAACCTCCGGCATCGTTCTAGCTCTTTGTTCGACATGTGAGAGTTTGCTGGTGGGTTTTGTCCAGAGTGCCGCACGAATCGGCCAACGCAAAAGGGATATTTTCTCTCAAGCTCAGCTCGCGGAGACGTCGGACTCGTTCTCGCAGAGTAAAATGAAAAGAAAAACAACGAGAGGGTAGAGAGAAAGAGAAAGAGAGATGAGAGCCGGGGAAGATCGTAAATGTTTGGTTTTAGTACCGTAGCTCTCCTGGCCCAAAGAGCTCGAACGTTCAAAGCGAGTCCCTTGAGCATCCAACGAGATGCTTTCTATCCTTGGACTTGCACGACTCTCACGGTCTCAAAGATGCATTTTTCATTGAGAAAAAGAAATTGTTTTGAAAAAAAAAAAGAAAACAAAAATGGTTTTCCATCCTCGCTGATCATCCCAGCGATACAGAAAAGTGGCAGTATGCGTACCGATTATTTAAAAAAGCTCGCGTAATTACTGACTCGAAGAATGGAAATGGAAAGTCCTGTGGGGGTTGCGTATCAATGATTTATTTATTTATTTAACAAAAAAAAAAACACGCTCCTGACTATAATTCATTTATATTGTGGATTTTATATCAAAGTGGCTTCTATGCTTGAGTCTGCTATTATGTGGCTGACGGGAGCTCGAAGAAGTGGGCGATTCTCCCACAGTCACGGTCACGGTGTAAATGCCCGATCGTCCATTGATATATAATGCCGCAAAGTTGTACGAATAAGGCGAGCAAAGAGAAGGAGTGAGCGCAAGTGTTTGAGCATGGCTCGCGTTTACAAAAGGCCGGTCATCACCTTCCGGAGGATGAGACGACATTAATGAGGAAATGGGCGTTCGCGAATGTCTAATGGAAGGCTTGCGATACGTGTCGTTGGCATGGAATCATTAAGGAATATTGTCGTCAAGTTCTCGTATAAGGAGAGTCATGGTCTGGACTTTTCAGCTGACGCGAGAGTCTTCGAGGATGTGGCTCGCGAAATTAATAGCGAACATTGACACTCAATCAGTTGCATCCGAACGATGCAAACATCAACATAGAAAATAATTGTAATATTTCACGATGGTTTTATAAATCCATTCGAAACAAAATATTTCTTATGCTCATTTTTATTAAATTTTCACACATCGCGAGTCACGGACTCACATGTACAAAGCGCGATAGGGAAAGATTCCTGTTCGATCGAAATGATGAGACAGCGTGTACGGGCTACGTGTGTGTACATCTTCTTCTCGGATCCCACGATCGAGAATCGAACGAGCTATTATATGCGTTCGCAAGTGTCCTCGCATCGGGATGCACCCAGTGTGCTAGTTATAGGCGAGCGCGAGCTCAGTCATGGCTGGAGTATGGAAAAGAATTGGCAAACACCAATGTGCATGTGCATGTCTGTACATAAGAAGGCTGACCATGCATAGAACGCAGTGTTCTTGGTTGGGTATAGCCAGTGAGAGCCTTTAAAATCGGTATAGACGAAATAAGAGGGAAAAAGCTGTTGCGGTGGAGAGCTGTCTCCACCGCAGTATATACACGTTTATATCCATGTAGGCAATTCTCTCGATGCGTGCGTTTACGATATGTATACAGTATATGGTGATCGGGCACGGAGAGAATCGGTGGATTCTAAAAGACAATGTAAATATAAGGTGGCTAGCCTTGAAACAAAAACTGTGGAGGCTCAAACGACGGCAGTAAAATAACAAAACGTATCACTCATCCTTGTCTATACACTGAAAACAAAATTTTGTTGCAAAAGATTTTGTTCGATGCGTTCGACTAAACGTATTGTTTGAATAATCCCAAAAATTGTGTCATTGCAGCCAGAAATTTTCTAGAAAGTCTCTTCTGCAGATCATTTTTGTCGTTCCAATCGTAAATTTTGCTGACAATTCCGTTAGAAACTGCCAAAATAACGAAAATTTTGAAATTATCCAAAAATATTTAGTTTATCGTGCTCAACAAAATATAGACGATTTTTAACAAAATTTCATTTCCAGTGTATCCACGGAGACTTACAATGTAAAAGTTTCGCATCGTTGAAATGCAACAAAAACTCAATTTTTTTTTTATAACAGAGAGCACAATATTTTCTCACGGTATTTGTCAATGATAATGTGTCAGTCTTCTTCGCCATTCGAAAACTTAGTTTGCTAGGAAAATTTGACCGAGTGCTTTAATTATCAGGATAACGAATAAAAAATATATTTGTCGCATACAGGAAGAGTACGATTTATCTATTTATAGATAACGTTACTCCAAAGTTGTGGAAAATAATAAATGACGTACGAACGTTTTGCTTCGAAATTTGTGGAAAAATATTTGTTCCATAGACTCGCTGAAACTAATTTGGTTTTTCATTATTTTGATCTTTGGTTTATTCTCACATAAGTTGAGAGTCGTTTTACAGCGATGATTGGGATGCGAAGCAGACGAGGTCAGCGGCAAATATTCCCGGAAGCTATAAATTTTTGTGCCTCGTATGCCACCCGATAAACGTTTACAGCTTCGCTAATGTCAACGCGTACTATGTTGGCGTATTTATGGATAAACTATATTTTCTCTAGTATGAATATTTACCTATAATAACCTGCGCATGCCAAGTGAAGAAATGTATCAAAAGGAAGAGCGTGAGCGAAACCCTAAAGATGGAATATAGCTCGAATGGCAAGTCGCGTTTCTTGTATTTTATTTCGTGGGAAAAAAATCTTCCAATTATAGATCCCATGGCATGGTGAAATTTTCTTTTCACAATTTATGGTTGAAAAGAAAATAGGTTCGTGTCATTTTTTTTCTGACCTGGGGTACGATTTCACTCCTAATTTTAACGTCAAATCTTATGATACCGAAGTTCTCATCGTTGGAATACAGCGAAATAGTATATTACACTACAAGGGCAGAAAGTTTGGGATTCCTGCACTGCGCAACTTCATGCCCGAGGCGAAGCCGAGGGCATGATGTTGCGCAGTTCAGGGCTTCCAAACTTCTGCCCGTGTGGTGTATACTATTTTTCTCCATAGCCGGTCGAAAGTACGATCGATTCACGGCAGATTATCGATCATGACAGATTTCATGTATTGATGCCTGCCCCGACATTTGCGGCACGAGCGAAGCGAGTGCCAGCTGGTCGGGGGCAGGCATCAAATACACAAGAAAAGCAACGAAAAGATACACAATCATCGAAGAATAAAAACAATAATTGATTCAAACTAATACGAATTTTTTTAAATTTTACGTAATAGATAATCCACAACACACACATACAAGTGCATGATTTTATGATCTATTATCACAAAATTCAATAAAATTATAATATTGAAGTTTCCATCGTTGGAATGCAACGAAATTATGTTTTCTCTTGAACAGAGCTCATGATTCTTATTCAATATTTCGTCCGTACAATAAAAGAATTTTTTTTAGAATCCAAACACAGAATCGATAAAAAAATTGTCATGGTTTTTGAATTTGAACAAAAAATTCACAGAAAAAGTATTTTTCGTTGGAACGCAACGTTGCGACCATCAGTGTAATGTAAAATCATATTTTTTACGAAGATTTTTATTCCAGAAATTTGTTTCCATCATATTTATCACGACCACTGCAATGAAAAAAATTGTTAACGATATTTTCACGAAATGCACAGTTTTCATTTTTATTAAATGGACATTCGTCAACAAATCGATCGGTTGACGAAAATTTCGAAATTTGTCCTCTTGCACTTTGATTTTAAAATAGTTCATTCTCTGATATTTTCCAAAAAGCTCTAACCTTAGAAAAACGGATCATGGAAAAAATTCAAATTTGGAATAACACAACAGCTCTGTCATTAGACTTTGACATTAGAGAAAACACGGTTAGAAAGTCACTTTCGGCAGTCGTGGCAGCCGAAAATACTATTTGCTCCCGATCAGAGGGCGATTGTGTTTTTTTTTTACCAATGCACGAATGTCGCACTTTCTGCATCGAAATCGATGCGGGAATCACGTACTTTCGACCGAGGTATGGAGAAAAATATATTTTTTATTCATTATCCTGTTAATCAATGCGCTTGGTCCAATTTTTCTAGAAAATTAAGTTTTCGAATAGCGAAGAAGACTGTCCCATCATCGGTGCGGAATACTTGTGCTCTGCTATAAAAAAAAATCACTTTTCGTTGCATTCCAACGATGTAAACTTCAACATCGTTGAATCACTACGAACTTTGAATTTACAACGTTTTCAACGCACTCCGACCATGGACCATCATGGATTTTGTCTTGAAAAAAAAAAAAATTCACTTTCGAAATTCTAAGATGAATTACGTAATTAGATTAGACAGTGAAGATTAAAAGTTCGATCAACCTCGAACTTTTGAGACATCTTTGTCGAATCCTCAGCACAATGTCGATATTGCCAACGATTTGCACGTCATAAATAAATAAAAGTACGAAGAAAACGTGACGTAGAAACGAAATGGTATTTCGTAGAAATAGTGTTTCGTATGGCGACAACATATATATGTGTGTAAATAAACAATGGGTCAGTTGCATAATTCTCACGCAATGTGTTTTACTCGGCTTTGTACGTTCGATCGTACGTACCTTATTTGCATTGAATGCGATAACTTATTGCAAAGGGGGAGAGACAGAGAGACCGTGAAAAAGCAGTGTGATGGGAGGGAGGGGAAAGGTTCGACGGTTGTGCGAGAGCTCTGGGCTTGATTAATAACGAGGAAGCTGGGAAAATGTGCAATGCGAGAGCTGCGTACTTAATATTTCTCCATTTTCTCATTGCTCCTAGAAGGCCAATATATTTTCTGCTTATTCGAATCTCGCGGTACCATTCGCGATTAACGAACCGCAAGAATAATCTCGATTTAGTCAAAAATAACGTCTGTCTCGTAATTGTGATGAAAAGAACGATCGCGAAAAGCGGATCGAACTTTTGACCCAAATAGATATGAGCATTCGGTTGGGTGACCGTTCGTCCCTGCAGCCACTTGGCAGCACATCGATCGCTAAGCCTGCGTCAGCTTCGCGTTTAGCCTTCGTGCAACCGCGATGCAGAGTATGCGTTACGAAAAAGTGACTATGTGGCAAAAGTCACTATGTGGTTTTTTCCTATGAAGAAAAATTTTCTGACGTTTAGAATTTGAGATATTTCATTTCCAGTTTTTTGTTTTTCTCATCTAAACGCGCGTAAATTAAAATCACGTTTTGTTGAAAAATTGCAAGAAAAAAAAACAAAAGAAACGCGACTTCAATTCACACGCGTTTAGATGAGAAAAACAAAAAACTGGAAATGAAATATCTCAAATTCTAAACGTCAGAAAATTTTTCTTCACAGGAGAAAACTGTTAGTTTCGGTGCCAAGAACGTTTATACAAAATTTTGAAAGAACCCTAAATAAAGACGTTTCGTAATAGTAATACCTTAAAGGTTGCGTAATGTCCATGCTTCATCCCAAGACACTAATGAGCAAAATTGTTTGATCAACGTCACATAATACTCACCAATGCTGCATGAAACCTGCTTTTCTGTAAAGTGCAAAGCTCAACCGTTTCTTATCATACAAAACAAAAATAAACAACATAATAATGTTGTATCCTCTTTCTCTCTCTCTCTCTCTCTCTATACTAGGCTAGACGAATGCCCAACCATTATCCAGGTGCGTACGCGCTTTCACACGTGTATTTAGCTTCTACATCACTAGCGCGTCTGGCGGAAGGAAGATCGCTGAGGTTTAGTCCATTGCAATTTACCAGCTGACACTGCGAAATAGGTTGCTTGTATATGGACTGATAATTATGGCCAAAGCTCTCAGACAACCACATAGAAAAATACCTGATAAGCTTGTATTAATATATACCCATAGAGGTGCTTGTAACGTGTGGAGTCTCTGAAGCTTTGTAGGGATCTGTGGCTTGGCCAAGCTCGCACGGCTCTTCAGCTTCGAGTTAAGCATCGAGACGAGAGTCAAACGATTAATGTCCGGTTTTGTGTAGACCACATCAGGGTCTTCTTGTATGGTGGATACCAAGGCATGCTGCATGGTATTTATATACCAACGGTATACATTGATGTATGTATATCGATATGCCGTGGCCAGCAGGAACCCCCGTGGCCTTGGGCCTCCCCGACGCAGCAGCATCAATGGTTATTCCTAATCGCTAGCTAACGATCGACCGGTTTCCCATTGACGGCAATTTCCTACAGTATGTACCTACGTCTGACGACTATCAACCACTACTATTGAGAATTAAATTGCGTTGCACCAAAACCATTGAATGATACTAGCTCAACATTCGGTGGTATTAATATGAAGATGTATTCAACTCGTTTGTATGGAGAAAATTTATGACACTGAGTTCGCAACGTGGAGGTCCAACGAAACATACTTTTTCTAGGCATTTTCGTACCGATTTTCTTTTTGGATGCTAGAAAATGATCGTTTTATCATCCTGACCAAATATTGAATAAGAATCTTCGGATCTGCTCAAGAAAAAACGGAATTTCGTTGCATTCCAATGATGCAAACTTCGACATGGTGAACATTTCGGGCAGCTCGTAATGCTGTCAAATAACTGACGAACGCTCGAAACTCAAATTGAAAATAGAAATAAGAATTTTTATCGTCACGCGAGTAAAATGCTATAAACGTTACGCGTTACGAAATTTATTAGCAATATTCCAAACTCGAAATATGACGTAACGCGGTATGCATCCGTTTTTATTTATTCGAATATCATTCCGGAGAAATGTGCTATAGAATGGGGCTGCCTCCAATTTGAGAAAAATTAATGAATTATAGCGCGGCTTAGTCGCGTTTTTTCCCCAGGCGTAATCGCAATTCTATGCAACAAGTTATATACACAGACTTCTCGGTATTATATTATGTTATATGTGGAAGGGGATTTCGCAGGTACATACAGGCGTCCGACATGAAGGGGCAGCAGGTAGTAGTCAATTTCGTTCTGTAGGCCGAGCTGCGTAAGGAAATTACTAATTAACTACGTATAAGGTTCATCTATGCGTGGTGTGTAATGAGTACAACGCTTTGGAACGAACCAGCATCGCGTCGGGACGTCGATTCACAACCGTAAATAATAAGGAAATACTACTGGCCGGAGAAGCAGAATATATGCCTCTACATATCCCACCATGGTGTTCTACTCTATCTGGTCTTATTGGTAGCCAAAGGCCATGAACACGTATATAACAATACGTGCACGAGTAGACATACATTATGCAATAATTGTTTATTGGTGCAAGTGAGTTATTTTTTGTATTGTCTCGTGTGCTAATTCGAAATTAATCGGTAATTACTTAAGCGCAAGTGCAAAGACGTAATGCATCATGATGAAAAGTGGATCATTGCGAAAACAGGGAGTAGCAGGACAAACACAAACCCAGCAAGTCTGGAATCAGTCTGATGATCAAATCTGCAAAGACATCGATAGGGTTTTTTTAAAGTTCAAGGATCTCTACGTTTTCGTAGCTATTCTGGGAAAAATCAAACTTGTCATAGCAGATGACAATTTGTGAAAGTATGTGTGTCGGCGAGATACGATTCTGTCTCTCATAAGGATGATATGATTCGGCGGGAATAAAGGATATGATATCGATTTGGGTTTTTATTCCGTAAGCTTTAGCGTGGGTTGCCAATGGCGGCGGGAGAATAAAGAATAGATTATCCTCGAATCTTTTGACGTTTGTCGGCTCACGAGACACGCAAGCGTGTACTCTCGAGCTCTATCGCCGCGGGCTGATGAGTAGCACACGATCTGAATTGTGGCGAATGCGGCGATCGATAATCTCCAGCATCTTTTACGAGTACAAACACACACCCATCGCCCACTATGACAGTTTGCAACGTGGAGATCCAACAAAAAATCCCTTTTTTTATTCATTTCTCGTTCAATTACAAAAACCATGACAATTTTCGTACCTATGTTCTCTATGGATCCTAAAAAAATATCGTTTTATTGTCCTGACAGAATATTGAATAAGAATCTCAAAAAAAGGATTTCGTTGAATTTCAACGATGCAAACCTTAACATCGTATCCCACTTCCGTCTTCTGTCGTACTTTATGCAATCAAGGGCAGGAACACTGGAAATAAAATTTTGTTAAAAATCGTCGATATTTTGTTGAACACCGTAAACTAAATATTTTTGGATAATTTCAAAATTTTCGTTATTTTGGCAGTATATTTGGTTTCCAATGGAATCGTCAACAAAATTTGCGATTGGAACGACAAAAATGAGCTGCCGAAGAGACTTTCTAGAATATTTCTTACTGCAATGACACAATTTTTGGGATTATTTAAACAAAACGTTTAGTCGAACGTATCGAACAAAATATCGATCTTTTCCAGCAAAATGTTGTTTTCAGTGAAACTATCGCGAATGAATGGCGACCTTTCATAATTGTACGAGCATTGTAATTTTGTTTACTTTTCGGCTAAATCAACAAACTCCATCATCTCATAAGATGGAGATTACATAAGCAAACGCATTAGCAGAGATGAAAAAACGAAATTTCAAAAAAATGTCATCCCAGTTAATACCTCATTCCCAATCCAAAGGAAACCATAAGTTTCGATCAATTCCGACAACTTTTCGTGCATAATCAGAGTTTGTCTTCGAGGCGTGTGGATTGTTGCCAAAAAGGCAACTGTTACAGTAAAATATAATCAAAAGTACCGATTACAGAGGGTTTCACTAAACAAGTCGAAAAATCTCCATTTTTGCTGGAACCCGACGCAGGTTTCAAATAATAAAAATGTTAACTTTACGTTTTCGATGAGTCGAAATAACTTTCGCTCGGGATTCACTTGTTTTCCGGACTCTGGAGAAGCAGTTCGCCACAAATCAAGTGATGCTGGTACGAAAACAGCAGGATAACGACTGGCGGAATAAAAAACAAATGATTCACATTGGAGTGAATATATTTTCACGTTTTTTTGTGAAAGTGTTTGAGCATGTGTACGAAAGCATTTAACGGGATGCTATCTTGAAGCGCGTTTGGGGCTGGTGTTGGTTCGCGTGCACCTGACAGTGGGCTTATATATACGACATGCGGTTGCATGTCTTTCTCCGGCCTCTCTGAATATAAGTTAGACGCATGGTCGTGTATCTCCGTCTATCGTCATACGCGCGAGCATTATAGTTTACCGACGCCACCGTACAACGTCATCTCGTCGTCGTCGGTGTCGTCGTCGCCGCTGTGTCGCCACTCCTCGAAGCTTGCGGTGCTGCGGAACTTGGTGCATGGCTCTCGAAGGCTCGGGAGGACAGCAAGCATATCCCGTTTGGTTATTTTGTTTCTCTAGTGTTTCCTGACTCATGCGTTGCGGGACATCCCTGTCTTGTGAGGAACTCTGTGACAGGCTGGCAAACATGGATAGGCGGACCGCTTTCTCACCGAGCAAGGATCACGCGACTGCACAATGCACTCGCGGTGTACCGCAGTGCATTGGGAAAAGCATATCCCAGCAGGGAAAGCGATGCAGCAGGGTTATGGCTACGTCAATTTTTATGGGATTTATGGTGACAAAGATAAACATAAAGTAAAGTTGGGAACGTCACAATGTGATTGGGAAAATCACAATGTATCGTCAGACTCCGATGTATCCGACAGAGCAGGCGAGGTGTTACTTTTATATAGAGTCTCGCGTTGAAAAATCTTTTCGATAGAAAGTAAAGATGATGCTCAAATCTTCCTCTATGAAGATTTCTATGAAATTAGAAATCTATGAAAATAATTTTGTATGAAAATTCCTCTATGTTCTTTGTATTTGCATTTAAATTATATAATTTCGACAACTTTTCTAGAAAGTAATGAAGAAGTGCGGACTTGTACACAGTATCTAAGAAAATTTGCAAAAATTAAAGCGGTTAAATGATTTTTCGAAAAACTCAGATTTTCGTAAAATTCAAAACAATCATAAAATTTGAACCGTTCAACCGATATTCCCCAAATTCAATACCAACCTTCCTATTATGATACTCTATTTATAAAAAAAGAAAACATTAGTAATAAATCTTAAAATTTGCGGAAGTTAGAGCGTCGACACCCTTTCTTTGAAAATTTCAAAATGCCCTAGAATTCGTACTTTTCTAGCAATTGCAACAAAATTCTCAGAGAATGAAGAGCTTGTATAGATGAACATCTGTGCAAAACGAGAGCCCTGTAGCTCAAACCGTCCTCGAGTTATGAACGTTCGAATTTTACAGTGCCAGAAGATAACATACACACACATCCGGACATTTTTTCTAGATACGATTTTTCGATGTTTTGGGACATTTTAAGCACATTGACATTGAAAGCTGGAAGAAAAAAAAATTTCACCGTCACATAGGTTCCTCTATGGGGAAGCAATAAAATAAATTGAAAGAAATGGAAACAAGTAAAATAAGGGAAATTTCAACGAACGTGCATGCTATCACGTACATTCGATCTAATTAGCATTATACACACAACGGATACCCGCGAAATTCCTCGAAGCTCTAATGACGCGGAGATATGCGTGTCGGAAGAGTATATGTGGACGAGTGGAATAGGCATTTTATAAGATGGAGATTTAGCGATTCGGTAGGGCAGTTTTAATTTAAGCACCAGCAGCAAGCAGCGCCTTAGGCAAGCTGCTGTGATATCGTAACTGCACTGCTACTTGGGCTGAATCCGATGGGGAGATGCTGGGCGTCGGTTGGCAGTGTTTCTCGGAAGTATCATCCGAGACACGCGAGTATCATGCATCCGACACTCACAGGAAACTCGTGGGTACATCCCAGGCGCGAGTTTCACTCGCGCACAGGCTGCTCGCACGATTCTCTTTTACTCAACAATCGCGGAAGCCAGCTCGTGTAAGTGCGGATCCATGGGTACACGCGTCCTTTTTGTGTTGTGTTCGTCTCCCTAGCAAGCTCGTCCCGAGCTATTCAAGAGTCTCTGTACTTGAAAATTATACGCGATAGACCCTTTACACCGCGAGACTTGCACTACCAACATGGACAAGTTGAAAATGCGCAGCAGCATCATCTCAGCATGCAGCGAAGAAGAATCACAACACACGAGCAAACCGGATTCGCCTGACGTGTGTGCTCCACTCGCGCGCGATCTGCTAATGAGGAATCTCTTTACAAGGTGTCTTCGCTATTGCTCACGATCAGACGCCAGAAACGAGAGGAGCTGGTGTAATGGAAGTCACCGGGAAAATCTTATTCACCCTTGTTAGGACAAACCCACCATCAGTCGCTTGAGGATGTCCTTTTGTTACGATATGTTCAAGTTTGCATTGTTGGAATACAACGAAATCCGATTATTTTTTATAGCAAAGCACAAAATTTTTAAACAGTATTGCTCGAAGATAATGAGACAGTCTTCTTTGCCATTCGAAAACTGAATTTACTAGAAAAATTGTAACTAGAGCATTAAGGACGTTGTATGGCGACGGTCAAATCTAAATGTTTGTTTTTAGTTTTTCTTACATAGAAAATCATCTGCGATTCCAAGTTCATTAAAAAAAAAGTTGTTACAAATTGACTGAAGAGTAACATACTCTAAATCCAAGATTGTCCGAGGTAATCTGTATTTTTTATATAATAAACAAAATTTTGTTAAAATTTTACGAGCAGTTTTTTTGAAAAACTAAATAAAGCTTCTTCGATGTTACATAAAAGTGTATGCAAAGTTTTAAGAGGCTTCACCGTTTAGAAATCGAAATATTTAATGGTGAAAATTGCAACTTTTAACACACGCTCTTATGAGAAACTACTGAGAATTGTGATTTTTATAAATAAATATCTCGACTTCTACATGGTGAAACCTCTTAAAATTGCGCGAGCTATTAGACATCACGATTCTCTTAGTGTGGTGCAAATTTAAAGGAATTCTATCGAAAGAAAATTTTGCATACTACTTCCTTTAATTATCAAAATAATGAATAAAAAAATGTATTTTTCGTTGTATTCGAACAGTACGAACTTCAGGATCATCTTTTGTTCCGCAGCCCCAATGATAATGCTACCAAGGACGATGTCAAAAAAAATAAAAATAAAAAAAACCAGTACGGCGAATAATGGAAAGGCTCGTAAAAAGCCAGAGGCCGAAGGATGAAATAGCGAAACGTAAAAATTGAAACGATCGTGTAGCCAGTCATCCGGAGGAAACACAACTGTTGATTAAATATTCACACGTCTCCCGCCATTTCCCTCGTCTGCAGCGTGTACGAAACGTGTTGGTATACGATCTGCATCTCTCTCGTATCTACGATCGGTTCAAGCACATATTACACGATCTTGTACACTCATTATTCGAGTGGAAAGTAGGAGAAGAGCATTTTAAAATGTCGTCATGTTCGCCGTTGGGTAATACACCCGAGTGTTTCGCGTTCGTGTGATGAAACGAGAGGCCGACGATGAATCGCTGAAATATGCAACAGAATTTCAAGAGAATTTATTGCTTTCAGCTCCAACGGATTTGTCTCATTGACGCGCACACGATATCGCTTCTCGATTCTTTCGAATTGTGTTCTCGCTTTCGTGTCCTTGAATGTTGAATATTGGCAACAGTCGCACGGGGAGACTCCAGCATTCTCGTGTCAGCCGCGTTGAAAACGGATGCTGCTGGACGATATTGTCGGGAATGAAACATCGAAAAGGGATAAAAGAGTCATCAACTGTGCAGCTTCTATGCGTTTTGTCAGCCAGTAGTAATATCGCCTTTTGTTGCACCACGAGCAGCAGAGCAAAGAATCACATTCGTTTCGATCGGAAAGCACTTAACCATTCTTTGTCCGACGTAATGAGAGCGAAGTGGCTTGTTCGAACATGTGACGCGGTGGGCGAGAGTGAAAATTAAAATTAACAATCGGAACGAAATTTCATGGACAAGCACAGCTGGAGAGAGTACGTGGCCAGACTTTTCATTACGATTTCCGTGGGCGATTGGCTCGTGCTTCACAAAGCTTTTCAGGCAAAACGCCTATTTAACCCTTTCTTGCCACTTTGGAGCACAAACTACTTCAAGCCTATTAAGGAAAATAGTCATTTTTCCACTTTTGTTGGTTTTGGCATTTTTTTTAGTGTACTTAAATTTAATTTTTGGCTATATAAAGTAAAGAATCTTTTTAAAAAAGCTTTCAATACGTTCTACAACAATTTTCAAGTCGAAATATTCAGTAGTTCATTTTTTATAACAATTTTTGTCACGGGAGTACAAATCTACCTCAGGCCTAAAGAAAAATAGTCATTTTTCCACTTTTGTTGGTTTTGGCATTTTTTTTAGTGTACTTAAATTTAATTTTTGGCTATATAAAGTAGAGAATCTTTTAAAAAAAGCTTTCAATACGTTCTACAACAATTTTCAAGTCGAAATATTCAGTAGTTCATTTTTTATAACAATTTTTGTCACGGGGGTACAAATCTACCTGAGGCCTAAAGGAAAATAGTAATTTTTCCACTTTTGTTGATTTCGGCATTTTTTTTAGTGTACTTAAATTTTATTTTTGCCTATAAAAGTAAAAAATCTTTTTAAAAAAGCTTTCAATACGTTCTACAATAATTTTCAAGTCGAAATATTCAAATCTACCCCATGGTGGCAAGTACGTAGTTCTACAGAGGTGTGGCAAGTAAGGGTTAATGTGTGTGAGCTGTGACTCCTATAGTAAATAATTCGCAATCCTCCTGGCAACAGAGCCAATCAACGTTTCTTCCAAAACCAAAAAGCTTTTAATAGATTCTTTATAAAAAAAAAAAAAAAGTCATTACCGATTGGACGAGAGCTCCAATACGCTGTTGTGATTGCTCGATCCTTGTCACGAAGGTCGTTAAATTTTCCATCCAAATCGTACATTTGACACAACAAGTTATTTCCATGCAATTCGTTCCTTTTTTTTTTTCTTCACTTTACCATTATTTTATATGGCGTATTTTGAATTCTCGGAGAGTATCTTCAGGCAAAATTGGCACGAGGAAAAGATAAGACGGAAAATTATGCGAGAGTCACCAGGGTATTTGCATAATGTAGCAAGATCATTTCGTCCCGAGAGTTGGCTCGAAGTTTCACGTTCTATATGCTCCTATACATGAATGCCTGAAATATTGTACGCACAAATATACATATATCGTCCCCTGAACCTCCAGCTTGACCCACGACCCGGAAGATGATAAAACTACACACAGCCAAGCGTGAAAAACAATAAACCAAGCTGCGTAACCCTTTTTTTTTATCTCATTCCTTTCTCTCCCTGCTGCTCCCTCTCTCTCTCTCTCTCTCTCTCTTGCCGTTCGTCCTGGGCTTAAAGAGATCGACCTCTTTCCGCCTCATACCGCTCGACCCATCAGGCCACGAGTTTTCGTATTAAACTATTTTCCACGCCTGTACAACGTTTCAATTTGCTGGGACCTCCTGCTGGGCTCGCTTGTGCTTTTATCATAATATCAGCATTTTCGACTATAAACAAACATTACTGGACGAAATTTGCACCTTCTTCCGCTATACATATTGGTAAGTCCTCGTTATGCTTTTATAATATCCCCATCGGTGGCTGCTGTCAATAAATATGTTACGTGACCAAGTTTGCTCGTTTGTCATAAATCATCGATATCGTTCATTTTGTCGCGCGGTATCTCGCCTATATACGGGACAACATTCGACCAGTACGATTTTTTCGAGGAGGAGGGGAAAGGGTGAGAGAATTTTCGCATGACACTGAATTTGTTGGGGTCCAACGAAAAATACGTTTTTCTGTTAATTGCCTGACTGGATATTAAATAAGAATCATGAGCTCCGCTTAAGAAAAAAAAAACAGAGTTTTTGAATTTATGAAAAACAGAAAATCAGAATTTTAGGGAATAACACAAAAATTGATAACACTGAAGTTTGCAACGTTGAGGTCCAACGAAAAATACGTTTTCTGACAATTTTCGTACCGATTTTCCCTTTGGATCCTCAAAAAAGATCGTTTCATTGTCCCGAATAAAAATTGAATAATAATCATGAGTTCTGCTTAAAAAGAAAAAAGAGAATTTCGTTGCTTTCGAACGATGCAAGCTTCAACATCGTCTTTGCACTATGTTTATAAGTAAAGCGAACAAGGAGGGTTTAAGCAAAAAGAGGTGATTTATTGAATCTTGGTTGTATAGCAGTTGCTGATAAGAGGCTTAAATCCCGGAACGTAACTCTCGTCCATAAGGAATTACACGCGGTTGTTCAATCTGCCAGAAAGTAATGCTTCGTCGTACCTCACTTGAAATTAACTTGAAAATTTTTAACACAGCCGATAAACTACAGTATTAACTTGGAAAGCATTGCATTAAGCCAAATAAATGTAGGACCGAGCTGACTTGGACCGGAAAATGCACTCCTATGTTCCTATATAATAAAAGGTTAAAAGATCATCATCAGGAGCAAAGTATATAAGTGCATTTTATCCGCTAAAGTGGCTTCAGACACCCAATAAGTATTCACAGTTGTCATTATCAACTTGTATCAATCGTAGGATTTAGTCCTAAACTCGTTATTGCAGATATATGACGAAGTAGAATTAATACTGGGAAACGAGTCGTAGAACGATTGAGGTAGAAAGAGAAAGGTAAGGATAGCAGGCCAATAAGTTGATTGCCCTCTGCATCTGTCATTCACATATGACAATCTCTCGTCATCGGCCACGACTTTCAGGAAACCTTTTCTTCGTTCTACATGTATTTCCATTTTATTTGTCGGAACAAAAAGTTTCTATATACACGTACGAACATAAGTGTATAACCGGGAAAATAAAAACGTGGAGAAAACAAAAAGAGAATTCGCCTTGGTCGTTTATCCGGATGGAAACCAGTTTTGCGACATCAGGGGACGAGGCAGCAAAAGCCACTAGATTGAGCACAGGTTAAGTGCGCTAGAAAAGAGCAGTGCGTAACATGCAATTTTGAGGATGTTGAATCCCAAATCGCAAATGATAAGAAAATTCTGAAAATTTGGTATGTTTTTGTATGAATTATTTAAGAGATCGTGGAAAAATTTCACAACCATTAGGAAGCTCGTTATTGAACAATTATCATTAATAAATTACATGTAGTCAAATGTAATCTTATGGAAACTGATATAACTTTGCGATAAGTTTTTTTTTCGACCTCTCAATTTTTTAATATCTACAATATACTGGAAGCAACGGAAACAAAACCAAGTTTATTGATCAATATTTTTTGTATTTCTTTAAAAAATTATTCTTAACAAAATGTTAATTTTTTAACAACGAGCTTCCTAATCGTCGTAAAATTTTTATACGATCTCTTGAATACTTCAAACAAAAACATACTAAATTTTCAGAATTTTCTTATCATTTTTTATTTCAATCCTTCAAGTGGTTAAAGTAATGATGATAGAATTATTAAAATTTGGTATGTTTTTACATGAAGTATTCACAAGGTCGTGTACAAATTTCACGACGATTAAGAAGCCATTTATTGAACAATTAATATTAACAAATTTCATAAGTACTCAACATCCAGATCCCACAAACTTGCTGTCGAGTTTTTCAATATTAATTATCGAAACCAATATTCCCTTCGATATTGGGGCGTTGAACAGGCCAAACTTTCAACCGATGGTCGACAGTGTAAGACTCCACAGACTATATACACGTGTAAAGTATGCAATCATTTCCAATTAACGCCTTTTGTAATTTTCGATAGAAATAATTTAAAGCTCAAACTCTGGAATATGACGATATTGGAATATGAATGCGCGATGAATGTAACAGACGTGGAAACTCAGTCGCTTGTACACATATAGAGTCTCGTCATGGAACAATGTTCACTAATGGCGTCAAAATTCAGACGAAAGAATTGAAACTCGGTACTGTGTTGAGCGAGGTCATGGTCTGAGCCGACGAAGCGAATCCATCAAAAAGTTTTTAGTGCTGCCTGTTCGTTTAATATAACGAACTGTTGGAATTACGACTGCTCGGCTGAAGAAAGTAAAAGCAGGAGAACAGCCGAGTGGACTCTCACTGGGAAACGCATAACGCGCTTCGCAGTGAAGAAAAAATTTATTCGAATTTTGGCACGCGATGAATTTAAAGTAGTTTTTGAAGAAAGAAGAAATTTCAACGTGTACGTATTACTTGGCAAGTTTTTTGCAAACTTAATTAATCCGGTACCGAGGATATCCTCGTCCTTTTGTTTTAACCCTTACTTGCCACCTTGGGGTACAACCTACTCCAGGCTTATCAAGGAAAATAGTCATTTTTCCACTTTTGTTGGTTTCAGCATTTTTTTTAGTGTACTTAAATTTAATTTTTGGCTACATAAAGTGAATAAACTTTAGAAAAAAGCCTCCAATAAGTTCACAAATGAACAAAATGGATTTCGTTCGTCCTGGCTTTGTTGAATCAACGAATTTATTTTCTCAGTGTCCCCTATTAAGTTTTTCCCATTATTCCGACCTCCTCAAAGTTCCATTACGTGAAACTTCGTCACCGAAATAGTCCACGTGCCAGGTTTGCCACGTGTTGAGTAGTCGGACGGAATCCAGTTCAGTGAAAGCTCAAGATGAGTTTCCGATGAGAAGAGGTTGTTTGTTTTGCGTAGCGGAACGGTAGGAGCTTCAACAGTTATCCAATGATGAAAATATTGGAAGGAAGAGGTATACAAATTCGAGTGATGATACGAGTTCCCACGAGAGCAACAAGGAAACTCTCAATGCTACATATTTCAACGCTACGTACATGACAGGGGAACTCCCTGCAAGGAACAGCATTGAATTGAGAGAAAGTGTCAAAGAAGCATTTAGCCAGACTCGGTTATTGACGCAATTATAAAATGCAATTTCAGCAACGGAAACGCTTTTCTGGATGACAATGCAGTGCAGACGAAGTTATTTATTCGTGTGAAATAAACATCAACGAAAGTTACGATTCCAAGTGTATACCAGGACGTTCTGGAGAAATTGTTTTTATAGGAGCCAGCCGCTAATTGAGAATGCAATATCGAAGCCTCGGAGTAACTCGTACAGTCAAATATCCATCGCGAGAGGGTTTCAATACCGATAACAGCATTCACCAGAGTCAACAATTTCCATTAGTTGGAGTTGCTTGTCGCTTTGTTTCGTGCGCGAGAGGAAGCCCCACAGCGATTGCAAAACAAATGCAGTTTATCATAAAATTCCGAGTATAAATAACGGTTCGACATATTTATGAGAATTTAAATTATTCAATATGTGGAAACACATCATTTTTAATGGAACGGAAAATCCAGTTCCTATGGGAACGATACTGAAAGCAGGAAGTCTCAATTAGAAATATGTTTTAAAAAGCTTGACATCCGGCGTTTTAAATCATCTCTCGTTGAGACTTCGATCTGCAATGTATATTCCAGGCGGATGGAGCGGAGCTTGAGAAAGAAACGGAAGTATTGACGAGAAGGGATGTGCGTGTTTCCTCTTTTCTCAATATGCACGATATCGAAAATGTCTACTTTCAAGTTGTGAACAGCAGGAATAAAATGTTTGAAAAACTCGAGCTAGTCGCACAGACTTCTTCGACAGTCAGGGTTTTTCATCAACTACCATTAATCTTTACTCTCTCTCTCTCTCTCTCTCTCTCTCTCTCTTTCTTCTCTTCTTCCGTATTCGTTGCATGCATCGGATGATGAGATCGTCTCGCGTCTATCGCGGATATAGATCGATTCAATGACGCGCTCGGGTTCATCCGATATATCCATGAATATATAAATACAAAATGATGGGCGTTGTCGTGCGCGCACGCAATTTGTACCGATCTTATCAACTCCCCGAACCTTTAATAAGAAAATTTCCAAGGAATTTTCTACCAATCGGAATTGTTGATCAATGGAAATGGTGGCAAGAGAAATCGCTGATTTTTTCTTTATATTTTTCGTTCTAAACTGTAATTAGCCATTGAAAACTGAATGTAGTAAAAAAAATTGGAACGAGAGTATTAGGGACGTTGTATGGCGACGCTCGGACTTAAATTTTTGTTTTCAGTTTTTCTTACATACAAAATGGTTTGCGAGCCCAAGTTCATTAAAAAAAGTTGTTACAAATTAACTAAAGAACAGCATACTCTAAATCCAAGATTCTCCGAGGTAATCTGTATTTGTTATATAATAAACAAAATTTCGATAAAACTTTACGAGCGATTTTTTTGAAAAACTGAATAAAGCTTCTTCGATGTTACATAAAAGTGTATGCAAAGTTCTAAGAGGCTTCACCGTTTAGAAATCGAAATATTTAATGTAGAAAATTGCAACTTTTAACATACGCTCTTATGAGAAACTACTGAAAATTGTGATTTTTATAAATAAATATCTCGACTTCTACATGGTGAAACCTCTTAAAATTGCGTGAGCTATTAGATATCACTCTTCTCTTTGTGTGGTGCAAATCTAAAGGAATTCTATCGATAGAAAATTTTGCATACAACGTCCTTAATTATGAAAATAATGAATAAAAAATATATTTTTCGTTCTGTTCCAACGATGCAAACTTCAGTATCATGGCACACGGACGTAATGACAACTTCAACATATCGTCGAACCCAAATTTGCCTAATCTAGCCCGCGTGGAATGTCATGAATAAGGTTCACACATGTTTCTCTATCGTTACGTTCGCTCAGCCGCGCCTGATTCAATAAATGCACTGCACATATATGATGCCGGTACGGTTAATTGTTTCCCGTAAATTATTGAAGATAAACACCGGTATACACCGGTGAACAGAAAAATTCCCACACGCTTATATTGTTTCGACGAAAGCGTTGATACGCTGCATGCCAAAATCGAAAATGACATGATTGTATCATTTTTTTTCTCTTTCCCATATTTTTTCACGTTTCATTAATTCTCCAGAAAAAAGTTGAACATTTTTGAAGAACACGCATTATCCTAAAGAGAAAGAAAAAGCGAGGGGAAGAGAGAGAGAGAGAGAGAGAGAGAGAGAGAGAGAGACAGAGAGAGCGTGGAAAAAAAAGGAACTTGAACGTTGGTTGAGATTCATGAGATAAATTCTCAAAGATAACTGACCCATGACGTTGGTCACGGTCCCGAGTAAAGAAAAAATCCAATGAACGTGATAGAAGTGTTTTGCACGTGGTAAACACGTTGACAATGGCTATTCTATGCATGCGCTTAGGTAGGCATTTATATACGTTATTTATATCGCACAAGGAATGTCAAAAAACAATATGTAGAGGGCATGTAAGCAAAATAGTTAAATACCACGCGGGTTACGAGTTTTTGTGTGCGGAGATTCGATCCATGACGACTCTGAAGTTTGCAACGTTGAGCTTCAACGAAAAATATTTAAAAAATTAATTATTTATTGAATTTTAAAAATCATGGCAATTTTTTTTGTCGATTAAGTTTTTCGGTAGCAAGAGAGGATCGTTTTATTGTCCAGACCAAATATTAAATAATTATAATGAGCTCTGCTAAAGAAAGAAAAGAATTTCGTTGCGTTCCAACGATGCAAACTTCAACATCATCGATCCATGGACTGATTCAATCGGCTGGCCACTGGCATTCAATAGATCGGAGCTGAGAACAATAATCGTATATTCTGGCCAAGTGGACCACGCGAGAGCCAAAGGTAGAGAATGGGAGTATGAAACAGTTCTGAAGAAAGAAAAAGGGATAAAGGCGAACAGTTGGCAAGGGGGAGGGGAGTCAACGAGAAAGGAGAATACCACAGAATATCGAGATATAACTCGCGGTTGGATAATGATGCGGGAGAAGGTACGAGGGAGATAAAATTCCTATCTAACAATTGATCGAGCCCCAATAATGCAAGAGATCTCAGCGTGTGCAAAAAGGACCGTAAAGGAAAAACGATAGAGATAGAAAAATGTATATAAACGGAACGGTCGCACATTACGAGTGAGAGGAAACAATGCGCGGGAGGCTTAAGCACGCGCACGTGCATTTTTATAATCTCATTGGCGGGCAGGCGGGACTGGAGAACTGATATAATAAACGCAGCTCAAGATCAGTAGTGACTGCTACTGCAACCGCAGTAGCTGTTTGTACACTCGTTTCTTAAGTAAGTAATTTACTGATCGTGCAAAACACAAATCCCATTGGCTTCTCGTAATGAGAAATCCTTCAAATTGTTTCAAAAGTATGAGGAAAAAGTCATAGGGAGTTGGATAATAGAAAATCTCGTTTCTTTCTGGTCCATGTCTAATCTGCATGGATTTTTCCATCCTAACCGAGCTTCGTATCAAACGAAAGATTTTGTTGTATCGTTTTTACTATTTTTATGATTTTATTATATTGAATTTTTGTTTTTAATACTTTATCGGAGCAAACTTGGAAGTGGGAAGAGAAAATAGACGCGTGGATATTTGGCTCTCCATTTGTGACGATCCAAACGCTTCGATGGACGAACACCTACTCGCCCGATTTGGGCGATAATTATATTGTTCTCTCTGATCGAGAATTGTCCTTTCTTCGGGCACACACACATCCGGCCGACACATTATTCGTGGGCTCACCGTTCACTCATTACAATTGCGTTTTTTTTAAATTATATTTACGACTTATTAAGGACGCTGTATGGAAAATTTTCTATTGCGAGAATTCCTTTAAATTTGCACCGCACAAAGAGATAACAGCTCGCGCAATTTTAAGAGGTTTCACCATGTAGAAGTCGAGATATTTATTTATAAAAATCATAATTTTCAGTAGTTCCTCATAAGAGTGTGTGTTAAAAGTTGCAATTTTCAACATTAAATATTTCGATTTCTAAATGGTGAAGCTTCTTGAAACTTTGCATACACTTTTATGTAACATCGAAGAAGTTTTATTCAATTTTCAAAAAAAATCGGTCGTAAATTTTTTTCGAAATTTTGTTAATTAAATAACAAATTCTGATAACCTCGGACAATCTTGGATTTCCAAAAATCACAATTTTCAGTAGTTTCTCATAAGAGTGTGTATTAAAAGTTGCAATTTTCAACATTAAATATTTCGATTTCTAAATGGTGAAGCCTCTTGAAACTTTGCATACACTTTTATGTGACATCGAAGAAGCTTTATTCAATTTTCCAAAAAAATCGGTCGTAAATTTTTTTCCAAACTTTTTTTATTAAATAACAAATACAGATTACCTCGGACAATCTTGGATTTAGAGTATGTTGTTCTTCAGTCTATTTGTAACAACTTTATTTAATGAATTGGGGCTCTCAAACCATTTTGTATGGAAGAAAAACTGAAAAGAAGAATTTAGATTTGTTCGTCGCCATCCAACGTCCTAAACGATATGGACACTGAAATATTATTTTTCCGTTTCATTTTTTTGTTGCTTCCATATTTTAATCCAAGAGTAGTAAATGCCAAACGATCAAAAATAAATCCACTCCAGAGGAACGATTTTTTTCTGTGGTTAGTCGATGATGATCTCTCAGCGAAAGGATTCGTTCATTCTTGTTAGCCAAACTTGTACCTTGGTCGATTGCAGCAAAATTTTCTATGCGGCATTCGTATAAATATACAAATAGCTGTGTCTACTACTGTTGAAAGAATAAAAAGAGAAAAGAGGACTGAACTGAAATGCGGGACGAGCGAGTATCATTACGAAGAGACCATCGTGAGTTGCCTTTCAAGGTTCTTTTCTTTCTACTGTGTTTTTTATATTTTGCGGTTATTCCTTGGTTCTCGCGCGCCCCCGTTTCCAAAGTATTCCGTGATGCTTTAAAGAATTGATCGTCGGAGAGGCTGCTCACATATATACAGCCCTATTTCCCAACTCCACGTTCATTCCGTTTTCATTGTAAATCAAAAGGAAAAAAACTACTTGTGGACCTCATCAACGTCGCAGTATTTCCTTCCATCAATTAAAATTTCTTACAATATGTTTTTCCTGAATAACACGAGCACACACCGAGAGCGTATTGGCTTTTTCCAAGTTTTCCAAACTATATGGATCCCAGATGGCCTGTTCCTATGAATTTCTTCATACTGCACGTCGCAGTCACGAGGCTCAGACTGACGTAAGCAGAATATTCACAAGTCCATTTGAACTTAAGGTATTCGTGCCACGAAACGACTTTATTAATGGTTTTTTTCAAAATTTTGTATAAACGTTCTTGACACCAAAACTAACTTGATTCGATAACTCGAATGAACGTAATGCTTACCGCAACACACTCATCGCGACGATTAAACCGAAGAAAAGATTTTTTATTATTTGTATTTTTAAACCGAAAGAGTATCGGATAAAAATACGTTTTCCTATAACCGAAGCCTCCTAAAATAGATTACCTAAGAAAAAATCCACCTGACGAGAAAAATTCTTTAAAAACGTGAGCTGTATGTGCATCGAAAAAGTAATAAATGCGAAGGCGAACTCTCCGGGCCTTTCATCCGTGCGGCTTTTACAGTCTTTCGAAACCGTTATCGACTGCATAAAAAATCACATTCCGTACAATATACTAAATACATGTATATAGAGAATACATTCGTAAGAATAAATAGCTGCATATATTGAGCTGGTCGTGCACGCACGATTCTGAATTTCCTCCGCGTATATTAAGAGCATGTGAGCACCAACCCTTACATGTACGACATACGGTACCCCAAGAGAGTCTGGGATACCAAGCAAGGAAGTTACGTAATTTATCGTGCTCTCGGCATTATTAGTGTAAACGAGCTCGTGTGCAACTATGGAAATTAAAGTAATTCGAGATTCCCTTTGCTCTTTGTCGGTTTGCGAAGGAGTGAGGGGTATAGTGCGTTCGTTGGCTTCATTTTCCGGGCTACAAAATCATGCGTAATTGCAGCGGAATCAAATGGAGTGTTTCAAAGTAGGAACGTGATTAATCTCCATCGTTGCACACTCTATTAATGCTGGGTCAGAGAATTATCCCAATATCAACATCTCCTTCGTGCTGCGTTTCTCAATAGTTGCACAAGTTGAGGTATTACTATCAAAAAACGACGTTATTTAGGGTTCTTTCGAAATTTTGTACAAACGTTCTTGGCACCAAAACTAACAGTTTTCTCTTATGAAAAAATTTTTTCTGACGTTTAGAATTTGAGATATTTAATTTCCAATTTTATATTTTTCCCATCTCAACGCGTGGAAATTGAAGTCGCGTTTCTTTTGTTTTTTTTCATGACACTTTTTAACGAAACGTGACTTCAATTTACACGCGTTTAGATGGAAAAAATAAAAAATTGGAAATTAAATCTCGAAAATTCTAAACGTCAGAAAATTTTTCTTCATAGGAGAAAACTGTTAGTTTTGGTGCCAAAAATGTTTATACGAATTTTGAAAAAACCCTAAATTAAGTCGTTTTATGATAGTAAAATAGTTAAAAGCATAGGAAATTTCGAAATTATTAGAATTTACTGAAATTTGGTGAGTATATTCTTTAGTATTAAATATTAATATACAAATTTTTAAAGATTTTTCTTCTTCATAATTTTCGAGTAATTGAACCCTAGAGTTTACATGCATAAGCATAGGATTCAGATATATATAGGTGTATCTTTTGAATATTGTAAACTCCAATTATTCGACAACTATGTAGACGAAAAATAAGAAAAAAATTGTGTCATCGTATTTGATGCTAAAGAATGTTATCACAAAATTTTATTAAATTTTTCTCATATTGTTGTATGTAGCCAACCTCCTTAATTCGAGTCAAATATTCAACGATTTGATATTTTAGAAAAACACTGCTATTGAGCACTCGAAAATGATTTATTTTTCATTCGTGAGCACAAGGCATATGACTCGAAAAATAATTTCTATTAGCCACGTTGCAAAAGAGATTCGTATATACTATTTATTTAACACACGGTATATTTATTTCACGGGCCGCTATATTTGTCTCATCCCGGTGAATCTTATCGAGCGACATACTTTTTCTTCGACAAGATGTACCATTCAAATGAAAGCAACTATTCACTCGTGAATATAATACTTTCGATATAAAACTGTCAATTTTTTTCCGTCTCAATGAAGCTTCCACGTAAATACCGTCAGGCTTCAATTTACAACGATTCAATTTAATATAACTCGATTTTCTTCGTGTACAGAATGATGTAATCGATGCTAACGAAATGAACTTAGGAACATTTCGTTCCCTGTCTGTTACGCAATAATGCGATGATTTATTTGGAGCAAATGGAATGCAACGAAATTTTTTTTTCCTTCGTACAGTTCATTGTGCAAATGCACTATGTAATTGGGATGATGAAACGATCGGTTTTCGCGACCCGGATAGTTATATATCGACTCGAAAAATTTGGATTATTTAAAAAATCAAACAAATTTTTCGTTGCATTCCAACACGAACTTTAGCGTCATTTCTATTGTACGTTATACTCACGATAATTCTACCGGAAACGCATCGGTGACATAAGCAACAATAACATTGATCGTTCGTCAGCTTACCTGCAAATAGAAATACATGGAAAATTTTAGTGTTTGATCATTTTTTGTTTGTTTTCCATTATGATATAATTACGTAAATGTTACGATGTTTAAATTCGCATCGTTGGAATCCAACGAAATTGTGTTTTTTCTTGAGCAGAGCTCATGATTCTTGTTCAATATTTAATTAGGACAATAAAATGATCTTTTATTAGGATTCAAATAAAAAAATGTCATAGTTTTTTTTTTAATTGAACAAAGAATTGACAGGAAAAGTATTTTCCTAACCTCCTCGATCTCCCCGGACTTTGTAGAATTACGATTATAAAATATGAGAAAAAAAAACAGTATTTTGAAATGCGTTTGATCGGAATCTTTTGGCGCAATGAAGATCGAAGCGAATTTTCTGAATTACGCGTTTTTTTCCTGATAAATAAAACGCCGAAAAAGATTTGTAATCGTTTTTTCCGTGACGTCAACTACACTCTTACGTTTCTGCGATGTCGTACACTAAGCTTATGACCCAGTAAACTTCTGATGTACATTATAAACGTTCACACAAACGTCCTAGCTCCCCCAAAAAGGACCTTGTGCTGCCGTTATTAAACCGGAAATACGTCCTTGGTTCAGTAAAATCAAGCTCGTTCTCTCGCCTTTCCACATTATACGTGACATGCCTCTATACCCCAGTCGCGACTGCATCTCAGAAAAGCGATCAATTTCATTTAATTTCTGAAGTTGCAAGTCTGCCAAATTACCCTATAAATTCATGTCCTAAGAAAAATTGATAAACCTCACAGTTCGAAGCTACGAATCGTTACCAAGTTCCAAGTTTGCAGCCTTGGAAAGCAACGAAATTCTGATTTTTCTTGAGCAGAGCTCATGATTCTTATTCATTATCTAGTCGGGAGAATGAAAAGATGTTTTATTTGGAAACGTTTTTTGTAGAAAATTGTTCATATTTTGTGATGCTAAATTTATTTTTGGACGAAAACGAAAATTAACTGCCAAAACATTCGTTACCGTTAAGGAGGTTGGCTAAATACGACAATATGATAAGAATTTAATAAAATTTGGTGATAACATTCTTTAGCATCAAATACGATGACACAATTTTTTTCAAATTTTTCGTCTACATAGTTGTCGAATAATTAGAGTTTACAATATGCAAAAGTATACCTATATATATCGGAATCCTATGCTTATGCATGTAAACTCTAGGGTTCAATTACTCGAAAACTATGTAGAAGAAAAATCTTAAAAAATTTGTATATTAATATTTAATACTAAAGAATAGACTCACCAAATTTCATTAACTTCTAATCATTTCGAATTTTCCTATGCTTATGCATGTAAACTCTAGTGTTGAGTTACTCGAAAACTATTTAGAAGAAAAATCTTGAAAAAATTGTATATTTATGATTAATACTAAAGAATATCCTCACCAAATTTCATTATGGAGGTTGTCTACATACGACAATATGATAAGAATTGAATAAAATTTGGTGATAACATTCTTTATCATCAAATACGATGACACAATTTTTTTCTAATTTTTCGTCTACATAGTTGTCGAATAATTGGAATTTACAATATGCAAAAGATATACCTATCCTATGCTTATGCATGTAAACTTTAGTGTTGAGTTACTCGAAAACTATGTAGAAGAAAAATCTTAAAAAATTTGTATATCAATATTTAATACTAAAGAATATAGTCACCAAATTTCATTAAATTCTAATCATTTCGAATTTTCCTGTGTTTTTAACACGGCAACGTTATTGTGTGTGGCCACCCTCCTTAAATGCCAAACAATCGGTGACGGAAAATTGTTGGGGTCGAAACGACCCAGTACGCACTCAAAGGGTTAAAATTGAACAACGATGAATATAAAAAGTATTAATCGTTTCAATACCCTGAAAAAACCTACAAAACTGCGTTTATTTTTGTTTTTCTCTCGATAATTTAAAGAATAATCACGGCTGTATCAAATTTTTCTTGTCTCTGGTAGCGTACGGATTATCAGAAAGATCCGTGTGGATTCAAAAATACCGCGAAGCGGTATTGTTGGGTATCAGGGCCGCGTGACGAGCGCCACTGGCGCCACCGATTCCCTCTCCCTCTTCTCGTCGTTTCTAGCTTCGACGTGTGGTGGTGTTACGAGAAGACGAGTGACCTCCTTCCTGCAGTAAACGCAGCCGCAAAGCATCAGGAAATTCCCCAGACCGGCTGCTCGCATAGCCAAAGAAAGACTCCGAAGAGCAGGAGAAAAGGAGAGAAAAAGACGCGCAGTGTCGCGTGGTTCTCGAACGTCTGAATTCATCGCTCTCTTTATTACTTTTCTCCTCCGAGAGGAGACGAAGCAGAAGGAGGCAAAGTTTAAGAAACGCTTTCAAGCTAATGCAGACACGATCTCGTTGTACGTACATATCACGAAAAGTCTACCAAGTGTATATACAGAAGAGAGGAGAGACGTGAGCAAGTAGTACGTGTCGCGCGCGGCACCATGTTGTATACACGTGTCATCGTGTCTCAACGCAAACATACCTATAGATTGGACTTTATAGTAAGAATGTGGCACGTGACCGTTTGATCAGGTGTTTAGGTGCATATAGCCGAGCGTAACGTAAAATGTATTAACGCGGGGATTGAGATAGAGCCACACACACAATGAGAAAATGAGGTAGTTGGACAATGTCGGATACTATTCGTATCGCTAGAGCAGTCGAACAAAAAATCTTGTATCCCTCAGGATTTTTTACATTTTCCGCGAATCACTGCAATTTTTTTTTTGACATTTAGTTCTTGATTGGCAAACAATTTTCATAGATGGACGGATTTCCATACTCGGTCAATTCTAGCTGTCTTTGCTTTAGCGCAATTTCTACAGAGCTCACAAACACTAAGTTGTTTGAATTTCCGAACCTTCGGATAGACTCGAACAATCTTGTCAATGTTACTGAAGTTTTCATCGTTGGAATACAACGAGAATTTTTATTCATTATTTTGATAATTAATGCACTCGTTCCAATTGACAAATACTGTATGAATATTTTGTGCTCTGCTATAAAAAATAATCAGCTCTCGTCGCATTCAAACAATCTTGACTTTCGATTTAAACATTTGTCCAAACAATTTTTTTTTTCTTTTTCAATATTATTGATTATTTTTTATGCTTCGATTAATGTTTCGAGAATCGACATAGACAAGCAAGAGTCTAGGTCATTGTAAGGATAACCGGATTCAAGGTCAATTCTGTCGTATCATAAAAGTAACGTCGTCGCAGTTTGTTTTCTCACACGTTGCTGAATATCCTTCCGACGACTTTCATTATTTTATTGCAATATAAATTCTTCTCGCTTTCACGTCCTCGCGTAATACGAAGATGTACTGTCGCGTACAGCGGTTTTGTTTCCGCAATATTGCCAATCACTGCAGCTCTCACTGAGCTTTCTGCTACGTGAGATCGCGAGGTGTGACAAAGCGATATAGCTCGCTCACTGACTTTTTCCCTCTCTATCGTGTTTTTGAGAGAGAAAAAGAAGAAGAACGCTTCGTACGAAGGCGCGGAGAAGCGGTGCACATAGTGTAGCCAAGTCGCGTGCATGGCTGAGCTCGCCAGACTAAACAGAAATGTTACGGACGGATATTATCCGGAGGAATCGTAACAACTTGGAAAGAATCTCCGCCACTTGCGATTTTCGAGGCTCTCTAGGCATCAATGCACTTTGTGAAAAGTAAAACGTCACGTCTCGGTGGAAACTGAGCGAAAATGCTTGAATCAAGTCCCCAACGAGTTTATATAGACAGCAAACTAATTACAGACTGCTCTATATTTATTAAAATTACGTCAGAGTTTTCGTACATGTCACCAATGGATTCGAATTCGTACACGTCATTTATGTAACAAAAATTTAAATATTTTCTCAACGAGATTTAGTAACGCTGTTTGCATCCATGTTTATAAGCGATCTAAAAGCGTTTCGATGAAAAATTCACAAATAATCAAGAGATCAAATTTAGTCCGTACTTGCCACACCTCTGCGGAATCACGTACTTGCCACCATGGGGTAGATTTGTACCCCAGTGATAAAAATTTTTATGAAAAATGATTTACTGAATATTTCGACTTGAAAATTGTTGCAGAACATATTGAAAGCTTTTTTCAAAAGATTGTTTACTTCATACAGCCAAAAATTAAATTTAAGTACACTAAAAAAATGCTAAAACCAACAAAAGTGGAAAAATGACTATTTTCCTTAATAGGCCTGGGGTAGTTTGTACCCCAAGGTGGCAAGTAAGATTTAGTGAAAAATTTATCCGTGCACGTGAATAAAAACCGAATTCTCTTTCCAAGAAATGATATTTCATTTCGAATTATATGTGCAAAGCAATCGTTGGCAAGATATCGAGTGAAAACTTGAATAAATATTGAGCTAAATTCATAGAGTGTTGAATTACCTTCAAATAAATTCAATAAAAAAAAAAAAAATCAACGAAATTCTGTTTTTTTCTTGAGCAGAGCTCATCATTCTTTTTCAATATTTGATCAGGACACTAAAACGATCTTTTTCGGTACGAATATCTTCATGGTTTTGAAATTGAACAAACAATTAATAGAAAAAGTATTTTTCGTTGGACCTCAACGTTACGAACTTTAGTGTGATTTTTACGGGGTTATTCAGTTAGCTCGAGGCTACTGTGCCTTGTTGCATCTCATTGATTCGTTATTTCTTCAGCGAAAATACTCTCTTAGGTTGTAAGAGTATTTCAACAGTAAGTTATCGTAGAATGTACTCGAGAGAGTTTTCTAGCCAACCTTGACATTTAAGGCTTGTGTCTACGCGATAGTAGTTGTGTTTCTACTCGGTCCGTTTATTTTAGAAAGGTACGAGCGACGGTGACTGCCTCATGGCACTCCCGACGTTGCACGCTCGTTCAGAGTTCGTAGTCCTCTCAAAAATCACATTAAAGTTTATATTCTGAAAATGCAGCCTCAGCTTAAAATATTAAGCGATCGATTTTTCTTCCAGGATAAGTTTCGGGGTTTTGCAACGAAAAGTACAGAAAAAAATTTGAGCCAATCGCACAGACGGATTTTTATTTTTTCCCTCAGCCAAAGCCTGAACAACGAAAAAGGGAATAAACAAGAGTGAATGATCAACGATCTCACAGCTTCTTGGCGGACTGTTCAGTTTGCAGTTAGACGAATCGATGGTTTGTACGGAGTGAGGAGATTTGCAACGAAGGGGAAACCCTTGGCCTCGGAGGTTAGCATTGCAACAATAAATTTTTCATCCTCACACAAGTTTTCATTCCTAGTTAATAATTAATATTACCACTTGGTCTGTAACAAAAATGTTACATTCCAAAAATTCTAAAAAAATGCAGACTACTGTTCGAAATTTTCAACTTGGAATTTAAATTATAAAATTGTTCAGTGAAAAGAAAATTTAGTTGGAAAATATCAATATTTTGTTGGATACTTTCGACTAAACTTTGTTTGAAAAATCACAAAAATGTCCAGCAAGAAATATTCTAGAAAGTCTCTTCAAAAATCAAATTTTTGTCATTCCAATCGTAAATTTTGCTGACAGTTCCATTAGGAATAAAAAATATTGTCAAAATTACGAAAATTTTGAAATTATCCAAAAATATTTAGTTTACCGTGTTGCACAAAATATCGAGGTTTTTGTGACAAAATTTAATTTTCAGTATAGAAAAATATTGTTTTTCATCCATTTTTGATCCAATAAATCGACCGATCCGTCGTATTTGCTCGGACAGGAATGACCCAGGTTTACAGACGAAATTTTAACCTCGGAGAGTGCATTCGAAAATAGTACGGGGATTGAAAAACATGATGTTGAAGTTTGCATCGTTGGAATGCAACGAAATTTCGTTTTTTCTTGAGCAGATCTTAAGATTCTTATTCAATATTTGGTCAGGACGATAAAACGATCATTTTTTAGTATTCCAAGAGAAAAAAATTATAATAAAAATTAAATAATTAAATAATTAAATAATGATAATAATAATAATTAAATTTAAATAAAAATAATTTTTGTTGAACCCCAAAATTGCGAACTTCAGTTTAACATGAAGAAATTAAAAAATGAAAACAAACAGGAAATGACACTCTGAAACCCTGAATAATTGTTTGTGTGCGTGGGTAAAATCGGTATCGTTACCAAGGTTAGACGAAGCTGGACGCGGTCATAGAATCGACGGCACAAGATATCCCACGGTTTTAGTCTGATCCTTTGAATTATCCAACGGGAATATCTCTTCAATATTTTTTTTTTAGCAATATATTGGATTTAAGCGTGTGAAGGTTCGGATAACGGGGAGATCGATCGGTATCGTCGGCCAAGCAGTAGCCATACAGCTATAGAAGAGAATTGACGAGGCGTATGGTGTCGAGGCTAGTTCTCGTTTCCACAGTTAACGCAACACTTTTCTTCGCGTACTCCATTTGATTTTATATCTCAGAGACAGATCCCATTCGCTAGAGTCACTATGGAAGAGTCGAAAGGACGCGCACATCACGTATATAAATATATACAAATAAATATATATGAGGACGATCCTGAATAAAATGGACGGATTCGTTACACTTGTCAAATGATTGCTTCCCTTCCTCGAATTAAAAAAAGTGTGAAATAAATGAGAAAAAAATAAAAATAAAAAGAAGCCTGAAAGATTCGTTCGAAAATATTTGATTGAGGAATTCAGAACAAAGGAAAACGAGAAAGCATCAATTTGTAGTTAATTATCGGAAAATACGAAATTAACAAAAAAAGATAACGAATTGTCATTTATTTCCCACGTAAATCTGTTTACCAATAAATAAATAAAAAAAAAACAATATTAGCAACGTTGCCGTGTTTGGTATACTCGAAATAGGTCCTAACGAGATACCTGTCACAAAGCAAAGAGCCACCATGGACCTCGTATTTCGTTAAATACGCTGACGTTGTCAACGATCAACGTGGCATGTCCCACTTCAATTGGCCAGTTGGCGCGAGCAACTATCATGTACTTCGAACAGGTTGCTTTCCTTACATCAAGTACCACTGCACCAAAAGACCTGAAGAGGATCTCAGTCTAGACGACAAATTCTACAAGGCCATCAAGATCATTAACCTTGGTATTTGCATCATTTATCTTTTATCCATTGCACTGCGAGATAATTATATTAAGGAGGTTGGCTACATAAGACAATATGATAAGAATTTAATAAAATTTGGTGATGACGTTCTTTAGCATCAAATACGATGACACAATTTTTTTCTAATTTTTCGTCTACATAGTTGTCGAATAATTGGAGTTTAAAATATGCAAAAGATATACCTATATATATCGGGATCCTATGCTTATGCATGTAAACTCTAGTGATGAATTACTCGAAAACTATGTAGAAGAAAAATCTTAAAAAATTTGTATATTCATATTTAAGGGGGTTGGCTACATAAGACAATATGATAAGAATTTAATAAAATTTGGTGATGACATTCTTTAGCATCAAATACGATGACACAATTTTTTTCTAACTTTTCGTCTACATAGTTGTCGAATAATTGGAGTTTACAATATTCAAAAGATATACCTATATATATCTGAATCCTATGCTTATGCATGTAAACTCTAGTGATGAATTACTCGAAAACTATGTAGAAGAAAAATCTTAAAAAATTTGTATATTCGTATTTAATACTAAAGAATATACTCACCAAATTTCATTAAATTCTAATCATTTCGAATTTTCCTATGCTTTTAAAATGGCAACATTGTTGTGTGTAGCCAACCTCCTTAAAAATTACTATGAAATTGTAGTTTTCCTAGTACCATATCGTCCCTATGAGCGATTTTAACAAACACAAAGTAAATTTCGATCCGAAATTGGGGGGAAAATGTCAAAATTTGGTGGGAAAAAGTTTGTGTCATTTTCCATAGAATCTGAACGAAAAATTATTGTGTCATTGCTAAAATCCTTCAGAGGGGCAACATGGTACCAGAGAACTATGATGCCATAGTAGTTTTTCATATTATTTTCTCCACGTGTATTTTATGTTGGCAAACGAAAGTGATTGATGGAATGCAAAAGTTTTTCGAACCCAATCGTCCATTCGAAATGTTTTTTTTTTTTTTTTACGCTGTTACTTCACCTTGAATATCGAATACAAAGAGTCTAAACGAAACTAGATCGCTATCCTAAAATCAAATGAGAAATGAATCGCGTTTGGGTAGAGCCAGGCAAGACCTTCGGGGCTTCTTAACGAGATGGTGCGATCGGCTTAAGCCTTCACAGCTTAAATCCTCTTGGTAAATGGCTCATTTATATCGATCATTGTTCTCTGAAGAATAATTTATCATGTGTGCGATAAAAAAATGTAAATTATTGAAATATTGAGAAACTCGTAACGCGTGTAGATAATTCGTAATTTTTTATTAGGAATACCGACCCTGATGTACGGTTTGGCGGCGACGCAGCTCGTAAAACACGAGGAAACGGTCACGATGTCCGAGGGTAAGGTCACCATATATTTTTTGCTTCCCGAGGACAAAGGATCGCGATACTAAAACGACGCGAGGATGATAAGGATCCACGGAGACGATATGTTGGAACGTTTTCCGAGAAACAACGAAAAATGATTAAATGTTGATAGAAAAAAATTTGTTTAAATAAATGTCGAGTATTTTCGAAACTTGTGCAAGTCACCCATCGCAATACAGTCCTCGACAAACTAGTTTCTATCCCGTTCCCCTCTTCCTTCGCTTTTTTCCCTCGTTCGTATTTAAAAAAAAATTTTATTTTATTTTTTTCGTGTTGAAATAATTTGATTCTTTTTTCATGACAGTCTAAGCCACTACGAGACAGAACTTAATGACTGTATTTATAGTCGTCCTTAAATTGTTCGAGATTCCTGCACGCGGTCGAACAGAAATTCCCGAGGCCAACCGCGGGAGAAGGACGAGACGCCGCGACGACGAGATGATTTTAATGCGCCACAGAAAAAGAAAGAGGGAGCAGGCCAGCATCACGTTGATGAAGCTACTGGTCTACGTATTAAGTTTAAGGCATTTCGATAGTTTCAATGAGATCGTGCAGTATATCGCGTTCTTGCCAATCTTGAAAAAGCTTTCATCGCGAATTTCTGACAGCTATAGCTTTGCTCGTGGGAGGACACTGAAAACAAAATTTTGTTGGAAAAGATCGATATTTCGTTCGATACGTTCGACTAAACGTTTTTTTTTGAATAATCCTAAAAATTGTGTCATCGCAGGAAGAAACATTCTAGAAAGTCTCTTCGGAAGCTAATTTTTGTCGTTCTGATCGTAAATTTTGCTGACAATTCCGTTAGAAACCAAATATACTGCCAAAATAACGAAAATTTTGAAATTATCCAAAAATATTTAGTTTATCGTGTTCAACAAAATATCGACAATTTCTAAAAAAATTTCATTGCCAGTGAACGTGTGCATAATCATTCAATCGCGCGTGAACCCCGCCTCAGAATTGATGGATTTTTAGCCTTCGAGAGAAATTTTACTTGCTCGTGACAACGACAGTGAATAATATATTTTACTGCGGATCCCAAATGAAAGCTCGAATCCGCTCAGCCCTTCAATGACTGAATTAATCGTTCGAAAGTTAAAGCGACCGGTGAAATTTCCAATTTCCAGAAAATTAATACCACAAGGATAAGAATTAACGAACTGCTCGTGAAATCGATTTTCGATAATGTTCTACTTGACTTGAAAAGGAATGTCCTGTATTAGCGCGGAACGCACGCATGCAGCGTGTTACAGATCTATGATTTCTCAAGACATTAACCATAAAATATATTTTACTGATTCACTGATTGCATATAATCAGTTCTCAAGTCGTATCGGTACGTACGTATCGAAGAATTTACACACATGTGCCTTAAAAATAAACAGGCACATCAATGTATAAGTTTTTTTATTTCGTTTTTTGTTTAATTCTCGTGGGTGACTCGCGTACGATCGAGATGCATAATAATTTGTATTAATTATGAACATTGGCTGTACGTGGACGGTATGCATGGTGAATCGGTCCGTTGGACAAGTAAGACAGCAATAAGCTATGGATACGAATACGTGTGTAGGACGGTGGGCGAAACAACAGCGAAGAAACGACGCCCACTCTGTTATAAGCGAAGAGGGATTGACGTTTATAGAGGACAGCGGGATTTTCAATGAACGATAAGACTTTTCGCTCTCGCACATATACCAGCCCTGCGAATCCACATACATGCATATGTAATAACCGGCTGCTGGTACATACGAGTGCAGCAAAATCCTTGTGTATGGACAATTTCGAATCAGGGATGGGCATCGTACCAGCGATCGGGAGCTCTCCCACAGAATTCCATGGCAAAATGAATAAGATTACTCGTCACAAAAGCGTGTATACTTTAGAAGCTTCGATCACTCTACCACATTGTTTCGATGACATTGAAGCTCCCGGAAAACAAAATTTTATTGAAAAAGATCGATATTTTGTTCGATACGTTCGACTAAACGTTTTTTTTTTTTTAAATCCCAAAAATTGTGTCATTGCAGCAAGAAATATTCTAGAAAGTCTCTTCGGAAGCTGATTTTTGTCGTTCAAATCGTTAATTTTGCCGACGATTCCGTTAGAAACAAAATAAACTGCCAAAATAACGAAAATTTTGAAATTATCCAAAAATATTTAGTTTACCGTGTTCAACAAAATATCGATGATTTTTAACTAAATTTCATTTCCAGTGAACATTACGGGCAAACAAAAAATACGTTTTTCTATTAATTGTTTGTTCATTTTCAAAAACCATGACAATTTTCCCACCGAAAAAGATCGTTTTATTGTCCTGACTAAATATTGAATAAGAATCATGAGTTCGTTGCATTCCAACGATGCAAACTTCAACGTAGCATTTTTTCGGACGATTCTACGACGATCGGATATTTTCTAAAGACCTTGAAGCGCCTTCGTTTGTCATTGGAATATAATTTTCCATTAATTCACAACATTTTGCCAACAGACTTGGGCACCTAATTATTCAAACTACTCGTAATCCGCTCCTTTTAATAAAAATTCTCAGCAGTGCACATTTCGGAAACATAGTTTTTATCCGTCTGGAAGAAAAATTGAAAAAAAAAAAAACCAACTGTCACTATAATTGACACTTTTTATTATTGGAAAAGTTGTCCAATTTAACTCGCAGCACGCGATATGGTGAATTTAAAAAAATCTTATTGCACATGTGTATGCATGATATTAATAAAATGCACCAGTGAAAACGCGATCTTGGTTGTTGCACGTATAGCTGACGAATGGCCCAGAGCCGCGAGGCTATCGACTCGGACATTAATAATAAGATTTACGAAGGTAGTAAAAACTGGGAGATTCTTGCACGGAACGTCATATTGTCAGACAAGCGGCGAGATAAATCGTTCTCTTCGCTCTCCAGGTGTACGCGAAACGAGCCTTATAGTTGTCCGAATGCTGCAGTAATGCAGCGACTCTCCTACAACGTGTATTATTATCGATCAACGTACGTATTATATTTGTATCTCACTGTCAGTAGTAGTGTTAATCGATATTCAATCAGCCTCCTCAGTTATGATTTTCTTGCAAGAATAACACGTTTTCAAATGAGCATGTATAAGGCGTGTATGAATAAGAGACTCTCGGGGAACAAAGTCGTAAAATCACAAAGATTTATGCGTCATAGAATTTAGACAATTTTAAAAATGGTCTGTCGGTATGATGCCACGAGTGTGGAATGGAATTAAAAGATCATTGAGCCTTGCAGGTGCTTCTTGATGACCATTTGGAAATTCACTGCATTTAGACCCATGAAATTCCGATCAAGCTTTTCGATCATTGCACTCTGACGAATTCGATGTTAATCGAATGAGAAACAAAATTTTATGTACGATGTTGAAGTTTGCATCGTTGGAATGCAACGAAATTCTGTTTTTTCTTGAACAGAGCTCATGATTCTCATTCAATATTGAGTTAGGACAATGAATCGATCTTTTCAAGCATCCAAAGACAAAATCGGTATGAAAATTGTCATGGTTTTTGAAATTGAACAAAAAATTAATAGAAAAACGTATTTTTCGTTATGGATCCCGACGTTCGATCTTCAGTGTCGCATAAGTTTTGTCCTTCCAACGGAAACTTGTATCAATGAAATGGCCGAGAAATCGACTCGTGTTCAGGTAAATCTTTTTTTTCGAAAAAAAGTAAAAACTCTGCTCTTTCTATCTATGGCCAGGAATCATTAGGCGGGCATACATAATTTGCATGCACACGGTAGCATGACGATTGGTAATGTTGCTCTCTCGACTACTGCTTCGTTCTACCGAGACGCGAATTAAATCTGTAACTGTACGCATTTTCACGCTTCGTCGCTGTCTCAAAAATCTGTAATTTATCTTCATAGATTCTTCGAGATTTAGCAGATACGTGCATGGTCTAACCGGAGATTCTGCATTAGAAACTGATAAACCTCATTGCGATGGAAAAGCGTATATACGTGGAGGACCAGATAGCAGAATTAATATGAGCCCAACATCGAGAGTATGGTGTCGATTTAAAAATTCATAACCCGTTTGCTCGTTCATTGGTGCATATGCGTGGAAGCAGGTGACTGTGTAGATCTCTAACCAACAAATTCTGCAAGAAAGTTGTGAAAAACAATCGATATCGTGGCGCTTGAGGATTCTATGAGAGAAGCATAAGGATGATGGGTGACGGCTACGCGATCTTTACAAGAACTATTTTTGGCTGAGATTTCCTAATACAAAACTGACTTCAAAATAGTCATTTTATCATTTTAGAAACATAATCCGTGAAGAATCGATAATAAGTCAATTTTGAGTAGGGTTGTACATTTTTAAACGAGGCTTTTGCCAACGTTAAAAAAAACAGCTAACGTCGTGGTCGGTCATGGGTTATGTTGTGCGTTTAATTTTAAATATTTCAATCAATTTTTAATGGGGAAAGTCCAAAAAGTAAAACACGTATATATTCCTAGGTATCCAGGGAAGACATCGATCTGTTTTTCATTATGAAATCTTGGGAATAACCACGGAAAAAATAAAAAAACTTTTGACTATTCTATGATGGTGGGTATCTGGAGATTCAATGATTAATTACTGCCGAACTAGATGGTAATTAATATCAAAATTTGGCACATTGATTTAATTCATGGTTATTTACGCCTACAAAAATTTTCAACCTTTTTTCTTGGAACACTCAAATTCACCGATCATCCATAACTATGAGGCTGGAGACGGAAAGTCATGCAGAAAAAAACATAATCGATGATGCACATAATTTGTGCATGGCGTCACGACCAAAGAATGAAGAAGCAGAGGCTAAATTGCGTTTGAAAGTTGCTCGTTAGACGGAGACACTATTTTCTGCTATGATATGATTGGAGCACACTGGTATGGCTGGGAGCATATTATGTCTGTATAATACTCGTTCATCGCTTTTTCCACAATCAACGTATGTAGTCGCGACATAATATATTTAGTACGATATGTTAACGTCTTTCTATAATACAGACGAGGGCTTGGTTCCTTTGCATGGTACAGATTCAAGTGTTGGTTGCGTGGTAGTGTAAAGAGCACTTGGTAGGCTGGAAAAGTGAGTTTGTGAGGAGGTTGATGCACGAGTCTCCTTATCCGGATAAGCTGCATGGCCCGGTCCATTAATTTTTCACGTATAACTGCATCATAAGTCTCTTGATATTATTTTATTCCCAGTTTCTTATTTCCGTTTGATCGAGCGTCGATTCGTTGCGGCTTAGTCACTCCGAAGCCGTCATTATTTTAAAACGCCAACAGGCACGGCCTGCTCGCGATAGAGCACGAAGAACCGTGCGTGCCGGATAAATGTTGCTGGTTTAGATTCTAGGTCAAAAAATTCCGATCGTGAAATGTGCAGTGGTATTTATATGTACGCGAGTCGCGTACAATCATGATCCTGATTATCGATCTCCGAAGCTATAAGATATCGGTCGGAAGGTCTGCAATGCGAGCAGCATCGCCTGATCGAGCTTGTAACCCGATAACGAGATCTCTTGTGTATACCCAAGCGTACAGGTATCCGGACAACGGACTATGCTCGACAGAGCTACATATTCCAAAAGCTATATAAAAGCAAGACTGATCCCTTCCTGATTTACTTCTCATTGGCCGTATTGACGATTGGATGACTAGCAAACACGATGAAAAGCCTGGAATTCTATTTCGGAATGGAAAAACATGACAATAACATGTTTTTTTGTGTTTTTCAAAAACGACCAGAAAAATTTAAACGGGAATGTAACAATGTGCATGTTTCTCGAAAGAAGAAATATCGAATTGGCTTGTGCTGCTGCATCCACTTAACGAGAATCGAATCTCATGGACAATTAATGAAACAGGACGCCTGCAACTCGATGATACCTGACCTATTTGCATACGAGTGCAATTCCAAGTGGCCACTGAATTAGAGAGATGAGTATCAAGTGCTCGCGATGTATAGGGTATTAAATGCATCAACGAGTCCGCTGATACAGTGTTCCGATTGTAACGATAGTAATGACGATATACATATATTAGGGAACAAAGAAACAAGTGTACCGTGACAATTGATGGAGAGCGAGAAAATAAAATAATCAATGGAACGAATAATCGGGAGATAAAAAAGTTGGAGAAAAGTTAATGAGGATGCAATTGAAAAGTGACAGTGTGAAACCGCGCGGCTTTTCACCCTCGTCATAAGTTCTCGACTGCATGGCTTTTGCGAGAGTCCGAATTAAATGGGGGACTGTATATGTATATCTGAAAAGAAGCGTGGTTCTCTTAAGGACAACTAGTTTGATCCTTGGGATCCTGCAGTACCTCTGGAAGCTGGTACTGGCGAGACTCGTTAATTTTTTTATATCGATGCCGTTAAGGAGAACGAGCGAAAACTCGTCCTCGCCGTTCAAGAATTTCTCGTAAAAATGTACCAGAGTATTCGTCCTCAATACGTTTATTTATATGATATTCTATATACGCAAGTAAAGGAGCAGGGCTATTGATGCAAGCAGGAGACGGAACGAACAGATGATTCGGTCGAGTGGTCGAGAGCACAGGGAGCTCGGCTTATCGGTGCCAATCGACAGGATGCATAATTGTAACGAGCAACTACGGACTCGACTCAATGCTGCTCCATTTGATACAGGTACGCACCAAACTATACCAAAGCATACATCCACGAGAACCTTCAGCCCAGATGAAAACCACATACGTGCACGACTCTTCTTTCTAAACAAGCTACCCAATGTCAAGCTACATGTCATTTCCGGACCACATACACGGAGATGAAATAATTTCAAAAATTACTATGGCATCATAGTTTCCTGATTCCAGGTCACTCTTCTATAAAGGATTTTAGCAAAGACGTAGTAATTTTTTCATTCATACTCTATTAAAAAGAGCGAAATCTTTGGCATTTTTCAACAAATTTTGATATTTTTCGCCCAATTTCAGATGAAAAGTTGCCATGTATTTAGAAAAATCTCTCAGAGGGACGATATGATACCAGGGAACTATGATGTGTCATAGTAATTTTTAAATGACACTGAAGTTTGCAGCGTCCAATAATTATTTCTGTAAACCTTTACTATTCATTATCGACCTAATTACAGAGAAAAAACAAAATTCAAATTGGGTATTTTTGCAAAGGAATTATGAGACGACATACACTTCCGGTCGCTACAAAAGTGTTCATAATATGTAGTGGGAATCCGTCAGATTCTTAAAAAAAAATCAAATTTACATACTAGACACTTGTAGTTATCCAATGCGTTTAGAAAAAATTATGCGTATCGCAGATTTTGTCTTTTTATCCTAAAAAAAAAGATCAGTTTATTGTCCTGGCAAAAAATTTAATAAGAATGTTGAGATCTGATGAAGAAAAAAAAGGATTTCGTTGCTTTCCAACGATGCAAACTTCAACGTACCATTTTTGATGTAATTTTCTTTCTGTCAACTACATTTCGAATTCCGTAATCGTGAAACAACGAGGACGTCTTAATGGCGAGTTCATTGAGCCTCATTCGGCCGAATCAATTTAGTTTATCGTTTTCGTCGATATATTTCGTTTCATCAAAATTCAATAAATACTGATGACGGTTCCCGGAAAACAAAGACACGGGCATTATATACAGTGTTTTCCAACCACTAGCATCGTTTCGGTATACAAGAAGAAAAAATAAAAAACCTGAACAATGTTTAATGCAACCAACTGAACAGGCATTAAATTTAATTAGTGTACTTATACTTATAAGTATATCGAATTTCTCTGCACATCGTGCCTCACGATTTCCGCAATGGCTAATCCAATGCGTCAGGTGGCGAAAGTTATGCGATCATTTACAGGATCCATGCTGCATACAAAGTACAAGAAAAGCTTGTTTCTCTCTCTTTCTCGGGCAAGCAGAATGGACGCGTGCTTAGAAGTCTTTGGATAGGGTGTTTATGCAAAATGGGTAGAGAACGAAAGGAAGAGAGAGAGAGAGAGAGAGAGAGAGGTTTTGGTCTCCCTCGTTCTCATCTCCTTCTGGACTGTGGGCATAAACAGGGTTGTGAGGCACCTGAACCGTGAACTAATGGACTTTGTAGATTTAGCATGCTCTTTGGTGTATACGTAAACGCGTCCTTTGTACAGATATTCGATTCTTAAGGAGGTTCCGAGGTGTGGTCCTTGCATTTTCTTGGGAGGGCAAATCCTATCTACCTATTTAACCCTTTGCTTGTATATATGTATGCGCGCAGTCGATATTATAGTATATGGATACGTTAACAGGTTCGATATACAATGCGGGGAAGCGATCGGCTAATGGTCTCGTTATCTGTACCACGGCGCGAGCTCGGAACCCCCGATCGCTTTGCGACCATTGAAAATGGCTCTTACAACGAGCCTACAAAGCGTTAGACAAAAATGTACTCTTGCAAAGCGAACGCTCCAGGGAAAACGTGAGAAAAAACGCCAACAGTAAAAAAAAAAATTTCTAGTGTGGCAAAACAAGGAAAAGTCGTACATATGTTGGTGTAAACCTGGTCGGGTATATAAACATGGCGAAAGTTTCAGATATACCGTGGCCGAGGAGTGTTTGCTTGAACGCGTGTGCAAATTTTCAATAATGTTAATTAATCCTTTTTGAATAAAATAGTATTTTTCAAAATTGCTTCAAAAAGTAATTAATGGATGCGATATTATTTGGTGTACGATCGAGAAACGATTGATTTTTCATCGAGGAAAAATGGAATGTACACGATTCAACTTTGCAAAGTGGAGGCTGGTTACTCCAGAGCGACGTTTCGAGACGTGAATAAATATTTTGAAAGCCACTGCATGTCGGCGTGTAAAGTGCAAACCCGATGCACTAAATTCGGAATCGAGTCTCTCTTTCGGTTTCTGTCTCTGGCTGCTTGACGTCAGCTCATTAATGCAGCAGCAGCGGCAGCAGCGGCAGCTGCTGCTGCTGCTGCAACCAGCATCATCAGATGCAAGAAAGCCGACGGTTCGAAGCCTTCGGAATAATCGATTTCGGATCTCAGTGCTCGAAGAGTGCTCCATTTTCGGCTGTGTTTAATCTCTTTACAAAAGTGAACGTATACATACGTCTGGGACTTTGAGAGCAGACCTTTCCTTCCATCTTCCCAATCTTGACACCCATAAAGCACAATTTACCTCTGCATTCGCGCGACAACGAAATAAATTCAATAAATACTTTCGCTCGTTTTGCAATTAAAATCGAAAAAATAGCTTTTTCGTTGTGATTTAAAGTGTGTCGTCCGTGGCACAGAATCAATAGTATATATCAACGGTATAAAATAATAAGGGACCCACAAAAGTTGGGTCGCACTTGAACGCCTTATTTTTAGCAAAAGAAACTCGGAAGACTATGACACATAAATTCATAACGCTGAGCTCCAACGAAAAAGTCTTTCTCTACACTGAAAATAAAATTTTGTTAAAAATCGTTGATATTTTGTTGATCACGGTAAACTAAATATTTTTGGATAATTTCAAAATTTTCGTTATTTTGGCAGTATATTTGGTTTCTAACGGAAGTGTCAGCGAAATTTACGATTGGAACGACAAAAATTTGCTTCCGAAGAGACTTTCTAGAATATATCTTGCTGCAATGACACAATTTTTTGGATTATTAAAAAAAAAACGTTTAGTCGAACGTATCGAACGAAATATCGATATTTTCCAACAAAATTTTGTTTTCAGTGTATTAATTGTTTGTTCAATTTCAAAAATCAATTTCTGTACCGATTTCGCGTTTGGATCCTAAAAAAAGTTCGTTTTAACGTCCTGACTAAATATTGAATAAGAATCTTAAGATCTGCTCAAGAAAAAACGGAATTTCGTTGCATTCCAACGAAACAAACTTCAATATCGTGCATTTATTTCCGATTTCTTATTCCGTAAACAATGGTTCCGACTTGATGAATCTCTCCCTGTATGCACCGTTGCATGGATATATGCATGTAACGAAGTGGAGATCGTTCTAGCTCCTCTCTTGACTAAGTACATACAGTCATATGAATTTTCTGCATACCCACGCACACACCTACACAGATATGTATTTATCTGTTGGAGAGCTTTACGGGTTACTGAGGTATATCTTTCCAGAGTTTATCTAACCGTCGGTTCATTCCGCACCGGAAATGAGAGCTCTATCCTATTCTCTTCCCTATGCAGAAAAAATAAGAGCAAGCATCCGGAGTATGGATGAGAGAATGATCCGATCGATCAACACTCGGGCAAAAGATTCAGGCATTGCACTATCATTGAATTTACACGACATTAGGGTGCATGAGCCCCTCTATCTCGACGGATCAAGAGTATATGAGGCGAAAACGGAACAAGCGAAGGGAGGAATGAAAAATATCCCTGGCAGAGGTACAAACCGATTGCACGCCTCGCACAAATTTCATTTGATGATTATTTGAATCCCGATGGAAATAATTCATGGCGTGAAGGGATCCAATACACTTTGCTGTTTTAGTACGATTCGTATGTATGTCTTCAGAAAAAAATTAACAGAACCAGCGAAGAAGAAATATTTATTTTTCTGCAAGTCGTAAAAGCGAAGATGTGGAAGGAATTAAATCAGTTGGTCCTTGTTTCAAGTACCCCATTAACATATTTTCTCGAATTTGTTCCAGTTTTGATGGAGCGAAAAGCCTCACGCGATCGTTTGCCCATGAACGTGCAAGCTCAAGTTTCTGCTATGAGATAAAAAGCTCACGCGCGACAAGAAAAACTTCTGGAGGATTAAACGATTACGTGAGAGCCTTAAACGTGGGCTAATTCTCTACCATGGAGCCCTTAACGGTGAAAAGTAGCAGCTGGAAAAAAGAAGCAAAGTGGATAAAAAAAAAACAACAAAAAAAAACAAAACAAAACGATTTTAGAGAAAAATTTCAAGTCCCAGATGAAATGGGACACTCTGGACTTATTCTCAGCCAATGAGAAGCAAGGAGCTAGGTCATACGTCAAGTGGTACGAGGACAAAATGGAAAGACTTGCACTTTCGTACTTTCTCATTATTTCGGTTTGACCTCCCCCATACAAGTTCATTTACCGTACAGTTGCTCCTCGAGAGCGAGCCCTCGGCTCTGTACAAAGTGTGAAACACGGCGTAGCAAGAAAAGGTATAGTAATCGTTCGACTACTAGAATTCTGCCCTTACGATTGATAAAGCTCGCTGGGAACGTATACCAGGAAATCACGAAAAGAACCATTGAATCGAAGATTTATAAAAGCTTTTGAGACAGCGCATTCTTTCAAGTTTATTTGTGCTGACGTCAACGTAACCCAGATTGGTGGTAGTCCGACACTTTCAACACACTCGAAGATTGCCATGACGATAAAAAACAAGGAAACAGGAGAAAAATAGAATTTTCAAGTTCGCGTTGTTGGAACGCAACGAAAACTGATTATTTTTAATAGCAGAGTGTATTTGACAACGATAATGGGACAGTCTTCTTTGCCATTCGAAAACTGAATTTGCTAGAAAAATTGCAACAAGTTCATTGATTATCAAAAAAATGAAGAAAAAATATATTTTCCGTTGTATTTCAACGATGCAAACTTCAGGATTCACAAAACAATAAATCCAGGACAAAGGACCCATAAGGAATAATGCCCCATCATCGACTGTTTTCTTTAGATTAATTATCTTTCGAATGTAATCTCATTGCGGATGCATCATATTTATCCATCAGCCAAACGGAGTTCCGTTGGCCCAACTTTTTCGCGAAGGTGAGGCGAATACGATATCCACCACCAACACCTCCACCACCTTCCTTTGCCACATGGTCATCCGATATCGCCGCAAGAAACAACCTTTTTTCTTTTATTCAATTCGTGTAGATGGACGCATCTGGTTGACCGTTGGAAATATGAGCCTGTTGCGACTTTACGTGCTTTGTAAAAATGTATATGCACATTCACACTTGGGATTGCTGCTGAGAGAACCAGCGGAAGTGGTAGTACGAGCTTTCAACCAACGAGTATTAATACACTTTGGATTCGCACGTATTTGGATACGTTCGAATATTTACTAAGAAATAAAATCACGCATTTGCAGGAACATCAATGAATGGAGATGTATAATGCAACAGTTGCAATTAAACCATTTTATCAAAGCACGGATTTCCCTCTGCAAGATCCAAATCAAGATGAAAAAGTGAAAAACTAAAAGTTGACTGGCTAACTTCACGGCGGTAATAGAAACTCATCGCTTCTATTATCGAAGATAGACTTTCATGAAAATCGGTCTTGATGGGCATCAAGATGAGCCCTTTGATTGTGTCGTCTGCGCGCATATTTGCTCTTTTGCGCTTTTTTTTGCATAATGTTGCCTATGCAAACTTTTTTCTGAGCAATTACGGCATCAATCGTGATGACTTATGACTCAATCGACGGGGACCAACTAAATTAGGATCTAGTTTAATTTTCAGATCACGACATTACTTCCGGGCTTCGTAATTAAAGAAAATGCTTATCCCCACCACCGAATTTTCTTTGTTCAGAGATAATATACTGCGCCGAGGCTCGAGCCAGCAGACGACACTGTCAAATGTACTTGTCCAGAGACTCTGCCGATACTTTTCCTACTTATTGTTTGTTCAATTTCAAAAATCATGAAAATTTTCGTACTGATTTTGTCTTTGGATCCTAAAAAAAGGTCCTTTCCCTGACCAAATATTGAATAATAATCGCCAGCTCAGATAAAAAAAAACACACAATTTCGTTGCATTCCATCAATGTTATTGCAACATCGTTATTGCAATACAGATGGATGCGAATGTGCGAACAGTAATTAAGAAGGTTCGATCAGGAAATCAAAATAATCAGAATTTGATAAAATTTGGTGATAACATTCTTTGGCATAAAAACACAAATTTTTTTCAAATTTTTGATCACATGGTTATCGAAATAATTGAGAGTTAAATCAAAATTCATATGCACGAGATGTATACCTGTATATACGTAAACTCTATGCTTATATACGTGAACTTTCGTGTTCAATTATTGAATTAAATAAAAATTTGTATTGTCATGAATATTATTAAAGAATATATTTACCAAATTTTATTAAATTCTTATCTTTTCGAAATTTTAAATGTTTTCAACATGGTTTAGCATGACAACATTGTATCATCGTGATTCAACCTCCTCAAAATCCAATATGAAGCAAACAAAAAATTTTCATGCTTTTTCACAAAAGTACTAACTGCATAATTACCTTTTTGTAAACTTTGAATTAATAAAGTGTACAGGAGAGATGATGAATTTATATATACTAATTTAATTTTTCTCGCAATCACAGAAGAAAATGTATAATTGAAGAATTAAGTTCTTTTTTAAGATTTAAAATAATACCGTCATCAAAATTTTCATCATGTTGGTTAACACATTGCGTTTAAGTTTCATTACCGTCCATTGTTGTTGCATATGACCTCGAGCCAAGGATCTGGCTGATTCCATTTTATTTTTCACATATCTTTCGTTTCTGCGATATAATTAGAATTCTGTGGGCTATATATGCACATACATACACATGGTAGGAAACTTTTATTGCACGCGATCGGAGTGTGAAAAATACAAGCGGTAAGACGATCGAGCATCAGCTCGCAATTATTTCGCCTTCATCGCAATTAGTTAATTAGTTAATCAGTCTACACCAACATAAATAACAACGTTCACCGGAATGAATAAAAAATAAATAAAAATAATAAAAAATAATTAATAAAAGGTGAAACAAAGTTCATCATAAAAATCGACCAATTTAAAATCGAAGCCAAAGTAGACGCTTGAGTTTGGAAGGATCCATTGGTCGGTCGTTAAAGTGCCGTTATTCCCTCAAAAACGAAATATCACGCCGAGAAAAACCTGTTCCTGGTTTACAGCAGTATTAAATATTCGTGCTCACTACATTAGCTGTATTGCTTTACGTTTTCCGTTCACTTGAACTCCCTGGAGCAGGTGCTAAGTCAATTTTTATTAAAATCCGTTGAGATGTCGTTTTGTACTGCTGCTATAATGAACAATATATCGAAATTCTTAACAGCCCGGAGCTTATTCAAGATTATGAGTTTTTTCTGTTGAAGCAACTCGAGTCGCAATTCGCGATCAGTAAGATTTTAAATATATAAGCAATGGAGCATATCCAGCTAGTCGAACGTTGTTTCTCTTTGGTCGAATAGAAAGTAGCTCGGAATTGGTGATTCTAATATTTCGATAGACTGATTCTATGGATTTATCGAAACGCAGATTTTTCTTCATATAAGTTGGAAAGCTCTCTGTGCGCGCGGTTCTGCTCTGAAAGTCAGTCATTCATGCATTTTCGGAGTATGTATCGCCGCACGCATTCGCGGGATGACGGTATGCATATCGATGACGTAGCTGGACGTGTGGCGACAACGACGACGAACATCAAGGCACGAATCTTGTTTGCAGAACCAGTAGACGTCGATGATGTCACTATCTCGTGATTCGTATTCTCGCGCGTACAAGTATCGACCATTCGGTCAATCACAATTTTCTTGCAAGCAAACATTTCTCCAGCAGGGACTATAAAAAATTTTAGATTCGGACGAATGCAAAAATTCAACTTTTTCACAATCATCTGATTTCTGCCTGATTATTTGATTCAACGGGCCTGCACAATTTCCAAATGCCAGCATTGGAAATGAAATTTTATTAAAAATCGTCGATATTTTATTGAACACGGTGAACTAAATATTTTGAGATAATTTCAAAATTTTCGTTATTTTGGAAGTATATTTAGTTTCTAACGGAATTTTCAGCGAAATTTACGATTGGAACGACAAAAATTTGCGTCCGAAGAGACTTTCTAGAATATTTCTTGTAGCAATGACACAATTTTTGGGTTTAATAAAAAAAAAAACGTTTAGTCGAACGTATCGAAAAAAATAATGATTTTTTGTCAACAAAATTTTGTTTCCAGTGAGGAAATGCAAAAATTTGTTCAATGTTTCCGTGCGCTGTAGATTTCCGGCATTTTCAGCACCCTGATTATATTTCCCACATTTCGATAAAGTTCAAGGCTAGGATAAAAAATAAAGAATTAAAAATTGCTCTGCTTTCAAAATAAATAGTTGTAACATGATTTTCTACGATGTTGAAGTTTGCATCGTTGGAATGCAGCGAAATTCTATTTTTTTTTTCCTTTTTTAGAATCCAAAGGCAAAATCGGTACGAAAATTGTCATGATTAATTTAATTGAATAACCAATGAATAGAAAAAGTATTTTTCGTTAGATCCGAACAATACCAAAAAACCCACTTCGGTATAGAGCTCGTTCCGATGATTAATCTTGTGCGGCTAAAGATTCTCTAAGAAATAATCCCAAGTATTTTGTTCTTAAAGATTCAGCATGAATAACCATACAAAGTACAATAAAAAGGATGCGAAAAGCAGAGAATAACCTTTCAATACATTTTTGTCTCCTGCTTCTATGCTACGTTCTCTTTTTCCAGAGACTATCTGGGTGGAAGCAAAATGATTTCTCGAGCTTGTATATATACGAATGACCGTGAAGATTAATCCTTCGTGAGTTGTCAGGTGCTCCGGAGTCACAGCAGCGAGCATATAACATGGAGACAGCAAGCAACCTGTTGACATCATCTTGGGATGCGGCGGAGTCCGGAGGCATTGCGCCGTCGAGAAGAAACCCACGTCTTTTTATAACAAACGGAAATCTCAGATCAAACCACGATTTACTTTCCGATCGAATCGCTTTTGTACGTCCATTTTTTTTTTTTTTTTTTTTTTTTAAATTCTTTTTTTTCCTGCCGCACCTGTCCCGATCGTCTCAACTCTGAAACATTATTTTTCCTATGGCTCTTGTGCTCTCGTCGCCGCATATAAGAAAAGAATCAACATCCACACTCCCCAACTCCTGGTCCACGTCCCCTCCGGCGAGAATATAAATTCATCATACGCAGTGGGTTTCGCACCTGGCGGTCTGGTCTACCTGCACGGGTCCCTCTGAGAGCCAAGAAAAGAATCAAGAAAAGAGCCAGAAGAAGCTTCTGAAGCGAAGGAACACTAGCCACCGGACAATTCTTAAAGAAGGTGATTCGGTGTATGATCGCTAAGCTAAATTTCCCATTGACAATGCCGGATGCTTAGGTGCGACGATTTTTAGTCCTTTTCACCATCGACCAAATGTGGTCCTCACGAGATTCTATAGCTGGTGTATATTCGACTATAAATTCACGCAAGTGTGAGTTGCGTGAGTAATGACAATTTCTTGAGGTGAATCGGCACTTTCTTGGAACATCATATCCCCCAAAATGCTGGCAATTTCCTGTGTAGGGATTAGTGCGACATCAAAGAATCCCGAAAGCAGGAAAATATTGCGAGTGTTCAGCACTATCCCCCAAACCTTTTTTTTCATTTCTATTGAGACTCGTTTCCTTCAGCGACATTTGCACGGTCGCCACATCTATTGAAATGCTGACAAACCGGATGGAGTCAATCTTGGAATTAAACTCGACGATTCAACCGAGAAAATATTGTTTTCCTCCACATTTTTTTCCGAAATGCTGCTGAAATAATTTGGATGACGGAGGATCCGCAGTATGATTGATCAACGACGCAATTGATAATTGACAATATCTTCTGAAGCTCCGGGACAATGACATGAAAATGTTGGCGACTTCAATTGGCTTCTATGCAAATCTCCAATTAATTTGATAAACGTTTGCCGTCTTCGTCCTGCGGCATAATACACACAGCGGCAGAGTTCATTGCATGCATACCCTACCTGTCGTTCATGTGTGCAAGCTAGATGATATACGTAAAGCTGGTATACACTCGCGCCAGAGCTTGGTATTTTGCGTACCCAGCCCAACTACGAATTGCGAGTAAACGTATCGAGGCCACAGACAAGAATTCAAAGACACAGGTAGGGAATGAGCTCTACATAGAAATACCCCACATGTGTATATGACGCGCACTCGGACCCATACATAGAATCTCAAATAAGTCTGCGCAACGACATACTTCCAATCGGCAATTTATATGCTTGATTAACGAGACTGCCGCGAGGGCTGAATACGCCCAAGCGGACTTTAATTATCACTGAGAAACTCCCGTAAATGTCTACCTACCCACACGTGCGTTCAGAGACACACGAAGTCTTAGATTATAACCAGTAGTTCCGGGCGGGAGTATTCATATATATTCATTGCTCGATTAAACAAGAAAAAAGCAACTAAAAAATCCTGCGAATCACGAAATGGATTAATTGCGTATGGATTCCTTCGTGTAGATAGGGAGCATACGATTCTTCGTATAGCAATGAAATGAGTAGCAAACATATGAGAACATTGATTCGCAAAAAACGCGCTCCTCATGCTGACCGAATGCTGGAACGATGTTGAAAGTCCCATCGTCGAAATGCAACGAAAACTGATTATTTTTTATATATAGCAGAGCACAAAATTTTCATAAGTATTTGTCACCGATAATGGTGATTTTTATTCATTGCTTGTTAAGGAGGTTGCCTACACACAACAATGTTGCCATATTAAAAGCATAGGAAAATTCGAAATTATTGGAATTTAATGAAATTTGGTGAATATATTCTTTAGTATTTAATATGAATATACAAATTTTTTAAGATTCTTCTTCTACATAGTTTTCGAGTAATTCGACACTAGAGTTTACATGCATAAGAATAGGATTCAGATATACATAGGTACATCTTTTGCATATTGTAAACTCCAATTATTCGACAACTATGTAGACGAAAAATTTGAAAAAAATTGTGTCATCGTATTTGATGCTGAAGAATGTCATTACCAAATTTGATTAAATTCTTATCATATTGTCGTATGTAGCTAACCTGCTTAAATTTTAAAAACCATGTCAATTTTCGTACAGATTTTCTATTTGGATCCTAAAAAAATATCATTTCATCGTCCTGACCAAATATTGAATGAGAATCTCAATTAAAAATTAAAAAAAAAAACAGGATTTCGTTGCATTCGAACGATGCAAACTTCAACATCGTGTCTTCTTTGTCATTCGAAAATTGAATTTATCAGAGAAATTGCAACGAGTGCATTAATTATCAAAGTAATTAATGAAAAATATATTTTTCGTTGCATTCCAACGATGCAAACTTCAGTGTCATGTGCTGGATACGGGTTCTGGGCTTTGTTACGGAAATAATCATTTTCGTTACATTCCGGTGATGCAAACTTCAACATCGCGATTCGAATGCTGTTGGCCTGCACGATAATTACATATGTTCATTGCTACGTTTGTTGGGATCATTGGGTTTCATTATAAATGATTCTCCGCAGATTATCATGATTGAAAAATCATTGTTATCGTTGCAGCCCGTCCGTCGTTGTTATCGTTGCAGCCCGTACCTTTTGTACTATTAATAATAGCGAACTTTATCAATATTTGAGATTCTTGGAGTGCAACGTTTACGTTCATTGGTTCGGATCTAACGGTCTGCAGCCAAGCGGTGTAACCTGATGTTGCTCTTTCCGTTCTTTTACCGAGAAAGAGCTCCGATCTGGATGGCAGACTGAAATGTATGACACTGAACTTTGCAACGTTGGGGTCCAACGAAAAATACGATTTTCTATTAATTGTTTGTTCAATTTCAAAAATCATTATACGTTTCGTACCGATTTCATTTTTGAATCCTAAGAAAAATCATTTTACCATCCTGACTAAATATTGAATAAAAATCGTGCAGCTCTGCTCAAGAGAAAACAGAATTTCGTTGCATTCCAACGATCGAAACTTCAACATCATTGAAACATACATTTGGGCTAATCATACGTGTATGGAGTGGATCCATTTGTGTTAGAGGTAAGAAATGTCGCAGACCGGAGCAACAAGATCGATCGGTAGGCGATTGTGGCTACTACATAGTTTGGTGGCATTTATTGATGCGAGTACCGTTCTATAGCTCAAGTCATCGAGTTCTGTGGTCATCGAGGCTACGATCTCCTGTGGTCAAGCGGGAAGCTCATGCAGGGGCAACTTTTCCACTGCACGAAATCTCGATCCTTTTACGTAATAGTAAACGAAAACGGGATATCATGCGGAAATAGTAAGTGCTGTTAATTTGCCATGTTTCAAAATTCGTAGTCAAGTCTTCGTACTTAGGAGTCAGAGAAGATTTACTAATAGGCAAAGCCCAGGAGTACGGACACTAAAAGCCGTCACGTTTTTCATGTTCGTACGCGTGCGAGAGCTCTTTTGCCTATAACTGCCCGAGGCAACGTGCCACAACTTCCGGGAGCTGACGTTGAACATTCACAGCTGGTGGTCAACGGACATTAGCATCGTCGTACACCATCGCGAGCACTCGACCATTATTTTTCCTCATCCGAATCCCTTCAGCTGCAGCGTTCAACATGCACACTTGTAAAACGAATGGAAAAACCTCACGAATCACCGCGAGATCGATCGATGCGTGCGATCAAGTGAAATCCTACCCCAAGGGAAAAAACGTCTTCAACGAAATAAAGTAATGATAACGTGGAGTTTAAATCGTACTGAAGTTTGCAACGTTCATTGTTTGTAAAATTTCAAAAACCATGACACAAAAGATCGTTTTATTGTCCTGACTTGAATATTGAATGAGAATCATGAGCTCTGTTCGAGAAAAAACAGGATTTTCAACATCGTAGGAGTTCAACAGAGGATACCATTTGATCTACACCATACATACGCTTTCTTTTACTATTTCTATTTTGTGTCTAAGACGAAAAAGTTTCATTAATATTAGCGTGTCAGAGACAATACCGGCTAATCTGGTATTTTTGTAGCTTTTTTTTATTGGCTTTTATAAACAAGTTGGTTGTAGAGTCCAGCAACTTGTCGTTGCAGCAGAAAAAAAATGAGGTTGCCCGGTGCAATAATACCTGCGGAAGTGACAAAGAATGGTTGGGGTCGTCGTCGTTGCTTGTGTATTCGTAGGCTATGCCGCAGCTGTGTTTCCTACCAGAAGATTGAATCCTGGTTGTATCATGACGTACACGTGAATAGTAACGCAAAGGTGTTCTTAGGTCGAGTCAAGCTTGGGTATTCCCGAGCCTGATGCTATATTTCATTGAAAAAGTTGGATGTCTCGTACCGCTGTTTGAGAAAAAAAGGAAGTTTTGTGTGACTAGCCGACAACCAGGAAGGTGGTCCTTTTCCTAGATTCTCAGGTAGCGAGACGGGCTCGTGATCAATGGCCGATCACGTTTCGCGCACCGCTGCCGATTCAGCTCTGCTGTGCGTTTACCGTCAATGAGGAAGAGGAAGAGAAAGAAAAAGGGTCAGAGGCAGAGAGACTATACTCGAACAGAGGACATTTCTCTTTCTCTATTTAGTTGCAACATCACCAGCACCACCAGCATCAGGAGCAGCCACAGCAAAGTAATGTTTTGTCATCCGGAAATAGTTCGAAGCCTTATCCAAGAGTTTGCGGTGCGTGACGTTCAACAAAAAAGAGTGTTCTCTTATCTACAATTTCTTCATCATCGTCTTTTTAGTCTTTGAAGAAATAAAATAGTCACGTTTCTGGTTCAGCCCGTTTTTTTTGTTTTTCTTAAACTCGATATACGCCAAAGATCCAACATATATTTTGCGAATAAATAAATAGGTGTCGGAGTTTGCCGGCACGCCTGTCTGCCCGGTGGAATTGAGCGCCAAGTTCCGCGCGGAAATAGCATGGAACGCGTCTGGAATTGGACGCGATCCAAGTGTGTTTCGCAATGTAAGACAGAGAGTAGAGCAAAGATTTGTTTTAGCAAATATCCCTAAGCCAGAATAGTAGAAATAGGAGAGTAAAGGAACGCGAAGCATGATGCTGTCTAGTTTGGTAGAAAGCAATCGTGCATGAGTACATTATGTGAGCTTCCATTGCCGCAGCTGTGCAGTATTGGGTTCACCATCTATCTTTTTCCTCCTTTGCTCTCTTCCCCGTGCTGCTCTTTCTCCTTTTATCGCGGGGTATAGGGCACGGGAAAGTAGGTATTTGTCTTCATCCGTTTCTTGTATCGTTATATACGACTATGCAGACGAGTGTACGTCTAACAACTGTGTACACAAATATGTGGATATGTGTATACAGCAATGTAAGGTGCGCCAGATACCGTATTCTCCCGAGTGAAAATATGAAGACTATGTATACAGTACGGATTCGCACGGATTACTTCAACGAGTAAACTCTCGCCTCTCACTCCTACAAAACTATGACACTCAAGTTTGCAACTTTGGGCTCCAACGAAAATCACGATTCTCTATTAATTGTTCAATTTCAAAAACCATGACTATTTTCGTACCGATTTTCTCTTTGGATACTATTATTAAATGAGAATCGGGGAGACATAGTGGCACAGTGGTAACGTGCTCGGCTCACGACCAGTGAGCCCGGGTTCGATTCCCGCCGACACCAATTGATTTTTTCCAAGTGTTTTAAACTGTACTTTCTGTGGATCGGAACCTACGTTAAAATGTAGGGCCATCGAGTAAGTGTGGAATAAAAAATTGTGGAATAAAAAATTGAGGCAAAATAGAAGAAACGTAAAAACCCGAGAAGGGTGTGCATGGAAAACACCATCACTACTATTGAATGAGAATCATGAGCTGTGCTCGAGGAATAAAACAGAATTTCTTCGACCCGAGCCCACAAAGAGGTTTAGGAAAATGTGAAAATTTGTTGAAAAGCTATCAACGTTTCGGTTGGCAAGTTTTTCGATTGGATCGCTAAATAAAAATGAAATAGGTTAAACCACCCACTACTCAGCCAGAAACCTGTAGTCGGCGTCTGCCTATTCTTTGTATGAGTGTGAAGAGTACGAAAGATATATTTTCCACTCTTCGCACTCATGTAAGGCCGACTATTGGTTTCTGGCTGACTATCGGGTGTTTTACTACAAGATTTGATTCAACTTTCATGCAATACGTCGTCCAACCACTCCGAAAGCCACAAGTATCGTCATAACACGCATAAACAGCAGCCCACTCGAAAGGAGATTGATAAAATAAAAAAAATAAGTGGTCAGTAATGATAAAAAACAAAAAAATGTATAGAGACAAATTTGTCGCAATATGGTTGGCACGAATGATAACTTACGTACACAGTTTCACTCGGATAAACGTACCAGTATAAAATTTGCCTTCATTTCATTACTAATGAGTAAAAAAACGATCCCACATGTAGGTAGGGCACTAACAGCATTGGTCGGATCAAATATAAACTGCACGTTTGATTGCATATGTACAAGTAATTATTTGAAAAAAATTAAAGCCGGTAAATGGGAACCGTTGGAACGTAACCGCAACTCTTGGGGGGATCGATGCATTTATGAGGCTTAATGCATCTAGCACAAGCGATGAATGGATGCTTGACAGCAACGTATATATCGATCTTTTGCCCGAAGGCTTCTCACCTAACGTGCACACACTCATCCGTAACAGATCATGCTCACGATTTATACTCTCTATCTAGGGATATACACGTATATGCATAAATAGAGAGTTGAGCAGTGCCTCGGGCTCTTCATCGGCGAAACGAGATCGTTAAGGAGAGGGTGTTTAACCAAACTCGAACAACACTGAAAATTATCATCCATTCTCTGTTGGTATTTATTGTTATTTCATCAAGACTTGAATCTGTAGAGTTGTGACGACATAATCAGAGAACTTTGGGGAATAATAAGGTAAAAAGTTAAAAAGCAAAGCCTCCCAGAAGCTTGTGACGATGTTAAAGTTTGCACAGTTGAAATGCAACGAAATTCTGTTTTTTTTTTCTTCACCAAAGCTATTGGAAATGGGTTGTGAAATAATATTATATAAGCAGTGGATTAAGTTTAATCAATCCCTTTATTAATGAATGCGCAAGGAAGTAACGTCTGTATAATGTTCAGAGATCTCGATGAGACTGTGAAAGGTCTTATAGCGAATAACTCTTAAGGAGGTTGGCTACATACGACAATATGATAAGAATTTAATCAAATTTGGTGATAACATTCTTTAGCATCAAATACGATGACACAATTTTTTCAAATTTTTCGTCTACATAGTTGTCGAATAATTGGAGTTTACAATATGCAAAAGATTTACCTGCATATATCTGAATCCTATGCTTATGCATGTAAACTCTAGTGTTCAATTACTCGAAAACTATGTAGAACAAAAATCTTTAAAAATTTGTATATTTATATTTAATACTAAAGAATATACTCACCAAATTTCATTAAATTCTAATCATTTCGAATTTTCCTATGCTTTTAACATTGCAACATTGTTGTGTCTAGCCATCCTCCTTAAGTCCAGAAGGCTGTATTATCCAACAAGAGCTCATGATTTTTATTCAATATTTGGACAGAGCAATACAACGCTCTTCTTTTAGGATCCGAAGGCAAGATTGTTCCGAAAATTGTCAGACAAACAATTAATAGAAAAACGTATTTATCGTTGGATTCAAACGTTACGAACTTCACTGGCGCATAAGCTTGTGTTGATGAGTATAATCGATCGATTGATGAGTAATTTGAGTCTCAAGGTCTATAAACTAACCAACGTAGTTCACCGAGTTGAGTGAGAGGTAAACGTATCGCCAAAAGCAGGACACGTAGAGTATTCATTGTACATGTATATCCATACTTAGTTGGAACGACTACACATATATCCGATGGGGAACTTTCAGAGAAATCGAGACACCGAACGAGCGATAAATGTGGAGAAAGAAGACGGAGGCACGAGGAAAGAGAGCAAAGGGGATCAACGAGTACGCGTTTTCAGTCTCTGGAGCTCTGGTGGCTGTGACTGGATCCAGGTGAGTCAAGACTTTGAGAGAGGTGTTTCGCCGTGGGCGCTGATATAACGGTGACGCTCTCAGGTCGCCAGTGGCCTCCTTACCAAACGTGAAACTCTCTCTCTCTCTCTCTCTTTCGCTCTCTCTCACACACAAAGTTTTCTCGAGGTCCGCAGGTCTCTTCCTCTCGAATGGAGAACCATGCATGTATTAATTTTTTTTCACAGCCGATGGAGTTTTCTCGGGCTAACAGGAGGACCACAGCAACCAAAGCGAGATTCGTGTAACTGTACATATTACGCGGTTCTCGTGATGATGCGTGCATGTATACACGCAACTCTACACAGGACCCTGGTGCGTGACCGAGTTGTGGCCCCTGTTGACTCGTGTCGTAAATAAAATTGCCACGACGGTGAGTTGAAGGATATATACTTTAATGTACGTACGTGAGATCGAGTATTAAACTTTCGACGGTAGAAAAACACACACACACACACACACACACACGATACATTCATCCCATATGGACAAGCGTTTGTTTGCCTTTGCCGTTGTATTTTTCTTCATTTGGAAGTGGCAACAATAATGTTGTATTTTGGCGAGAGCAATCTCCTGTAATGATTGCCAAATTTACAGCGCATTATGCGAAGAGCGACGATAATAACGATCTCCGAGAGTATCAGCATAGGTCGAAGAATTTTTTCGGTCGAATCACTCAACGAACATTCCTCCGCGTCTTAAAACTCGAAGTCATGATATCAAAGTTTGCATCGTAGAGATACAACGAAAAATATATAGACGGGGAGAAAATTATATAAAAAATTACTATGACGATGCTGAAGTTCGCAACGTTGGAATGCAACGAAAAATATTCATGTGTATTGATGATTTGTTTAATTTTCTAAAACATCCAAATTTTTCGAGCTTATATACTTGTTGGATCCCGAAAATCGATCGTTTTATCGTCCCAATTGCATTCTACATTTAAATAAAAAGAGTTTTGGCACAACAAAAATAATTTCCTTGCATTCCAACGATGAAAACTTCAAGATTATTTACGCCATCATAGTTCCCTGATACCTTATCGTCCCTCTGAGAAATTTTTCATCTGAAATTGGACGAAAAATGTCAAAATTTCCGCGATTTCCCATAAAATATGAATGACTAATTTTTTATATAATTTTCTCTCCGTGTATTTTTTATTCATTATTTTGATAATCAATGCACTCGTTGGATTTCTCTAATAAATTAAGTTTTCGAATGGCAAAGAAGACACGATGTTGAAGTTTGCATCGTTGGAATGCAACGAAATCCTGTTTTTTTTTTTCAATTTTTAATTGAGATTCTCATTCAATATTTGGTCAGGACGATGAAATGATATTTTTTTAGGATCCAAATAGAAAATCTGTACGAAAATTGACATGGTTTTTAAAATTTAAGCAGGTTAGCTACATACGACAATATGATAAGAATTTAATCAAATTTGGTGATGCCATTCTTCAACATCAAATACGATGACACAATTTTTGTCAAATTTTTCGTCTACATAGTTGTCGAATAATTGGAGTTTACAATATGCAAAAGATATTCCTATATATATATGAAGCCATATATATATGAACAAATATTGTATGAAAATGTTGTCCTCTGCCATAAAAAATAGTGAGTTTTCGTTACATTCCAACAATGCGAACTTCAACATCGTTCATCATTCGCTTATACACACTCGATCGATCTTTTGACTGCAACAACTGTCCCTACGAGCAAATGAGAAATCACTACGATTTTATAATGAAATCCGAGTACCGCGTGTGTGATGGCTGTTCAGTTGAAAAAATCGACTTTTGTATAAATCATTTTTCGAAACTAAACAATTAACGAATTGATCCATGAGCATAAGAATTTCTTACGTCCGAGCAACATATAGAGAGATAGTGAGATCGCATCTATTCTGATCCACAACACTTTCCGAAAATTACTGTTACAGGCTCGATGTTTTTGTAGTAAAAAGCAGTTAACCCGAATATAATGCGCTATGCCGAGCGTGGGATTCCGATTTATGGTTCTCACGAGATTTTCAACGAATCTGTATTTTTCTTCGTATTTATCCAAGCAAATACAATGAACATAAATAAACATAAAATATGCATCGATCGAGGTGCGTGTGCACTGGGAAAGAAAAAAAAAACGGAAAAAAGAGTTTTTGATTGGGAAGCAACGGGATTCGGTTTCCTCAAGCTCCAGAAACTTTTTACTCTCACTCGCGGACGATTCCTCACGCCTGCCAAGTACAAATAAAAAACATTTTTTTTTTTAAATGACGTTGTTGAAGTTTGCATCGTTGGAACGCAACGAATCTCCAGTTTCTCTTAACGATTTTTATTCAATATTTAGTCAAAACAATAAAACAATCTTTTTTAGGATCCAAAGAAAGAAAATCAGTAGGAAAATTGTCGTGGTATTTTTTCCAAATAGTACAAATAATGAATAGAGAAAAAATATTCAATTTATTGTTCCAATGTACTGCGGCCTCCGCTTTATACATCTCTAATCTTTACAAAGTTCCGTCCATCACTCCGTACAGTTGATAAAAAATATGAAAAATATTTAAAAAAAAACGAAAAATACGTTTTTCAATAAATTGTTTGTTCAATTTTAAAAACCAGGACAATTTTCCTACCGATTTTGTCTTTGGACCCCAAAAAAGATGATTTTATTGTCTTGACCAAATATTCAATGAGAATCTTGAGATTTTCCCAAGGAAAAAGGGAATTTCGTTGCATTTCAACGATGCAAACTTCAACATCGTTCTTTATCAATACTCTCACATATCCGAATATTCTTTCCACTGGTTTCGCGTCCCTTCTGAATAGAAAAAGTATTTTTCGTTAGAGCCCAACGTTGCGAACTTGAGTGTCATGAAATATGAGAGAAGCGAGAATATAGGATGCTTTCGCGGTCCAGCATGCACCGTCAGATTAGACGACTCGCCGCCACAGATGGGATCTACAGATACAAACACGTGCACATAAAAAATCTAGTTCCTTTTTCTGGAGGGCGTACAGTTGCCCCGGAAGATTGTGAGTCTCTCTAAACTTGGCCACCGGTAATTCCAGACTCTGGAAGGAAAAGGTCCTAATGGTGCTAACCGTACTCGTCCGTCTAATTACGAACTTACGTGTCAGGCAATTTGGTCATTAAGAAAAAAAAAGGTCGTTTCGAGAAAGTTGATTCGACGGAAAAAATGTCTCGAAGAATGGAAAACCCATGAAACATAAATAAACTCCAATAACCAGAGAATCTTATGCTTTTCAAAGTTTCCCCGTTAAAAATGAGCTTCGAAGAGAGAGAGAGAGAGAGAGAGAAAGAAAAAAAAATGACTAATTTTGTTAATGCACGCGTCAAAGCAGCTGCGTCAGCTTTTCAGATTGTCTAAACGTTTGCTCGGCACGGATTATTATTCACCGAGTATGAATATCGGAAAACGTATAACGCAAGTGGACGTGTTGACTGAGCAAATTTGTAGTTGGGCGCGAATTAAATGAGGATAGAATGAAACTGCTGAGCAGGAGTCTATTTGCGCGTAATAGAACACACTAGAGAATACTTGCGAGGAGATCCGTGAGGTATTTATTACGGTACACCTGACGCCTTTTGTACTATATATATAAATATGTCTATATAGATGTATCAACGAGTATATATATAGATATGAAGAGGCGATGTGCTGTCTTTAACCCGACTGCATGATGTTGAAGTTTGCATCATTGGAAGGCAACGAAATTCTGTTCTTTCTTCAGCAGAGCTCATAATTATTATTCAATATTTGGTCCGGACAATAAAACGATCCTGTCTCGCGACCCAAAAACCCAATCGATACGGAAAATTGCCATGATTTTCAAAATTCAATAAATAATGAATACACAATATATTTATCGTTAAATCTCAACGTTGCAAAGTTCATAGTCATCCCGACTGCCACGTTGGTGGCTTCTGCTTCTAGTTGCATTGTGCACAAAAGAAGAAATCTTTCAGTCACGATTCTTCGGAAGAAGATTCGTACAACCTTCGTTGTCGTACGAAGTTCGCGCACTGTTGGGATCCAACGAAAAATACGTTTTTCTATTGAGGAGGTTGGCTACATACGACAATATGATAAGAATTTAATAAAATTTGGTGATTACGTTCTTTAGCATCAAATACGATGACACTATTTTTTTCTCATTTTTCGTCAACATAGTTGTCGAATAATTGAAGTTTACAATATGCAAAAGATATTCCTATATATATATGAAGCCTATGCTTATGCATGTAAACTCTAGTGTTGAATTAAACGAAAACTATGTGGAAGAAAAATCTTAAAAAATTTGTATATTCATATTTAATGCTAACGAATATACTCACCAAATTTCATTAAATTCTAATCATTTCGAATTTTCCTACGCTTATGCATGTAAACTCTAGTGTTGAATTACTCGAAAACTATTTAATAGAAAAATCTTAAAAAATTTGTATATTCATGATTAATACTAAAGAATACCCTCACCAAATTTCATTAAGGAGATTGTCTACATACGACAATATGATAAGAATTGAATAAAATTTGGTGATTACATTCTTTGTCCTGACCAAATATTGAATAAAAAAAAAACAGAACTTCGTTGCATTTCATGCAAACTTCAACATCATGGTAATTATGCTTCTTGACACTCTCTAGTAATTTGCTTCCCGATCCGAAATACACATTTCATTTCGATGTACATTTTTTATAATAAATAATCAAACTATCGCATAATCAATTGCACTCAAGAATGGACAAAAAAAATCGTGACAAAGTTTATTTTGCTGTAAAATGCAAAGAGTTTCGAGTTCGTTTGTGAAATCGAATGGAAATATGCTCGAGAGTTGACTCATTCGAGCTTGAGTGTCCTGTACATATATTTTATGAATGAGGAATAAATCGTGTGAACCGGGATATGCGGTATGAATAGATACTCAACACACATATTCCATATTCGTTGGAAAATGCAATAACATCAACTCTCGCACTCACAATGTGCGAACTTGCCGAATCAAGAGCGTTCCGTTGTGTGATAAAAAAAAAAGAGCGAAAGAACAAGAGAGAGAGAGAGAGAGAGAGAGGAAAAATCGTACGCGGGAAAACGCGTTTTTGTCTTTTTTTAATCACGCCGTTGGATTCTTCGACGGCTTTGTAACTGTTGGATTTCACGGTGGATGAATTTGCAGATGCGATATATCGTGTGGCATATACACTTGAATGTTTTGCGCGTGGAAATTGTTCTCGTGTTCACTCGGACGTGAGAAAAGCGAGTTGCTCGCATCAGGGAGAATATTAATTGTTTAGCGATGTAGACAATTTTGTTACAGCCACCAATTTTTTTAAATACTAATGTCGAATCTACACGACTTTATATTTAATTACAAACTGCACTATAAATTGTCGTGTCTATATAATTTGTGGAGAAACATGAAAACCGATGAAATCGTAATGTGGTAAGAAAAACAACTTTCCATTTACTTTTCTTTTTTTTTTAAATGGCTCCAAACTTTGAAGATTGTTTTCGTAAAATTATTTTTTAAAAATCAACAAAAAAAAAAAATACTGATTATTTTGCATAGCAGAGGACTAAATTTTCATACACACTAAAAATGAAATTTTGTTAAAAATCGTCGATATTTTCTTGATCACGGTAAATTAAATATTTTTGGATAATTTGAAAATTTTCATTATTTTGGCAGTTTCGAAATGGACGTGTCAGAAAAATTTACGATTGGAACGACAAAAATTTGCTTCCGAAGAGAATTTCTAGAATATATCTTGCTGCAATGACACAATTTTTGGGATTATCCAAAAAAAAAAACGTTTGGTCGAACGTATCGAACAAAATATCGATTTTTTCCAACAAAATTTTGTTTTTCGTCAATGATAATGGGACAGTCTTCTTTGCCATTCGAAAAAACTGAATTAACTAGAAAAATTGCAACGAGTGCAATTATCAAAATCATTAAAAAAAAAAAAAAACAGTGTTTCAGGATTTTTATCTGAAATGACAGTTCGCATCGTCGGAATGCAGCTTTTTTTCTGTAGAGAGAAGACAATTGTTTTTTACAACCTCAAGAAAGAATATCGAGGGTATCCAATCTAAGTAACAATAATTATAAACGCCAAACCGCAGTTGCGTTTCAACGAAGCAAACGCAAATCCCATTTTTTTTCATCCTTTTCAATAAAATCCATTATTTTAAATATTCTACGTCTCTCGTTGAGATTCGATGATTCTTGGTTGATCTCTCGAAATTCACATTGGAATGGATTCCGGCCATTTGGACAAATCGAAAAATACAAATTCAGGAGAATTTACTCCACGAATATAATTATTACCAACCGGAAATACCGAGAATATTTTTTAAATTAAATGGACTCTTGTTAGCTGTGCAAATTTCCACGAAAATTTGATTATTTATTTAAAATTAAAAAAAAAAGCCTTTATTAAACTTTGAGCGACTTTTTACGTCGACTCGGTAAATGTTCTCCGTGATGAGGTTAATATGTTCACTGAGCCGAAATGATTCGAGGTCCTAAATGCATCCGTGTGCTGATATATGTACAAGCCACGAATGCCTGAAAGTACAGCCGTAAATCTCGATCGGCTTATTTTTAATTCTCCCACTAATTACGCACTCCAGTCTCAGGGAATTGTAGGCTGTCGGTTGCAATGGCTTCCTCGCGTTACATGTCAGTAGACTCGTGAGAAATCTTTCGAGTGGTTGGAGGACTCTGGGTATAGCAGAGTCAAGAAAACTTCGTGAAAACGTCGAAACGAGATAAAATTTCATTTGCAAATTGAGCATATTCCGACCCAGGAATTTGTCAACGTAAAAATGATTTTCCATCTATTCCAAGCACGTACGTAAATCGCGATTATTTTGTCATGACTCTCGCGTCTTATTTCAATACTTGAATCTTTGCTAAAGCAATTTTTTTTCTCATCAAAAGAATTGCACAAAAAAATTTATGTGAGGAGTGTCCGAATGTCTCAACGTGACAAACGAAAATTTCTATTTCTTGAGCTTTTTTTTTTTTGTTTTCTGGCGTGGAGTCATGAAAATTTTTCATGGAGACCAGAAACAAACGACGTTCAAGTTTGCATCGTTGGAATGCAACGAAATTTCATTTTTTCTTGAGCAGAGCTCATGATTCTTATTCGATATTTGTTCAGGACGATAAAACGATATTTTCTTAGGATTCAAATAAAAAAATGTCATAGTTTTTTTAAATTGAACGAAGAATTAACAGGAAAAGTATTTTTCGTTGGACCCAACGTTGCGAAATTCAATTTCATCAATTTTTGCGTTTTTTCTGGTTTTTTTTTTTTTTTTGTCTTAAAAATCTGATTTTCTATTTTTTAGAAATTCAGAAATTCTATTTTTTCCTTGAGCAGGTTTTTTCCTTGAGTGACGCTGAAGTTCGCAATGTTGGAACGAAACAAAGGAATATTTATTTTTCTTGATGATTCACTGGAAATAAAATTTTGTTAAAAATCGTCGATATTTTGTTGAACACGGTAAACTAAATAATTTTGGATAATTTCAAAATGTTCGTTATTTTGAAAGTATATTTGGTTTCTAACGGAATCGTGAGCAAAATTTACGATTTCAACGACAGAAATCAGCTTCCGAAGAGACTGCAATGACACAATTTTTAGGATCATTAAAAAAAAAAAAACGTTTAGTCGAACGTATCGAACAAAATATCGATCTTTTCCAACAAAATTTCGTTTTTATCATCGTAATTACATTTTCCATTCGACTAATGAGCTTTGCAAAAGAAAAAAAAACATTTCGTTGCATTCCAACGATACAAACTGCCTCGAAAATTTTTATGGCTCTTGAGATTGAAAAAACAATTAATAAGAAAAGTATTTTTCGTTTGTATAAAAACAAAAGTTTATATTTCCATAAAAAGTTTATTTTCCATTAAAAAATTGTGTCTTTTCGACGGAATTTAAGCAACTTTTCCGAAGAGTGTTAAAAAAACCCGATTAGGTAAGTTTCCACCAAAGAAATGTAGTGCGGAATGTTAATTAGCGATACAGAATTTGGAAACGTGATTGAAATACGTATTAATTGAAACAGTGAGCGGAATTTTGTTTTTGGATGCACAAAGGAGATTTTTTGGTAGTACGTTGTATTCGAGGAAGGAATTAATGAATCCTGTGCTCCCAGGGAGACTGAACCACGCGCCATTTTAATTTGTAATCCAAAAACTATTCGCAGGTCTCCAGAGACGAGAAAAGAGGATGGCACATTATACGAATTTCGAGGAATTGCAGCTTCGCATAGGCTTCTCGGTTCGAAGCCACACCGAAACGTGCTCCGGTTGCGCTTCTTGAATTTTAAGTGCTTGACGAAGCAGAACAGAAACTTATGCTAATTTTCATGTTCGGGAGGGCTCAAGAGAATAATCCTGGGCGACACGAGTCCTTACGCAAATTCATTATTTAGTTCACCACTCGGCAAAATCTAAATCCTATTGTTCGTCGTTATAAAATTATCGCTGTTAAAAAAGTCATCGACCAATTATTCTTTGCCAAAAAAAAAATATTTCCCGAGATGGCAACTGACTCGAAACCGACTAAATGTGTTTTTTGTTTTCTCTAGCAAGTGAAACGAACCATTAAAAAAAAATCCACCAGTGTGACTATCACAAAACGACTTTTTTTTTAGGATTCTTTCAAAATTTAGTATAAACGTTCTTGGCACCAAAACAAACAGTTATCTTTTTTGAAGAAAAATTTTCTGACGTTTAGAATTTTCGATATTTAATTTCCAATTTGTTTATTTTTCCCATCTAAACGCGTGTAAATTGAAGTCACGTTTCGTTAAAAAGTTACAAGAAAAAAAAACAAAAGAAAGAGAAGGTCGATGTTGCGGTTCAAATATCGAAGTCTCGCATGTAAAATATGATTTAAAACGACAAGGAAAAATAAGAGTCGATGATCGTAGCAGCTCTGTGTACAAAGTTGTCGCAGCGAACAACACAACAAGGACTTTCATGGTATAGCAGGGATGACAAGATCAGTACGGAATCAAGTTCCGCGCGAGTATGTACAGGCCGGTGGAGAAACGTTATTTCTATAGGATCGCATACGATAATCTTTTGTGTGTAAGAAAGGAAAGGACACAGGCCGCGAAACATGGACGTAGTAGAAACTGCACACGATCAAAAATATTCTTGGATATTAAAAGCTAAACAGAGAGGATGAGGATTATTGATTCTCGAAAAAGCTGATGATCGTAAATCAAATAAAAATAAAACTTGGTTCGTAATTATCTGCATTTTATGCAAACGAGTCTTGTCGAAGCTAGTAAGATTCTCTACGTTCGCTCTTTTCGATATTTTGCCATCGACGTCAACGCCGAGACGTCCACGCAGACGTTGCGAAACGAGAAATAAGTCAATGACACTCGAAAGTTCGCAACGTTGGGCTCCAACGAAAAATACTTTTTCTATCAATTGTTTTTTTTTTTATTTTTTAAACCATAATGACAATTTTCGTAACGATTTTTTGTTTCGATCCTAAAACAAGAATAAGAATCTTGAGCTCGGTTAAACAAAAAAAAAAAAAAACAGAATTTCGTTGCATTCCAACGATGCAAACTTCAACATCGTACAAGTCAGCATGTTCTTTCCATTGTATTTCGGTACATTATTTCCATTTCGCAATTTTTAATGAGAACGATTTTATTTTCGTCAGCAATTCGTTTAAATCGCACACATTATTTCCTTCTACTTAAGAATCATGAGTCTCGAGTTGCAAATGATAAGAAAATTCTGAAAATTAGTACATTTTTGTATGAAGTATTTAAGGTAGTACTGTCGGTTTTAGAATTACCGTTCAGAATTTAATGAAATTTGGTATGATGCTGAAGTTTCGATCGTAGCAAATAAACGAAATTGTAATTTGTTCTAAGTCAAAAATGAAACTTTTTAATTCCACGAAAAGTTTAGAAGAGCATAAAAAAGGCGGAAAAAATGTCTCCTAAACTTTTGGTGGAATAAAAAAATTGTCTTTTTTACTTTGAAATAATTTAAATTTCGTTTATTTGCAACGATGAAAACTTCAGGATCATAAATTTGGTACAATAGTAGATTATGATGAGATAAAGATCCAGTCAAATTTTTAAGAGGCTACAGAGAACCAGAAAAAAGATATTCGCATTGGTAATTTCATGAATTTAACATCGATTTCAAACATTTCATTGTATTTTATAATGAAAACCGATTTCTCCTAAGAATTGATAATAATTCATTGTCAAATACAATGAAAACTGAGATTTATCATAAAACTCAATGTTAAATGTATGAAACTACCAATGCGAATATTTTTTTTCTGGTTCTCTGTAGCCTCTTGAAATTTTGACTGCATCTTTTCCCAATCATAATCTACTAATGTAACAAATTCTATTAAATTCGAAAAATTAATTCTAAAACCGACAGTACTACCTTAAGAGATCGTGTAAAAATTTCACGACCATTAAGAAACTCGTTATTTAACAATTAACATTAATAAGTTAAATGTAGTCAAACGTAGTCTTATGGAAACTGGTATAACTATGATGCTGAAGTTTGCAACGTTGAGAGTCAACGAAAAATAACTATTTTCTATGCATTATTTATTGAATTTTAAAAAAGATGGCGATTTTTCGTGTCGATTGAGTTTTTTGGTCGCAAGAGAGGATCGTTTTATTGTCTAGACCAAATATTTAAATAATAATTGTGAGCTTTGCTAAAGAAAGAACATAATTTCGTTGCGTTCCAACGACGATGGAAACTTCAACAACATTACGATAAGTTTTTTTTTCGACCTCTCAATTTTTTAATATCTACAATATACTGGAAGCAACGGAAACAAAACCAAGTTTATTGATCAATATTTTTTGTATTTCTTTAAAAAATTATTCTTAACAAAATGTTAATTTTTTAACAACGAGCTTCCTAATCGTCGTAAAATTTTTATACGATCTCTTGAATACTTCAAACAAAAACATGCTAAATTTTCAGAATTTTCTTATCATTTTTTATTTCAACCCTTAAGGTGGTTAAAGAAATGATGATCGAAATCTTTAAATTTGGTATGTTTTTACATGAAGCACTCAGGAGGTCGTGTACAAATTTCACGACGATTAAGAAGCTATTTATTGAACAATTAACATTAACAAATTTCGACAATGTTGAAGTTTGCATCGATGGGATGCAACGAAAAACACTATTTCTATTAATTGTTTGTTCGATATAAAAAACCGTGACAATTTTCCTACCGATTTTGTCTTTGGATAAAAAAAAAAGTTCGTTTTATTGTCCAGACAAAATATTGAATAAGAATTTAAAGATTCGCTCAAGAAAAAAAGAAATTTCGTTGCATTTCATCGATGCAAACTTCAACATCGTAATTTCGTAGGAACTCGACATCCTCAAACGTCAAATATACGAACGCCATAATAGCCATAAACGAGCGAACCGTGAGCAGAAATGATGATTTTCATCAATTTACAAAAATCGTCCAATAATTTCCTATATTGCCCGCGTATTACTAAATTTTCTTCAAGTTCGGATCGCGCAACAAACTGTGAAAGGGATCAACGAAAAAAAATGAAGACTCTGTTAAAAGAAGAGAATTCGTTGCATTACTGTACGAAATCTTAAGACAATAAAAATCAAAATGACGTACTAGATTTTACGATCGATTCGTTCGAATCACTTTTTCTCAGATCGAGAGAATTACGAATATTACGTGTCCGTAAACATGGGAAGCGTCAACGAAGTTTAGTGTCCAGCGTAACGATACTAACCCCTCAATATTAAATGTACCGCTATACTGCAAGCCATTGAGAGAAACTCGACGAAAACGAACATAAAACTCAAAATTTGTACTTACCATGGCCGGTGTTGTTTAACTCCAAAATTCAGCAAACAGCATGTCCTCCGAGCATTATAATCGCATCGACTGTGATACACGTTGATGTATATATATGTGTGTGTGTGTGTGTGTGTGATGTCAACTCACAAATTTTTTCAGGTACACACGATTCGTAATCACGTACGCGATGGTGTCACGAAGAAACAAAAAATTACCAACACACTCCGGAATAATTAACACTCGCGTAGACACTCAATTCACTTCACAATTTCGTTCAACATATGCAGAAAAAATGTTGAATCGACCGAAACAAAACTTGATAGATTTAGCCAAGTTCGTTAACCGTGTTTACGTCGATGATAAAAAAGCGCATGCGTGAAAAACTACCGGCTCGAGGCAAGACGTTTCTTACTTTGCTCGGCGCTCGATCGTTTGTTGTTGTTTCCTTTTTAACGTATTTTACTCACTCGTGAAATAAAGACACGAGGCGCGTGTCGCTCTGTAAAGCGACGTGAAAATCTGGAAGCACTTGAAAAAAAAAGAAGCACAACACGGATATGTTTGAATCGAATATCAACTTCTTTGTTTTCGTCTTGCGCGCACGATCGACGCGTTGTTTTGACAACAATTCGGACAAGTTGAGAACTCGCGGAACAGATGGCGCGGGAATACCGAGAATCGGCGAGCAGTGTAAACGAAAGAAAAATAAATAAAAGTACAGGAAATATCAACGCAGCAGGACTTCAGGTGGAACCGGAGGATTTCCAACCTGGCGGCAAAACTCGACTGAGGCTCGAGTGTGACCGGCAGGTAGCTCGAGCGCCAGTTTGCCGCTTCCCCCCACCATTTTCTCTCTACCGACCACACGAGCGGCTCTAACCGTCCTCGCTCGTTCGCCACTCACTCGCGTGTATTCCCACCTCTCCGCTTATCCACACGCACACAACATTATTTTCTCGCCGTTCTCCTTCTTCCCACTGTTTGCTCATGTGTTTTTTTTTCTTTTACAACTTTTGCCTTCGGCTTTACACTCTTTCCGGCGATCAAGGTTCATCATCATTTTCATTCTTTCCTTTGATTTCACGATAATTCGAGGCATGCGAAAAAGATTCAACGAAAAACATGTGTCGCCGCGTGGTACCCCATGCTGGTAGCATTTTGCATCGTACACATCGAAACTCCAAAACCCTGCTACGCAGCGCTGCATTATTGTAATAAATAATTTCAGCAACTTGTATTCTGCTCCATTTTTTCTTCAAATTCGTTTCGAAAAATGGTAATTTTCAGTCATTTTCTTTAATCATTATTTATTTATTTATTTTTGCTTTTCCTTGCTTTTCGACAACGCCAGGCAAACTATTCATTGCTATAACGTAGCAAATCGTAGTTCTTAAAAAAAAAAAAAAGAAAATTCGTTTCAACTCTGCGTTCGAACAAAAGTACAAAAGAATCTTTACCGATGTGTGTGTTGAATGTGTCAACGCGGGCTGCAGAAATCTCTCGAACATTGCAGAAGAAAATGCTGCTGGTTACTTTAATTATTCCGATGAAATTCCACAACATTTTATTTCCATGTCCAGCTAAAAAGTTATATTTACACATAAATTTTTATGGAAGTTAACATGAAAAATTAAACCTTCCCATTGTTAAGGTAGTACTGTCGGTTTTATAATTTGTGTTCAGAATTTAATAAAAATTTGGTACAGTAGCAGATTATGATTGGAAAAAGATCCTGTCGAATTTTCAAGAGGCTACAGAGCACCAGAAAAAAAATATTCGTATTGGTAGTTTCGTAAATTTATAATTGAGTTTTATGATGAATCTCAGTTTTCATTGTATTTTTTAATTAATTCTCATCAATTCTTAGAAGAAATGACAATTTTCATTGTAAAATACAACGAAATGTATGAAATCAATGTTAAATTCATGAAATTACCAATGTGAATATCTTTTTTCTGGTTCTCTGTAGCCTCTTGAAAATTTGACTGGATTTTTTTTTTATCATGATCTACTACTGTACGAAATTTTATTAAATTCCGAACGATACTTCTGAAACCGACAGTACTACCTTAAGTTGAAGTTTCAACTCCAAAATTGACCTTCGGTCGTTTTATTGCTCGTCAGTTTCCACTGCACGTTCGTGCAATATATTTGATTCGCGGGGGCTAATTTAATTCACATAAATATTGCAAGAAACGTTACAGCAAGTTTTTTGTTGAGATTTTCATTAAAAAATATTTAATTGGAACTTCTTATTTTTTTTTTTTTCACACTGACTCGTTCGTCGTGTTTTTCAATTTGTCCATTGCTCAATATCGTCACCGATGTTTCACTTACAGTTTTTGCGAACGGAGAAATGTTGAATTGACAAGAATTTTGAAGATGCGGAAATTTGCGACGCTTCGGTCTTTCCGATCACGCGGTTCAATCGGAGGCTGTATACGAAGCGTTCTCCAGGAGTGCAACAGCGCATGCGCACCGACCGGCATTATTTCTTCTCTAATTATATGCAGGACTTTGATAACCGTTCACTACGATGAGAGTTTAGCTGCATCCATAAATACCCTCGTCGAATAAGTCGAAACCATTTATTTTTACTGTGCTCATTCATTTTATTAGACTCGGTAACAAAAAAAAATCGAATCAACTGAATAATGTCGATTAATTTGTTTTGCGATTCCGCCATCCTGCACGGAGAGATAATTTAAAAAAGGCCCATCTCGAGCATTTATAGACGCGACAGCGTCTTGACGCAAAGTATTAAAAAGCAGAGTTCGAACCGACGAGGCAAGTTGAGCCGCGTGTGTGTAAACGGAAAAAGGCCCAACCTCGAGTATATAGATACGCGGCGCAACTTGCCTCGTCGGTTCAAACTTTTCTTTTTGATAGTTGGCGTCAAGACGCTGCTGCGTCTCATAGCAAAAATTACTATGACATCATTGTTGCCTCTGGGGCCATATCGTCCTTCCGAGAGATTTTAGCAAGTACATAGCAATTTTTCATTTTTAATTTGACGAAAAATGTCAAAATTTGACGAAAAACGTCAAGGTGTCCGCTATTTTCAATGGAACATGAATTGTGACATGAAAAATGACTAAGCCTTTGTTAAAATGCTCTAGAGCGGCGACACAGACCAGGGAACAATGATGCTCCCTTTTTTGAGTTTTTTTGACTTTTTGAAAGTAATTTTTGATATAATTTTCATTCGTCACTCATTTTCGTCACTACCTCGGACTTTAGCATTGAATTTGGCACAAAATAATGGTGAAATTTTGCCCTTTATTCGATCAATTAATGGTAAACGAGTCTACGAACTTTCCAAGTTGAAAAAACCGGACTACAATGTATTGTTCCAGTGAGAAATAATTTTACTTGAATTCGTTAACAAATGCAATAATGGAAATTACACGGTGAGGGCAACTGGTTCGTCGTCGTCGTCCTCAGCATCCCCATCGTCATCGCCCTCTTCTTTCGGCAAATACAGATTGTGATCAATCTTAAGAAACTCCTTTTTCAGTTGGGTTGAAATTCGCACTCTAGAGAAAAACAAAACACCCGGAGTTTGGTTCGAGTGAGAAACAGCGATAAAAAAATTCATTATTTATTGAACAAACTTTCATTTACCTCCATATGAAGGGACCTGGTCGTTTGGGTCGAATGGAGTTCAGATCGTTTATTAAGGAGACAAAGTTTTCCTCCAATTTTTTCGTCTCCATATCGAGCTGTAATTTGAGGAAGAAATAATTCTGGGAGAATTCACTCGTTGATTTATTTTTCATGAATGAGAATGTCGAGAATGTTCGACAAAAACTTCGTACAGAGAAAATAATTCAAAACCTACTATGGCATCATAGTTGCAGGTTCCATGTCGCCCCTCTTTAGCAAAAACATTTCATAAATATTTTATTGAAAATAACGGAAACTTTTGACTTTTTTTGCCAAATTTTCACATTTTTTGCCCAATTTCAGATGAAAAATTACTATTTCGCTCCTTTAAAGGATCTTAGAAAAAACATGGTAATTTTTCATTGATGCTCTATTGAAAATGGCCGAAACTTTGACATTTTTTGCCCAATTTCAGATGAAAAATTACTGAGTATTTGCTAAAATCTCTCAGAGTGGCGATACAGTACCAGGAAACGATGATTTCATAGTAGTTTTGACGCGCCGCGTATCTATACTCAATATTCGGGCCTTTCTGTTACGTTTGAATTTCGCAACTTTGCCCAGAAAAAATGAGAGAATGAGAGAAAAGAAAACGGCCTGCGATGAGTAAATTTCTAGCGAGCAGCTCTGTGAGTTACTCGATTCACAAAACCTATGCAAATAGAAAGCTTACCCTTCCAAAATTAGCTTCTGATATTCCATACAAATGTTGTCGTTCATGGGGATTTCCGCTGTATTTAACACCGTGCAGAAATTTATGTACCATGCTCGCGATGTTTACGCCCAATGAGCCTGAGAAGAAAGTCAAATAAATCTATAAATCGTTTTGTATTTGAAGATATACCGGAAATTTTCAAAAAGTGTTTGCATCGTTGAAATTCAACCAAAGATATATTTTTCCTTCGATATTTTTTGCCATCTTTTCAATTGCTCCAATTTTTCTGTAGATTTGAATTTGAAAATTATGCCAAAGTTGATTCAATTATTTTGATGGCTTCTCGTTTATGACAGAGATTTAGCGACATAGGAAATTGGTTGGATTCCGATGATGCAAATTTGAGTAAAGATCAAAGTGTCGAGTTAGCGTACCGATAGCTGCACTTGGAAATTTCTTCTTCAACAGTCCTTTGATCACAAGTAATTCGGCCATCATATTCGGATGTGCAATAGCGTAATCGCAATCGGACGCTGCGATTTCACCACTCTGCAAATACGAAATAATATCGAGCAAGTGATCAACGTCGTTTTACATTCCGAATTTCAAAAATTTTGCATTTCGTTCGGAAAAAAAAATGAAAATATAGAAAAACAATAATTTCATCGTGTGAATAAAGTTCTTCAAGTTTAATTTGTTAATTCGTTGTAGATTATCACTAAATTGAACCTTCGAGGGCAAACTGGTTCGTTTTGACCCCAACAATTTTCTGTTACCAATTTTTTTACATTTAATGGCAAGGAACGTTTTGATATAATTTTGTATAAACTTTCTTGGCACCAAAACTAACAGTTTTCTCCGATGAAGAAAAATTTTCTGACTTTTAGAATTTCGAATGTTTAATTTCCAATTTTTTATTTTCCCATCTAAACGCGTGTAAATTGAAGTCACGTTTCGTTAAAAAGTTGTAAGGAAATAACAAAAGAAACGCGACTTCAATTTACACGCGTTTAGATGGAAAAAATAAAAAATTGGAAATTGAATATTTCAAATTCTCAACGTCAGAGAATTTTTCTTCATAGGAGAAAACTGTTAGTTTTGGTGGCAAGAACGTTTATACAAAATTTTGAAAGAACCCTGAATAAAGATGATCCTGAAGTTTCCATCGTTGCGAATAAACGAAATTGAAATTATTTCAAAGTAAAAAAGACAATTTTTTTATTCCACCAAAAGTTTAGAAGAAATTTTTTCCGCCATTTTTATACTTCTTCTAAACTTTTCGTGGAATGAAAAAGTTTCTTTTTTGACTTAGAACAACTTTCAATTTCGTTTATTTGCAACGATGAAAACTTCAGCATCATAAATAAAGTCGTTTTGTGATGGTAATTCGTTAATTTTCGTTTTCGTCAAAAAATAAATCTAGGACAATCAAATATGGATAATAAATCATCTTTACAAAAAAAAAAAAAAACAAACAAAAATCCATATTTACCGGAATACAACGATTTGAAAAACGCCTTGGGTCAGGTAGACCCAAGATGCACTTATATGTGCATCTTGGTGTGCTCTCGAAAGGTACATCAAACTTAAGTCGAATAATATTTCTCGTAGGAAAATGGGCGATAACATTTAGTGATTAAATATGCAAACCTGAAACTGGGATATCATTTCAGGACCTCCGACGATAGTGGCGCCAGCTTTTCTGGCCACTTCCTGATCCTCGGGATTTTTGCAAAAAACAGCAACGGTTCTTTTCTCGCCATGATCAAAGGGGTGAGGAGCAGGTGCCAATCTCGCAAATTTATTCACCGGCCTACTCGGCTTTGGGCCAGTCATGTCCAGCTCTATCAAAGCATTGACGTACGCATTGGGAAGCCCAAACATTTCCAAACTGTGAGTCTCCTTGTGACACTCGATCGCTTCCGCAACCGAAAAAGTTCTCATCCTGTAATATTTTCCAATCCAAACGTCGTCCTCAGGCAACTCCGCTTTTCCCGAGTCGTCAAATCTCACCTTGCTCAACGGTAGCGGCACCCTCAAAAGTAAAAAGTACTATCAAGGCCTGTGTCCGTCGCAAATCTTTGTCCGGAGACTGTTCTTCATCATCTATTCATCATCAACGGATTAACGCAGTTTCGTAATATTCAACGAGAGCCAAAAATCCGATTTTCACCGTCGAAATCTTTTGACGTTGCAGTTTGCATCGTTGGAACCCAACGAAATCCTTTTTTTTTATGATACTTTTTATGATACAGTTTGGATCGTGGGGATACAACGGAAAATATATTTTTTATTAATTATTTTGATAATTAATGCACTCGATCGAATTTTTCTAGTAAATTCAGTTTCCAAATTGCGAAGAAAACTGCCAGATTGTCTTTGGAAAATATTGCATGAAAATTTAGTGCTCCGCTATAAAAAATCATCGATTTTCGTTTGTTTTTTCCTTCGGCAAAGCTCGTTATTCAAATGCGGAATTATGATGATAAAACGATCGGTTTTTGCGGCCCGGAAAGTTTATCGATTCTGAAACTTTGGGTGGTTTTCAAAATTGAACAAATCATCGTTATAAAGAGATATTCCTCGTTCCTTTCCGACGTTGCCATATTCGGATCTTTGGATCGCAAAGAATTTTTTTTTATTTGCCACAGCACAGCCGGAAATTCACACGCTGTTTATTTCAATAAAAACAACAAATTTCTAGGAATTACGAAATTTTCATTATTTTTACAAGGGAGAAAGAAAAATTGGGTATTTTTTTGTTTCATCGTACTCACAAGTCTTTTCCGCGATCTCTGTGCGGTATAAACTTTTTTTTCTCCACGACGACCTTAACTTTCTTCTTTCTCGCCTTTTCTCTGGTACCTTTGCGAGCCGCATAATTACGAATTTGCAAATATGTGCACGATTGTGAATATGCCGGAATGAGTCCTCGGCCCGTAGTACTCCTAATCGTGCATAGGGCACTCACGAATTTTCCTGGAGATAGAAAATTCGGTTCGATTTGAAAAAATTGTCGAACCTAACAATATTTTGGATTTCGTATAAACAAGAAAAGAAGATTGAACGACAATTATTCGTGACAGATTCGCGTTGTTCGATTTGCGATTCAAAAATTAGGTTATGTCACACATTTCGATTTAAAAAAGTGTTGCGAGCTAAAAACGAGCTAGGATGACCTTGAAAAAGAGCCATTTGTTGGATAGAACACTAATTTACAGACTGTCTCATTGATTATCTCGTAATTAATGGATTTTTGTTGCAACAAAATTATCGCTACCTGCAGCCGACGCGGCCATCTTCTTTTCTCGTGATTCGAGATTCGAGATTCGAGATGAGGCGAACACGGCGAACAGCCGGCTCCAGTCGCCGGCGTTGGCTGTTGGCTCTCGAGAATCCCCGGACTGACCACACACACACACACACACACACACACACACACACACACACATGAGAATGATTCGGGCGTAAAGTTACTAAATAATGATAATAATAAATCATCGAGCTGGTGATATCGATATTAATCGATATCCCACGTGATCGACACAGTCGTATGCTATTTTTGTATGTACGGAGAAATAGTGCTCGATAGAAATCGGAATATTGCAAAAGGGAAATTCATTCGGGGCTTTATTGGTTACGCCCACTCGAAAGTTTGGAAAAAAATGAGACGTAGGATACAGTATCCAGAGGCAAAAAAAAAAAATTAGTCTCAATATAGCAAATGCTGGATACTTGATCGAGGCTGTCTCGGAGTTTTCGATTTAAAACGAAAGGAGATTTAATCAATCGATTCCTGCTGGCATCTATTTTAAATATATTTCATTGAATATTTATTGAATATCTTGAAGTAAATTTATTTGGTGTAAGTCGTTTGTTTTGTTCACGTTCTACGCGTTTCCGTCCGGTTTTGTTTACATTCTCTGCGGTCTCGAGAATTCGACGCGATCGCTTGCCAGCTGTATGGAGAAGGGGGGGGGGGGGACGACGACTGGACTAGTGCACCGCTCGGGAGAAGCGCGATGGTGGGGCGGGCTGGTAGCCGCGGCAGAGAGGGGCGAGCGGTCGGGACCGAGCACGGAGCTTGTCAGGATGTTCAGTCGGGCGCCAGCCCGCATGGAGAGCGCTACGCGTGCGTCGGTTGGCCAGCTCGTTGCGTCACTTTATCGTTCGTCGACGCGCAACTGCTGATGGAACGGAATGCTTAAAATGAGAAGAATTCTACTCGATCTTCAGTGAATCAAACAGTGAACTTAATAATCTTCTTTTCGGGTTTAATTTATTCTTTAATCGAATAAAAATTAGATTTTAAATATTCATACCGCAAATTTATATTAAATCGGTAAATAAAAACTATAAATGAATATATAATCATTACGCGATGATAATCAATAATATTTATGTTATTATTATTTCTTTAATGGAGTAATAAATTGTTTATTTCGTCTGGAAAAAATGATATAGAAAAACGATCTTAAAAGACAATTAAAAATTTTTTTTTTTTATTTCGGGAAAATGTTGAATCGTTGTCCATGAATTTTCGCACAGATAAATCTGGCTAAGCCGATGATTAGTAACGGACAGTTTAGTGACTCTTTGTATCACGTTTTCGAGAATCGTGTGTCCACTCGCACGTACGCGTGTACGCAAGCACGCCGGGTTCGCTCTTGATGCAACTTTACCCCGAGCAAACGCAAAGCTCTCCTCTCCTACAGTAACTCGCGGCGTCCTTTGCAGGTGTGTCGGCAAGAATATGTGGGAAAACGCTATAAATCTACTCTGTAGTTTGCAAATTCCCGCACGCATATGCGAATCGAAGTCGAGCCGGCATCACCACATCTTACGCATTTGCATCACGTCGTAGCGACTAAGTGTGCTGGAGGCTTGCACCGCGAGGCGTATAAGCGCAGTCTATGTTAACATATTGCATGCTAACATACGTAAGGCAAGCACGCAAGCACGCGTGCATCCACGCGAGTATGCACGATTCTCCATGACAATGTTTTACAGAAGTCGTTTCACTGGCTGTCACTTAGAATCGGTCTATGACCATTTTATTTTGTGCGAAGATATTTTTTTTTGCAAAATAAAAATCTCGGTTGCTTGAACGCAGCAATATTGATCGTTTTTCTATGAATTTTTTTTGTTAAATCGTTAATATCGAATAAATGTTGCTATCGCAATAAAATTGGTGGGTATAAATTGTAAAATTCATTTTCAAAAATAACATTTATGGAGCGGGTCCCCATAGTTGTCTGGTGATGATATAAACAATTAAGTGCGTGAAACGAATTAATGAGCCTTTCGCGTATAAATGTTAAATGAAAAATTGAATTGCCGGTTTTAATATCCAAGCCAAATTTCAGCGAATCTAATAAAACGAAGTGAAAAGTGATTGAGTGATTATTTTGTGTCTTCAGTCGATCCAAAAAACGCAGTCTCGAGAGGTTTTGCAACGTACGACGATGAACTATGCTGGATCATTGGAACGAGCATCCAAAAGTGAGTAAACGAATCAAATTATTTGGGTTTGTACGACGTTGAAGTTTGCCTCGTTGGAACGAAATTCTCGTTTTCTTTGGCAAAGCTCGTTATTCAAATGCAGAATGTATCAACGATGATAAAACGATCGGTTTTACGAATCAAAAAGTAAATCGGCTCAAAAAATTTGTACGATTTTGAAAAATTAAACGGATCATTACTAAAAATAAATATTCTTCGTTGCATTTCAACGTTTCAAACTTCAGGCTCATGCGTTTGTTTGGGTATATCGAAATGTTGTTTGATTTCTATTGTTCCATCTTAAAAACAATCGCAACCAACTTTTCTATTGTAACGTTCAGTCGCTCGATGTTCCAAGGAAAGCATAAGTTTCGCGTCGTTTTTTTTTCACCATGCACACAACAGAAATCACAATTTTTCGTATTCTTGGAACATCGAGGAAACGTACGTGTTACTTACGCAGATTGCGTGATTGCAAGAGAGACGACAAAAAAAAAGCGATTTCCAAATCAAATTCGACTGCGAATAACAACTTACGACGAAATAATTAAATAATAAATGTCGACCGATCAAACAACTGGATTGAAAATATAAAAAATCAATGTTTTTCCTCCTGACTCATTGGTTCCTTTTACTTCAACGTAAATTACTTCAAAAGAGTTATTTCGAAGTTATCGCGTTGTGGAGCTCGGTGTAAAAAGTAAACAACAACATCGATTTGTAACTTTACAATTTTTACAGATTTGATTTATTTAAATTTGCTGCATGAACTTTGATACAATAAGTTAACAGGAACACACAGCTGTATAAAATTGGTAAAATAACGTTGAAACAAACGTTATTTGTTTCAAGCAAACGATTCCAAATCGATTGGCACTCGAAAAAATGAAATTGCACGAAATTTTTAAAAGTGGCGGCCAACTTTACGCTTTTTGCTGCTTCCTCATTTTTTTTTAATAAATAGAGTATCATAATAGGAAGGTTGGTATTGAATTTGGGGAATGTCGGTTGAACGGTTTAAATTTTATGATTTTTCGAATTTTATGAAAATCTGAGTTTTTTGAAAAATCGTCCAACCGCTCTAATTTCTGCAAATTTTGTAAAATATTGTGTATAAGTCTGTATTTCCTCTTTACTCTCTAGAGAAGTTTTCCAAATTATATAATTTTAAATGTAAATACAAAAAACGCTGCAAATTTAAATTTGCAAATTGCATCCTGAGCGTCCTGTTTTTCGTTTCGTTTGTTTGATAAGAAATATTATCCAACAAAAGTTTTAATTAATCAAACAATCACAAACGATCGACTAACAATCATTACCGATGTAAAAAAAACGGCAAAAGTCAAATTCGGGAGGCCAATTTTATATGACCTGCAAACCGAACTAAAAAGCTCTAGAGGAAAATTCTAGGCAATTGTCCGATCACTGATAATGCAGATTCCGAAAGAATTCTCTAAACGCAATGAGTTTCAAAGCACAAAACAGAACGAGTTGACATGAGCGTTACATTTCTGAGATTATGAAATTTCTTTGTTTATAAATTCGCACTCCATCGCGAGTCGAACGCTATGAACGAACAACCGATTTTCACACAGTCGAAAGAAACATTAAAAACTTGATTATTGGAAATTTTCAGCAGGATAATTGCTCGGATAATTGAAAATAAATAAATTATACGAAAAAGTGTCTACCAACCAGAGTCGAATGTCGTTTTGAACGCACCTGATCTGAATAACAAGAATAACTAAAAATAACAACAAGTATCTTTTCCAAAAGCAAGTATTTTTCCAAAATTGACCTTTGACGATAAATACAAATTGATCAAAAAAAAAATTAAACATAAAAAATCGATGAGTTTCGCACTAATTAACGTACTAATCAATACCTAATCTCATTGCCCAAAAGGGAAGCTATTAAATCTGTTTTTTTTTTGCTACAAAAACCACACGTGGTTGCGAATTTATTTTGATTTTTCTTTGGGTCAAAAATTTTCGTCCTTATCAAAAGCCTGTTGAGACTCGAGTTTTCTTGGCCCCATTAAAATCGACGAATGTAAAGATTTTTTCGGATTAATAAACACGATTAATAAAGCAAATTGAAAAATAGAGGGAAGGAGGCAATGATTCGAAATATGTAATTTGTTGCAAGTTTTTAATCGACAATTTCATAATTCATCGATAAAATCAAGTGCATACAATGAACAATGGCAAGTGCAGATTATAATTGATTTATAGCTTTCTTACGTGTTGGTTATACACTGCTATAGTGTCCTCGATCGTACCGAGTCTCGAGAAAATAGAGGAACAAAATTACCACAAAAGTTATTACTTTGAGAAATCAATAAAAAATTCGTGGCAGCAAAAAAAATGCTTTTCCTTGCTTTTCTTTTAATTTCTTATAAGAAACATAAATACACAATCGAACATATCGGTACCAGACATAGAAATATCTCGCAGAAGTTATACTTTTTCTCTTCGGAATCCACTAACGTTATTAAGGAGGTTGACTACACACAACAATGTTGGCATGTTAAAAGCATAGGAAAATTTGAAATGATTAGAATTTTATGAAATTTGGTGAGTATATTCTTTAGTATTAAATGTTAATATACAAATTTTTTAAGATTCTTCTTCTACAAAGTTTTCGAGTTATTGAACACTAGAGTTAACATGCATAAGCATACCATTCAGATATATATAGGTATATCTTTTGCATATTGTAAACTCCAATTATTCGACAACTATGTAAACAAAAAATGTGAAAAAAATTGTGTCATCGTATTTGATGCTAGAGAATGTAATCACCAAATTTTATAAAATTCTTATCATATTGTCGTATGTAGCCAATTTCCTTAATATGCATGAGGAACCTTAATAATAATAATAATAATTATAATTTTTGTTATTATATCAATAATAATCAATTGATTATTATTGAATAATTATTAATTGATAAATAATAATTATTAATAATAATATAATCTCTTGTTTAATATTGTAATAAGAATTTTTACGAACGAGTATAAATATCTCGGTTTATAGTTTTTAGTGATGAAGCTTTTTGTATAGATATATGGCGAATCAAAAAGGCCGGGAATTAGGAAAGCCTGCATATCGGGAAGTCAATAGTTGGTGGATTGAACGTCAGGGGTCACTTTAGCTGCAATACCGAAAAACATAATCAATAAACTGGGTTGGAAGCCGGTGGGGAGGAGTCTTAGGGATTGCCTCGTGTAGCTCCTCTACGAGCTTTCAGTGGCACATTCGGCCGCGCCAGAAGCTCACTAAGTTTTATCCTTTCCCGGGATCGGCGTTGAACGTAGCTTGATGGTGGCTCATGGTGGTGGGTGAATTTTCGTACGGTTGTAAATACTCCAACATATTCGTATAAGGGAAACTCAAGGAAGTGGCAAAATGGCGCCTACCATAAGAAACAAATGACCGTCAAGAGCGCGGAAGCTTTGCGAATTGTCGTTCCAACGTTCCCGTAGCTTCCACGATAAATATTCCAATTAATCTCAAGCATGGACGAGTGAACGAAACAAACCATTATCTTCTGTCAAACTCTCTACGTTTTTCCATACGAAAATGAAAATGCAACAAAAGACAAAAAGTCTGTCGAAACGTAAAAGCTCGCGATAAAGCAATTTTGTTCGGGCTAATCAAAGTGTCGTCGATCGTAAATTTCGTCATTGTTTCTCTTTCCGTTCAACTATATTGACGAAAATAGTGATGCACGTGTATTAGCCAAAAATCTCACCGACTAAAAATTCCGCACTCTACGAAACACATTTCTAGACGTTATTTTCAAACAAACGCTACGAAAACTCAAAGGAGCTACGAAACTTAAAGTATGCTGTTGAAAATACTGAACTATTTCGAAAATGAAGAAAACAAGTTGTTGAGTTTTATTATTGTGAATTGATGAAAGTGGCGGCAGTACAATCAAGTCTATTTGATGGGCCTGTCTGAGCAGATTACTGCACAAAAATGCATTTGCATTTCGAGAAAAACAGCAACGCTAAATGTGATTGCAACATCCTCTCGCTCAGCTGGATGGGAAAAGTTCCCGATGAATTACCCGAGGTAATCGATTAAAACGAATAAGCATTTTGGCACTGTTTCAAATCCATCAACAAACCAATATATCATTTCGCGTTTTCGCACTTTGTTCCCTTTTTTTCGTTAGAAACACTCGATCCAAATTGATGCTATTTGTCTGGGTACAGCACCACCAAACGGCCTAACGATTTTTTCCGAAATTAGCCAATTATTTGAGAGCCTGAAAATCCCGCGCCCACCAGGGAAATCGCGTGTACAATAACGTCATACAAAACTGACCCGATTACGGATACAAATTAAGTATTGAAAGCGAGAATATTGTAACGTCTTCGAGCAAGTCAGATCAAAGCAGAATTTCAGAAATTTAACTCCATACATGTGTACTTCCGTGTATTTTTATGAACAACAACAAAGAGTCTGAGTCAATTCTGAATTGAAGCAAAATTGATATACAAGAATTACTGCAAAAAAAATATCCTTCGAAATAATTTACCAGGACATAGCGACCATCGTAAACAAATTAAATGTCTTTATTGTACGATGTTGAAGTTCGCATCGTTGGAATGCAACGAAAATCCATATTTTTTATAGCAGAGCGTAGAATTTTCTTACGATATTTGCCAACGCTAATGGGACAGTCTTCTTTGACATTTGAAAAATGGATTTACTAGAAAAATTGCAACGAGTGCATTAATTATCAAAGTAATGAATAAAAAATATATTTTTCGTTGTATTCCAACGATGGAAACTTGACTGTAATTTTATTGTTTGGAAGCTTTTATTTTCGATCTCTTGGACAAAGTTTCTTGATTTAAAAAAAAATCATAATTAACCCTTACTTGCCACCTTGGGGTACAAACTACCCCTGGCCTATTAAGGAAACTAGTCATTTTTCCACTTTTGTTGGTTTTAGCATTTTTTTTTACTGTACTTAAATTTAATTTTTGGCTATCTAAAGTAAAGAATCTTTTAAAAAAAGCTTTCAATATGTTCTACAAGAATTTTCAACTCGAAATATTCAGTGGTTCATTTTTTATAACAATTTTTGTCACTGGGGTACAAATCTACCCCATGGTGGCAAGTACGTAATTCTACAGAGGTGTGGCAAGTTAAAATTTTCTATCAAACAATGTGGTTTTAAAAAAAATCACAGATACGTTGCTGGCTTGAAACATGACAGTTTCTAAAAGAGTAAAAATCTTTTGAAACAATCGAATCGTGTTGTTTTTTGTTGCGGTTTTGTCAAGATGAAGTTTTTGCTGTTTCTATATATTTTTCGTCTATTCCATTCATATTCCAGAATTATGTCTTTTTTGTACCCATACACATACCCACACCCACGAACGTACATGCATTAAGCAGATAGACGGATTAAGCTCTCGTATATACACAATGGGGGGATACACTTCTCAAGAGCTGCTGAGAAAGCTTTGCGGATGAAACGCAGCAGGAAACTGTGAGAATTGTACGACTGGCCAAGTGTGCCATAGCAGTTCGCGAATGATATAACGACGCGTATGAGTAAAGACGAGCTAATGCATTCTACGTTGGCGGACCATTATGGGTAAAAAAGTGATGGAACAGGCGACTTGGGTACCCAAGAGAACATAGGAACTCAGGTTAGGGCTGGAGGAAATCCAAGCTATTCGATGATAGGGGGGAAGGCTTTCGCCACCGGAACTTTAAAGGGTCTTTCCGTGTGTCGCGTGTAGTACACCAGCCGCGGGGAGGAAGATCGTGTAGTACGCTCTGTGTCTCGAGTACTACCTTTTCAGACACCGCATTTTAGACGTCTTCAAACTTCACGGTTATACACATCACGTGTGTACCGAGACGCGTCTACCAACAAAACTAACGTCCAACTGGATGTTACCGAGTTGTCAAAAATTCAATTTCCGATACAGCCAAATGGGAAGCGTTTAAATTTCGCATTCGGTTGTACAGCCACGACGATCAATTTAAAAACTCGGATTAATATTAACTATATGCCACTAAAGTCCGCAATGTTGGGATCCAACGAAAAATACGTTTTTCCAATCATTGTTTGGCCAATTTCAAAAACCATGACAATTTTCGTACCAATTTTGAGTGACTGTGAACATTTTTTTTTCCAGTTTTCAATGTCAATGTCCTTAAAATATCCCAAAACATTGAAAAATCATATCTAGAAAAAATGTCCGGATGTGTGTGTGTGTGTGTGTGCATGTTCTGGCACTATAAAATTCAAACGTTCATAACTCGAGAACGGTTTGAGCTAGAGGGCTGCCGTTTTGCACAGATGTTAATCTATACAAGCTCTTCATTCTCTGAGAATTTTGTTGCAATTGCTAGAAAAATACGAATTCTATGGCATTTTGAAATTTTCAAAAAAGGTCGTCGACGCTCTAACTTCCGCAAATTTTAAGTTTTATTACTAATTTTTTTTTTTTTTTAAATAGAGTATCATAATAGGAAGGTTGGTATTGAATTTGGGAAATATCGGTTGAACGGTTTAAATTTTATGATTTTTCGAATTTTACGAAAATCTGAGTTTTTCCAAAAATCGTCCAACCGCTCTAATTTCTGAAAATTTTGTAAGATATTGAGTATAAGTCTGTACTTCCTCTATACTTACTAGAAAAGTTGTCGAAATTATATTATTTAAATGCAAATACAAAAAACACTGCTTCCTCATGCTGCTCAAGATGCACGATGCTCAAAGCTTCCTCTATGATGCAACGAAAAACAATATTTCTATTAATTGTTTGTGCAATATAAAAAACCGTGACAATTTACCTACCGATTTTGTCTTTGAATAAAAAAAAAGTTCGTTTTATTGTCCAGACAAAATATTGAATAAGAATTTCAAGATTTGCTCAAAAAAAAAAGAAGAAATTTCGTTGCATTCCAACGATGCAAACTTCAAACATCGTATTTCCTCATAAAGAAAGATTTGAGCATCGTGCATCTTTTTTATAAAACAATTACAAAATGGAATATCAAAGTTATCGAGTCTAAAAAAATCACGAAAATTGTAATGAAAATTTCACTTGGTCGTTGATGGATCCATCTTTATTTTTCACTCGACAGAAATTCTTCTCTCAATAGGTTGTTCGATTCAGAATATTCTTCCAATAACATCATTCTTCTTGAAAAAAAAAAAAAAAAAAAAAAAAATCATAAAAGTACAGATTGGAACATCCTGATTCCAGGAGAATTGAAGTTGAATTGACAAAAGCTGAACAAGAAGCATCGTATGCACTGAAATAAAACGGAAAAGACATATTCGTCGATGCAGTTTCATTGCGATCGTTGTCGTCGTCCTCGTAGTTGGAAAAATAATGGAATTACGGAGGCTATTTCGTAAAATCTGATCGTGCACTTTCCTGTTAACAGAATATCATTATTTCCTGCCGTTAAATCGTTCACTTGCATAGACACTAGTCACTTCTGCACTTCGTTTGCTCACAGGTAAACACACACGAATGTAGATTTTCGATACGGTGCATTTTGCTTGGAATGGAAAACTGCCAAGAAATTTACCACTTTTCCCCAACAAACGCGTCAACTTTTATTTTTAACAACTATAACTTTCCACAATTATTAATTAACCCTTCCGATGCATACTGGGTCGTTTTGACCCCAACAATTTTCTGTCACCGATTGTTTGGCATTTAATGGCAACGAAGGATTTGGCAATTGTTTTTCTTTTTCGTAAATCGAAAAAAAAATTAGAGCCATAAAATATTGATCATTTGTTACGAGGAACGTCTCTACAAAAAAAAAAAAAATGCATATTTACCGGAACACAACTGTTTGAAAAACGCTTTGGGTCAGATTGATCCAATACGCGATTATAGGAGGTGTGCACTCGAAGGCAATCAATACAATTAACCGAATGGTTAAAGGGAATAATTAAGTAATTATGACATTTATCCATGATTAAAATTTTTTTAATTACACTTCTCCTCCTTTTCTAAAACAACACGTCAATACTCTTCCCACCAGTTTGATTCAAATCAATTAAGAATCGTTTTGTGAACGAATGGGTATGATGGCATTACGTAGAAAAATATTTCAACAAGTTTAGAATTTTTCAACTAATTGAGGTGCCTCGTAATTAGTTAGCTCGTAGTTAGCACCACGAAATGCAACGAAATTTTGTTTTTTTCTCGAGCAGAGCTCAAAATTCTCATTCAATATTTGGTCCGGACAATAAAACGATGTCTTTTTAGGATCCAAAGACAAAATCCGTAGGAAAATTGTCATGGTTTTGGAAATTGAACAAACAATCAATAGAAAAAGTATTTTTCGTTGGACTCCAACGTTGCAAACTTGACTGGAGAAAATAGGCCAATCATAAGACATCCTCAAACGCTATCCCATACATAAACTCCACATGCACATTTGCCACTTTTTGCTGCAATTCACTACCAAAACTGATGAGCTACTGTTTTATTGTGCAGATTCTCATGAAAATCTTATCCCAAGTAGGCGAATTTATAAATGCCTGTTTATAATGTATATGTGTGCTTAAAATCTAAGAGTACACGAATGGAACGAGATGCATTGCAATTAACTGCGATTTTATCACGAGGTTTACTCATCTCCTAAACCAAATTCTGTCCTCTGCAGACAGAACGATTCAGCCGTTAGATTAACATCCGAGTATCCATGCTGGGTAAACATGCATACACGACCAAAATTAGCATAGAGATTAAGGGACACACGAGACACGTAAATGACGCTTATTTCTCTGGCAGGTTGCTCATATGATACATGCATATCACACACACTATACCCTGTAGCGAGATTTACGGATTAATCAAAGTAATCGCTCATCAAAAGTGTTCAATTATCTCTTTTAATTAGTCACCAAAATTCTACAGTATACAAAGCTTTTGCAATGCTTTTAGAAACTTTACAATCATACAGCAGTGCTCTATGACTATTTTAACAGGAAATGATTCAAGAATTAAAGAAATGAACAAATTCGTAGTATTGGTACAGTTGGGTAAAGCCTCCTAAAAAATCGGGGTTGTTGTTTTTCAAATTTGATTAATTTTGATGAGATTTTAATTGATAAAATGAGGAATTTTCGAAAAAATGAAAATTCCTCGTTTTTCGTGGGGTGTCTTGCCTTGCCCTACGTTCTACTTTCTTCTGATTCTTCTCCTCTATGGCTATCTCCCTTTATTCTAGTGAATGTGCCACCTCGTCTAGTGGTATTTGGTTCGTATTTATTTCAATCTAAGATTTTTATAGGTTTTTTTTTTTTTATTTATTTATTTTTTTTAACTTAGGCTGCCCTGAGGCTTGGCGGGAAGGAGTTCAAAGTGTTTGAAACTTGGGTAGGGACAACCCCCACGTCCTACTTTGCTCACCTGCATGAAATCAAACAAAATAAAATATTCCTCAAATATCAATTGGGACGAAAATGAAAAAATTCGTACCGTTTTCTCAGTTGAAAATGAATATTTTCACATGACGGACACACCTCGTTCCAATTCTCAATAAATTTTGGCGGCAATGGACCTATATCTTCAAAAGATTGATTAGTGGAAGTGAAAAAGCACGATTGCCTTTCTCAAAGCAGGACACAGTCGTTATTTCTAATAATTAAAAATCAATCATCAGATAAATATCTGTGAAAATATGTCGCGGTTTTCATTAAATATCTATAAAAGCCTAATTATGTAAACACCATCCAGACTAAAATTAATGTTGCGAGTTGAATTCTTAGGCCTCGCGCTTGACCTCCTTCGAATAATATCCCAACAGAAAATAAAATAAATCTTTTCATTTATATTTGAACACGTACGAGAATTCGAATACATGTGCCAATTGGAATAATGTATATATATAGAGAATGCATGTGTAATGACGTCGAGACAAGACCAGTGCACTTGTCCACACACGAAGTAATAGCAACGCGCTTCAGAATCTCGTGTTTGTGAACCGAGTCTGTGAAGGGACTCTCAGTGGTTCAATGCGAAATAGACGCGCTACCATTATGAGAATCTCAGCGTCAATCGATAGCGTCATTATTGAGAATCGTAGCTTGCCAACGTTGGCGGTATGTCGTACATGACAATGCCAGGTACTTTCTCTACATCCCATTCGTACGTATATATTTTACAATACGCCTAAGACACACTCCATGTCAAAATGGTTGCAAATGTTGCGGCGTCGCTAGTCGCGATTGAAAAAAAAAACAAAAAAAAAAAAAAAAATTAAACAAAAGTCGAAGAACTGCAGTGAATAATAACGAAATTCTCGCACGAGTTTGTAATAATGATTTCCATCGTGAAAACGTGCCTCACGACATGGAAATGTTGAAAAACTAATAAATTATTAGAAATATTTTTTTTTTATAGATAAATTTTTTATGGGGCGAATAAATGAAAATTGTGGCTAGTTATAAATAAACAAAGGTCCGTGTCACGTGGAATGCTCGTATGGTAGAGCTGTACATCTATTGTTCGAATGAAAATTGAATGCGTCGATTTATACCAGTGAAGAAAGAGGAACCCTCGTCTATTTTTACGTCACTCAACAAGAGTCAGTTGGCGATGTGAGTTTTGCAATTGATGTTCAAAGCTATACGCAGCAACGAAAATTAGAAAGCACTGGAAAGAGGTGATCCGTAATCCCAAATTAGACGAAAAGGTTTCATCGTATTTCCTTCATTTTATTAAGTAATGCCAAATTTTCCTTCACATCCACCAATACCACTAATTGGCTTAGAAAAACAATTGTACCTGAAGTTTTAATTAATTGGAAACGGATTGTAAAAAATCACATTTTTATATATTATTTTTCAAAATTTCGTCATTTTCACTCGACCAATGGAATATGAAGCTCTGGAAAAAATGAAGGAAACAAATTTTCCTTGTAAGAGACAGCCCCTGTATAATCATGTAGAAATGCTCTTGCAAGCTCTTCTTCTCTCGTGTTGGAAAAATATGGTGAGTTGATGAGCAGGGGACGAAAAATACATGACCGAAGGGTTGGAATCTATTTCATATATACACTCACGTACGCACATACAGAGTGTCTTACAACTTTAATACGATATGTTGAAGTTTGCATTGTTGGAATGCAAAGAAATTCTTTTTTTTTCTTTAAGGCGATGGAGCAGTTCGCTTCGAAATTTCAAAAGGACATTTCGCTCACACCGTGCTACCGATTAAGATAAAAATTGAATCTTGTACAGAATAACATGACAAAAAGTCGCTGCACTGAAAACAAAATTTTGTTGAAAAAGATCGATATTTTGTTCGTTACGTTCGACCAAACGTTTTTTTTTTTTAAATAATCCCAAAAATTGTGTCATTATGCAGCAAGAAATATTTTAGAAAGTCTCTTCGAAAGTCGATCTTTGTCGTTCCACTCGTAAATTTGGCTGACAAAAATTTTGAAATTATCCAAAAATAATTAGTTTACCGTATTCAACAAAATATCGACGATTTTTAACAAAATTTCATTTCCACTGTGACACGGCGATTTTTCGAAATTCTAATTTTTTTTTTATTTACTATGGGAGTCTTTTTAGAATAACTCCAAAAATAATTGGCATATCAAAATTTTGGCTTGTCAGTTTCTGTTGCATCAATATCGACGCAGAATTGATGATTCTTAATCGGTATTTGATCAGAAGAATAAAACGATTTTTCTCAAGGATCCAAACACAAAATGGATAGAAAAATTGTCATGGTTTTTTAAATTGAACAAACAATTAATAGAAAAACATATTTTTCGTTGGACCTCAACGTTGCGAAATTCAGTGTGTCATGCTTCCAGAGGAAAAAATGGTTTCAACATTTATTTCGATCGTTTTTTAAGTAATTAAAAGTATCTCATTAACGAGATGCATCGATGGGAGAAAAAAAGAAGTCGACTACTTAGAAATTGACAGAATGACTGAGTCCGCAAGCGCAGCTTGATTCTGAGGACAGACGAAAGTATTTACGTGTTCGTAGTGGAAACGAGAAAAAGTATGAGAGGCATGAAGGGTGCACGGTATGCACTAGAGTGACAAGCAAAAATGGTTTTGATATATACGAGTAGAAAAAAAGGAAAAAAGGCTTGAGAGTGTGAGGGAATGCGAAAGCGTCAAGGATGTAAAAGAAAAGGGAGTAAGAAATGAAAAGGGACGAGAAGAGCTGCGAACTCTCCGAGTGCCTTAGCGCGTACGTTCTATTCTCCTGCGCATATTTGCCCTCGAGCACTTTTGCCTCAAAATTGGAAACATCGCCAAGAGATTTTTGCAGCATGTGTATATATACTTTCCTTCTATTGCATGCATGAGTCTCGTGAGTGTATATGAGGGTGGGTACGAGAACCGGAAACTATCCGCGATGAGGGAACGCCATGAGACTCAACAAACCACACAACACGTACCTCGAAGCCTCCAAGTCTTACGAGGCTCGATAATTCCGGCAATTATGTACACACGCTCGATATTTCGTACCAACATATGCTCACGAAAACTCTCAACTTCTTACCCTCTGCATGCGAATCAAACAACAAGTCTCTCTGTTTCCAGCCCTGGGAAAATATCTTGAAGCTAAAAGTAAACTTTTTGGTCAAATAAAACAAAAGATATTCCATATATGTTTGCAAAATATTGTTAACCCTAGAGCCCTACTCAGGGGTTCCCCAAACTTACACTAAATAGTGATAAATTGGAAGATTATGTTCTTAATTTTTTTTAATTGCATTTTTCACCGTGAAAAATGAATATTACACTTTTTCTCTATGTTTCATTTTATTTTTCAGAATTTGAATGATCAAATTGAAAAAAAATAAAACTCTCTACGACAAATAGCGAGTCAACTGCATCGATTCAAAGTGCTGGGGTGCCCGTAACCCCAGTGTAGAGGATTTGTTTTAAAATAACTCATAGTGTCGGGTCCTAGGGTTAAGCCTTCTCAATAAGTTCGAAACTAAATGAAATTCATTGCTTAAATCAACCCAAACTAATGGTAGCTTGACGAAAGCTTGACAATTACTTTTTCTACACGATGCTGAAGTTTGAATCGTTGGAATGCAACGAAATATGGTTTTTTCTTGAGCAGAGCTCATGATTCTTAATCAATATTTATTCAGGACAATAAAACGATCTTTCTTTAGGATCCAAATACAAAATCTGTAGGAAAATTGTCATGATTTTTTAAATTGAACGAACAATTAATTGAAAAACGTATTTTTCGTCGATTTCCTACTTCCTGTCAGTAAACATTTTAATGAGGACGAGAATACTTGAAAGAACTTAGAGAAAAGTTATAACAAGACCTGCTGGTCTCGATTCAGATTGTGAGGATTACGAATCAGCTCAAAAAAATCAATCGTGTGGTTTTCATTCAGAATTGATTAACGAAATTAGTTGAGAAGCTGTTAACAGAATAATTAATCAATTCGAGTTGGTCTTAAGAATGAACTTCATATGAAAAAAATTAGCATTCCGAATAAATCGATTATTATATATTCGTAGAAGAAATATTTCGACGAGTTTCACATCAAGACGAAGATTTATTCAAATCGAGCAAGTTGATTAAGCACAGGCATGGTGAACTTTAATTGGATTTTTCATTATAGATTTCTTCGGTCTCGTATAATCGTAAAATTGAATTCAAGATTTTTAATAACTGGAGGAATCTCTGAATCTATTTTAAAAATCATTTTATTATGCAAACAGAAATTCGGTGTCACAGTCCTTCGAGCAAAAACATTCCTTCGAATGTTGATACATATTGATTGGGAAAAGACAGACAAAGTGGGTCAGTCTGGCAAAGCGGAACGTGCCCCGAAAAAATTTGATAATTTTGAGGAGATTTTAATTGAAAAAATGTCGAATTACCTGATTGAAAAAAAAAAATAAACATTCCACATTTTTCGGAAGTGTCGCGCTTTGCCCTACCTCCTTATTTTGCTCACCTCCCTCTACATGAAATCAAACAAAATAAAATAAAATATTCCTCAAATATCAATTGGGACGAAAATGAAAAAATTCGTACCGTTTTCTCAGTTGAAAATAAATATTTTTTTTTCTCTCCTACAAATGTACATTTGTCCGGTATATAAATTTGTAATTCCATCGTAAACATCTTGCGTGAAACAAATGACTGTCATTAAGGACACTCCCCGGACTCGGAAACAGCATCACGAATTTTCCGTCCAATTGGTCGACCTGAAAAGCCTGCCAAATTCATTCGACGATAATTAGAACAAATTAACGGCTCAGCGATCTCGCAGTCGTTGAGTTTCCATTCATATTTTCAACTAACCAATATTTTTCGCACAGCAGTATCATCTTTTTACGAAGTATCTATCGAATTCTCTTCGACTGTGAATATCTATCTATAGAATTCCTCTTAATTTGCATAACACAAAGAGAACAGTGATATCTAATTGCTCGCGCAATTTTAAGAGGTTTCACCATGTAGAAGTCGAGATATTTATTTATAAAAATCACAATTTTCAGTAGTTTCTCATAAGAGCATGTGTTAAAAGTTGCAATTTTCAACATTAAATATTTCGATTTCTAAATGGTGAAGCCTCTTAAAACTTTGCATACACTTTTACGTAACACCGAAGAAGCTTTATTTAGTTTTTCAAAAAGATCGGTCGTAAAATTTTTTCGAAATTTTGTTTATTATATAACAAATACAGATTACCTCGGACAATCTTGGGTTTGGAGTACGTTGTTTTTTTAGTCAATTTGTAACAAGTTTTTTTAATGAACTTAGGCTCGCAAACCTTTTTGTATATAAGAAAAATAGAAAACAAAAATTTAGATCCGACCGTCGCCATACAACGTCCTTAACAAAGCTCGAGTTTCAAAAATTCTAGGACACGAAGATTCTCATCAGAGGATCGAGAAAAATGACTTGAGAAATTTGATTTTCCATTCAAACGAATGCAATAATTGTGAGTTGGGACGAGTGCACGTAAAAGTCATTCCTAAGTGAGTTTTGTGAGTTTTTCATAAACTGCCAAGATTTCTCTCTCTCTCTTCCTTCGACTTTTTTGTTTCCTGAATGCTGGAGATTTTTTCATTTGTATTTGGTGCTTTATTTTTCGTGAATGCTCATCGAATCATGACGAGCTGACGCCGCACACGCCAGTGGCCAAATAACAAACATGGCCAAGTGTCATGATGCTGGAAAAAAGTGACAAAGAAGAGAGCGAGAAAAAAGCAAAGTCATCAGCAGTGTGTGGAGTGGTTTATTAAAAAATTCGACATAGATTCGTGGCTCGCATAGTGTTTATATAGGCGCGTGCAAGCTTTCTCTGTGTCAGAGGATGAGTAGAGAAAAGATAAAGGTAGATCGGTCGGCAATATATGCGGAGAAATCGTTGCGGAAAAAGGGATGATAAAGGAGAAGGGCGAACGTCTCGATTCCTTTTGAGATTTAAGCGAGACAAACGGCCATTGTTCTTGCATTAAGCCATCGCGGCAGAAGAAAAGAGAAGGAGAGAGAAAGCTTTTGTTCTCTGAGCTTTTACTACTTGTAGCAAGCACATACATACACTTCAGTGTGCTTGGGGCAGAAAAACTCTCTCGCAGTGGGATCGCCTAGTACGAACAGCAGCAGGGTCTATAGACATTTTGGTTCGAAATCTAACAAAATGAAACACAGACTGATATTAGACATTCCCGATATCAATGATCGATGAGTGTCAAAGGTTTTTTTTCAAACATTGTTTGCGGATCAAACAGAATATGTTTCATTAAAATGTTCCTTTCCCCATGACGCTGATTCATTATTTTTCGGGCATCATATCAGCAGCTTTTGGCATCTTATGAAACTTCTTAATGTTAATTGTTCAATAAATAGCTTGTCAATCGTCGTGAAATTTGTACACGACCTCCTGAATACTTCGTGCAAAAACATGCCAAATTTTAAGAATTCTATCATCAGTACTTTGACCACCTTAAGAGTTGAAATAACAAATGATAAGAAAATTTTTGATGACAACATTTTTTTGCTCCATTATAAATTTTCGTACGGAATTAATTAATTTTTTTTTTAATAACGAGCTTCACAATCGTCATGAAATTTTTACACGATCTCTTAAATACTTTATACAAAAAGATACTAAATTTTCAGAATTTTCTCATCATTTTTTATTTCAACCCTTAAGGTGGTTAGAGTAATGACGATAGAATTATTAAAATTTGGTATGTTTTTGCATGAAGTATTCTCGAGGTCATGTACAAATTTCACGACGATTAGGCAGCTATTTATTGAACAATTAACATAAACAAATTCCACAAGGTACTCGAAATTCTTAATTTTCGTAACTTGTTAACTCGAACGTGTTCGATTCGGTCATGGAAATTTTACAACCCAGCCAAACAATATTTTGCTTTTTATTTTTCATTCGCTTCTCGCCTGGCTTCTTATTTTCTGTTCACTCTTTGTTATTTTTCTCCCTATTTTTCCACTTTTCTCTATGTACTTATCCTTCAGCAAAAGCATATGCATATACGAAAGTCAATCTTTCCGTTATATTACGTGGCGAACACACATGCCTGAAATATCCTTTTTGCCCAAGCCTCTGAAAACTCTACATCAGCTCCAGGTACTTATATAAATCTTTACGTGGATAATATAGAGTCTAGGCGAACAGAAGATTTTGGAGCAGCGCTTTCAGCCACAAAAGTAAAAGCAGAGATTACCTGTTAAAATTGCGCAATTCTGTAAACCGTTTTTCCGTATCTCCTCGGGCGGGTAACCTCAGGGAAATAAAAACATGGAAATTATTTCCTTCTGGACAATGATCGAATTACGGGGCTAAAAAAAATCGAATCTAAAAATGACGATTATGCAGTGGAACCAGGACACGAGCTCGAATGTCCAGCCAATCCTTACCGTACAGAATTTAAATTTTCATGAAAAAATATAACATCAAATTGCGGGTTCGTACAATGAGAAAAAGTTTTTTTTTTTTTCTGCATCAAAATTTTCCCTCGATTCTGGTGTGTGTTACGATCATTTTCGTTCAACGTTATTACCTTTTTCACGGAAAAAGATAATGTATCCGTTTAAATAGAGTGAAAGTCCCTAAAATTTATTTGTGTAATCACAAAAATTTCGTTCCTCGTAATACCGAATATAATGAGACGATAAAAATCTTGAGCAATTAATTAAAAATTGTTTTTTAAATTTGCATAATTTCCAGTCCCGGTGTCATGCACCTCTCAGGACGTATTAATGTTCATTCGGTTAAGCATAATGACCCAGGACATCATGATACAAATATAAATGATTGATATCGAAGTTTGCATCGTTGGAATGCAACGAAATTCTGTTTTTTCTTGAGCCTCCATGATTCTTATTCAATATTTCTTCAGGACAAAACGACATTTTTTTAGAATGCAATATTAGGATGTCCCCAACATGGGGAACGTCAGTGTCATTAAAAATGATGATTTTACTTTAAAACATTATAGAACCAATATCTCAGAATTTTTAGCTGTACTGGAATCGAGTAATTGACAGCCCAATAAATATGGCTCAACTTTCACCGAAATACAACGCCTAAAAAGAACGCCACGCAAACTATTTATTGCTATTACATGGCAGATCGTAGTTAACAAAGTAAAAGCCAAAAAAAAAAACTTTTACCGAACAAAATTCAATCGGATAAATCGATTTCCACGTGCTGTTTGTTGTCATGGATTCATATGTACGTATTAATATACATAGAAAGGCATATAGTAAACAAACGAGCACACGATCAACGTCTCTGCGTGTTATAATTTTGATACGTAATTTCTGTGGCCTGGATCGATTTACATTGCAGGAGCTATAAGAAACGATCGTAAATGTGATTGAATGAAGTTTTTTTACCGGCAACAGATCGCAAGATGGTTGCGTCTATTCTGGGAGCATTAAAAGAGCAAAATCCTCCATTTACATTACGAATGTTATCCGCGAGAATTCCTCATTGTCACGATAATCTATAAATATCTCGTGATGCCCCATTTCGAGGGATATACTTTGTTGTATATTCCAAGGTCAAAAAAAATAGTTGTTTCGCAATGCGGCACTAAAAAAACTGATATAATTTCCACAATCTGAATTAATTGAATGAGCCAAAGAACAAATGTTAATAAGCCTTTTCATTTTACTGTGGATCATACATTGTCCGAAGGGTTGTTGGTGTAATCGAAATTTAACGAATGCAGTGGGCAATGCGAAGAATGATTGATTGATTATTTTTATTTAGGCCTTGGAAAACTTTCCATAAGGCAAAGAAAACATAGCCCACAAATAATAATAATAGTAATAATAATAATAATAATAATAAAGAAGAGAGAAGAAAAACATAGTAACTTGAAACTAGTAAAAATATATAAAAATAACAACAATATAGTGACTAAGAAAAAAAAAGTTAAAAAATGGAGAGACCACGGAAAATAAAATTTTGTCAAAATACGTCGATATTTTGTTCAACATGGTAAACTAAATATTTTAGGGTTATTTTAAAATTTTCGTAATTTGGACAATATTTTTGATTTCTCACGGAATTGTCAGCTACATTTACGATTGGAATAACAAAAATTTGCTTTTCGAAAAGAGACTTTCCAGAATATTTTTTGCTGGAGTATGACAATATTTTTGTGATTTTTCAAAAAAAGTTTAGTCGAACATATCCAACGGAATATCGATTTTTTCCAACAAAATGTCTTTTTAAGTGAGAGAGAAAGAGAGAGAGAGGCGATATACACAATTTGGGGATGAAATTCGTGAGGTTGCCAAGGGAGAATTATGGTTAATTGGGACAAATCTGAGAGGGGTTGTTTTGGTCAACTGGAGTAGGAATTTGAAGAAGGGGTTCGACACTTGCCCCTCTTCCAATTATTTCTTGATTTAATATACATGTACGTATGACATGAATCTTTTCACGTTACTCTTAGTCGCGTGACTTTTGGCAGTATTTCGGATCTCGTTTCTGACAGAACTCTTCGCCATTTTACTTAAAAATATCGCAGCTTAAAACTGGTCAAGACTAACGATAATGTACTGTAAAAAAATTAAATGTAACATCGTACATCTCAGTCAAGTAAAAACGTGTTTTTTATCTTGCTATTCTCGATCTAGATTTCACGAATAATCTTTAACAAAGATTTATCGTTTTGATTTGTTTTTTTTTAATTTTTTTCGAACGTATGCAGTGGCTGACCATTAATGAGTAATTATTTTTTCACAAGGAGAAAAATAACACGTCAGTTCGCAGTGTTAGAGTCCAACGAAAAATACGTTTTTCTATTAATTGTTTGTTCAATTTAAAAAAAAAACCATGACAATTCACGTAACGATTTTGGCTTTCGATCCTAAAAAAATCGTTTCAATGTCCCGACCAAATATTGCATAAGAATCTTGAGATCCGCTCGAGAATGAAAAAAAAATAAAAATTATGGAAATTGCCAGATAATTAAATGGACCATCGAAAGAGTTGTCATCGCCAATGTGTATACATCGTATGATTGCTTTTTCAATGCCGGTAATATAATTGACTGAAAAACGTTTTGGAGGAACGGCGATTAGGAGATGGCAAATGATTGAGATGAATTTCCTGTGAATAGAAAAGAAAAAGCTTTGCAAGTTCCGATGTATAGCGGTTGTTTGGGTTTCGATCTGCCTCCGCCCCTCCCGCCTCCATGCCCCCACAAAAGGTTCATCCGCCTACGGCGAGCATGTTTTCTAAGGGTTCGCTAGACCTTTTTCTCGTAATAACCCCTATGTACACGTGTATGATCGGGGGAATACGGCGGGACTGCAAAGAACGAAAGGGTTTCAACCCTCGTCGCGAAACGAAGCCACCCTCTCACCACCTGCGACGCCTCTCCAATGTACTCTAGTTTTCCCTGAGCTTTCTGTCGACAACTCAAAGTATACGTCTGCCCACAAATGAAAAACAAACGGAAACGATGATAAACGGATATATATTGCTAATGAAAACGAAACGCATTAAGAGGCATGCATAAAAATCATTTATTCCTCAGTTATAAATTCATTCGATTACTTCCTTACCTTACTTACTTATTTGGCAGATTACAGCAAAAAAAAAAATTGTCAATTTTCATCTAAAATGGGACGAAAAACGTGAAAATTTGGTGGCAAAAAGTTTCCCCTATTTTCCATAGAATGTGAATTAAAAATTACTATGTTTTTACTAAGATTGTTCAGAGGGACGAACATGGTACCACGGAACTATGGATGCCATAGTAATTTTGGTTCCTCATACACAGGAAGCTATGTGACGGTGAATTTTTTTTTTTTTCCAGTTTTCAATGTCAATGTGCTTAAAATGTTCGAAAACATCGAAAAATCATATCTAGAAAAAATGTCCGGATGTGTTTGTGTGTGTATGTTCTGGCACTGTAAAATTCAAACGTTCATAACTCGAGAACGGTTTGAGCTACGGGGCTCCCGTTTTGCACAGATGTTAATCTATACAAGCTCTTCATTCTCTGAGAATTTTGTTGGAATTGCTAGAAAAATACGAATTCTACGGCATTTTGAAATTTTCAAAAAAAGGGCGTCGACGCTCTAACTTCCGCAAATTTTAAGATTCATTTCTAATTTTTTTTTTTTTATAAATAGAGTATCATAATAGGAAGGTTGGTATTGAATTTGGGGAATATCGGTTGAACGGTTTAAATTTTATGATTTTTGAATTTTACAAAAATCTGAGTTTTTCAAAAAATCGTCTAAACCGCTTTAATTTTTGCAAATTTTTCAAGATATTGCGTCCGTACTATCTCTCCACTTTCTAGAAAAGTTGTCGAAATTATATAATCTAAATGCAAATACAAAAAACGCTGCATATTGATATTTTCAAATTGTTTTATATTCTGTTTTAAATATTCGGAAGAAAAAAGAGCGACAAAGTTAGTGCAAATGGAAAACGTGTACACAGGATGCGAAATTTTGATAAGGAGGATCCTGAATCATTCATTGAAAGTCTTTCACGTCCTTCTGGGTCTGAGCAATCGATGAAGCAATAATGGCTGTCAGCATTGAAATGAAGAGAGAAAGAGACTTTTTAGCTCGAGTGTACCACAATGATATACATATAGCTTTTCGGTCCCTCAATACACAGGCCTCGGAGCGGGAAGAGCTTCTCCGAGACGCGTTTTCAGTCTCGTATTTAGTCCTACGCTGCTTTCTCAGACTCTATTATTCGTTGTATACGTTCCCCGCGTTTCTCTGTTATTTGTCGTCGAGCCCTGAATTTGTATACCGCACTATAAACGTCTGGCCTTTTTCGCGATAAAGAGAGACCAAAGTGTATTTATATACACGCGCTAGAACGTTAAGGATCCTGCAAAATAAACCAACAGCAATAGAACGAAACGACGCAACTCCGTTCACTTTCTAAATATTAAATTGTCCTATCACGCCCTTGCCAACATAAAGGATTGGAAAAGCAGGCACAAATACCCTCCGGCGAAGAAGATCTTCATATATTGTGTAAAGACCGGAGACCTCGCATAGAAATTTACAAATAAAGCTTGAAATTTTGTATTACGCCATCTCATACTCCTGACTGCATGGAAAAAAAAAACACTCCTTTGAAAAGTATGTGCCAATAAAACTATTGTACTCTAGCATTCGAATCTAAATTTTTGTTTTCAGTTTTTCTTACATACAAAATGCTTTGCGAGCCCAAGTTCATTTAAAAAAGTTGTTACAAATTGACTAAAGAACAACATACTCTAAAACCAAGATTGTCCGAGTTAATCTGTATTTATTATATAAGAAAGAAAATTTCGAAAAAATATTACGAGCGATTTTTTTGAAAAACTAAATAAAGCTTCTTCGATGTTACATAAAAGTGTATGCAAAGTTTGAAGATGCTTCACCATTTAGTAATCGAAATATTTAATGTTGAAAATTGCAACTTTTAACACATGCTCTTATGAGAAACTACTGAAAATTGTGATTTTTATAAATTAATATCTCGACTTTTACGCGGTGAAACCTCTTAAAATTGCGCGAGCTATTAGACATCACTATTCTCCTTGTGTGGTGCAAATTTAAAGGAATTCTATCGATAGAAAATTTTGCATACAACGTCCTTAATAGCAGACTATGAAGGTTTTAGAAATCTGGGAACCGCCAGTCAAATTTCGGTCATCGCCATTGAAAATTGAAATCATCCTTATGGAGTTTGCGCAAAAGGACTAATAGCTTTAGAAAAAAAAAAAAAAAAAAACTTCAAAAAGGCCACATTGACGAAGGGTTTATTTTTACGATGCTGTAGTTTGCATCGTTGGGATGCAACGAAATTCGGTTTTTTCTCAATATTCAGTTCGAAATTTGAATCCAAAAACAAAATTGGTACAAAAATTGTTATGATTTTTGAAATTGAACAAAAAATCAATTGAAAAACGTATTTTTCGTTGGACTCGAACGTTGCGAACATCAGTGTCACTTATTTTTATGAATACTCGCTTCAACTTTCAACTTACTAATTCGAATGAATTTCAGCACATGAGATGCAATTATTCCAGTAGAAAATTTGCCCTGTTTTCGTACTCTTTGCAATTGTTTTCCGCACCCCTGTCAAAACGGGTGACAATTTTTTTCAATCGTCGGAATATCGTCGGATCTTGGTGATTTTCTCCGGTGATAAATATGCTCCATCACTTGGTTGGAAACTTGCCAATCCGTCATACTGTATAGGTATATGTCTGGGTCATTCGCAAGCGAACTTGAAGGCCTGGCTTTGAGCAAAGGCTTTTGTATAAATGAAACGTTTCACGAAAAGCTCTTACTCCCTTTGGCGCCTCACTGACATTGAATTCACAAAGTGTTCTTTTTTTTTTTTTACTATGTGTAGTCATGAGCATGAAACTCACATTCATTTATTGTAGAAAAGTCGTAATAACGAGATGATGCCACATAACGATCATTTTGTGTCGATCTTTGCAAAATCGTACGTCGCGTTAATTATTCTTCTTTCGTTGAAGGGTTTTTAAAACATTTTCTACCACGCCGAATGCTCGAGTTAACACGTTGTTGAAAATGAGCTAAAAAAATCAATGACCTCGCAGCACTTTGCATAATTAACCATTCAATTTTCTTACTCAACGTATTTTACGATCAATTTCTTTTTTCTATTCCTTGAATAGATCGTCGCGATCATTTTGCTCAATTTTGCTAAAAATAAAAAAAAAAACAATTTGCAAATTTCAATTTGCAGTGTTTTTTTGTATTTACATTTAAATTATATAATTTCGACAACTTTTCTAGAAAGTAAAAAGCAAGTACAGACTTTTACACAATATTTTAGAAAATTTGCAGAAACTATAGCGGTTGGACGATTTTTCAAGAAACTCTGATTTTCGTAAAATTTGAAAAATCATCAAATTTAAACCGTTCAACCGATATTTCCCAAATTCAATACCAACCTTCCTATTATGATATTCTATTTATAAAAAAAAAAATTAGTAATAAATCTTAAAGTTTTCGGAAGTTAGAGCGTCGACACCCTTTTTTTGAAAATTTCAAATTGCCGTAGAATTCGTATTTTTCGAGCAATTCCAACAAAATTATCAGAGAATGAAGAGCTTGTATAGATCAACATCTGTGCAAAACGGGAGCCCTGTAGCTCAAACCGTTCTCGAGTTATCAACGTTTGAATTTTACAGTGCCCGAACACACACACACACACACACACGCGCGGACATTTTTTCTAGATATGATTTTTTGATGTTTTAGGACATTTTAAGCACATTGACATTGAAAAATGAAAAAAAAAAAAACAATCACCCCCACATAGCTTGCTCTATGAGGAAGCAAAAATTTGTTTGACGAAAAAAACTCTGACCATTTTTGAAGGTTGCATTTGTTGAAATATTTCCATTCCCTCTGTTCAAACGAATTCAACCATTTTTCTTGTCTAATTTGGCGACACTTGGTCATACACAGGATGAGGGATGGAAGTTGAACCGTACAAATTACTATCAGGAGGGCTGGCTAGCAACTGGAAATGCCCGGGGTCTGGTTGGCGTAACCTTCACAACTTCGCACTGTCGCACCCGAGCTGCGGAACTTCCACTTCGGGCAAATTACAACCTCAGAGGACATCAGAGCGAGGTAAGCCCTTCCACTTTTCGTTTTACACCTACGAGCCATTTTTTTTTTATGCTACCTCTGATCCATAATTGTCAGCAAGCTTTCCGAAGCCTCTCTCATTTTTCCTGCTGCCAAGTGCCTTCTGCAAAAGTTGCAAGTCGCTCGGATTTCCGTTTCTATCGCTCATGTGAGCGATTTTACCAAAATTCGTGAAAATGTCAAGAAAAAAACCGGGCAATGGCTCTCGAAATATAAGTTCTTCACATAAAAGTTTTGTTCTTGGATTCACCGCGATGCCAAGTACTTTTTTCGATTTATTTAACGAATGCCTTTTATTTCGACATTTCCTGATGACCGAGTCGAGATGACAATAATTTTTCTTTAAAGTCGTGATTTTCGAACGAAATATCAGCAGCACGAATGAAGATTCGTAGGGAATTTTGAAAATTTCATCATCAACAAAAATTAGAAAATTCAAAATAAATAAAATTAAATAAATAATAATAATAAATAATAAATAAATTAAATCATATAAAATAAATAAAATTAAAATTATAAAGTTTTCGGAAGTTAGAGCGTCGACATCCTTTTTTGAAAATTTCAAAATGCCGTAGAATTCGTATTTCCAACAAAATTATCAGAGAATCAAGAGCTTGTATAGATTAACAACTGTGCAAAACGGGAGCTCTGTAGCTCAAACCGTTCTCGAGTTATGAACGTTTGAATTTAACATTGCCAGAACACACACACACATCCGGAAATTTTTTCTAAATATGATTTTTCGATGTTTTGGGACATTTTAAGGACATTGACATTGAAAACTGTAAAAAAAAAAAATTTCACCGTCACATAGCTTCCTCCATGAGGAAGCAATATCATTTTTGAGTGGAACTTTTAAACGACATTTGAAATTAATGACAATATGAAAAACTGATTGTGAATGAAATTGAAATTCGGAAGAGTTGCTTTTCGTCCTGGAGTACGTGATTCGTCGCTACCAGTTTAGGAAGCTTGATAAAAAATGTTGTCCATATCGTAAGTTACGCATTATGACATCGTAAAATTCGAAAAGACAAATATCCACTGGGACAGTTTGGATAACGTAGAGTACCTGCACCCTGGAATGCACGAGGCATACTGCCGAGGAGCCACAAAAAAGTGATCGATAAAACGAGAAAAAGCTTCAAGTTCAACGTCGTGAGAAATTTAATCAGACGTTGCAACTTCGAGCCTGCCAGCGAGGGTCTAGGGAGGTTCAAAATAGTAACGCCGTCGTAGAGCTTTCCCCCAAAAAGGAAGAACATAACGGAGAAGGGAGAGAGAGAGAGAAGAAAACAGAAGGAAGTACAGAGAGACTGTCGTTTCATCTCCCTGCTCAAATATCTCCGCGTGGCTCTTGGCGTCTTGGCTTATAAGTGGCGTGCACCCCATCACGAGAACTCGTATCGAAGTCTTACAGGCAAAAGCTTAATTTCACGCCACTTGAACGAGCTTCAAGAGTGTTGTGGTACTTTCCCGTTGATACGGAGTTTCGCGGAGGATTCATCAAAGCATTGAGCTCCGTTCGTTAAAAGAGTTGAACGAGCAGAGTTGGCTTAATCAATTTTTTCAATCAGTTAATTATCAATCCTGTATTGACTTGAAAAGAATTAATCATTGAAAATATTCGTCTGATAAAACGGACAATAACGAACTCTTCGACCTTTTGGAACAATTAATAAACCATATGCAGAGTAGCTCCGTTTTATGGTCTTGGTCCATGCATAAAGCGATTACGGTACATTGAGAACCGTTGATGATCGCGCTCGATCAGAGGGAGATAAGAAAATTCTGCTTGAATTGGGAAAGCGTCAGAATACGAGAGAACTGAGAAATCAGAAATACTCCTGTTAAATACTATCACGAAACGACTTTGTTTAGGGTTCTTTCAAAATTTAGTATAAACGTTCTTGGCACCAAAACTAACAGTTTTCTCCTATGAAGAAAAATTTTCTGACGTTTACAATTCGAGATATTTCATTTCCAATTTTTTATTTTTCCCATCTGAACGCATGGAAATTGAAGTCACGTTTCGTTAAAAAGTTGCAAGAAAAAAAAACAAAAGAAACGCGACTTCAATTTAGACGCGTTGAGATGAGAAAAATAAAAAATTGGAAATTAAATATCGAAAATTCTAGACGTCAGAAAATGTTTTGTTTTACAGAAAAGATGTTTGTTTTAATGTCAAGAACATTTACACAATAGTAATACCTTAATTGATCGCCCATGTCGGCTTGACTGGGATGTTGTCCATCATCCGATATGTCTCGGGTGATAGAATCTAGATACGAGAGTAACGCTTCTTAAGTGTTAACCCTGCACTCTACCAAAGACTGTAATTGCAACGATGTTGAAATTTGCATTGCTGGACTGCAACGTAATTCTGTTTTTTTCTTGAACAGATCTCAGGATTCTCATTAAATATTTGGCCAGGACAATAAACCGATATTTTTTGAGGATCCAAACGCAAAATCGGTACGAAAATTGTCTCGTCGACGATTTCTCCACCTTTCCCAAAACCACCACTTTCCAGAGCCCAATCAGTCGTGTGTTTTCTTAATGGTATCCAAAATAAAATTAACCTAGACATCCATCAATTATGCAGAGCTCTTGACCCTCCTGAATGGAGAGCAACTACCCTGTGGATGTTGTTTGAAAGCCGTGGGAACTTGAATATGCGCATGACTCAACGAGTTTTTCTTTTCTCTCGAATATTGTAACATTCCACACGCTATATTCGGAAGTTTCTGTACGGCAGGACAATGTCATCTACGCTTGACAGGTATCAAGCATGCTTGTACTTTTAACACTCGGCCAATCAACACCGAGAAATTTGCAAAAAAAAAAGTAATCATCTGATGGATCCTCGAGTTGAAATCAATTTTCCGTCTTTCGTATTATTATTTTATCCGTGCATGGCTTCAGCTTGATGACTATGAATTATAAACCACCGCCGACCCTGGTGTTGTGTCCTGGAAAACCTTTTCCACTCTGACGATGAATGACAAACCGGGTAAATGGTATTTGCTCCGCATTTCTACTGAACGCGCTATTTCTGAAAGATTCAATATCGATGAGTATCGGAGCTAAGCTAGGGTTAAGCCTGGTAAACAAGAATCTTGGTGGATCCATGTGTCTGGTCTAGTGGGAATTTGGAAGCATGGATGACTCAACAAATTTTTATTTCTTGTCACAGTTCTCGTATTCGCCAGTTAAATTCTCTGGGCAACTCCCATCGATGCTGTGCAGAGATTATCCCTCTTTTGTCAAGCACCACCAACCAAAAACACTATGAATCCGATTAAGGACGTTGTATGGCGACGGTCAAACCTAAATTTTTGTTTCCCGTTTTTCTTACGTACAAAATGGTTTGCGAGCTTAAGTTCATTGAAAAAAGTTTTTGCAAATAGACTAAAGAACAACATACTCTAAATCCGACATTATCCGAGGTATTTGTTATGTAATAAACAAAATTTCGAAAAAAACTTACGACCGATTATTTTGAAAAATTAAATAAAGCTTCTCCGAGGTTACATAAAAGTGTATGCAAAGTTTTAAGAGGGTTCGCCATTTAGAAATGGAAATATTTAATGTTGAAAATTGCAACTTTCAACACATGCTCTTATGAGAAACTACTGAAAATTGTGATTTTTATAAATAAATATCTCGACTTCTACATGGTGAAACCTCTTAAAATGTTCTCTTAGTGTGGTGCAAATTTAAAGGAATTCTATCGATAGAAAATTTTGCATACAACGTCCTTAACGCGAAGGCTTTGGCCTCTCGTACCTTCCCTTGCTCCCAGCCTCTCTCTCTCTCTCTCTCTTTGTCTCCTTCCTGTGTTCTCGCTCCACGTTTCAAGCTAGTTTACAGAAGGTTACGGAAAATGACCGGAGAGTCGGGAGGTTAAAGCTACTATGGTGAGAACGGGGGCGTAACGAAAGCCTCCGCCGCAAAGACGAAGCCACTCGTGGCCCGTAAAACAGTCTCCCGAGGGTTCTCGTATTCGTACTCTCGTTTCTCTCGGAACTTGAGTTACCCTGCGATATAACATACGTATACGCGTCTCTTCATTTATATATATTCGTATCTTTGGTCGTCTCGCACGTCACGTAAATCGCCGAGCTGATAAAAATGTTTGATGGACATGAAAAAGTTAAGGCTGCCCTTCCAAGTACATGCATACGTGTAGAAAATATCTCAGGCGACCCACTTTTAGTTTTTCTTTTTTCTCATTCAATATCCTCCATTTTTCCATATTATTTTTCCTCCGAACAATTTTTTTTCATCCAGCATCGTTTCGCCTCCTGAATATCCAAATAATTCCAATTTAATTGATTCTTTCTTAATTCGAGAAAATAAAACTTTTCTCTCAGTCCCTGAGAAAAATTCATTCTTAGCGATCGAGCAAAGTCGATGGGATGGCTAAAAAAAAAAAATAAGCAAGTCTGCGTACGTGTTTCCCTCGCGCGTTTGTCGAGAGTGAAGAGCTTGTTCTTTCTCGGTGCAGTGCAAACATTCCCCGTCACATCTGCCATCGCAAATCTTTGCCCGAAACGTAGTCACAACGGCCCTCAAGCAGTATTCCTCTATTTTTTTTTCCCCCACTCGAGAAAGACTCATAGCCGAGGGTTGACGTTCTTCCCATCGGTCGTGATAGTGCAGTTCCGACCAAAATGTATTGCACACGCGTAAATTACACGGAGCTCTCGAGAGCTATCGTCTTTCAGGCGAAATGCGAGTGGAAAAAGTCACGTGCCATCTTACAATCGATTTTCCTTAGTACGATATCTCATTTTTCATCTGCGCGTGAAAATATCTCGCTTCGTTGAGATTTCACCAAAAGCAGGGGACAGATTGACGAAACCCTCTTCAATGTCGAGTTTTCTTCGCCGAGAAAGACGAAGAATTTGAAAATACATAAAAGACCTACATAATTATGCAGTGTTGGAAATTAAAGAGATTGGCTACATACGACAATATGATAAGAATTTAATCAAATTTTGTGATAACATTCTTTAGCATCAAATACGATGACACAATTTTTTTCGAATTTTTCGTCTACATAGTTGTAGAGTAATTGGAGTTTACAGTATGCAAAAGATTTACCAATATATATATCTGAATGCTATGCTTATGCATGTAAACTCTAGTGTTGAATTATTCGAAAACTATGTAGAAGAAAAATCTTAAAAAATTGGTATATTCACATTTAATACTAAAGAACATACTCACCAAATTTCATTAAATTCTAATCATTTCGAATTTTGCTATGCTTTTAACATTGCAACATTGTTGTGTGTAGCAACCCTCCTTAATGCGATCTTGGCCAACAACAGCATGAACGCTGTAAAGAACTGTACAAACAATTACCCAACCAAATAAACGATATTAAAGTTCGCATCGTTGGAATACCACGAAACCTGAATATTTTTTATAGCAGGACACTAAATTTTCATACAGTATTTGTCAACGATAATGGTACAGTCTTCTTTGCCATTCAAAAACTGAATTCACTAAAAACATTGGAAGGAGTGCATTAACGTATTGCTATCACAAAACGACTTTATTTAGGGTTCTTTCAAAATTTAGTATAAACGTTCTTGGCACCAAAACTAAAAGTTTTCTCCTATGAAGAAAAATTTTCTGACGTTTACAATTCGAGATATTTAATTTCCAATTTTTTATTTTTCCCATCTGAACGCATGGTAATTGAAGTCACGTCTCGTTAAAAAGTTGCACGAAAAAAACAAAAGAAACGCGAGTCCGATTTACACGCGTTTGGATGGGAAAAATAAAAAAATTGGAAATTAAATATCTCAAATTCTAAACGTCAGACAATTTTTCTTCATAGGAGAAAACTGTTAGTTTTGGTGCCAAGAAAGTTTACACTAAATTTTGAAAGAACCCCAAATAAAGTACTTTCGTGATACCTTTATTATCAAATTAGTGAATAAAAAATTTATTTTTCGTTGTATCGAAACAATGCAAACGTCGATACGATGCCATATAGTCGTTTCTGTTAAAAAATTCATTAACAAAAGTTGTTGGATTCAGTTTGAAAGGAAAGAAAAATAAAAAAAATAAAATACGTGAACCTCTAAGATATTTAAAAACGCTGTAGATAATAAAACATCGATGAAAATTTTTCGAAAAAGTGTTTTGAAACCACTCCGCTTGCTGTAAAGAGTGTTAGTAGCGACGGGTTGATTGTCTCGAGTCGCCGCCGCGACGCTAAATCGAAGGGACATGTAGTTATGACCTCCACTGGGGAACGACCAAAATGCGAGGCAAACGGGGTAACAAACAAAAAACATCAACTCCTAAGTAAGTTTGCAAAAGTTTCAAGTTGTAAAAACCAAAAATTTCCTGTCGCTATTGCAAAAAGACGATTTTATCATCACACTTTTCCATGTCCTAGTTGTTGAAGTTTTTATTTCGAAAAGTCGGTTTTGTCGTTGAAGCGTATAACGTCATGACCAACACCGTCGTATCGATGTTGTAACAAATTTTATCATAAAAATGAGGGTAACTCCTATCAGACGTGGCCCACATTTATCCAAGGGTGGAATTACTTTAACCCAGCTTCTTCTTTCCTCCTATTTTTCTCCCCTTTCGGGTTCACGACTTCGGAGTATGTATACATTATATATATATATAATGATTTATCGAAAGGATGGTGTATATGGTTGGCTGCATCAAACGATGAGACACGATATGGAGGAGCTCATAGGGCAAATGCGAGGGAGCATACGCGAAATAGCCACCCCATATTTTTCTCTTCTTCTCTGGCTATGTCTTTTACCCTGCCGATTGTAAATAAGGGAGATCGCGGGCGACGGACACACCTAGAGCGTTGAAGCGAGAGCTACCCTTATACGCTTGCTCACACCAGAACTCCTGCTGCGGTAAAATACTCGCCCTCTCATTGCGTTCAAGATTCTCCGTATCCACACAACATGTAAAAGGCTCTTTCAGCCAAAAGGACCAAAATATCGCGCCATTTTTGCTTCCTCATAGAGGAACCTATGTGACGGTGAAATTTTTTTTTTTTTTCAGTTTTCAATGTCAATGTGCTTAATATGTCGCAAAATATCGAAAAATCATTTCTAGAAAAAATGTTGATCTATACAAGCTCTTCATTCTCTGAGAATTTTGTTGAAATTGCTAGAAAAATACGAATTCTACGGCATTTTGAAATTTTCAAAAAAATTGTGTCGACGCTCTAACTTCCGAAAACTTTAAGATTTATTACTAATTTTTTTTTTATAAATAGAATGTCATAATAGGAAGGTTGGTATTTTATGATTTTACGAATTTTACGAAAATTCGAGTTTTTTGAAAAATCGTCCAACCGCTCTAATTTCTGCAAATTTTGTGAAATATTGTGTATAAGTCTGTACTTCCTCTTTACTTTCTAGTTTTTTTTTTTTCATTAAACACGCTCTTGATTATCCGTGCAACGAATAAGAAAACGAAGAGATCCAAATTGTTATACCTGGGCATTGTTTTTTTTTTTCGTAAATTTATCAAGTTTTTTTTTTAAAGTGGAGACAACAAATCGTGCAATTTAATTTAGTCGAAAAAGTTGTCCCCGAAAAAATTGGCCGAATTGATATTGTCGAGCCCATATCGATCCCCTTCGTGCAGCAAACTCTCATGTGCTGCATGACAAAAAAGTCCTTCTCGCGTGCTGATGCACCGCTGACGCGTGCTCAACCACTGCGGTGCTCGTGCAAGATCGCAAGGCAGAGAGAAAGAGGGAAAGAGCGAAACAGGCCTCAGCCGCACGTACCGTCAACTTTCTTACGTTGACTTGACGTTTCAGTCGAATCTCTGCCATGCCTCGCCAAGCTTCATTGCGTCATATTCAAGCGTTCCCATTGCGGCTGCGAAATTTTTGTTATTTCAATACTCAACTATTTTTCTCACCATTTTTTATCGAATTATTCTTAAGGACGTGCGTTGTATGGCGACGGTGAAATCTAAATTTTTCTTTTCGGTTTTTCTTGCATACAAAAAGGTTTGCGAGCCTAAAAGTTCATTAAAAAAAGTTGTTACAAATTGACTAAACGACAACATACTCTAAATCCAAGATTGTCCGAGTTAATCTGTATTTGTTATATAATAACCAAAATTTTGAAAAAATTTAACGACCGATTTTTTTGAAAAAATAAATAAAGCTTCTTCGATGTTACATAAAAGTGTATGCAAAGTTTTAAGAGGCTTCGCCATTTAGAAATCGAAATATTTAATGTTGAAAATTGCAACTTTTAACACACGCTCTTATGAGAAACTAGTGAAAATTGTGATTTTTATAAATAAATATCTCGACTTGTACATGGTGTAAGCTCTTAAAATTGCGCGAGTTATTAGACATCACTATTCTCTTTGTGTGGTGCAAATTTAAAGGAATTTTATCGATAGAAAATTTTGCATACAACGTCCTTTCATCAGAGCAAGACGAAGTAGGAACTAGCAAGTGGTCACGGACGAGCGTATACGGCCAACGGACGATGTCGAAGTTTGCATCGTTGAAATGCAACGGAATTCCGTTTTTTCTTGAGCTTATCTCAAGATTCTTATTCAATATTCGATCAAGACAATAAAACGATTTTTCGTCGGGATCCAAACGCAAAATCGGTACGAAAATTGTCATAGTTTTTGAAATTGAACAAACGATCAATAGAAAAAGGTTTTTTTTCGTGCGACCTCAACGTTGCGAACTCCAGCGTCATGCCAACGGTTCTAAAATGTTTCTATCATCAACATATTGCATATCAATATGACGCACAATTAAGTTTGCAACGTTGGTATGCAACGAAAAATATATAAATTATTTTAAAAAATAATTTGGTCAATTTTCATAATCATCCAAATCTTTCGAGCCGATTTACTTTTCGGGTGGCAAAAACCGATCGTTTTATCGTCGTAAATATTGCATTTGGATAATGAGCTTTGCCACAGAAATATGAAGAATTTCGTTGCACTCCAACGATGCAAACTTCAACGTCATAAATATAATCTGCAAAATAACGTAAAAAATTGTTAAATTTTTTCCCTTTCAATACACGAACGTTTTTGCAAAAACAATAAATTTTTTCAACACAACAAATTTCTGTGTTATCGCCACTCTCACGGTTTCCAGTATCATGTTTGCCCTCAAGAACAAAGTCTTCACTGAGAAAAGGAATTTGTTGATTCAACAAAGCCAGGTCGAACAAAATCCATTTTGTTTATTTGACAAAGCAAGTTATTGCCTCAACTATACGCTCACCGCCTCATTACCTTTATGTCAATGTGGCGGTTTCGTCAAATAAACAAAATGTTTTGTCAAATATGAATAAAATGGATTTCGATCGCCATGGCTTTGTCGAATCAACAAATTTCTCTTCTCAGCGTTGTCCGGGCTGGATCAGATGGAGCAGTTGTCGCATGAAGACCTTTTAAGGCACTATATTTTTATATGTTATACACGTGCCAATAAATATAACAATAAGTGGCCTATACGTTGTGTATAACGTTCGTAGAACCAGGTGCATAACCGATTGGCGGCTCTTTCGTTTATTTCAGTTCTAGGCCGTGCCAACCTCAAGCCGAATGTGCAAATCGATATTGCGATTATCCATGCACAGCCGGGCGCGGAAAAAAGAGGCAAATAAAAGACGGTAGTCGGGGCAGATTTTTTTTTTGACTCCTCCACACCACATTATTGCCGTTTATGGCAGCTTCCTCGTAGATTCGATTATCCCAATTATTCCTTTTGAAATTACATTAAAATACTCCAACCCCCTATCAGAGAAAAACGAAAAAAAAAAAACAATAATAAAATAGCTCGTAGTTATCAGGTGTGGAATACCGCCGGCTTTGTTCCCCTCAATTATTAAACCAATAACCGTTCTCATGAGACCGAGAATACGTGCGCGAACACAAACTACTTCGGGCATTTTTTTTTTTTTTTTTCACAGCTCAAGCGATTTTTGACACAATTATTCCCTCAAAAGATTTTCTCGCTTCAAAAATTTGTTTTATCTTTACTCGAACATTCACCATGCATGCATGAAGTTTGCAACGTTGAGAGTCAACGAAAATAACTATTTTCTATGCATTATTTATTGAATTTTAAAAACCATGCCGATTTTTCGTGTCGATTGAGTTTTTTGGTCGCAAGAGAGGATCGTTTTATTGTCTAGACCAAATATTTAAATAATAATTATGAGCTTTGCTAAAGAAAGAACATAATTTCGTTTCGTTCCAACGATGGAAAATGCAACAACATACATTCACCGACGTTCGTTATTATATCAGTTCTCCTGCTGTTATCCATTTGTTTCGAGTGCGATCACAAAATCTACGAGAAAAACTTTCATAAACTTTCTCCTAAAAATTGTTTTTCATTTAATAATCGTCTACGCATGAAAAATCGACCTTTATTGGATAAAATTTTGTAACCCTTACTTGTCACACCTCTGTAGAATTACGTACTTGCCACCATGGGGTAGATTTGTACCCCAGCGACAAAAATTGTTATAAAAAATGAACTACTGAATATTTCGACTTGAAAATTGTTGTAGAACATATTGAGAGCTTTTTTCAAAAGATTGTTTACTTTACAACGCCAAAAATTAAATTTATATACACTAAAAAAATGCTAAAACCAGCAAAAGTGGAAAAATGACTATTTTCCTTAATAGGCCTGGGGTAGTTATGTACCCCAAGGTATTGCGTGACCTGGCAATAATTTAACCGTTCTAGTGCACACCTCCCATAAGTGCATATTGGGTCAATCTGACCCAGGGCGTTTTTCAAAACATTGTATATGCCGGTAATTATGGATTTTATGTTTTTTTTTCGTAGAGACATTTTTCGTAGTAAATTATTCATATTTTAAGGCCCCAAATTATTTTTTGACGAAAACGAAAATTGGCACTAAATGCCAAATAATCGCTGACTCAAAATTGCTGGGGTCAAAATGACCCAGCATGCATTTGAAGGATTAAATTTCCCAACTTAAAAACATGGAAAACCTTGCTGCAGAATTTTTATTCATTTTCTTATATCAAACGAAACGTTTGGCGGAAACGACTTTTTATATCGTTCAGTCATTGAAACATGGAAAGCAATTGAGCGTTCGGTGAATGTTGCTCCTGAGGGTCGCCATCGGAGGCCCTAATTCTTTACCAAGTTTTGGAAAACGATGCATCAGCTCGTGGCAGAAAGTCTTACTCCATGTGCACATACCACTAGTTATTCCAGTTTGAAAACTGGCCAGGTACACTGGCTCAAAAGGAGAAAAACTCACTATTCGTTAGCCTCAGCAGTATAAAATCTATAAACGCTAAAACGCCATTGAAATAGAGCAAAAGTGCATAAACCTCACAGATGTCTCTGCATGGGACCACGAGCGAAATGCTTGACTATCTATATAATACATATTGCAACTGCAAGGAGAGAGAGGAAGAGGAATCGAAAGAGCGAGAACTAGAGGGAGGAGAGGACGTTAAGTCGATAATAAAGTAGTCACGTAGACTACCCTCATAGTACGTACTAGAACAGTACGCGACTAAAGTTATACGAGTCGTTCTGCACCACCCAAAGGGCTGAACCACTTTTATATAGAATTACAGAATTTCGTGAATGCCTGATTCTGCTACTGGCTTTATAATTTCGAAACATTACATTTGCTTCAATGTCCTTAAGGAGTTTCGATACTAAAATCTAAATATTAAGGAATTGTTCAAATTTGGTGATAACCTTCTTCAACATCACGTGCGAAAACACTATTTTTTTCTTCAAATTTTTCATCTGTCTAGTTATCGAGTAATTCAGCATTAAAACGGAATTATTGTGCCCGGAATATATAATTATTTATATATGAAAATGTTATGCTTATACACGTGAACTTCAGTGTTCAATTACTCGAAAACTGGTTGGAAGAAAAATCTGAAAAAAAAATTTTTTATTAAGGACGCTGTACGACGACTGTCAAATTAAAATTTTTGTTTTCAGTTTTTCTTACATACAAAATGGTTGGCCAGCCCAAGTTGATTAAAAAAAGTTTTTACAAATTGACTAAAGAACAACATACTCTAAGTCCAAGATTTTTCGAGGTAATCTGTATTTGTTATATAATAAATAGAATTTCAAAAAAATTTTACGACCGATTTTTTTGAAAAAGTAAATAAAGCTTCTTCGATGTTACATAAAAGTGTATGCAAAGTTTTAAGAGGCTTCACCATTTAGAAATCGAAATATTTTATGTTGAAAATTGCAACTTTTAACACACGCTCTTATGAGAATCCAAACTCAAAATCGATACGAAAATTGTCATGATTTTTTAAATTAAACAAACAATGAACAGAAAAAGTATTTTTCATTGGACCTTCAGTGTCATAAATTTTCTCTTGGTCATTAAATTGGTGGAGAAAAAAAATGCACATTCAATAAAAAAATTTAAAAAGTTGTAATTTTCAATTTGTCCTTGCCGTAGATTTAGTCGGCAGAAAACTCAAGATGAATGAAAAAGAACAAAGAACAATAGTTAGTAAAAAACAATGCAGTTGGCAACGTTGGAGTCCAACGAAAAATACATTTATCTATTAATTGTTTGTACAATTTCAAAAACCATGACAATTTTCGTACCGATTTTGCCTTTGGATCCTAAAAAAAAATCCTTCTATCGTCCTGACCAATAATATTGAATAAGAATCTCGAGCTCCGCTCAAGAAAAATCAGAATTTCGTTGCATTTCCACGATGCAAACTTCAGAAAAAAAAAAAAGAAGAACTGCAAAGAGAAATGGATATCGAATGTGCAGGTCGTTTAATTTTAGCCAGGGCCAATGCTAGGATTTGCTTTACGTAATACTGCAACTCAAATCTGCAGAAGACAGTGTCAAAATCGATATAATGACAATGCATATACGTAAGTAATAGAGCTTGACTCGTTTAACAATTAATTACTGCCTCTCAGCGGTTTGTGCAACCCTGTCGCGAGAGGATATATACGTGCATAGACATATACATATATATATATATATATATATGAGGTAAAGTACTACAAGCTCGTTTGCAATCGAGCGAAAGCAGCCGGTACTCGAAATGATGAAGTAACAACGATATAACGGACGGTTGGTATCGCAACTACGTCCCTTAACATCGAGGTCGCGAAGCCACGAGCTCTCTTTCGTCATTTGTACATATATGTATATGACATTTTTAATATAAACGGCAAGTAACGATGGACAATCATAAATTCAATAGTCTCTGAGTTAAAAAGCTTTAAAGCGAGTCACCGAGAGCTCGAGCAGCTCTCTTCTAAAGCACTTGAGATTTTTCTGCAGATAAAAGGACCGAGATTTTTAAAGATCGGTTTGGAAGAACAAATTGTTACGGAGGAAAAGCTTCGCCGAGCCCTTACGACGGGCTAAACACGACATTTCATGCATTTCCATTCAAGCAACATTTTTCGTCATATACGAAAGGAAAAACTTTTCCGTATCTCTCGAGGTTCAGAATTATTTGGAGTTGAGATAGAAAAATTCGAATTTCCGAAACAAACAAACAAACGTTTTTATATTTTCGATCGATTCATCCGAATGTCAATATTCTTTGTATGCACGACGCAGAATGACAATCGATTGATATTCAAATCGATTGGGGCTTCGGGAACGTTGTTTTTTTTTTGGCTCGACAAAAATTAGGAAAAGAAAATGCTGGATTTTCTTTTCCTTGAGCTCTGTTAACTCTTTTCACTACATTTTCGACCATCCATAAAAATAAGCAAAACTTGTGTAAATGATAAATACTTTTTTTTAAGCATTGTTTTTGTTCAATTTCGAAAACCATGAAAATTTTGACAAAATTTCGTTGCATTCCAACGAAATTCCACGGCCCAAAATGTCGGGTTTTTCATCAATTTTTTTAGCCGTTTCTGCACCAAATACAAAAATTCCAGAAATGCCATGTCTCATTGATGTTCCATGCTCATTTTCCAATGTCGATTTTTGAAATTGCAGGTGATACTCGTCAAATGGAACGAGCCCTATCAAAAGTTGGCCTCATGCGACAGTTCGGGAGTTATATTCGTATGGATAAAGTACGACGGACGTTGGAGCATCGAATTGATAAACGACCGTAGCACACCGGTCACACACTTTTCGTGGTCCCACGATGGAAGAATGGCCCTTATATGTTACCGGGTAAGTTGACACCATATTTTACTGCGCGTTAACGATTGAAATCACATCGTGCATACTGTATGAGTATATGAGGTTCGAACGATTGACAAAGTCACGCCAAACACACAGAACACAACACAGAACACACGCCGTCCATTTTACACACTGACTACACGTAACTATAATTTTTATTAGGTATAACAAAAAATTTCTTCTACGTGGCAATTTCTCATTACATGGGAAAAGTTTGCTAGAAAAAAGTTTTCCGAAAATAATTGGGGAATTTTGTTTTTTTTTTTTTTTATAGCAAAAACCGCATAGTTACCTAAAAAATTACTAATATGGCATAATAGTTCCCTCATGAGCGATTTTAACAAATGCGTAGGAAATTTTCATCCGAAATTGGGCGAAAAATGTGACAATTTTTTGAGAAAAAACAATTTTTTTGCTGAAATCTTCTTTTATGAGCAACTATATTTTTAATTTTGGCTTCCTCACGGAGGAAGCTTTGAGCAACGTGCACTTTGAGAATCTTGAGGAAGCAATTTACAATCACAATTTGCAGCGGTTTTTGTATGTGCATTTAAATTATACAATTCCGACAACTTTTGTAGAAAATAAAGAGGAAGTACGGACTTGTACACAAAAATTAAAGCGGTGAGATGATTTTTCGAAAAACTCAGATTTTCGTAAAATTCGAAACATTCATAAAATTTAAACCGTTCAACCGATATTCTCCAAATTCAATACTAACCTTTCTATTAAGATACTCTATTTATAAAAAAAAATAAAAATTAGCAATAAATCTTTGAATTTGCGGAAGCTAGAGCGTCGACATCGTTTTTTTGAAAATTTCAAAATGCCGTAGAATTCGTATTTTTCTAGCAAGTCCAACAAAATTCTCAGAGAATGAAGAGCTTGTATAGATTAACGTCTGTACAAAACGGGAGCCCTCTAGCTCAAACCGTTCTCGAGTTATGAACGTTTGAATTTTACAGTGCCAGAACATACACACACAAACACATCCGGACATTTTTTCTAGATATGATTTTTCGATGTTTTGGGACGTTTTAAGCACATTGACATTGAAAACTGGAAAAAAAAAAAATTTCACCGTCACATAGCTATGAGGAAGCAGAAATGACTATGTCTTTGCTAAAATCCTTCGGAGGGACGACGTGGTAGCATGGAAGCAGGGTGTGAGTTTTTCAATATATAAATTGAACGTAAAAAGTGAAGTGAACCATAAGCTTTGCACTGACCCAGCTCTATACACGAGTTGGTGAAATGTCATGGAAAAAATGTGACTCGTGACAGCAAAAGCGTCTGTCATTGTGAAAAGGATCGATAAACACTATACGAGCCATCTAAAATTCCTAGCTACCGCGACTAAACCAATGAGGTTCCACTTTATACGCTGACGCTCGCAAATATCAGGATTTGACCTTGTTCCGTAACTCTTTCCGCTCCCTCTCTTGGTCCCTCATGTTTTCTCGCTTTTTCACTCTCTTTCTTGTCCTCGTTTTCGCCCTCACAAACTTGCTATACGTTCTGCTCGATGGGAGGGAGTTTCGTTGCCAAAACTCAATTTCATCCCTGCTGTCGTCCTTGTCGTCCTTGTCGGCGTAACGGCGGACCCTCCGAATTCAAAGTGAAAGACAGCGGATCGTGTTCTCGATTCTATTTTAATTTCATTGCATGAAATATATTTTCTTGTATTTTTCTTTTCTCAGTCACCGACACTTTTTAGTCTTTCCAACCTCACACTCGAGCTTGCTCATAAAATATTGACGCATCTGAATGAGACCAAGAAACCTGGACCCTGACTGGTTAACTTTGCCAATAGAGCTCGTCAAGTGCCGCAGTAAATTCGAATCGCTTTTCGATCGAATGAGTTCCTCGTGCACAAAAAACGCACCGAATTCTGAACCGATTTTTGGAAACTAGTTTTTTTTTTTTTCAGGATGGATTCGTGTTGGTCGGTAGTGTCGCCGGCCAGAGGTATTGGTCCTCGATGCTCAATGATGAGGCGACGATAACGTGTGGTATTTGGACCCCTGACGATCAACTGGTAAAATCAAATTTCTAATTGTCTCTATAAATGCAAAAGCCAAGGGTAGACATTAGGGAGACATTAACCCTTCGAGGGCGTACTGGGTCAATTTGACCCCAACAATTTTCCATCACCGATTGTTGGGCATTTAATTTTCGTTTTCTTTGAAAAATAAATTTAGGGCCATAAAATGTGGATAATTTACTACAAAAAACGTCTCTACAAAAAAAATACAAAAATGCATATTTACCGGAATACAACGATTTGAAAAACGCCTTGGGTCAGATTGACCCAAGGAAGATTCATCGTTGATTCCTTTAGTCTGGCAAAATTCACTGAGGAGACAATCTCGTTGGAAAAGATCGATATTTTGTTGGATACGTTTGACTAAACGTTTTTATTTTATTTTTTTTTTTTGAGTAATTCAAAAAATGTTTTCATTGCAGCAAGAAATATTCTAGAAAGTCTCTTCGGAATCGAAACTGTTGTCATTCCAATTTTTCTTGCAGTTTAGTTAGAAACACTGCCAAAATAACGAAAAATTTTCCAAAAAATATTTAGTTTGAAATGTTTTTGTTGATTGAAAACTATTCCAAAGAGCGAATAATGTCTTTGTTGATTAAAAATAACTGTTCCGAAGAGCGAAGAGCTCGACTGAGAGGGGATTCGTTCATATGGTCGCGAACAAGCAATTATAATGATAAATTTGGAAAATGTGTTGAAAAAGCAGATTTTTATGTAAATTCCTTTTTTTTTAATTTTTTAACAATTCTCCGATATCGAGAGAGAATCGATTTTTGATGGTACGAAGTATAAGTTGAACGAATCGCGATTTATGTGGAAATGTGTAAATATTGAACAAAATTGACCAGGTTTATTTCGGTACGACCGCCGGTCAATTAATCGTGATGGACGTACACGGTGCGATGGTCTCGGAGGTCCAGCTGGCAGCCGGTGTTACATCGATGGCGTGGAGCGCTGAGAAATTTAAAATGGAAGAGGGTGACGACGATGTATCGGGAAACGCTGCTCAACAAGGTTAAAACCGTCAAGTCAAATTATTGCGAAAACGCAATTGAAATAATTGAATATTTCATACCAAGAATTTATTACTTAATTTACGTTGCAATCGTTTTTTTTGCGAACCCCTTGGCCAGCAATTGTGCACCATTAAGAAATCAGTGAACTTAAACTTTGAAGAATAAAATATTTATTTATTTATTTTTATTCTTTGTTTTTTATTTATTATTTTTGAATTTTGTTTAGATGAACGAAGTTATATACTGGCTGTTTGTCTGGCCAACGGTAACATCGTGATGCTTCGTTCGTTCGACGACTTATCACCGATAACCGTAAAAACTGGCTTGAAAGCACCTCTCCATGCGGAATGGAGTAATTCCCGAAAGCTTCTCGCAATCGCAGGCACGAAAGATTGCGAGGTTTTTCAAACGAATCCGCAGGAATACACGAATCTTTTGAAATTCTACTCGGACTCTGGTAGCCTCGTCTATAGAACAACGATACCATACACGCAGGTAGACGATCTTTCACAATCGCACTCTCGCATGCATTCTAGAAATAAATGACACAAAAAAATTATCGAATATTTCATTCAATTTCACGATCGATACTGTGTCGTTCTCTCAATTTATTTATTACATTAATTTCCTAATTAAAAACTACTAATTAATTAGAAAAATTGAGGATTCATTGATATTTACTAATTAATACTAATTTTAAGATTAATGCAATAATCAATTTCCACAGTTTTATGGCTAGAATGAAAATTAAAAAAATTATTGATAATTTGTTTTGGTAAATTTCAGTGTCAAGTGTCGGCACTGACTTGGGGCCACAATGACAGAAGACTGTTTGTCGCGACAGGTGCTCGTGTTCACGCTGCTTGGGTATCACGGTAAAAAATAATAATTGCTTGAGATAATATTATTAATATCCTTGGAGGGGACGCATTGCGTAGTAATTTAATAAATAAACGTGTCGAAATAACGTGGAAAATAGATAGGAGCACAAAAGTTCGTCGTACTTACTTGCCACCTATTAAGGAAAATAGTCATTTTTCCATTTTTCTTGGTTTTAACATTTTTTTTTAGTGTACTCAAATTTAATTTTTGGCTATGTTGAGTAAAGAATCTTTTTAAAAAAAGCTTTCAATATGTTCTACAAGAATTTTCAAGTCGAAATATTCAGTAGTTCATTTTTTATAACATTTTTTGTCACTGGGGTACAAATGTACCCCATGCTGGCAAATTCTGCAGAGGTGTGGCAAGTAAGGGTTAAAGAGATTTTCTTACGTCTATCGTATACTGCGTGCTTTGTTATTATCTGGCATTTATTTGCTGCACGCATACCCAGGAGGGTGGGTTCGCTGCAATTGCTTTCGAGACTAACGGTCCGTGCAGCTCTGGCGCGTGAATCCAGTGTCCAACAATTACCCCTACCACCGAGACTGAGAGCCCTCGTGGCAGCTCTTTTCGCCAGTACGATAAGGTAAACTCACCAAATAATGAAAATAACGCGGATTACTTGTCGATTGATTATTCATCAGTACTGTTTCATTGTTCGTGAAATATTGCAATCAATCTTTCATATGAAACTAAAGTTTGCGTCGTTGGAATACAACGAACATTTTATTTATTTATTTATTTATTTTTTACTGTTAATTAATTTATTATTTGTATTAATTATGAATTAATAATTAATAAATTATTATCATGAATTAATTAATTACTAGTAATTAAAAAATTTATCGATTATTCTGATAATTAATGGACTCGTTGAAATTTTTCTAGTAAAGTTTTTGAAAGGCAATGAAGAATCTTCCATTATCGTTGACAAACACTGTATGAAAATATTGTCCTTTGAAATAAATTTGGCGATAGTTTGACCGGAGAAAGAAAATAGAAAGGAGAAGTAGTTGGAAAATAGAATAAAATTTTTGGCTCGAATTTGAAAAGGTCATGCGTGCCCGAGCCAAGAGAATTGAGGAGATTCGTTTCCCGTCCACCGCCTGGGGGTGGACGTTTGCACTGTACGATGTTGAGACACGCGGGTGAGCCAGCACCCTGTTACACCCTCTATTTGGAATATCTCGGTGGTTTGGTGCCATTGTTGAAGGGCCGGAGAACGAGCAAAATAAGGCCAGAGTTTGTGATATTTGATCCACAAAGTCAGGAGACTCTGAACGTGCCGGAATACACGAGCCAATTTCCGTCCTTCAGCGATTGCTCCGACACCGAAAAAGACACCGCCGAATTGTGTGGCTCGCCGAGAAACAGAAGAAAAAATCGTCGTAGAAGAGAGGACAAGTCCAACAACGAGGAATCCGATGATTTGGCCTACGTCGATACACTGCCGGAGGTAACAACAACTTATTATTCAATATATCCCCAAATTTTTCAAGCTTTTCATTGTCCTCCACCATTTTACCTCGTTTCCGCTTAACAGCACGCCAGATTGGTCGAGGTTACCTCAAATATCTGGGGCACCAAATTCAAGATTCACGGCCTTGCTGATTCGGTACCGGCTAATCTTGGCCAGGTCACATACAGAACTTCATTATTACACCTCCAACCACGTCAGATGACTCTCGTTATGACTGAACTTCGCGACGACCTGCCTGCAGGTACAAATATTCATTTTTTCCAAATTCTCCATCAGTTAATTACCGCTCGATCGATGGCAATGACAAAAATCACCCAATGTTTCATTGACGCTTACTTGCCACCTTGGGGTACAATCTACCCCAGGCCTGTTAAGGAAAATAGTCATTTTTCCACTTTTGTTGGTTTTAGCATTTTTTTTAGTCTAATTAAATTCAATTTTTGGCTGTATAAAGTAAACAATCTTTTAAAAAAAGCTTTCAATATGTTCTACAACAATTTTCAAGTCGAAATATTCAGTAGTTCATTTTTTATAAAAATTTTTGTCACTGGGGTACAAATCTACCCCATGGTGGCAAGTACGTAATTCTACAGAGGTGTGGCAAGTAAGGGTTCTCACTTTTCCATGACGACGAAGTTTGCATCGTTGGAATGCAACGAAATTCTTTTATTTCTTTGCCAAAGTTCATTATCAAAATATACAGAGTATAATTACGACGACAATCCTATCGGTTTTCGCTACCAGAAAAGTACATCGCCTCGAAAGATTTGGATACTTTTAAAAATTAAACAAATTGGCAATGAGAAGAAATATTTTTTTTGCATTATACATTCCAACTTTGCCAACCGCGCAGTGTCATCACCGCAGAGTCTTTTTTTATTCCGTGTAAAGTGACCCTGAAAAGTAACGATGAAAACATTGAAAATTCAGATTGAATTGCGCAAAGTTTTAGACTCATCGATCGGATGGCAAGAAGCCAAAGATTTCTGTCGTTGTTTTCTGATACAAGCCAAGAAATTATAACCGTGGAAAATATTTAGTACGTTGAAGAAAAGTAATGAAATTTATCGTGCGGATAAAAGTCTCTGGAGATAAGAGAGTCCGATCGAAGAAGGAAATTTCGTCTGTAAACCTGGGTCATTCGTGTCCGAGCAAATACGACGGATCGGTCCATTTATCGGATCAAAAATGGATGAAGAAATTAATTTTTCTATAATTTTATAATTGAAACTCCAAGTTGAAGATTTCGAACAGTAGCCTGTATTTTTTCGGAATTTTTGGCATGTGATAACCGGCCGAAAGAACGGTGTGTCGACGTTTACAAACGGAAGGTGCGGAAAAAACGTTTTTACAGAGACCAAGTGTTAAAATGGATATGTTTGATTTCGCAGGACCTGATCCGACCTTCAATCCAAATCTGTTTTCCGAGGACGAGGAGGAAACGTTTCAAGAGCCGCAAGATGCAACGCGACTGAGTTCGGACGCGCAACAAGCGCCTCCGGTAGCGCCGATGACGCCCCGTAGCACGAGGTTGAATCCAGGCAACAGGCCAAAATCACAGACATCGAATCCATTTTTATCAACAGAATCTTCGTTGCCGCCTGTTTTAGCGAGAGCCGAAAGCTACGAGGAAGAATTCCCATATGGTGACTTTCAGGACATGGTTAATTTTTGTGAGAATTTACGAGCGGCATCGAGCAACACGTACAGAACCCCACCTCGTCACAATGCGCCGAGATGTTGCGACGTGCCAGCCCTCCAATCGCCAAAGAACGCGGTTGCCCCGACTCAAACGTTGATAGCCACTTCGAATCCGGGCACCGATTACGCGGGGAACATGCAACGCGTTAAAACTGCATTGGCCGATCAGCAAACGAGTATCGCGATGAGAAAGGAGCTCGAGAACAACAAGATTAATCAGAATTCCGACGAAAAAGCTAATCTGGCAAGTTGCCCGTCCAATATTATTCCAACTTCCATACAAAACGCTCAGAATTCCGTAGTTGGTAGTGGTCACAATGGACGATCTTGCCCACCACCGAGTTCGATAATAAACAGCATCAATGGCACTACCAATTGCTCTCAATCGCAGCAGCAGCAGCAGCAGCAGCAGCAGCACTATCTCAATTCCCCGAGTCCTCAGAGCCTCATGTTGCAAACCTGTCAGACTTACATCCACGCAAAAAACAACGTTATTGCTGGTAACTGCGTTCTTGCCAATCTCGGATCACCTGCTTCTTCGAATCCCGGACAAGTATCCAGCTTTGCAAAGAACATACTTGGCTCGCCGAATGGTCCTGGCTCACCTACGTGTTCCCATCAATTTCCCGCCAATTCGGAACAGTGTCATTTTGGCTCGACGACTGCATGTTCCGCCGGGCAATGTATCAACAAACGCAAAGAAATAAAAACTCTCGGATGCTGTGGAAAATCTGGGCCCAACGCTCATACCAATCAAGTTGGTGTTTCCGGTGGAAAAATTGATGAAATGCGTTATATCGACGAGGAGAATGCTCGCTTCGAGGCTGACTTTGTTGGTCAACTGAGAGGCGTCCACAGAACTCCAACAGTTGCCAGTATAGGTCCGTTCTGTCCAACTCTCGATCCAATTGTCCGAAGCTGTAGCGTAGGTTATCTCGACTTTGTTGATATTCAAATGGTACCTTGTGACGTTGCCCTGGAAATGTTGCGCAGAGAAACTCCCAATAAGCGACTCGTTCTCGTATCGAGAAAAACTAAAAAACGAAGAAAAAACAAAACTCCTCATGAAACGACGAGTCCTCAATGCGCGAAACCGCGTTTAAGAACTTGCGGCAAATCTCGAAGCTTGGACTCGAGCGACATGTTTCCAAGCACCGAGCACATTTCGTTGCCTCCAAAGTTGCCGGAACATGTCGAAGAAGTCGCCGGCATTGACGTCATCGAGAGCCCCGAGGACAGGTCTACCGAACTCGACGAAAATGAAGAAACATGGGATCGTCGTTCCGTTAAACCCGATGATTCGGAACCGTTCAAGGAACCCGTTGTCGAATCTAGAGACGAATTGAGGAAAGAACCGAGCGACTCACCGGTCAGGTAACTTTTGAGTCATTAACCAAATTAATACTTGCAGCGTGACTCATTTTATTAAAAAGTTTTTATTCGTACAGAAAATTTATTCGGGCAGAAAATTATATCAAAAACAATTTGCAAGTTTCAATTTGCTGCGTTTTTTATATTTGCATTTAAACTATAAAATTTCGACAACTTTTCTAGAAAGTAAAGAGGAACTATTTATACACAATGATATCTTACAAAATTTGCAGAAACTAGAGCGGTTGGACGATTTTTCAAAAAAACTCAAATTTTCGCAAAATTCGAAAAATCATCAAATTTAAACCGTTCGACCAATATTTCCCAAATTCAATAGCAACCTTCCTACTATGATACTCTATTTGTAAAAAAAAAAAAAAAAAAATAGTAATAAATCTTTGAATTTGCGGAAGTTAGAGCGTCGACACCTTTTTTTTGAAAATTTCAAAATGCCGTAGAATTCGTGTTTTTCTAGCAATTCCAACAAAATTTTCAGAGAATGAAGAGCTCGTCTAGATTAACATCTGTGCAAAACGGGAGCCCTCTAGCTCAAACCGTTCTCGAGTTATGAACGTTTGAATTTTACAGTGCCAGAACATACACACACACACACATCCGGACATTTTTTCTAGATATGATTTTTCGATGTTTTGGGACTATGACTATGTCTATGACTATGACTATGTCTTTGCTAAAATCCTTCAGACAGGGAGACATGGTACCAGAGAACTATGATGCCATATTAATTTTTCATATTATTTTCTCACCGTGTACGTCCTTTGAAAAATGTTAAAAAATATATTAATTTGACTAAACGCAGCGGTTCGTTGGCCTCATCGTTGGACGGTCTAGCAGCAAGACTCCGAGATTTCGACGAGTGTCATTCGCTGCCACCACCTTCGCCGCGTCCAACATCGAGACTACCCAGAAGTTCACCGAGCAGTCCAGCCCCATCGAAAAAGGGCAAAAGGCCAGCCTCGGCCTCGCCGATCAGAAGAAGACTGTTGTCGAGTCCGCTGCTCAATAGAAGAGGCAGGAAGAGCCGGGGCGAGAGTTCGGACGACGAGGGTCTCGTCCAAGACGAGACATCGAGGAGTTATAGAAATTTGGAAACTTTCCAAAAGGCACAGCTTCGTCAGAAGGTTGGTCATAAGGAAAAAGTCTCTTTTTGCAGGTGCAAGATTTAACAAGGAAAATAGTATTCTCACCGCTTTTGACGATAAATAGAGTAATCTCGATTCGCAGTTGAAGCAACGAGGGGTCGGCCCCTCTGGATACAAAACCGAGGTCACCAGGCGAGAATTGGTCATGCATAATAAAGCACCCATGTGGAACGAGTCGAGTCAGGTTTATCAGCTTGACTTTGGGGGTAGAGTAACTCAGGAAAGCGCCAAAAATTTTCAAATCGAATTTCGAGGCAAACAAGTGAGTTTTTCATTTTTTAACAACAATTTTTCCAACGTAATGAATCATCGATTGAAAATATTGCATCATTCACATTTTTCCATGAAACTAAAGTTCGAAACGTTGGAACGCAACGAAAAATACATTTTCCATTCATTGTTTGTTGAATTTCAAAAACCACGATAATTTTCGTACCAATTTTGTCCTTGGATCCTTAAAAAATTTCGTTTCATTGTCCTGACGAAATATCGAGTAAGAATCATGAGCGGTGCTCAAGAAAAAACGTAATTTCGTTGCGTTTTCCAACATTGGGGTTTTTTTTTCACAAAACTAACAAGTTTTTTGTTGTTTCATTGAAAATAATCAGGTGATGCAATTTGGGAGGATAGACGGGAACGCTTACACGCTGGACTTTCAGTATCCATTCAGTGCACTTCAAGCGTTTGCCGTTGCCCTGGCGAACGTGACGCAACGGCTCAAGTAACCATCACTCTCCAGTACTTCAATTCAATATATGTACGAATTTGGTTACAATCGATGACGTCTCGCAGACGTTGTTTATAAAAATATAAAAATAAAAACAAACCAAATCGATTATCTCAGTAGGTAGTTTTTATTTTATTATTTTTTTCATATTCTCATGTCGATTGGCGTTCAAAACTGGTTTTTCATGATTTTTAAAACTTTGAGCCTGCAATATTCGTTTATTTGGAGCTGTCGTTACGTGAAAACCATTTTTGCAAAAACGCCAATGGCAACGTACACCTTAAATATTTGCTGATTGATAAATTGTTCATTAACGAAATACCACAAACGTCATTTTCACAGATTTTTTTTATTTCGCCATATACGCTGTGTCTAGGAACCTTGTGTTCTTCTTTTTCTGATTACAGATCAGTACGAAATTTGGAATACGAGTATTCAAGCACGACTGTGGTTCGTTGATTGCAGAACGACGAAGAAAACATTTTACAAGCTGACCTTACGAAAATTTCAGGATATTTGGATGTACAGTCATGTTCCAAAAAAGTAATTATTTCCTTTCGTCACGAAAACATACGAGCGGTACGTAAAATTGTCCACCGGTTGATCTTTTCATTGTAACGTTGGCCAATTGTTTGTTAATTTTGTCAAAAATGATTGAATGTGTACTGCGAAAATTTTTCAATTTATAAGGAAAATTTTTCCTCGTCGATCACGTACTTCGATTTTGTGCATCAAATGTTCAAAGAGACTGTTATATTTTCCAAGATCTTCGAGCCTAGTGTGATCGTAGGTGAATCATTTGTTTCAATTTTTACATCGCGATCTTTGTTTTTCACTTTCATCGTGAAAAAAATCAAACGAAAGATTCCCCCACTTTCGTACTAGCTTAAAAAGTCGTGTAAAAAAAAAAAACAACAAGCATTTCGTTTAAAAAAAATCTAAAAAGAAAATAGACCTTAAAAATCATCTTCAAGGTCATTTTTTTATTACGAAAAACGCGTTCATTGTGAATCGATTGTAAACTTGTTTATTCGAAATTTGTAATAATTGTAACGATGTTGAAGTTTGCATCGTTGGAATGCAATGAAAACTGATTATTTCTAATAGTAGAGCACAAAAATTTTATACAGGGTTTGTCAACAATAATGGAAGAGTCTTCATTGCCATTTGAAAACTGAATTAACTAGAAAAATTGCAACGATCGCATTAACCCGTAGACAACACACCACCTCTGGGCTGACCATACTCACTCCATGGGTGCAAATTTGCACTTCGTATTTTCAAGACGTTCTGTCTCATCGGCATTTGTACGGATTGAAAGCTATTGGGTTACTTTTTAGGAGTAGCGAATCCTGGGCTATCGATTACACGGATCGAAAAATCGAAAAATGCAAGATTTTTACAAAAAAATGGTCGAATTCACAAAAAAAATTAAAAACCTGTTTTTTTTTTTGTTTGTTTTAACGCCATTCCAATACTAATCAAGGTATTGACATTTAATTTGCGCGGAGTTAAAGATAACGAGTCATATTTTGAGAAAAAAAATAATCCAAAATGCTTATGAGAAAAGCCGCTGAGCCACGCAGACAAAAGTTCAAATTTGCACCCGTGTCGTGGCTACGGGTTAATCATCAAAATAATGAATGTTTCGTTGTATTCCAACGATGCAAACTTCAGTATCATGTAATTGCATGATTTTTACAAATGTACAGAAGAAAAATTGAATCTTGAGAATGACAAAGACGCTTGACGATTCGAAGGTGCGTTGGTTGAAAAAAACTTTGGAATTAATTACTTTTCGAATGTCGTTGTACAACCAATAAATCCTAAAAAACCACCGCGTTTTAATAAATGCTGTCGTGAGTAAAATTTTCTCAAACATTTAGTTGCCTGGAGCGAATGACGCAGACTCTGAAAATTTAGTATGATATTCGCGTCGAATATAATAACTCGATTGTCACCGTCCAGAAGAATGAAGAAAAAAAAAAAAGAAATATTGTTTTGGAAATTTCAATTCGCTCGATTTTATTCGTTCTCGTCTATAGTTTATAAGTGACGTCAACGTATCGCCATGCTGTTGATATATGATGCGAAAGATAAATTGTGCTGCATTCGATGAAACAAACAAAATGATTTTTTTTTTCTGCGCGACCGTAGCACTAGAATTTTGTATATGGAGATTAATGAATATTGCCATTCTCACTGACCACAATGCGAGCTCGCAACTTGTTCAACACTGTTTTTTCTTCACGTGGTCTCATCGGCAATGCCTAAGTTTTTAATAAGAATTAACATTCCACGCAAATCAATTGTATACAATAACGCGACAACAATAATTAAGTACGCCGACTCGCACGCGTCCGCTAAATTTGTCTTAAGCCACTGTTTAATGAAAAACATTCAAAATAAGGAAAACAACAACAAAAAGAAAAAAAAAAATAGTCCAAGTAACGAACGAACAAATATTTATCTTGCCGCGAAGCCTAATCCATGAAAGATTTCCTCGTAGCCTACGAAGGAATTAACGAACGAGCAAAAATAATATTCAATAAGCGAACGTACGTTATTTGAACGAGGATTATTTTGGCTCCAAACGATGATGTTGAAGTTTGCATCGTTGGAATGCAACGAAAATCGATTATTTTTTATAGGGATAATGGAAGAGTTTTCTTGCCATTCGGAAACTGAATTTACTAGAAAAATTGCAGCGAGTGCATTAATTATCAAAATAATGAATAAAAAAATTATTTTTCGTTGTATTCTAACGATGAGAACTTCAGAATCTTTCGAAACGAGTTTCTACCATCAGCTTGATTGACATCGCTGGTTTCAATTGTTTATCGTTCCTGCATATGCCGCTTTGAGTTTTTCCGAGGGTCCCTGCCATATCACACGATTAATTTCCATTGTCCATCGTTCTTACTGTTAAAGAAATTCGAGATTAGCGTGGATTTGAAAAGACACGATTAATGCTTCAGAAATGCGGCGATTCGCTGCAATGTATAAAAAGAATAAAACTCACATGTGTTGTTTGTCGGATATGCAACAATAATTAAATAATCGACGTTATTCGTTGATAGATCGTGAATTATTTCGATTCATAGATTAAAACGTAATGTGTATAATCAAGGGATCGAGACTAGACGGAAACAGTCGCGGCTGATGCTTTTTAACACATACGGAAACACATATATTTGTATGTATGTCTTATGTACTCAGGGAAAATCGGAACTGCAGAAGTAACAGGAACATGGACTCCGACCTCGAACAATGGCGAATATTTATTCAGAAAAACTATTCATGTTCATAAGCAAAAACAAAGTGTAATGATTTATCTATTTATTTATTTATTTATTTTATTTTTTAAATTAATTTATTTTTATTTATTTATTTGAAATTCTGAAAAAGCATTGACTTTGCGTTTACGAAATATTACATTCTATATTCTGGAAATCAGGCAAAAATTATTTGTCCCCCGTTTCACAATTACTGTAACGACGAACTCCGCAGTTTTGATTCGCTCCGCGTATGTTTGCATATGTATGCATGTATGTACGTCGTTGATGTGTGATTCGATGTGGTCAGTGTTAAGTTGGCCTTAGCAGAATATTGCAATGGTAAGACTCGAAAAAAAAAAAAAACTGTCGTGCAATGACGAAAAGAAAACCAAGAAATAAGATTTAAGAAGAGCCTTTGACGTTTTCTGTACGAAACGACGCACTTGGATCATCGCCTCGGTACTCGCGGATTATCGTACGACCTTTAATTTCATTTTTTTGCTCGATTTTATGATCGAGGGGAAATGCTGCCCGGATAGATAAATTAGTGTTGTTGAAAAATTGGCTTCGAAATCCGTTTCGTTCGTCATTCTTATTTCGATTGATTTTACAATCGATAGTGCGCACTTTAATCTATACGATTATTATTATTATTATTATTATTTATTAAATGGACCGTGCAATATTTCTAAATGCTGTAATTAAAGTTTTGGCCATTCTTAGAAAATTCGGAGATTATCAAGCCAAGTTTATTGACATAATGAATGTATTCTTTTCAGTTGTGAATAACATGAAATTTTTCATTTTATTTATTTGTGATAAATAATCAATGTTGTAAAGCGAGCATGTTTATAACTTTGTTGAAATATTTGAGCGGTCATCATATTTGAGCATTTATTAGCCATCTTGGTTGATCATATGCATATTAATAAAGCGAGGCCTGAGAAATATGTCGTAATACTCAATGCTCACAGGTGCAGTAGCAAGTTTTTAAAAATTTATTTTTTTCCGAGCCATTCAAAAAAGAAATTCGAGCGAAAAGATTTATCGACTTTCTAAATTTTTTTTTTTTACGTAGTAAAAATAAAATTTTCTTAAATATTTACTTTTACTTTTACTTTCAAATAACAGTAAAAGTAAATTTTAAGAGAAATTTATTTTTGACGTATTAGTAAATTTGAATTTACCAGAAAAAGTAAATGTTTAGGAAAAATTTACTATTCATTTTTTATTTTAATTAAAGCCATTCTTGCCCTATGGGCTTCGGAATATTACAGCGAAATGATTAATCTATGGTCGTCTAGAATTAGTGCAAACTATTGAAGAATGAAACATATAAAAAATAACAGATTTCTAGCTCGAAAGACAAGAATACGTAATGCAAAAGAAAATTCTATTCATTATTTGGTGCCCAAATCAGACCCAAGTATTTAGACGCCCTCTTTTAAGAAGGCGAATGCACTCCATGAGAAATTGAGGCCGTTGATGCAGTTGATGGAAAGTTGAGACTCTTATCGAAAAGTTTAAAAACTCAATGTCCAGATTCTCATAATTCTTTATTTTTAATTTGGAACGTACACCATGCAATTTTGATGAGGAAGAAAAAAAACGAAAAAGTATTTTTAAAAATCATGTTCAACTTTGTACTCGACCTTAATACTCATATTTTGATCTCAGGCCTAGCTCAATTAACATTTAAAATTATTATATGCTACCTTAAGCGTTTTGATTGTGTTAGAATGTTCTATATCTATAGCTACGTTGCGATGGATACATTTTTTTAAATGTGCTATATACATATACATAGTGATATATTAATGAGCGATCAGCTTGTCGAAAATGGGCGAGAAAGTGTAAACTTTATGACTGAAAATCTGTGGTTACGCGATCAACGTTTACATAACCCGACAAAAAAATAAACGACAGTATTTTTTTTCTCATATTAAACGGCAGAAAGTGGCGGCATTGTTGATTGGTTTTTATTGCCATATGTAGTGCGCTGACGATTATTCTGTATATGTGCATCTCGCAATTTTGTTACCGAATACCATATTTAACGATTAACGAAATATTTGTAAATAAAAAGAAGTAATTGGCAAGATGTGCGCGTGTTTCTTCAACCTATAGCTTATAATTAAATGCAACGAATAATACAACCTTATATGAAGGCAGAGTTTTCCAGAAATTTTTCTATCTTAAAAAATACTTCAATGTTTCTGAAGTCATTTTTAGATGCTTTATGTTAATTACATCAGTATTGGAGACGAATTGTAGATCAAAAGAAATTGTACACGTATATTTATTGGTCTGGATATCTTCGTGGTCAGATTGCCTCGGCGGTCGAACACACACTGACTCTATATACCGACGATCCCAAAATTTCATTTAATTTACTCCCCTGATTTTTGATACGTTTTAATCAGTGTGCAAAAATACACCTAAGCAACATCTTACAAAATTACTTTGTCACAAAGTTAAAATTTGTAGCCAGATATTTATTTACTACGTTGAATTTAAGTGTGTAAAGTGAGTCCGCTGGACTGTATGTCTCGATACAATAATATGCAATATGCTGAGAATGCTGGATCTGCCTATGCGTGTGTCCACGCTGACGAGCCTGCAACGACTGTAATGTTCTAACCAACTCTGCTCGACTCCTAAATCTCAAGTACCCTAAGACGCATAGTATTGAATCCCCCTTGTATTGAGCACCCTTTGTATTGAGTCCTGTCTCGGAATAACTATATAAACTGTAACTTGACATTCTTATATACTAGAGTTGCAACTAAACAGAGATTCATTCTTGCAGACACCAGAATTCCAACAGAACCCTTGGCAGAGACGTCGTCTTGTTATTCCGTTATTTAAGAAAAGCCTATCGATGACTATGTTGTACCTTTTTTGGCGACACGAGGAAAGGTCCTCGCGTCATGAAACCTATAGCTCCGATGCATATAATAACCGTTTACTTTACATTTCAGTTAAAAAAAATGTTGCAAACTCCACAATCGTCTAGCTCGAGCCCGTATTACTTGCGCGCTAGTAATTCTTGTCGATATAAACAACTCGAGCAAGTGAACAAGAGACTTGCATATCCGTCTTTTTCTTTCTCGTTCCAGTAAAAATCACTCGTGCATTACATTTCGTCGGCCATTTTGAATCCCCCCCCCTACATAAAGTTGTCATTGGCTTTTGTTTCGGTCGAAATAAGAGACATATTTTTCGTAAAAATTAGAACAAGTTATCGGCGGGAACAAGATATTGCGATTTTGTTCGAGATAAAGAAGCGTGCCCGTCAGTTTAGTTTGCATGGTGTATTTGTCTACAAAGTGATACGGTGCGTGGTCGCGTTTTCTCAACCGACGAAAACACAGAGCGCATATGTAACGGGGGAGGTAACGGTGGTGGGGAGAAGAGTGTGCATGGGAGCGTGCGTGACGTCGTGACTAGTGATTCGTATAGTTAATAAATGAACGCGTAGGATGTGCGGGACGAGATCTATCCTGGCCGATCGTCAACCTTCAATTGAGTCATTCATGGACTAATTGAAAATTAACGACGTACGCTCGCGCGAATACAGTAAAAAGTAGGAAAAGCTTTGTCGCTGATCGCGTGGAGACTCTCTGCAGTCTCGAACTCGTCCACGTCCACACCCGTGTTTGTGTTTTCGTGAGTTGTAACCTATCGTCGACGCGCAGAAAACGACTCGAAACTTTGAAGCGGGGAGCCAGCTGGTACAACCTCCAATAACAATGGGTATGTTTGTTTATTATTTTGTTACTGCATTTCACTTTCCTTCGATATCTCGACACCAGCTTCGAAAAGTGTCTTTACCCTCGAAGCACACTTGTATCTTCACAACAGTTGGTGACTCCCGCTCCCATTCTCGCGAGTGTCAACAAATTGACTGATAAACGAAACCGATAAGAATCTGATCGAACTTCGCCATGTATCTCAGTCGAATCTCCCTCCCTCTTTTCACACGCGTCACTATTTTAATCTTATCACGTGTCCATTAAACCAAACTCGTTTATTAGTCATAGATTCGTGGTTCTGCACGATCTTGTCATTATCTCAAAATCGATTTTCTCGTTCCTCGTATTTCGTCCTCCATCTTCCGCGCTTACATGGCTAGGCACAGCAGATTCAGGACGGACCCTCCGCAAGCCAACTCTGCTGCACCTTTGAATACTCATTCCTCTAGTAATATTAGCGTCGAAAGATTTTCCGAGCATAGCCTTCATGCAGGTTATTTGGACGATGAATCACAAACAAGTCCGTCTCAAATTTTTGCTTCTTTATACGTTACGGACGATTTCTCACTTTTCAACTTTTCTTCCCTGTTGCAGGAGGCGTGTGCAACGATTGCATGGCCAGAGTGCCGTACGCCACCCTCATCGCAACCATCATGTGCTGCCTCGGCGTCGGCATATTTTGCGGCACCATGTACCGAGGCGCTACTCTCTCCGTCCTCATGATGGATCAGGTAACCAAAAAAATCTAAAATGTTTGCATCGTTGGAATACATCGAAATACTGTTTTTTCTCGATCAGGACAATAAAACGATTTTTTTTGAGAATCCAAACACAAAATTGGTACGAACATTGTCACGATTTTCGAAATTGAAGAAACAATGAATAGACAAACGTATTTTTCATTGGATCCGAACGCCGCGAGCTTCCGGGCCATGAATATTTTTCCCAGGCGTCAAATTACTTTCAAGGGATTTATGCCACAAAGAAATAGCTCAAAGTTGTACCGCGTCCTTTGCGATTAGTTTCCCATGTTGGCTATCTCTTTCTGGCAGGCTTTCTGGCTTGCAAAGTCGCAGTTCAAAGAAGCAAAGTTCTTCAAGAATCATGTTGGAGTTTGCATCGTTGGAATGCAACGAAAACTTATTATTTTTTTGAGCAGAGCACCAAATTTTCAAACAGTATTTGTCAAAAATAAGGGGCCAGTCTTCTTTGCCATTAAAAAAATGAATTTGCTAAAAAAAATTGGGAGCAGCGCATTAATAATCGAAATTTTTGTTGCATTTCAACGATGCAAACTTCAGTATCATCCTCAAGAGTTGAAAGCCAAAAAATGGCGTTGCGGTATCGCGAATAAAAATAACGAGTGATTTTTGGCTCCGAAGGTATTTCACATACGATTAGGTTGGCTGGAAGCTGTTCAACTGATATTCACAACGATCGGCGCAAGCATGGCTGCTCTGGGATTCACAATTTTGTGCTTCGGTTGTTTAGCAACAGGTGCTACGAGACACAAAGTGTATCGTGCTTGGCGATCGAGAGTCGGAGGTCGCATTTCGTGCGCAGTGGTGAGCAAGAATTTTTCAAACAAGCGAACAATGCTATTTTCATCAAAATTTCGTTTATTATTATGATAATCATCATTATTAATAAAATATTGATTTATTTTGCACACAGTTTATTACGATAACGTACATCCTGCAACTTGCTTGGCTCTTAATTTTCGCGTTCCTCGTTGTAATGACGCTGATATTTACCATCTTTTGGGGACTGTGCAGCAATCCACGCGTACAGTCGCTCAACGATTGCATAGACTTTGCCCAGTTTGGTAAGTTGTTTCAAATTTTTACTCTTGAGCACGTTTTCACACAGCTAACAATCCATGACAATTTCAACAAATATTCAATATTCTCCAATTGTATTATAAATATCATTATTATATTTCAAATAACAATAAATATTGAATATGAAAATTATTACTCCATTTTAAATAACAACAAATATTGAATATAGAAATTATTATTCCATTTCAAATAACAACAAATATTGAATATAAAAATTATTATTCCATTTCAAATAACAATAAATATTGAATATGAAAATTATTATTCCATTTTAAATAACAACAAATATTGAATATAGAGATTATGATTCCATTTCAAATAACAACAAATATTGAATATAAAAATTATTATTCCATTTTAAATAAAAAAAAATATTGAATATAAACATTATTATTCCATTTCAAATAACAATAAATATCAAATATAAATATTATTATTATATTTTAAATAACAACAAATATATATAAATGTTATGTTTCAAATAACAATGAATATTAAATATAAATAATATTGATATTATTCTTATAGATATTAATATACTAAATTGTGTCGACAGGTTTCATGTTTCCTACTAGTACGAGGATCGAGCACATGCAAGTGTGCGGTGCTCAAAACATCAAGCTCTTCTGTAAAGATTACGTGGAGAAAGCTGAAGTTATGATGATCCTTGCGACGGTGGCTTCGATGTTGGTCGTTCTCAGTTTGATTCACTATCTCATGTGTCTCTCCGCGAACTATGCACACATCTGCGATCACAAGAAGTTCCAAGAGCTTCAAGAACTACAATATCTTCAGGATCCCGGTGACCCCGATTCCCCTCAACCTGACGGCGCTTATCTCGGCTCCCTCCATCGTAGCAAGGATAGATTCTAGGACACGGCCCGCGAGATCTTTGCTCTGACGCCCTCGTAAAATCGTGTGCAAATGCTTCGCCTTTTACGACGAGCTTCCTCATGCGCCAATCATCGATCCTTTCCATCCGTAGATACCAACGCGACTCTCTGTCTATCTCGGTCTCCCTCCTTCGGTTCTTCTGTAGTTCGCGTGGATCTCAAAGGAGTCGCCCGGTTTCAAAACTCCAAAAAAATCGGCCTGAGACCAGGTAAATTAAAAAGTTGAATAATTTCACTAAATGGCACGTATGGCAACGTCGGAATGCAACGAGAAATATTTATTTTTATCGACGATTTGTTCAATTTTCAAAATTATCACAATTTGCCAATGAAAAATGCATTTTCGTTGCATTCCCATGCAAATTTCAACGTCACGTCATAAAAATGAAGACCGAAACAGAAATCGTGGCATTCCGAGCCATTTTCCCTCGGAATTCCAATCGAAACCTTTTTGACATCAACTCAGACCGTATTGACAAAAGATTCAAGGGTTTTTGAAATCGCGCCATTCCTACTATCACCAACCTTTCAACATATCGATCGATTATGTCGCCAAATGCGCCAGTTCGTCAAAGGAAAGATCTTGCGGGAAAGCACCAATTCAATGCCGTCCATTCTTGGAGACTGTTACATATCTGTATCGATCTATATTTATCCATTCTTTTCTGATTACAAATTAAGGACGTTTTACACAAAGGTTTTCCAGCTTAAAAATCTATTCGGAAAGAATTTCGATATTCGGGCTGTGCTCCGCACCTCCGAGGCAAATCCGCGACATTGAGAACATCGCGTACATAGATTTTCAGCGATAAGATTGTTAATGCTCTCCAGGTCGTGGACAAAAACATCGCAAAGGTGTTGAAACTTTTTCAGATCGTTGTCCAAGCCGCGTATCCAAGTTCTCACTGAATTCTATTTTTTAAACTAAGAAACCGAGTGCGAAACGTTTTTCCTAGGGCTTCTCGGACAGGATTCAAAAAAAAAAAAAACTTCCAGCTTGCGGGCCAATCTTTTATCTCGTCTTCGTTCCACCATTCCCCGACCATTTAGCAAGAGCTCGGACTAAGAAAAAGTGCGAGCAACTTTTAGATTCTATCCCCTCCTGAAATTACTTTCCCAATAATTCCCATTCGTTCATTCATTCGTTAATTAATAAGTTTCTCCCCGGAGCAATGATCTTAGCCTCTTTTTCCCTACAAGATAACGTCTTTTTTTATTCACAACAGGATTGCCTAGCGCCTGACAGCGATTGACAGATTTTTTAATTCTAAACAAACTTGGACTCGCACACTCCAAGGCGCACATTCAAAATGTTCAGTTATCGGTCATTCTTTTTTATTATTATATTTTTAATCCGTTCGAGTTTGTTCGATTTTTGTTTCCTTCCGGTGATACTCAGTATGCAAATGTTTTATTATCACAATTCGGCAGGAAATAGCCCGAAAATGTGGCTCAGCACGATGATTAAGTTTGCATAATTACGAAAGAAAGAAATATCGCAATTTTTATAAACTCTTTTTAGCAGCATGAGTCTACGAATAGAAATCAAAAGTTTTCGGTCGCTTCGGCCAAGCCCACATTGACTGAGTAAACAAAAAAAAATAGTGTCTTTAAAAATGGCACAAATAATATATTTTGGATAAATAAACTTGGTCATGCGTGTTGATTGATCATTTCGCTGCATTTCAATGATGCAAACTTTAACATAATGGCTGAAATGACGAGTACAAATTCATCTCTGCTTCTGGTCGAAAACGTTCTGCAGTAGCTTTTACGATAGGAACATACACACGCATATTAAAATATATTGAAACGCCATTGTTCAGTGCAATCGTTCAGAACTAACCAGAGGCCGGTACGCTATTTCTCATTTTCTCTTGGTACCCTCAAATTTTCAACACAATTTTGCATTTATATAAAAACGAGATATTAAAGTATTACTATCACAAAACGGTTTTATTTAGGGTTCTCTCAAAATTTTGTATAAACGTTCTCGACACCAAAACTAACAGTTTTCTCCTTCGAAGAAAAATTTTCCGACGTTTTTTGATATTTAATTTTCAATTTTTTATTTTTCTCATCTAAACGCGTGTAAATTGAAGTCGCGTTTCTTTTGCTTTTTTCTTGCAACTTTTTAACGAAACGTGACTTTAATTCCCATGCGTTTGAATGGGAAAAATAAAAAATTGGAAATTAAATATCTCAAATTCTAAACGTGAGAAAATTTGTCTTCAGAGGAGAAAACTATTGGTTTTGGTGCCAAGAACGTTTATACAAAATTTAGAAGGAACCCTGAATAAAGTCGTTTCGTGATAGTAATGCCATAATACAATTATATCGAGCACAATAATTGCCAGGTGTATATTGTTAAATTGCGTAGAAAAAAAAAAGCGTTACGCACATTCGAAAGAAAAATAAATTATAATTTATTATTATATTTTGTATTGATACGTCACTTGTTTTGACGAATAAGCGAATAAGATTACTGAGAATGCTCCCTCGTATACGTGTCCCTTTGAGCGACCATTTTTTCGTTACCCAAAGTCTCGAGAGTTGGATTTTTTCGCGTGCCAAACAAAGTTTCAAGACTCTTACGTATTCTCAAATATTTAAAACAATTTCTCAACAATTACGAGTACAGTATTCAGACTCTCACTCTAGATTCATGTTCGCTCAAATTTTTTCGACAAATTATATAGAATTATGTCGTATTACGTACACAAATATGTATGAAGATATATATATATATCCGTATGAACAAAGATATATAATTAATGATCAACTCATTGTTGTATTACATGTGCGGCCTTGCCAGCGATCATTAAAACATTCCAACCAAATTATAGGAAAGATGTCCCTTTCCTGCCCATTTTTCTCTCGTGAAATGTCATCGTTCCCTGCTCACTGACACACATTCTTGAATACTATGTTTTAATTGAAACTTTTCCAATGTTTTTATTCGTCAATCACATTTTCTGCTGCTTCTAAAAATCGCAGGAAAAAAATGATCAGGAATTTTTCATTTTTTTTTCCCCATGTCGACTTCGTACAAAATTGATTTTTTTCATAATCACAGGTTTCAAGCGTAGAAATTAATTTGCGACTAAATTGAAATATCGATGACGACTATATTCGCCGAAATTTCCATAATTTTCAGTTTCTCTCATTATTGCGCATGCCCATAAAGATTCATTGATGTAGAGACATCTTTAGTGTCCGTTGAAATTGAATTTTCATGGAAATTTCATGGAAAACAGATTTGACTCGAAATCTGGGAAATTGTCAAGCTCTCTATTTTTGGGCATTTTTTGTTTTTATTTTAAACACAATTAGAAAAATGTCTCAAAAGAAATTCAATAAAAATGAAAATGATATAAAATGTTGGGTGCGTTTCAAGGATTGGAAGAGAGGCGACGTTGTGACAAATTAATTGAAATCCTCCTGAATTTTTGCTGAAAGAACTTTTATTGGCTATGTACAAATTGTTCTTTCGTAAAAGGAAGTTTCGTCTGTACAGAATTGATAAATATTTCGTGGATTTTTTGCTCCCTTCGTTTTTCAATCGTCCTCGAATTGAAGATCCAACTCTAAATCCAAAGCGTTCACTTCTTGCAGCGTATTGATAAACGTATATCGTGAAAAAATCATATACAATTTTCGGAACCAAACGTATTGGGAACGATGAGCAGCCATGGCTTTCTGAAATTTATCAATTCAACGAAATTAATTATTAAAAAAATATTCTTGCAGAGCCAATGGCTTATCCCTGACGTGCTTTACTCACTTTTATCAGTTTTCTTTGCTCGTACGTTACCAAGTACCAGTACGAAGAAGACATCAAACTGATCGGAAGATCCAACAGCCAAGAATATTTTCTAAATATATTTACGGATTCTAATATGTATAATCTGCAATCTGAAATTTAGAGATTTGTCCAATTAGTTGAACGATCATTGGAAATGGAAAAAACATTAAAATTTCGAATGCAAATCCGTGATTGTTGATTTTTTACGCACTGGAAATGAAATTCATTAACGACTTTATTTAGGGTTCTTCCAAAATTTTGTATAAACGTTCTTGGCACCGAAACTAACAGTTTTCTTCTATGAAGAAAAATTTTCTGACGTCTAGAACTTGAGATATTTAATTTCCAATTTTTTATTTTTCTCATCTAAACGCGTGTAAATTAAAGTCGCGTTTCTTTTGTTTTATTCTTGCAACTTTTTAACGAAACGTGACTTCAATTTACATGCGGTTACATGGGAAAAATAAAAAATTGGAAATTAAATATCTCAAATTCTAAACGTCAGAAAATTTTTCTTCATAGGAGAAAATTGTTAGTTTTGGTGCCAAGAACGTTTATACTAAATTTTGAAAGAACCCTAAACAAAGTCGTTTCGTGATAGTAATATCTTAAAAATCGTCGATATTTTGTTGAACACGGTAAACTAAATACTTTTGGATAATTTCAAAATTTTCATTAATTTTGCAGTATATTTAGTTTCTAACGGAATTGTCAGCGAAATTTACGATTGGAACGACAAAAATTTGCTCCCGAAGAGACTTTCCAGAATATTTCTTGCTGCAATGACACAATTTTTGGGATTATTCAAAAGAAAAAAAACATTTAGTCGAACGTATCGAACAAAATGTCGATCTTTTGCAACCAAATTTTGTTTTCAGTTGCGCGAATAAAATAAAATCCATTGAACGAAAATGCGGTATTTTGGAAATTGGAAAATTATAGCTATCTCTGAAGGAAAATTCATTTTCTCAATAATCACAAGTGCCAGAATTATCCTTCAAAATTACATCGAACGTTGTAGGCAGTGTAGAATATTTAAAAATCCAAAAAACTTGCAATAAGTGGAACAACTTACAGGAAGGAACTCTTCCTTCTACGCACAATAAGGCGATGCCATAGAAAAGAGATTTATGATTTTTGTGGCCGCTTACTCCATGTTTGTCGAATGTCACAACTGCATTTATTTTATACATTTCTATGTGCTGCAATATTCGTTCCGCCACTACGTCGCTCGACCATTGTACTGTGGGATCATCAGGTAGCTCGGGATTCCTGACAAAAACAACAAAAAACCTCCACTAATTTAACAATCTTACATTTTCCAGGATTCACATGCATTCGTTGGAATGCAGCGAAAATATTTTTGAATTAAAAAGAAAAAAATTTCATTGCATTCCAACATAGCCAACTCCAGCGACATCCTTTTCGTTCTGCTACTTATATCTCACGTGTTTCGAGAGAAAAAAATCTGAAAAAATTCTGGAAGAATCTCCATTGATGCTAAGGTTTCAAAGTTGTTACAGTCGTTGCATTTGTTTCATTTCGAAATAAAACGTCAAAAAAGTTGTGGCTTGTGTCAAAAAGTAAATTTGAGCAGTCTCAGTGTATAAATTTTTCAAAATTGCTCACATTATTCAGGACTCAACTTTCCAGGCAGTATTTTTCGACAATTAACGTTCATGTGGACGTGAAACATTGATACGATTCTTTAAAAACTGCAAAATCGATATAATCGGTAAATGACTCACATTAAAATAGTCACGCCAGATTCTGGGATGCCCAAAATTTTAGCGCAGGACCATAACTCCTCTTTCCTCCTTTTGTCTCCACCTACAAAGGCACTTTGGTACATGGATCGATATGTGTTTTTTTTTTTTTCATTCGCAGGAGGATGAATTCTTGTTTGAAAATTGATTATTAAGCATTTTTTTTTTTAGAATGCGGACCAGTCGAATTCAACTCAATTCGTTGTGCAATGTTTATTCAGCTTTTTATGAAATTCCATAGAAATTTCAAGACAAAATCAACCATAAATCTTGTACAGAAAATATTAATTAATTTTGCGCACTGTCATGCTGCAAACTTCATGACGCCAAAGTTTGCAACGTCGAGGTTCAGCGAAAAATACTTTTTCTTTTAATTTTTTGTTCAATTTCAAAAACCATGACGATTTTCGCACTGATTTTTTCTTTGGATCCTAAAAAAAAATGGTTTTATTGTCCTGATTAAATATTTAATAAGAATCGTGAACTCTGCTCAAGAAAAACCAGAATTTCCTGAATTTTTGCGAAACAGAAAATCAGAATATTCACAAAGGACAGAAAAAAAACTAAAATAGATGACGCCGAAGTTCGTAAAGTTGGGGACCAGCGAAAAATACTTTTTCTTTTGTTCAATTTCAAAAACCATGACAATTTTCGTGCCGATTTCTTCTTTGGATCCTAAAGAAAAATCGTTTTATTGTCCTGATCCAATAATAGATAAGAATCTTGAGATCTGCTCAAGAAAAACCAAAATTCCGTTGCTTCCCAACGATGCAAACTTTGTCATGAAAGTTTGGGAACGTGATTGAGTCATAAATAACGTAAGAAAAGTACCGATTGTGAAGCAGAGGAGATAAATTTTGGTGTTGGTAAGATTAACCAGCGAATAAAGCATCGGACCGAAGAACATGATTTCGTCGTCCGGATGAGCAGTAACAAGAAGAATTCTGGACGGCGGACCAGGTAAATGCCATGCTCGATGGTTGACTCTTTTCATCAAGGCATAGAGAATGCCGCAAACGAGGAAATAGGCTATAACACCAGCTACCAATTGCCAGGATATTTCCTTGACATACCACCACCACCATCGTGCAATCTCGTTCGTTTGCTCATTCAAAAAATCTGCCAAAATCTCGAGGTCCAACATGCTCGAGCTTTTCTTACTCGATTAACCGATTATTTTGAGCTCCGGACATCGTATCTTTTCCCCTCGATTTTTATTGTCGAATTTTTCCTGATTTATCAATCCGGAAAGAGGTTAGGCCAGTCCTACGATCGCTTATCATCAACGAACCAACTTCTTCAACAAACACGTAACACCTGCCCCTTATTCGCTCATGAGACATCGCAAGTTTTGTACGGAATCTGCGCCTCGTATCGCGAATCACATCGTAATCACTTTGCGGTTGTTGGATTTTTATTTTCCTTTGCAGCAAACAACTCTGTCCTCGAATTTCAATCGTTTTTTTCTTCCGCACTTTACTTTTCTGTGCTAGTTATACTTTTTGACACCGCGCGCGCGCGACCTTTTTTCGCATTCGTGCCACTTTCGGAAAGCATAAATTGGGCGACACTCGGAGCTTGTAATTATCAGAAAGATGAAACTGAATGGTTGTTTGTCGATTTTTATGGGGTTTTCCTAGAATAGCTAAATTGTGCATCAATCTAATAAATACGTTCGCATCCAGTCAAAATGGCTACCTGAAAGCTCGAGATCGCGAGCAACAAAAAAAGAACATTTTGTAAAATGGACATGAATTATATATTTCTCGATTGCGAATTTCTTAGATAATTGTGAGCTAAATATTCGAAACATATTACGAATACTGTGGGAGCAGGGCGTCGCTTTTTTCAATCATTCTTTCTTATCGCAAAATTTCGGCCGAAACTTGTTTGACGACGAATCAGAGCTTCTGATTTTTTCAAGTAGAATTAAGAGATGAAAGCTACATATCTTGTTTTTTTTCATTTCAACTTATACGTCGAATATGTTTTTGAGTGACGATGGCGATTTTAAGGTAGTACTGTCGGTTTTAGAATTAGTATTTAGAATTTAATAAAATGATTAGAAAAGGATCCAGTCAAAATTTCCGGAGGCTACAGAGAACCAGAAAAAAGATATTCGCATTGGTAGCTTCATACATTTAACATTGAGTTTTATGATAAATCTCAGTTTTCATTGTATTTTACAATGAATTCTTATCAACTCTTAAGAGAAATCACAGTTGTCATTGTAAAATACAATGAAATGTATGAAATCGATGTTAAATTCATGAAATTACCAATGCGAAAGCATTTACAGATACTGATTTTTTTAATTCAAAAGCGATTTCCGTATTTTTATAGGGACAGAGCTTACATTCTTTGCCGTTTTCGATAGAAGCGCCACTGACCGAGTTCCAAAAAATACAGCCCTACACAAATTTCGGCAAAACTCAGCCCTAACCTGCAAAGCTAAGGAATTCCCGATGTTATTCAACAAAAAACAACAACAATAATAACGTTTAAAACTTTGTAATTCGTGTAAACACCAAGTGATCAGAAAACATCGAAAAATGGCTGCACATTTGATGCGTGGTGTTGAAAAATTAGCAAGTAAGGATAATATCCTACATTCAGTACAGTTTATCGATTCTGAATTCGTAAATATACCTGGAATCGTGACAATGGGCAATATTGCATTACAGAAACGTCGTTTTCGATATCTTTTCGTACACTTAGAGGTTCTGTTCATTCAAAAATTACCGATGTCCCACCATCCGATGATGAAGTACGTACTCATAATTTTTTAACCATAAAGTGAGGTTATGAGAACCTCCCGGTGTTTGTTAAGGAGGGTGGCTACACACAAACGATGTTGCCATGTTAAAAGCATACGAAAATTCGAAATTATTAGAATTTAATGAAATTTGGTGAGTGTATTCTTTAATATTAAGTATGAATATACAAATTTTTGAAGATTTTTCTTCTACATAGTTTTCGAGTAATTCAACACTAGAGTTTACATGCATAAGCATAGGACTCTGATATATATAGGTATATCTTTTGCATATTGTAAACTCCAATTATTCGACAACTATGTAGACAAAAAATTTGAAAAAAATTGTGTCATCGTATTTGATGCTAAAGAATGTTATCACTAAATTTTATTAAATTCTTATCATTTTGTCGTATGTAGCCAACCTCCCTAAGCGGCCCAGACGTTTTGACGTAATACCTTAACGTTTAATCGCTCTTTGCCTCTTTCCACAGCCAATTTCCATGGAAAATCCATACCAAAAAGAAAAACGACAATGTATTCTCTGCAAACTGGACATAAAACCAGACTACAAGAACGTGAGACTTTTGTCGCAGTTCCAAAGCGTCTACACGGGTAGAATTTACGGTAAACACATAACCGGCTTGTGCTCGCTGAAGCAAAAGCAGGTCGAGGCTGAAATCCTAAAAGCCCAGAACGCAGGTAACTCGCATTTTTCTTAAGGTATTACTATCACGAAACGACTTTATTTAGGGTTTTTTCAAAATTTTGTACAAACGTTCTTGGCACCAAAACTAACAGTTTTCTCCTGTGAAGAAAAATTTTCTGACGATTAGAATTTGAGATAATTCATTTCCAATTTTTTTATTTTTCGCATCTGAACGCATGTAAATTGGAGTCACGTTTCGTTAAAATGTTGCAAGAAAAAAAACAAAAGAAACGCGACTTCAATTTACACGCGTTGAGATGGGAAAAATAAAAAATTGGAAATTAATTATCTCAAATTCTAAACGTCAGAAAATTTTTCTTCACAGGAGAAAACTGTTAGTTTTGGTGCCAAGAACGTTTATACAAAATTTTGAAAAAACCCTAAATAAGCAGTTTTGTGATAGTAATACGTTAATATCTCAAAAGCGCCGCTCGATTCCACAGAAAATTGGGATTTTCTACGTGATAAAAACAGGACGTGAAATTGTCATTTTAAATTTGTTTTATTTCAGGTTTGATGGGATACTATCAGAAGGAAGTCAGGTACGCCAAAGACCCGAAACTCTTTGACCCCAACAATCCCTTCAGACCCCACAAGTACTGAACATTTGTATGCAAAATATATTTAATGAAACTTATCGCTAAATAAATCGTTATCGTTGCCCGAACAATACTCATTTTTCTGGCTTCTTCAGATTCGTAATCCCTGAGTTTGAATCTCTCGAGTTTCCGGCGCTTAAGTGCCGTCGTATTCCTCTTCGGTAAACTTCACAGTTTCCTCGGAGATGCCCAGCTCCGTGAGAACTTGTTTCATCGTTATGTTTTCCGAGGTTTTCTCCCTGATGCCTTTGTGGAATTCACAGAGAGCTTCTTTGCAAGCGTTCCTCCATTTGCTTATTTCAATCTCAAGATCTTCCTTTTTGTGCTGCGCAAGATCCGGAAAAATTGACAAATAATGAAGAGAGCAGAGGAGAGCGTTTTTGTTGTCGCGATTCAGTTGTTTTCGCCTTTAAACTACAAACCAAGGTAAATATTCACCCCATCGGTTTTTTGTTTGTAAGATCGTTGTGAGAGCAGTAAATTGACTTATAAGTACACGAATCTTTTCGTTTTTTCATGCTGGAGAGAACGGTGAAGAGGAAATTCAATTTCATCGAGGTTTAGTCGCTGAAAAATCGATTTAAGGACGTTGCATGCAAAATTTTCTATCGATAGAATTCCTTTAAATTTGCACCACACTAAGAGAACAGTGATCTCTAATAGCTCGCACAATTTCAAGAGGTTTCACCATGTAGAAGTCGAGATATTTATTTATAAAAATCACAATTTTTAGTAGTTTCTCATAAGAGCGCGTGTTAAAAGTTGCAATTTTCAACATTAAATATTTCGATTTCTAAATGGTGAAGCCTCTCAAAACTTTGCATACACTTTTATGTGACGTCGAAGAAGCTTCATTCAATTTTCCAAAAAAATCGGTCGTAAAATTTTTTAGAAATTTCGTTTATTATATAACAAACACAGATTACCTCGGAGAATCTTGGATTTAGAGTATGTTGTTCTTTAGTCAATTTGTAACAACTTTTTTTAATGAACTTGGGCTCGCAAAGCTTTTTGTATGTAAGAAAAACTGAAAACAAAAATTTAGATTTGATAGTCGCCATACAACGTCCTTAAATACCTAAAAGTGCCGAAAAATTAACTTGGGAACGTAATTTCAAGCTCTTCCACAGGGTGTCACCCCGGTTTGTGGTTCTAGGCTGGAGCTTATTCATTTTTACTCCTGTATTATCCATTTTTAAGCTACAGAGAAACTTTGAGCCCCAGCAACGAATCTTTTGTCTCGAAAAAGGAAAAAAATCAAACTTGACCCTTTTTTTCAACTTATTTGTATCCAAAATTTGGAGGGAACAAGATTTGTAAAGAGAGCGAGCAACTTGCCAGTGGAAAATTATTCATCTCTTTGTAAAATTTCACATTTTGGGAAATAATATTTTTTATGAGCGTACCAGTCGCTGCACGTCCGTTCGATTCAAACGCGATCTACTTGGGAGCGGAGACGGAGGATAGGACGATAAAATGCGCGTGATAGTGTTTGGGGATTCGTGAAAAATTTGTACCTGTTTGATATATTGCAAACTGCGTTTGAGATCGTCGAGTTGTTTCCTTTTCGTGGAAATTCTTCTCTTCGCAGCAAGGATCGGAGCGTTTGCCGAAACTTGGTCATCGTTTTTCTGTTTGCCCGAATCGTCTACGGCCAAATTATCGATTCGTCGTCGTTTGATCGGTAGACGACAGTGAGAAATGCTCGATCGTTTCGGGGTGGCACTTTTCCTGATTCGTACAAAAAAATGGTTATCGAGATGTATCGTCATTTTTGCTCTGAAGGATTTTGCATTTTTTCGGCAACATTATGATACAAAGTTTTGTAAACTAACTGTTGCGGAGATTCGGTAGAAACGATAGTTTTTGGGCTTTCGTTGTTTTTTGCTGATAAAACCGTGGTCAGAGGTGAACGAAACGGTCTATTCGCCGATTTGCTGTTTCTCAGCGGAGTTTTTTTATTGGTTATGTAGTTCTCGCACATTTCAAATCTATTCGTCCACTTCGTTCATCGAATTCACCAAATTATCATCAACCACTTTGCATTTTTTTAAACAAAGTTCTTTTCCCTTCGCTTAATGCACTTCATCGCGTTACTTTTCTTTGATTTTCTAATCGAAACAAAAAACTAGAGTGTTATTGTGACTGTTCGTAAAGTTTGACGCTTTTTCAAAACATTCTCGTTCTCCCTCGTTCTCAAGAAGGGCGCCAACAGACCGAGGTCGCACCGAGATGATGCATGAGACGTACTGTTTGTAGCACTTTTTGAAAAAAGTAAATACGGTAATAGGGAATAATGAAATAATTTATTAACATGGAACATGCTTTGTCGAAATTACAAAGTTTCATGGATTGCCAATCTTTTGCAGTTCCCGGGTCATCGTAATAAAAGGGAATCGCTATTTATTTATGATGTAAGCGTAACCAAAATACACTGCTCGAAGGCTAACAGACGCCTCTATTGTTCTACTGCGCAAGCTCCGGTTCTCTAAATTTTTCCGAAATTCAAAAATCTCTCGAGTGGATTACAATTTTTTAATTCTACAGCTATGGTTGCTTTATCGGTCAAAAAAAGAATCTGGGAATTTGAACAAAGGGTCAAAGAGTTTTAATAATTATTTATTAGCATTTTTGTATTTTTTATTCTCGATAACGATCGGAAGAGGCGCAAGCTCTGGTTCTCTAAATTTTTCCGAAATTCAAAAGTCTCTCGAGCGGATTAGAATTTTTTATTTCCAAAGCTGGTTTTGCTTTATCGGTAAAAAAAAAAATCTGGGAATTTGAAGGAAGGGTCAAAGAGTTTTAATAATTATTTATTAGCATTTTTGGATTTTTTATTCTCGATGACGATCGAAAGAGGCGCAGCTCTGGTTCTGTTAATTTTTCTGAAATTGAAAAATCTCTCGAGCAGATCACAATTTTTTAATTCCACAGCTGGTTGCTTTATCGGTAAAAAAAAAAATCTGGGAATTTGAAGGAAGGATCAGAGAAATTTAATAATTATTTATTAGCATTTGTGGATTTTTTATTCTCGATAACGATCGGAAGAGGCGAACGCTCCCGTTTGGTAAATTCCGTCGAAATTCAAAAGTCTCTTGAGCAGATTACAATTTTTTATTTCCACAGCTGATTGCTTTATCGGTAAAAAAAAAAAAAAAAAAAAGTCGGGGGATCTGAATCAAGGCTTAACGAGTTTAAATAATTGTTTATTAGCATTTGTGGATCTTTTATTGTCGATGACGATCGGAAGAGGCGGAAAGTCTTTCCTGTGACATTGTTTCTTGAGTCCAAATTTCGTTGGATTATACCGATTTTTTGGCCATCTCCTCGGACGTAATGGATTGTAGTACGGATCATATTGAACCGTTGAATTCAAAGTCTCCTGATTTTCCACTACGCTGAATAATTTGTCATCGATCGATTTTTCGACTGCAATTTTTTCAGGGCAGTCTTTTTCAAACGGAGATTTTGGCGCAGTTTCCTGGGCGCCCGTAACCGACTGCTCCGTCGCATCTTTATCGAGTTTCAACGTAACTGGAGGAAACCAGTTACGATGGAACGTTTCTGTTTCTGTTTGGTAAATCGGACGTGAATTTGTTTCCGACGATTCGACGTTGGATTGTTGGACATTATCAACGATTGGGACACTCGTGATTGCATAATTTGCAGAAATTGTCAAAGGCTGGGAATCGATTGTCTGAGTGCTCTTGGAAACGAATTCCTTCTTCGCTCTCGAGCGTTCCTCGCTCGTTAAACTCTCTCTGAGCTCATCAATGAAACAACTATTTTTCATTATCGTCAGGTGAGAAATAAATCACGTGAATAAATTGGTTGAGAAAAAAAAAAGTTGATAAAAAATTGCAGAAGGATGGAGAATACCTGAGTTTCTTCATTTCTTCAGCCTGCTTTATGAGACTTTGCGAGTTCTCAGTTAGTTTACGTTGCAGCATCGACAAGTCTGAATATTTTGGAGAAAAACGTTTTGTCAGGAGAGGAGAATCGCGCTCGGAAGGATTTTGAAAATTCTTTCCAGTTTCCTTGCCATTAACGGACTTTCCCTCAGCTCTGGTTTTGTTTTCAACTTTTCGGACCTTTTCTTGCGGCCCTTCTGCTAACGAATGAGTTCGATTTACCAGCTCGGTTCTAATATGGACCAATCGTCTTTCAGATTCTCCAGTGTTCGTTAAAATCTGGAGTCCCTTCGTTACTTTCTTTTCAGGAAGTAACGAAGGGACTCCAGATTTCGTGTCAACGCCTCCAATGTTGTTGTTTATGTTTTCTTTGAAATTTTGCATCGCAGGAGCCTGACCGAGCGGTAAACGAAATACTGGCAATTTCAAAACCTCCTGAGTAACGATTTTTGGCTTTTTTTTTGGCACTTCCATGGCGATCTCCATTGCTCCATCATTTTTGTCTCGTTTCAGCGTCATTCCCAAGGCTCCCATTCGTTCTAAGCGCTGAATCGGTTCGAGCAATGGATTTACCATCGAGACTACTTTCTCAGGGTTGGTTGCTTTGCTGATAGTTTGTGAGGATGGCTTCAAGATCGATACCTGGAATCGGTCGTTAAAACGTCGAAATTTATTCAGTTGTTAGACTTTTTCTCGAGAAATTGCATGAGAGTGTATTTTAAATAATAAATTACAGTTATTGCGATGGAAAGGTTCGTAACGTGGTAGCTTTGCTAGTTTCTGATGCACAGACACAAGAATCTATTGAAAAATTCGATATTTTCAATTTTTTGAAAGACTTGAAGCTGCTTCAATTTCAATAATCAAAATGCAACGAAAACTCATCATTTCCTATGGCAGAGCACAAAATTTTCATACATTATTGGTCAACGATATTTGGAGAATCTTTTTTGCCATTCAAAAACTGAATTCACCGGAAAAATGAGATAAAAAATATATTTTTCTTTGTATTCCAACGATTCGAACTTCAGAATCATTTTGATTTTCATTAGTTTAGCAGCAAGTAGGAGTTGACAATGTGGAACTGAATTCTGTTTTGTTTTCAAGGTCAACAACTCCTTTCAACTTGTTTTCAAAATGGGCTTGAGTAACCGATACTTTTCATATAACGATAGAGCGATGATTGCCCTAAAAATGTACGTATAAAAATATTCATAAATTCATCATATTTATAAATTTGAAATAATTTGTATTTTTATTTGTAAAATTTATAATTCATTTATCGTTGTATTCACATGTTTATATTTTTTTATAAATATTTTAAAATATTTATAAATTGATATTTATTATAAATATTTATTGAATACTCATTTATAATTATTCGGAAAAATTAATAAATTAATATTCATTATAATTATTTAAATATTTAGGTATAAAAATATTCATAAATTCATCATATTTATAAATTTGAAATTTATTTTTATTTTTATTTGTATTTGAAATATTTTTATTTGTAAATTTTTATAATTAATTTATAATTGTATTCACACGTTTATATTTACTTATAAATATTTTGAAATATTTATAAATCAATATTTATTACAAATATTTTAAAATATTTATAAATTAATATTTATTATAAATATTTATAGAATATTTAAATATTTGCGGATAAAAATATGTAAATATGAAGACTGAATACAACAAATGCGACACAGAATGCTAGGGATAATCCATGAAAAACAAAAGAAAAGCTTACTTGCGGCTGCTCCTTTGAGGATTCATCAAATTTCGATGGAATTCCGATTTTCCTTGTACTTTCGATTAAATTTTTGTCCACAAGTCTAAGCACTTGGTCGATGATAGTTTGAGATAATTCTGGCAAGATGCCAATTTCAAAAGATAATCGACTGATTCCCGAAGAGGAAAGAATCGTGGAACGTTCGTGATGAGGCTGCTGGATCTTGTCCTGGTCTTTATTCTGGGATGATAATTGGCCAAGCGATTTTTCGTGTTCGATAGATTTTTCAGGATATTGCGATGCATTTTTTCCATCGTCAGGGTGATTTGTCGGTTTCCACTGAAAATTTTCGTTTCTTTCGTGCTGATTTTTTGTCGAATCGATTCCTTTGTTGTCGAGTTTGACATTTTCCTCTATTTTATTAAATGATTCCCGATGGAATGATAAATAATTGATTCCCGCTGTCACGTCGTTTTCAATGACATTGTCATTGAATATCTGGGTATCGGGTGACAAACTCGAGGAGAAATTTTCAAACGCATTTGCCTGGGTTTCCAATACGCAAAGAGTACAAAGACTGGCCGCGTCCGTTTGGCACATTTTCGCATTCACACAATTCTCCAGACTCATTTTTAATCGTTGTCTGTTTTGGAAAACTCTGTTGCAACGGAGAGACGAAAGTAAAAAGTAAACAAAATCGCTGCGCCACGAGCAGACGAATGTTTTGATTCGAATCTTCCACGAGCGACGCACGCGAGGGACGCGAAACTTTCGAGGCTATATGTATAGATATACCAGAAACAACAATACCGTACGAGTTTTGTTGGAAGCTCGATGAAACGTAAAACAGATGGCGCGACAATGCAATTTTTCGAGCGGATTAATGTAACAAGTGTGCTTGCTATCTCCGTATCCTTTCCTCTCAGGCAAAAACTACCGGAACTCCTATTTCTCATCCACTCGCTCGAAGATCGATTTAATAGTATTTGATATCCGCGATCGAATGAAAAGCGCGATTACACCGCACCTTCTACTTTCCTTAGCTCGTAGATCTCGTGCCCTTTTCCGTCCCGAATCTTTTAAAACTCGCCGAACAAATTCCCAATCGAATTCGCGAGTGGAGCCAAGATTCGTGAACTTGAAAAGAGTTACAAAGTTGTGTGCGTGTGTGTGTGTGTGTGTGTGTGTGTGTGTGTGTGTATGGAATAACTGGGATTGGCACACACGAGAGTTGGAAAAATGTCAGGTCGCTGGCGCGGCTTCGGTTGACAATTACCGAGACGCTCTTCTTGGAGGAATCATCGTTATTTTTTCGGCTCCCCAGGCTTCAATGATAAACCATAAACTATCGATTCGCAGGTGCTGTCAATTATAATAATCGCGTCATGGCATCCCGCAGGTGAGATATATATTCTTTATGTTTTTTTTTTTTTATTCTACTCGATCTTCTCGCTGCACGATGTCTAAAAGAGGAAAGAAAAAAAACACATCCCCTCTCCTGCGTACCTCTCGACACCCCACCCATGTGTACAATTATCATAACTCGGAAACTTGTCCGCGTTTAGTAGATTCACCTCGCTCATTCGCAACGGACGACACACCTATCGCGTTCCTTTTTTTTTCTATACGCCGCAATTCCCGCGAGTTTGAAAACCCACTGTTTACAATCCTCGAAATATACCGCTGTACGCATTTTGTTTGTATATACAAATTGGAACAGTTTTGCTTTTATTAAGGACGTTGTATGCAAAATTTACTATCGATAGAATTCCTTTGGATTTGCACCACACAAAGAAAATAGTGTTTTCTAATAGCTCGCGCAATTTTAAGAGGTTTTAACATGTAGAAGTCGAAATATTCATTTATAAAAATCACAATTCTCAGTAGTTTCTCATAAAGAGCGTGTGTTAAAAGTTGCAATTTTCAACATTAAATATTTCGATTTCTAAATGGTGAAGCATCTTCAAACTTTGCATGAACTTTTATGTAACATCGGAGAAGCTTTATTTAGTTTTTCAAGGAAATCGGTCGTTAAATTTTTTCGAAATTTTGTTTATTATATAACAAATAGAGATTACCTCGGAAAATTTTGGATTTAGAGTATGTTGTTCTTTAGTCAATTCGTAACAACTTTTTCTAATGAACTTGGGCTCGGAAACCATTTTGTATGTAAGAAAAACTGAAAACTAAAATTTAGATTTGACCGTCGCCGTTCAACGTCCTTAACGGAATAACGATCGCTCTGAAAAAAAGAGTTTCGAATGAGACTTGTTGTCCATGTTTGGAATCGACTCATCAAATTCCACGATAGAAGAGTAGGCTCCCAGGAATTTACCAAGGGTGTGGCTTACACTGTCAATCTCTTTTGTTTAATTTTCCCACCGATTTCCATTAGTTTGAATTTGTAAAAAGTTTGCAATCCAAAGCAATAGTCACACATGTCTTTTTTATAGGGACCAATCAAAAATTTCATATTTATCGTGATAAAAAAGCAATTTCTACAAATTTGAGAAGAAAAAGTTGGCCAAGAAAATTCCTTAGCACATTCCTCAGAGCCGTGACCAAATTTTTCTAGAACCATGAATTTTTCCACATTCCGGAGCAATTTTCTGAAATGGAATTTAATTTGGGATTCCAAAAATATTTCAATCGTTTTCATACTTTTTTAAGAAGAAAAAGAAAAGAATTTTCAAGTCCCGTAGCACTCGAGCGTTTATATTTACTTTTATGCATTTTTCCTCTTTTCTTGAAACCTTTTTTTTTTATAGCTTAGATGTAACGTAAACGTGATAAAGAAGAAATTTCTACAAATTTGAGAAAAAAAAGTTGGCCGAGAAAATTCCTTAGCACATTCCTCAGAGCTGTGACCAAATTTTTCTAAAACCATGAATTTTTCTACATTCCGGAGCAATTTTTCGAAATGGAATTAAATTTGAGATTCCAAAAATATTTCAATTTAAGAAGAAAAAGAAAAGAATTTTCAAGTCCCATAGCACTCGAGCGTTTATATTTACTTTTATGCATTTTTCCTCTTTTCTTGAAACCTTTTTTTTTCATAGCTTAGATGTAACGTAAACGAATATTTCTATCACAGATGGTTTCATCCCAACATATCAGGTATAGAGGCAGAGCGACTTTTGATGGAACGTGGTTACGACAGTTCGTTTTTGGCGCGTCCGAGTTCATCCAATCCTGGTGACTTTACGCTGTCCGTCAGGTGAGAGAAAGACGGAGAAAGGCGCCCACGAGTAGCTGCTCCGATGGTTAATCGAGGTAAAACAAAAAAAAAGTGAAATAATAAGAATCGTTGTGTTTACAGACGAAACAGCGAAGTAACTCATATAAAGATTCAGAACACGGGCGACTTTTACGATCTTTATGGAGGTGAAAAGTTTGCCACGCTTTCGGAGCTCGTCCAATTTTACATGGAGAATGGTGGACAGTTGAGAGAGAAAAATGGGGAAGTTATAGAGCTCAAGTATCCTCTGAACTGTGCTGATCCAACGACCGAAAGGTGGTTCCATGGACATTTGTCCGCCAAGGAAGCTGAGAGTCTGATGCTCGAACGTGGAAAGAACGGATCGTTTCTCGTGCGAGAATCCCAAAGCAAACCCGGAGACTTTGTTTTGTCCGTCAGGACCGACGATCGCGTTACTCACGTCATGATACGCTCTCAGGTTCGAAAAGAATCGATCCTTTTCCTTCGAATATCTCACGGATGAGTAACTAACAGATCGCGTTTTTTTGCAGGCCGAAAGATCGGTCGGATTTCAGGATCTGAAATACGACGTCGGTGGTGGCGAAAAGTTCGACAGCCTGAGCGATCTCATTGAGCACTACAAAAGAAATCCCATGGTTGAGACGAGTGGGAGCGTTGTACATCTGAGGTGCGTTTTTAAAGAAACTCAAGATGCCAATTTTTCGGGGATATTGAAGTTTGCATCGTTGCAATGCAACGAAAAATATATTTTTTATTCATTATTTTGATAATTAATGGACTCGTTGCAATTTTTCTAGTAAATTTACTTTTCGAATAGCAAAGAAGACTTTCTCGTTATTGTCGACAAACACTGCATGAAAAATTTGTGCGATGCGATAAAAAATAATGAGTTTTCGTTGCATTTCAACGATGCAAACTTCAAAATCGTATTTTTCATGTTTTTTGTTCAATTTCAAAAACCCTGACAATTTTCAAAACGATTTTGTGTTTCGATCCTGACGAAATATCGAATAAGAATCTTGAGCTCTGCTCCAGAAAAACGGAATTTCGTTCGATTACAACGATGCAAACTTGAACATCGTCGTTTTTCTCGAAGCCAATTCGTGTCAGCGAATCTCCGAGCAGATCCAAAGCTCGTAAGATGGAGGAGATTGAAAAATTTGGCATTATTTCAGACAACCGTTCAATGCGACGCGTATAAACGCAAGTGGGATAGAAAGTCGAGTGAAACAATTGCACAAGGAAAACGGTTGTTCAAACGGTTGGCTGTGTTGGAACGGAGCAGCGGCTGACAGCGAGACGACCGCTGGCCGCGCCAAAGGAAAGGCTGGATTTTGGGAAGAATTCGAATCTCTCCAGCAGCTCGAATGCCGTCATTTGTTCTCGAGGAAAGAGGGTCTCAGGACGGAAAATCGAGCAAAGAATCGTTACAAAAACATATTACCCTGTGAGTTGTGCAAATTATCAATTGTCGTTGTTTCTGGATCTTTGGATACGATCATACAGGCGACAATGACGAGCCTTTTCTTTATTTATTCAATTCAGTCGACCACACGAGAGTACGGTTGAAAGATGTGGATCTCAACGTTCCTGGGGCCGATTACATTAATGCTAATTATATTAAAGTGAGTTAATATAATTGTAGAAAATTTGCTGGTACGATAAACAAAAACCAGTTTATCATTGAAAAATGCTTGGAAAAAATTATTGGAAAAAAATATTTTAAAAAACGTGCAATTACGCTTGATGGTTTAGAACGAAGAAGGGGAAGGTACGTGTACGGGCGTCACCGCTTCCGGGGACACTTGTATATTCAACAAATGCTACATAGCGACCCAAGGTTGTCTGCCTTATACGATTAAAGACTTTTGGCACATGGTTTACCAGGAGAATACTCAGGTTATTGTCATGACCACCAAAGAGATGGAAAGAGGAAAGGTGAGTCTCGTGAATTATTAAAAATGAAGAAACGAAATGTCTAAACCGCGCTAATTCTAATGTAACAATGAGTTTTCTCGTTTGAAACTGAAATACTTGAATTTTATTCTCGTCTCGTAGAACAAGTGTGCACGCTACTGGCCGGAGGAGGGAGAAGTCGGCGAGTATGGTGGCGAATGGAAAGTACGCGCACTCGGCCGCACTTCCACGGCCGATTATACTTTGCGGGAATTTATCCTTCAAGGAAAAAAACCACAGTTCTCGGAACCTCGACGGATTTATCACTATCATTTCCAAGTAATATTATTCATCATTATTTCTATAATTTGTTTCTTTACCACGATCAATACAAACCGTTGAAACATTCCGAGGAAATTCAGGCTCAAAAATCCGTTGTCCACTAGAATTTGAAAATGGTCGAACAAATTCTGTTTCTTATTAATTATCCACGATCAATACAAACCGTTAAAATATTCCGAGGAAATTCGGGCTCAAAAATCCGTTGTCCACTAGAATTTGAAAATGATCGAATAAATTCTGTTTCTTATTAATTATCCACGATCTTTTGTGTGAAAATATGCAAAAAGGACAATGCGCTACGTAATTTTCATCCTGGCGAGTCAAATAAATTAACGGGTCGAGCCCGATGCTCAATAGCATGAAAATTCCAATGGTAACCATAAAAACGGATTTGATGAAAGTTTGAATCGAATCCAAAAATTTCTTTGAAAGAAAAATCCTTTAGAAATAAAATGTTAAAAAAAAACTTGAATTTTTATAAAATATTAAGCAACATTGTCGAATTTTCAATAGGCTTGGCCAGACCACGGGGTTCCAGCGGATCCGGGTTGTGTTTTAAATTTCCTCCATGACGTAAATGCGCGACAAGAATCAATAGCCGCTGCTGCAAGTCCAGGCGGATCAACAAATCAGTCGCCCACTGCTGTTGGCCCAATTCTCGTGCACTGTAGCGCCGGCATTGGAAGAACCGGGACTTTTATAGTCATCGATATGATTCTAGATCAAATAAAACGCCATGGTAAACTCATTTCTTTGTCTTTTTTCCAAAAACGACACGCCATTTTTATTTTAATCAACGGAAATGCTTGTTTTCAGGACTCGATTGCGAAATCGATATTCAACGGACGATTCAACGCGTTCGTTCGCAACGCTCCGGTATGGTGCAGACTGAGGCACAATATAAATTTGTTTATCTTGCTGTTTTGCACTACATCGATACTGTATCTCAGCGAAGGCTCGCCGAACAGGTGAGGCTTTTCGAAAATACCTTCTAATTTGGCAAGCACACTAAAAAAAAAAAAAAAAAAAAATACAGCATAATTATTGATCGATGTAAAAATCTCGATCAATTGTCAGTTCGAGCGCGATAGAAACTTTTCCTTCAGTCGTGTCGACGATGTTGAAGTTGGCGAAGTTTCAATGCAACGAAGCCTTATTATTTTTTAACGTATTACTCAAATCCGCAAATCCGTGTTTGTTGATTTTTAACGCACTGGAAATGAAATTAATTTAACGTGTTACTATCACAAAACGACTTTATTTAGGGATCTTTCAAAATTTAGTATAAACGTTCTTGGCACCAAAACTAACAGTTTTCTCCTATGAAGAAAAATTTTCTGACGTTTCGAATTTGCGATATTTAATTTGCCATTTTTTATTTTCCCATCTAAACGAGTGTAAATTGAAATCGAATTTATGTTATTTTTTTCTTGCAACTTTTTAACGAAACGTGACTGCAATTTACACGCGTTTAGATGGGAAAAATGAAAAATTAAATATCTCAAATTTTAAACGTCAGAAATTTTTTCTTCATCGGAGAAAACTGTTAGTTTTGGTGCCAGGAACGTTTATGCAAAATTTTGAAAGAACCATAAAGTCGTTTCGTGATAGTAATACCTTAAAGTAAAGCACAAAATTTCCATACAGTATTTATCAACGATAATGAGACGGTCTCCTTTGCCATTCGAAAACTAAATTTATTAGAAAAATTGGAACGAATGCATTAATTATCAAAATAATGAATAAAAAATATATTTTTCGTTGTATTCCAACGATGCAAACTTCAGTATCATCTCGTATCGTTGATCAAACGTAATTTTGAACCGTACCCGGCCAACGGTTCAATAATCAGTCGAGCAGACCGTGGTTTTTATCCTTTGCATAGAATTCTCCACAAAAGCAACAACTGGGCCTACTCATTGCTCATGAAATCGTACTTTAGAATGAAACCACGAAGAATATTCGAAACGAAATGTCAATGAGTAAAACTACGAACGCAAGATTCGTTTCTAAAGAAAAATTATTCCAACTGACCGAGTGGAGGGAAAAACCAAAAATTTTCTTTGTTTTTGTATTTCTCTTATTTTTCTGTTAAAAAAAAAGGTTCGAAATTTCGGCGATACTAAAAAAACGGTTGGAATGAATTTCTAAAGCATCGAGAACTCAGGTTTGTCGTGAAAATTCTTTTGATCGTCGGGCTCGGCACGTTTTATAAATAAAAACTTGATTACTCGGTGGTTAATGAACTATCTTTGAGTTGGAAAATAACAAAGTGGGTTGAAAAGGGATGCCGAGTTGCGTGAATATCGACGGAGTAACAAAGGATGGAAAGTGGTTGAATGGAAAGGAGAACAGCTGAGTGCCGAGTTCACGCGCGAGGGAAGATTGATAGAAATAGAGCGAAAGCATAATATTGGTCTTTGGCGTATGGAAAAGCTAAAGTTGAACGTTTCCATCTCGACATTATTTGCTTGCCGTACCACAAAGTTAACAATGAACGTAGTTATTGATTTTTCATGGGTGAAGAAAAACGGAGATACGTGTCACACGTTTTTCCGGCTTCGTGATTCTGTCCGATGAAAACGTTGACAACTTTTATGAATGAATGGATATCATCAACCCTCTGCGGATCATATGATTTTTTATGGCACTCCGGATCATGTGGGTCGGAGAGAGAAAAGAATCTGAAAAAATTCTGGAATTCTCTCCATTTTTATTACTCCAGTTGTATTTTCAAATAAAACGTTTTAAAAAACGAGATTTACGAAAAAAATTGTCGCTTGAGTCGAAAAAGATCCATATGATCTTTTGCCCCGCTACTTCTTCGTTAACGATTCCGTTAAGGAATGTGCATTGCGAAACTTCAATCAAGGACGTTGTATCACGACGGTCGAATCTAAATTTTTGTTTTCACTTTTTCTTACATACAAAATGGTTTGCGAGCTTCAGTTCATTCAAAAAAAGTTGTTACAAATTGACTAAAGAACAACAGACTCTAAATCCAAGATTCTCCGAGGTAATCTGTGTTTGTTACATAATAAACAAAATTTCGAAAAAATTTTACGATCGATTTTTTTGAAAAACTAAATAAAGTTTCTTCGATGTTACATAAAAGTGTATGCAAATTTTTAAGAGGCTTCACCATTTAGAAATGGAAATATTTAATGTTGAAAATTGCAACTTGTAACACACTCTCTTATGAGAAACTACTTGAAATTGTGATTTTTATAAATAAATATCACGACTTGTGCATGGTGGAAGCTCTTAAAATTGCGCGAGCTATTAGACATCACTATTCTCTTTGTGTGGTGCAAATTTAAAGGAATTCTATCGATAGAAAATTTTGCATACAACGTCCTTAACAAAACAATATTTCCCAAAAAAAAGTTGTCGCTTGAGTCGAAATAGACTTAATTATTAATTAATCTCCCGCTCCTTCCTCGCTAATGACTCCGTAAAAGAATGTGCGTTGCAAAACTTCGATGAGTCGACAATAAAGCGACGAAGGAATATTATTCTGATTACCGCAAGAGTTACCGAACGTTACAATTCGTTAAGAATTTCGTGGATTTCGCAAGATGGAAGGAATTTCGGTTTCGCAAGATCGGCTCGTTGATCGACAGTCACAGTCGTTGATTCTATATATAAACTTATATTTTTAGTTTATTTTTAATATTTAGAATAAAAGGCTCGGCCTTAACAATCCTTTCGAAAACGAACGTTTTTGGATCTTCTTTTCGAATGTGTTTCAGAAATCTCTTCAATTGGGTCGTGAATACACAAACATTCGTTACAAGAGTGAGAATGCGGCGTTAAGCGGAAGTGGGATTGGAGAAACGTCGAGCGTGACGGCAACTCCAACGTCCCTGATAGCTCCAGTGAATTTTGCATCAACAGGCAGCCTGAGGCCGAAGTAACAATCACAAATAAAATAACAATTGGTACAGGCGAGCAGATTCCGGTCTATGGGTTGTCACTGGGCCACATGGGGGTGTTGACACGGGCCAGGAAAGCGCAAAACAGCTGGAAGAGAAGCCGTGCCCATGGCTATCGTTGATTGGGTGCAAAAAATATAAATTTCAAGAGGAGAAAAAAAAGAAAAATGTATATTTATCGATAGGCAATGGCGACGGCGATGAATGAAGCTGCGAAATGGGACTCGAGGTGAAAAGAAAAGGATCAAGCGCATCTTTCGGCAATGCTGTTAAGCCAGAGCCGCAATCTTGTCCCGAAATTTGTAAAATCTGTAAAATTTTAGTAGTGCCTCGTACTTTTCGAACGTTAAATCTTCGGGAACTGATCTATACATAGATGAATATATTTTTTTTTTCGATTTTCCCGGCACTACTCATCCGCGGCTGTCCACATGAGAAACATGACATAATGAGCGAGTACTTGAATTCATTTTATGCCTGATAACGTGCGCCGACAGGCTTTTTGTGTCTGGCGTATTTTCTCCAACGCCCAATCATTTCGATATACATATAGATAATTATTTTGTTTGGTTAAAGATTAATTAACAGGAGAGAGACTCCGAAAGCTTCGCTTTGCCTCACGAATTGTAAGTTTTATAGTAAACTTTGTCGACTATTACGATCGGTTCTGAGTTGTGATTGAAAAACTGTACAAAAATTAATTTCGAATGGTAGGGAGATCGATCCGCGTTTTTTGTATCGCAACCTCCAACTTTTTATTCTTTTCTATACAATTTTTCTATGAATTTTTGTTTTTTCTTATCCTTTTTCTTCTTCTTGCTTTCGAGATGAACGAGCCACGTGATACTTTGTGTATTTGGAGACTCCTAACAGAACGCTGGGCCGGATATGCATTAATAAAAAGCCTCGTCGAATTTCATGAGACCGCTGTGCCGGGTATCTTTACAACTGTGTATGTATCGCACTCGATAAGTTTCATTCTTGTAAACGTTGACATTTTGCCTTTAAAGTAAACAAACGAAAAAAAAAAAACAAAAACAAAGTGGTCTATCGCGATACAGCATTGTTTACATTCGCGGGAGACTTCTCGAGGCTCAGCCCTCCTTCGAGTTTCCTGTATTAATGTCACGAGATATTCAAAACACGTGATATATTTTTCAATCATATATATAGATAGATATTCACGTCAGAGGTCAAGTAGTGATGAATCCCAGCCAGAGATTTTTCTCCAGATTATTTCGAACCTGAAACGTCACTTGGGGTTTTTTTTTGAAAATTAAACATTTTTTTTTGTAATCTTAATCTTTGAGGATCAATGACTCGGAACTCTTGTCCAAAAATTTCGGAGGAACACGATCTTTGCAGTTTGTAAATGGACAATGGCTCGAAAAAGTTTAGCCCTCTTTGGAACTCGACAAACGTTCATTTTAACCAATGCATCGAAAAGCAGAAACTCGTTTTGGAAAAAAAAAAATTGATCAGAAGTTCTCGTTTACGTGGAATGAATTTTTACTCAATATTGAAAATAGCAAGATCGAATTTTTCAAATAGCACCTCCGGAAAGAGTCGTCCAAACGTTTTGTGAATCCTTTTTCAAGAATTTCAAGAAAAAAAAAATGAGATTCTTAAGGAATAACGTGATCACGACAAACATGTGAGTTATTCTCATTACTAGAAAATGGCACGAGAATTTATGGAAGTCGTTGATCAAAGTTGCTAAGAATTTAAAGCCCCAAGGGTCCTGTGGACCCGATGCACCTTTTTTTTCCACTACAGGGCAACTCTAGAAGCTTTTCTTTTCGGATTGAGGGTTTGAAATTTTTCGATGGAATGAATCTTCGGTAAAAACGCATCAACTAAAAATACCACATCCTGGAGTATTTACTAATTGACTTGTGATAGAAATACGATACGTAATATACTAGAGAGAAAAAGTTTATGTATTTGAAAGGCGCGATGAATGCAATTGTGATAATGTTTTTAAAAATGAGATTTTTTAAATTGTAAAACTTTAAGTTAAAACTCTGATGAATGGGTAGGAAGTGTAATAGAAATAAATTTGGGGACACGTTTTCGTTCCCGACGAGGTTCTCTTCGAGGAGCCGTTTTCAGTGCTCGAATCGTTTCTCTTCGCTTTAGTCGATTCCGAGTCTCGTTTTTTCTTCGGATAAGTGAAAAATCTTGTTATTTCGTCGAGTTCCTCTTTTGGGAATACACAAGAAATATATATTAAACGTGAAATGCTTATTATGAATATTAGACGAATCGCAATGAATACCTGATTCAGGAGATTTAACGTTTTAAGGACGAGTTTGGTGGAAATATCGGCCACTAGTTTGGTCGGGCACTCTACATTAAAAATTCATTCATAATATGCACAAATTTCGTGTAAAATAAAAGGTCGATTTCAACGTAAAAATTCCCGTCCTTAAAAGGTTAAGTCACGAGAAAGTAGAGATTTGGAAAAAGTGAGAGAAAATAAATATGAAAAAAGGGCGTATATTGAATTCCTCTCGTTCTGTCAGGCATAATACCGAGGAATCGTATCGTTGAACCGATTGCAAGTTTTAACAACCGCACAGGATATTTCATCCGCACGTTTGGCTCGGCGAGACATTTTGTAGAGTTTGTTTCGCGTGACAAACACACACACACACACATATTTATGGAAAAAGCCTGACTATATTTAGGGAGAAAAATAAAAAGAATCTTTTTGTGTAAATTGTCATTTTTTTCACATGTTGTTTTATTATCTTCGCATTCTCCGCTTTAGTCATAACTATGATGCATGTGGAACGATTCTATGTCTTGCTTATTAAATTGGTGTTCATGTTTGTCGAATGCTCCGTCGTTAACGTGATTAGATGGACTTATAGGTCGTCGGTTAGTTCGAGAAAGTGAAAAAAAAACGAGAGGAAATAACTTACAAACTATATTGGTTGTATTCTAAATTCTTGTATGTAACACCGAGTATCATTTGACGATCTTAACTCTATTGTGGAATACTTTTTCGAGAGGCTTCACTTCGCCGAATCTGGCTTTTCGTTTTTCTATTCGCGCCTCGCTCTCAGCCTTCTCCAAAATGCTTGATGCTGTCACGCCAAAACGTTCCGAACGCTTCTTCAAAACTTCGTAACTCACGTGCTAATTAATGAAACATAAAAATTCATTAATTATTTTATTCATCATATTATTCATATCAATGTTTATATAATAATACGTGACGATTGCGTTTTATGATGGCGGATAAAATGTAATAATTCCAAGTCGAAAAGAACATAGTTCAGAACTGAGATATATTGAGAATATTAATTGATAGTGCACGGAGTGCACGGAGATGGCGATGAATTCGAGAATGTTGAGTCCCAAATCGCAAATAACAAGAAGACTCTGAAAATTTGGTATGTTTCTGCATGAAGTATTTAAGAGATCGTGTAAAAATTTCACGACGATTAGGAAGCTCGTTATTGAACAGTCAACATTAATAAATTAAATGTATTTTTATGAAAATTGGTATAACTTTGCGATAAGATTTTTTTCTGACCTCTTAATTTTTAAATATATACAATACACTGAGAGCAACGGAAACAAAACGAAGTTTATTGATAAATATTTTGTGTATCTGTTTAAAAAATTCTTCATAAAAAAATGTTAATTTTTGAAGAAAGAACTTCCTAATCGTAGTGTAATTTTTACACGACCTCTTAAATACTTTATACAAAAAGATACTAAATTTTCAGAATTTTCTCATCATTTTTTATTTCAACCCTTAAGGTGATTAAAGTAACGATGATAGAATTATTAAAATTTGGTATGTTTTTACATGAAGTATTCGCGAGGTCCTGTACAAATTTCACGACGATTAAGAAGCTATTTATTGAACAAGTAACATTAACAATCTTCATAGGTTCTCAACATCCTTAAGAGTCGAGGATTCAAATAAAGGAGAATTATTTGGTGAAGTGGTAGTGCGGAGACGAAGCGGGGAAGAAGTTGAGGCTCGTGAGACAAAAGAGAAGCTGAGGAATGTCGCGATGAGATAAGGATACTGAGAATGGGAATGATTGGACCGGATGCAAGGTATCGGGTATGACTATGGGAGAGAGAGTTGATATACAGGATGATACCGTCACAAATATAATATTTAATATATTATATTATTATCATAATATATTATGTAATAATATATAATTATTTTGATTAATTATTATATTATCACGCAATTATTTCGATTGCTAATTGTGATTAATTAATTATTATAATTATTTGGTGATATTTACCACAGGTGTTTTCACGGATGATGAAGATTTGCTGCTTGAATTGTTTGCATTGAATCTGGCAGACCTGGCTTCTTTTTTGGCAGCCTCAGAAAGCGGCATTCCAAATTTCTTGGCTCTCATTTCGAGCCGCTCTTTCACTCCCAGTTCAGACAACTTGATAACTTTCTTTTCTGGCTGAGAATCACTCGCAGCTTTTTCTTCTTTGTCCTCGTCCTTTGTTTGATCGATCTTTACTTCTTCGATTATTGGATTGCGATTCAGCACTATTTTCTTGGCGCTTCCGGAATTACTCTCCGTTGATAATTTTCGCTTCTCACCGATTTCTTGAGAATCTGGCTTGTTGGACAGTTCCTCTATTTCTTCGTCCTTGTGGGACAAAATAATGGAAAGATAAGTCTCACGCGCAATCTCAAACTTTGCGCTTTTATTAACGCGTTAGCTTACCCCGAGAACTGCGTCCTCGTCAAGTATTTCGTCATTCGTTTCATCCAGAGACAGAGCAGAGTCTGAAATTGACAAAACCCAAAAAGTTGTAAAAAAAAAAATGACAAAGTTGTTGATTTTTTTGATTTTATGCGTTAAGAAAACTTCGAAAATTGACGAGTAATCGTTTTTTCGTGAATGGAGAGAATTTTTTGATTTTTTAAAACTTGAAACTCGTGCTCTAGGTTTTGGATAAACTCGAAAAATAACTTTTGGTTAATGGATAAAAGAATCGCGTATTTGTTGATTGGATACAAGAGTAAAGTTTTTTTTTTTTTTCGAGAGCTCGAACGTACCTCCGTGTAGAGCTAGTTGAAGCCTCTCCACGAGTTCATTTTTGTTTCCAGTGATCGGTAAGCCCCGCTGCTTCAATTCGATCCTCAAATCGGCAACCTGCCAATATCGTTTTCTCGTTAGTAAACACGAAGGGGTATTGATAAGTGAAGGAAAAAATGAAAGTCGTAACAAGTGGGCAATGATGATAATTGAATTGGAGGTTAGGGCAAGCCGGAACGACGGGTTCGTCGGAATAGTCGATACCGCGAAAGTGATTCCGAAATGCACTCACTTTCATTTTCGAGAGCTCGCTGAGCCCTTTTTCGTACGATGAATCTGCCATTGCACGGGCAGTTGATGCTTTGATGTATTATTTTTTTAAATTGCAGAACGTACACACAAACGACCTGTCCTACTGTGAGTTTGGAATGCTATGAGTCTATGAGCTGAGCTCCTGCTCCATTCATCGAATCAGGTTGCAGAGTACACCCACTTTCATACAAAGAAAAAAGCGACGCGCGGCTGGTGGTCGAATTGCCAACTAACGTACACACGGCAGCAAAATGCGCATGGAGTTAAACAGAAGGCTAGAAGCTCGTGCAACTGATGGTAAGATGACAGGAATTGCATGAACACACGCGCGCACGTAAAAGCTCAAAAATATAAACATATTATGAAAACGAAAACAGAAATCTCGTTATATACGTTTTTAACGTTATTTAGGATTCTTTCAAAATTTTCTATAAACGTTCTTGGCACCAAATCTAACAGTTTTCTCTTCTGAAGAAAAATTTTCTGACGTTTAGAACTTGAGAGATTTACGCGTGTAAATTGAAGTATTCTTTTGCTTTTTTCTTGCAACTTTTTATCGAAAAACGTGACTTCAGTTTACACGCGTTTAGATGGGAAAAATAAAAAAAATTGGAACTTAAATATCTCAAAATCTAAACGTGAGAAAATTCTAATAAGGCTCAAGGCATAAAGACGTGATTTTAAGACGTCATTTACGATATCTTGGAAATATCACGACCAAAGTTTTTCACAACGATCGATCTCGAGTTTATCTCACACACTCAAATATTCTTACACCCGATACTTATTCGAGGTGAATCGGTTTTATCAATATAATTTCTAGTTTTTCGGAAAATGCCAAAATGCGAAAATTTCGACAGTTTTAGCGACCAATTCGGATTCGGATTAAATTATTTTTTAATCTAATCCGAAAAAATTTCAAGAATATATATATGTATTTTTTTTACATACTGCGTTGTCCCCGGAATGCAATTTTAATCGAATAATCACATTGCGGACGGTGAATGAAAATGAATTTTGCTCTCTTTTCAATTTTTGAAAAAACGAATTCTTTTACACGAATTTTCATAGACGTTTATTTCAATAATATAACTATACATGAGCCTGTCGATAATTTATTTACAAACTTTATGGTACAAGTGTTTTTTTTTTTTTTCACCGGGATCCCGTTCCTAAATTTTATAAAACGACAATCATTTTTTTTTCAGGAGCCTTAGACCCATGACCTAAAAAAAATTTGACGTCAAGGATCGTTCCAATTAATTCTGCTTCGAATAAAAAACGCGATTACTCTAGTTGCAAAAATCTTCACTTTCAATCGTAAATATGAGCTCGATTATCAGATCTTAGAATTCGTCCGGAATTTTGAAACGTCGAAACGAAGGCTCGTTGATGTAGAAAAAGTTTCTAACGATTTTAATTTTTATAATTTCAGTATTTTCCTCTCGAGAATCCAGCTTTCGTGTACGGAAAAATCTGCATGAAGTTGTGACGATCGTTCACACCAGTAAAAACAATCGGTAATTATTGAGAATCGAAAAAAAAAACTCCCAATTTTATACAGAAATGAATTCCAGGCTCGATGGTTCGACGATTAGCCTAAAGAATCTCCTTGAGATTTCGAAAGTTACGGAAATAACTTTTCAACACATAAACCAGTCTCTTTGAGTTCAGGATTTAAAAATTTCATGCTCGAAAAGTTATTTTATTTGAAAGTACAAAAAATACAAAAAATAATATTCGGTACTAAAAATCATAAGTCTACGTGGAAATTCGTGGAACTGCAGAAATTTTCAAAATGTACATTTGAGAGATTTAAAAAAAAATGAAAATATAAAGCAACGGCTGGATATTTCGTTTTCGTTTCTACTCGTGAAAAAATATTGCTTCGCATATTTGCATATCAGCATATTTGAGGATCCTGATTCATTGCTCGGACGATGGAGGGAAAAAATTGAGAAAGTAAAGGAGAAAATGTAGAAAAACAACAAAATTATTATTTTTTTACCACTTTTTTCCTGTAGCATGAAATTTCCTTCCTTTTATTCAAAAAAATTAATCTAAATCATTATCGGCTTCCAGTGATCCCGTTAAGTCGTCGGTTAAACGTTCAGAACGTTTCGGGAATGAGAATGTTTTTCTTGGACCGTAAAGTATCCCTCGTTCTACCGGACGTGATCGATGCTCGATTAACAAATCCTTCCATTGCTCGTTTCCCTGCTTTCTTCTCCCTTTATCACTAATGAATCACGTTCCACTTTCCTGTCAGAGAAATCGTGAAAGGAACGAATTTTGAAAATTAAAAAAATGCATCAAGTTCGTAGAGTTTTGTTAGAGGGTCACAGGAAGGTGATTTCTCATATTAAAAGACAAAAACATGAACGATTTTCAACGAGTCTGAAAAACTTGAAAACTATCGGGGGAGGTTGAAAACTCTGTACCTACAAGGCGTTGGAGCGATCCATTTCGATCTCGTGTGTGGTGGCGAAAATACATATTCAGGCGATTCTGTATCCCCTGAAAAAAGTAACAACCCACCATGAGTCACGTAGGAGGAACGAGCACCGTGATATTTAAGGAGGTTGGCTACACACAACAATGTTGCCATGTTAAAAGCATAGGAAAATTCGAATTTAAATGAAATTTGGTGAGTACATTCTTTAGTATTAAATGTGAATTTACAAATTTTTTAAGATTTTTCTTTTACATAGTTTTCGAGTAATTCAACACTAGAGTTTACATCCATAAGCATAGGATTTAGATATATATAGATATATCTACAATACCTTTTTCATCATGAAGACCATCTCCGGGTCGATGGAGAACTTTGCCAGGCGGTGAGAATCGGAAAGTATCGCCGTCGTTGCTTCTTTGTGATAATTTTCTAGTTCTCCTCGGTGGTAATTTTTCTGATTCGTTTTCATGGATGTTGTCTCTCGAAGTCGTTGCGGAAGTAGTTCGCTTTCTTCGGACCGGAGCTTTTTTGGCCAACTTGGTTTTACTTTCGGAATAATCTTGAATTTCTTCCTCTTCGATGGGTTCATCGATAATGGAGGATTGTACCGAAGTCGTTCGTGTTCGGCGTTTGACACCAATCAAGGACGAGTCGATGCTAGCTGCTCGTCTTAGCCGAGTGTTTATTGTGCTTTCGGTGAATTTTGGTCTCGAGGTAAATATTTCGTCGTCGGATTCTTGGTCCTCTTTGCTTTTGTCTTCTTCTTCGGGTATCGCAGTTATCGAGGACAAACGATGGTGGAGAGTGCTGGTGGTCGAACTCCAGGATGTTGCTTTTTCGAGATTCGTTGCTTCTTTCGATCGAGAAGTTGCGCGTCGTTTTCTGCTTTTTTCCTCTTGTTCGACGAGCTGTTCCGATACAAGATCCTTGGGGACGCTACCACCGCGTCGGGATCGTGGCAAAGAAGATTGCACGCTCGTTTCTAGAGTCTCATCCTTCGACACCGAATTTCCTCGCTTTCTCGTGTTCCTTTTGGGCATCGGAGCCATAACGTCATCGTCCTTAGCCTCCGTTTCTTTGGCCAAGGAAGACGCTCGAGTGAATCTCTTCGGAGCCGTGCTCGTTTCTTCGTCCTTGCTCGTCGAGGCTGTTTTTTTGGCTCTCGTTGTTTTTCGTACGGTCGTTGGCTCCTCGTGCACAATCTCCTCGGACAAAGATAGCTTTGAAGTTGATTTTTTGACTTTCGATTTGGCTGGCAGAGCAACTTCTTTTTGTACGGAAACAGCTCGTCTCGTTCGACGTCCGATCGGTGTTTCTTCTTGGCTCGGAATTTCCTCGATCGTACGAGTTTCCACGGGCGTTAATTCTTTCGCGAGAGACACCGATCTCCGGAGTCTCGTAGACTTAGCCTCCGGCTTAATCGGCGTCGTAGGCGTGGAAATTTCCTTGGTAGATAAAAACAAATCTTTAGCAAGAGAGCTGGCCCGTCGTGGCCTTCCCGCAGAGCTCGATCTTGTGATGGGCGACTCGATCATCGGCGATTGTTCCTGAGCTGCTGCCATGGAAGCCCTTCGAGCACGAGTCATTCGCAATGGCGTCGAAATTTCGGTTTCTACGATGGGACTGATGGATTTTTTCGGCGTTGTGCTTTTCCCACTTATCGATTCTTTTCCACGTTTAACTCGAGACGAAACTTGAGTTTCATCCTCCGAAGGATTCTCACTTTTTTTCACAGAGTCGAAAACTTTTTCAGTCTCCGTCGAGACTGGACGTTTTTGGGATGAAAATATGGCGGAATCTTCACTAGTGTCGTCGTCGTCGTCGTCGTCGAAAGTTATTTTACTTTCTTCTTCGTACAAAGTGTTCTTTTTCGTAAAACTTTGACTTGGTTTTTGCACGGTAAATATTGCCGAATCGAAACTACTCGATGTCTCGTCGTTGGTAATATTTGAAGCTTCGTTGACGAACGCAGTGTCCAAAATTTCAACAGACACGGTTTTATCGAGATCGGTATTTGCGTTTGCTAGATTGGCCATCGCAGCTGATCCATCAGCGCTGCACGACGACTCGTCATCCGTTATGTTCGTTTCTGCGCTCGAGATCTTTTGCATCTCGTTAAATCCATTGTTATTCGAGGGATAACTTGATGATTTATCAATAATTACTTGGTCGTCCCGATCGGTCGTACCGATCGATCTTTCCAGCGATAATTTTGATCTGGCGGATGCAACATCCAGGGAATTTGATAAACTCTGAAAAACTTCGTCGTTTTCTTCATCGTCGTCCTCTTCCTCGTATCTGAGAGCCAACAATTCGTCGTCGTAATCATCGCCCGATTTGGCCAATTCTCTCTCAGGATTTTCCAAATCTTCATAAATTTCGGTCTCTCGATTTTTCTCCACGAATCTCTCATCGTCTTCGACGTTTCTTCGGCGATGTTGAACGCTCCGAAGCTGGAGGGCTTCTGAGGGAAGAGAATCACTTTGTTCCATCGCTTCATCCTCAATCGCATTCGTTTCGTTTTCACGTTGAATCTCCTGTTGCGAATATTCTTGGTCGAGCGTAGACGTCGTTTCCGTTGCATTTTCGAGCGTAGATCCTTTGGCGCTGTTCAGATCGCTTATCGATTTTTTAACTGGCGATTGATTGGTGGATTCTCGATCAAGCCCAAAGCCATCGACTTCCATGAGGACCTCGGAATTCTTATCGTCGTCACAGTCGTTTGTAAGCTCTTCAAAAACTTCGCTTTTTCGGCTGGTGCTCGTTTTTTTAACAGTTTGATTAAAACTGTGAAAATGGTAAGTTTTTTCTGGACTACGCGGTGGAACATTCGACGTATCCTCGCCAGCCTCGTCACTCGATGACGATGATACTCGGGGGGCGGGCGTACGTTGCCACCACTTGGGTGGCCACGTACGCTCGAAACTCGTGTCGGACGAGAGAATCGATTCCGTATACATGGTTTCCGAGAAAACGTCATTGGCTTGAACGATTTGCTGGTTCGCCGAGGTGTCGGGAAGACTGAGGGATATTTCACTGGGACTTTTGGTTGACGAGTCGTTTGAGACTTTTTTGAGTGTTCGTTTTAAAAGTTGACTGGAAGTTGATTGATAATTTTTCCGGAGACACGGTCGTGGTCGGGGTCCGGAGAGGTTCATGGAATCGTTGTCCGAAACGTCGGTCGACGGGTCCAGAAGCGTAGGTTCGTACAACGATTTTACACTCGCGTTTGGACTGAAATAATTATCTTTGTGCTCACGCTGCTCGTCGAACGAATCCTCTTTTGGGAGATCGGAAGGATTCTCTTGGCTGTTGGCGACGACGTCGTCGAGGCTAGTCGCTTGTTGACCGAGGCTGGAAGTTGATTTATTATTTTTTCGGAGACACGGTCGTGGCCGTGGCCCGGAGACGTTCATGGAATCGTTCTCCGAAACGTCGGTCGAAGGGTCCAGAAGCGTAGGTTCGTACAACGATTTTACACTCGCGTTTGGACTGAAATAATTATCTTTGTGATGTTGCTGCTCGTCGAACGAATCGTCTTTTGGGAAATTGGAAGGATTCTCTTGGCTTTTGGCGACGACGTCGTCGAGGCTAGTCGCTTGTTGACCGAGGCTGAATCTAATCTGACGACGTTTGCGTTCTCTCTCGTGAATCTTGAGCTCGACTCGATTTTTGGAGGATCCATCGGTCGGACAAGGCGAAATGGATTCGCGTATCAATTGGCGAATTTTCAGAATGGAATGGGGCGTCTCGCTCGGTGTATTTCTCGCGGAAACAGTTTGATTTTTGCGTTTGACCAACGGCGTGTCGAAAACCATGCTCGATCCGATTTCCCGTTTGGTCGAGATACTCCCCGAGGATTCTTCGAATTTGCGACGTTTTCTCGCGTCGTTTTGATCGAGGCTGGGAGAAGCGTCGTCTCGCATATCGTCCAAGGCACGTTTGCCATGGAGTTTCTTCATTCGTTCGGCGAAAAGAACGGAATTAGTATCGAGATTGGTTGCTTGTGAGCTGGAGTGAACGCAGGGCGCGCTGACGAATGGAATGCGCGATCGATCTCGATGTAGAAACGTTTCGCGAGCTTTCCTCGTGACGATCTCGTGCATGTCGCGGCTTTTCAAGCGGCTTTTGGAATGAGAGAGTGGCCGGGGATATCTCGAGGGAGATTCGACATTGGAGTTTTTCGAGGAAACATTAGCGGAGAATTTCCTCGTTATATCGGGCAACGTAGCGTTGTAAGCGTTGAAAATAGTCAACGGGACAGATCGATCGTTGTTCCGTTGATAGTTGATCCTCGCGGAAGCTCCGGATCCAACGGGATAAATGTTGTTGGCTTCGGCATAGCGACAACGCTGCAAATAATACAACAAACGAGTATCCTCGCTTTTTTCTTTCTCAAGAAACTCTACAAAGACTTGTTCCTCCTCGGGATCGAGAACCAAGTGAAGAATGTAGTGCAGGCGATCGTATTTTTTGCAGGCGCGATAGAAGCTCGTGAGAAGTTGAGCGTAGTGCGAGGGCGGTCGTCGATGAAACGCGGACTGCACGAGACCGTGGCCGACCGAGAGACTTATCGCGGTTGCTTGATCGTCCAAAGAAGAGAGCGGAGGTTTTCTAACTCTGAGATAAATCAGCGCGAGTTTGTTTTGATTGTTGCGTATGAGGGTTCGCATGACGAGCTTGTGATGCCAATCTTTGACGTCCGAGTCAGAGACAAGCTGGCCGTTCATCATATCCAAAAATCCTTCATAATCCTCGTGATCGAGGAGCCAAAAGGCTTGAGTTAATTTTATAAAACTCGGTGAGAGCTTGAAGGCCGATGGATATTTGATGAGTTGATTGACGCCGGGGCATGTATTTTGCAGCAGCATCGCCAGGTCCATCAAAAGATAAATAGTTATCTGATGTTTGTTCTCCATCTCAGAGGCTACCGAACTATTTTGACAATCGGTCAGATAACTGCGTAAGAGTGATTGCAACGAGGATGGAGGGTAATAACCGTTGTTGCTGGATTCACCGCTTTCGCGTTCCCATTGGGTTTTCAGCATGGAACATTCGCGAGTAACGAGTTCGTCGATGAACATGTCTTCTTGCTGATCGAGAGGGTTCTTGGTGCTTTGCCTGCCAAATTCTTGGCGTTTCTCTCGATAAATGCTCGCGAGTCTCTCGTAGGGATAAGGGATCCTGAGAGAAAAGGATATTGGGAGCGTAGTCTCGTCGTCGAGTTCCTGGCTCTCTGGCAAGAGACCGACGTCGTAGAACCAAAGTAAAACTTGAAGATACGTCGATACTCGACGAAGAGTACGTCGCTCGTTGGTCAGGTCGACGCCCTCGATCTCGAGGTTCGTTACGACGCTCGTGATGCATTCTAACTGTTGAGAATAAAATCTCAACTGCTTGACTTCGGCCTCTCCGATGCTGGTGCCCGATTGGTCGTAGAGGGGCTCGGACAAACGATCGACCGCCAATTTGATCGACGAAGCTCTTTGCATTCCCCATCGTAAGAACGCGGGGAAGAGATACGAGGCGCTCCCGTCGGACCATTCTCTCGCGCATTTCAACAAATACTGGCTCCAGCGTTGCTCCAAACAAAGCGACAAGAGGCTCTCTCGCTGGGAGTCTTTGTCCCGATTGGGCGAGGCAAATTCGGTGGAACTGCTGGATACGAGGCCGGCTGCTAAGCAACGATTAAAAGTTTCCGTTGGTTCGATCAGAACGACGGGGCCTGCCATGGACATTTCTCTCAATAATTCAGCTTGCAAGCCTCTCGTTATCCAAAATGTCAATCGCGTCGTGCTCAGCTCCACCCACTCGAGGGATAGCGCGTTCGGGAAAAAAAGCTCCTCCGACGGCGCTGGAGCGTTGCACGGAAATTCTTTCAACGTTTCGGGCACGTACGCGCAGCTTATGAGCGTCTCTTCCAACGGAGCATCGACGTACGAGCTCGTACGGTAATTTGCGATTATTGCGTTTGCATTTGTACACTCGGATATCGTATGGGGCATTTGTTCTTGATACCATTGATTCAGATCGAAGAGAATCGCTCGGGCCTCCATGCCAATCAACAAAATACTCTCCTCCCCTCGTTTGTACCTCGATTCCGTTTGCTCGGAGTTACTCTCTCGCATCACCGGACACAAACTCGTTATTCTCTCGTTCTCATCGAGCTCGAGCTCAAATTTCACACTCGGATCGCCCTCCAAATTAAAATACAAATTTCTACCTTTCTCCGTGTATTTACGCTCAAACAGCATCGCGTACATTCGCAATATTGGCGCCCCGCCACCGTTCGCTTCCTCCTGGTGAGCCGACCACAAATAACAAAACGGGCGGGGATCGTCCGTCGGCTCCAGCAGCGCCAGATGCGTTATCGACATGCTCTCGTCCAAAGCACTGCTTATCCATTTTATTTCACCGTCCGTTTGCCATATTATTATTCTACCCAGACAGCCAGACACCAAACAGCCTATCTTTCGCGAACAAATCAGCGACGACGTCAACGATTCTTCGTACATTGTCGACGACTCGAATTCTTCACGGCTGAAACCAATGTATTGCTCGAGACCTGACCAAAACACCGGAAAACAACGTTTCGGTTAGAAATTCATAAATTATTCTTCGCGATTCAAATTATCCGAGAAAAATCTCTTTGAAAATACGAGCTTCGAGTTCTCATCGTTGAGATGCAACGAAAAGTCATTTTTTCTTGTCAACGATAAGGGGAGAGTCTTCTTTGCCATTGGAAAACTGAATTTACTAAAAAAATTCAAACGAGTGCGTCGATTGTCGAAATAATGAATAAGAAATATATTTTTTCTTGTTTTCCAACGATGCGAACTTCGGTATCGTTCCAAAATAACTTTAAACTTGAAAAATTAATCAGAACTCGGGGTCATTTCGAAATGTCATGAAATCGAACATTCATCATGATCCTCGCAACGAAAAATGTTTCGTTTTTTTTGATAATTTGTTTAATTTTCAAAATCATCCACATTTTTCGAGTGCCAAAAAACGATTGTTTTACCAGCGTAAACTTTGCAGAAGAAAAAAAGAATTTCGTTGCTTTCCAACGATGCAATCTTCAACGCCATCGATTATCACACCATGCTGAAGTTTGCATCGTTGGAATGCAACGAAATTTTGATTTTTCTTGAGCAAATCTCAACATTCTTTTTCGATATTTGGTCAGGACAATAAAACGATATTTTTTTAGGATCCAAATATCGGTACGAAAACTTCCATGGTTTTGGAAATTGAACAAACAATTAATAGAAAAAGGATTTTTCGTTGGACCCCAACGTTCCGAACTTCGCTTCCATCAATCGTTACTACAAATCGATGATTTTTTAAGCTATCACGAAACGACTTTATTCATGATTCTTTCAAAATTTTGCATAAACGTTCTTGGCACGAAAACTAACAGTTTTCTTCTGCAAAGAAAAATTTTCTGTCGTTTAGATTATTTAACTTCCAATTTTTTAATTTTCTCATCTAAACGCGTGTAAATTGAAGTCACGTTTCGTTAAAAAGTCGCAAGAAAAAACAAAAGAAACGCGACTTCAATTTCCACGCGTTCAGATGGAAAAAATAAAAAATGGGAAATTAAATATCTCAAATTCTAAATGTCAGAAAATTTTTCTTCAGAGGAGAAAACTGTTAGTTTTGGTGCCAAAAACGTTTATGCAAAATTTTGAAAGAATCCCAAATAAAGTCGTTTTGTGTGATGCATTGAGAATTAAATAATTTTCAAATCTTACGACTATTCATGAGATTCAACGCGGCGTGTTTTTCTCTGTTGTATTTGTGGCGAGTTGACAGAGTTTCCCGGCGTTCCGTAAAGTCCAATTCCGCTGGATTCGACTCGTCCACAAAAGATGTAACTTGCGCAGAGTCCCAAGTGGAACGTCTCAAATCGACGATCAAGTGATTGAGATTACGTAGGGCGAGGCAAACCATTCCGTTGCTTTCGCCCAGCACATTCTCCGTTCCCTTGTCTCCGCAATCTTCCCAATCCGCGCCACCAAAAATAACACAAGCCTGTTCAACCCCGGCCGGCGTCTACGAGAGAAAAACGAAGAAACTATCGATTATCGAGAGTTCAAATTTCGTGAGACAACAAAAATCAAACATTTTGCGCAATTTATCACTCACCCTAATCGCTCGGAGAACCCGAGACGTCGTGCAGTCAAAGACGCAAACAAGGCCATAGGAATCGCGCACCCTGGTTGCTCCGTTGTCCAGTCCCACGAGGAGCAACGGTATTTCTCCCGGTTGAGCGGGAAAAGGCGACACGCAGGAGACTCTTTCGCGGAAGGTCCAAAAGCCGATCCTCGCGCCATTTTTGACATTTATTACAACGAGTTTGGGCCCAAAACTGAACCAGGCGTAAGCGGCATCGGCAAAGAAATTGCCGAGGGATTTTGTACGACTGTTAGAACCTGACGAGCCTAAAGACGATCCGCTTTCTTCCTCCAGGGAGGCATTCGAACGATCTGATATCGAAAATTGTAGATCTAGCGTTTTGCGAACCTTGAAAAAGAAGGTTTTGTCTCCTCAGCGGGGAATCCGATCGAAAAATATTCGGAAACTTGTCTATTGAGTTTTACGTTCTCGACTCGAGTTTATTTCGATGAATCTTCGTATTAATTGCCTCGAACCTTCTGCAGTACGAATCAACGGAATTTTTCGTATGAATTCGTTAAAATGATACCGTTATTGATACCGATGTTGTATTTAGAGCTTCATAACCACAAAGTTATCGTTATTTCGACGTAACAACGTGCGTAGAATTTGGGGTGAGAAATCTTACCTCGCATTTGGAATCTTCAAGTTCCTTCATGTTTCGAATGGAATTTCGAAATGCTAACGTCGAGGAACATTCATTTGGAGAAAAAAACGGTTTTTACCGGGTCTGTTTGAGGTTATGTGCGCACAGTGTGTTTTTACGATTTATTTTACGACGAATTTTAATTCCCAACGAAGGCGAAACCCTGACGGGTTGGGCAAACAACTTACATTTAGTGAGTTAACTGTTTAGTGACTTTCTTGATACAACGAGACGATTTCGTAAATAGTTTTCAAAGTTTATTTAATGCGAAAATTTTAAGGTCGCTTCATCACTCGCGTGTGAATTGTGACCATTTTAAAAGCGCGAATATTGGGCACGGAACTATGGCGGAACCTGCGCCGTGGGAGGTGCGCTTTTCGTTCCATTCGAAAAAACGTTTCGCAACAGGCACTTCTGCTTTTTATAACTATTCCGATATTTCATTTACCCGCACAGCCCGAAGAATTTAATAAAACAATTAAAACATGTCAGGAAACCATACAATCCCATTTTTCTCCACTAAAACGACTTTTCATCTGTATTATGAATAAATAATTTGGTCAAAAATATTCTACATGCATCGTGCACTTTCCCGCGGGCAGGAAAGCCAACCCGGTTTTGATAAGTTTGCGTTGTGTCTAAAAATAGGAACGAAAGATTGAAAAACAAAACGTTTTTTCGAAAAACTAAGATTTTCGTTGAATTCGAGAACCCATAAAATTTAAACCGTTCAACCGATATTTCCCAAATTCAATACCAACCTTCCTATTATGATACTCGACTAATTATAAAAAAAAATTAGTAGCGAAAGTTAGAGCGTCGACACCCTTTTTTTGAAAATTTCAAAATACCGTAGAATTCGTATTTTTTCTAGCAATTCCAACAAAATTCTCAGAGAATGAGGAGTTTGTATAGATTAACATCTGTGCAAAACGGGAGCCCTGTAGCTCAAACCATTCTCGAGTTAAAAACAAAAACACTTTTCTCAAAAAATAGCGTCATTAATTATTATGACGTCAAATAATAACGAAAAGGCTCATCAAAAGTTTTGTGATTATAAATTTTACGAAATCATTTATTGCGAAGATAACTCGGATGGTAAGTTATGAAATTTTTTTTGGAAAATATAAAAAAATGATCAATTACTGAATAATCCCACTGCGATACCGTACACCACCATACGATTTCTGAAAGCGATTCGTCAAAAAAAAATGAATATCTCGTTTACATGGAGTGCCAACACGATGCATCGGCCGAGATAATAAATAAACGAAAAACTGCATGTCCGACAATGTGGCAGGCAACTGTATATATGTAGCCGCATGTGTAAATGTGTTGATGCACGACCTGCACGACCTGCACATACGGTCATAGTATCAACACAATTGAAGATAGTACAATCTGAAGTTGCATTTTTGTATGAATCAATGGCGATGATTTCTTGACGACAAAGTCAAAGAAAACGAAAAGAGAGAAGGAGAGAGAGAGCTCGATGATTAAACGTGCGCGAAAATAAATTAGAGTGTCCATGTTCGCTCAGCTGAGTGTACACACATCTATTGGACATGACAGTAATACGTACTTCGACAAGTATAACTATCAAATCTCAATGTTTCAAAAACTGATTATAAAAAACAGTAGTGGACGATGAATATCCCTGAAAACTCGTAACGAATTTCTCACAGTGTACAAGGTGAGAGATCGTATTTTTCTAAGGATGAAAATTCTTCGATTATCCGCAATAACGAGTGTCATCGCGTTCTTTTATTTCTCACCCTCAACCTGTGCTTCGACAATTCGAGTGTCAACTGCATAGAGTCAAATTTTTGTTCCGCGATATTCGCCTATGAATCTAATTGTTGACGAGTGACACTTGTCGTCGCTATAGAACACGCTATAGAACAGCAAAGTTCGAGTTTCATTTCCGGTTTCATGTTTTTTTTTGTCAAATTGTTGTATATTCCATCGTGACTTCTATGTGTCACATACAAACATATCGTTATCCATATTTTCACGTATATGTATGAAGATACACATACGTACGTATATATAGGCAAATCCAGAGGCTTATCAGCAATGACAGATACATTAGTCACGTCCTCAGTCATCGAGAATCGATGAGTTCTTTAATAAACGCACTACGGTGAATAACAATGCGAGACATTTTAACCATCGGCCCAAATTTCGCGTTATTTTTTCACAAATATTTCGAGGTTATGTTTATAAATTTAATCGCATTTATTGTTTGTCCCGGAAAATAAACATCGACCTTGCTAACGTCGAATCACTCCCTCGATACGAAGCAGTAACGAAACGTTTTGAAAAGGTTTTTTTTATAAATCAAAATACTCGTATTTTCATTTTCTCTCGTTACATTCAACAACGCAAGACCAGAATCGATTTTTTTGCCTTTTTTTATTACTCCGCTCAATGAACTTCGTATTTCTTAAGAATTGTTTTCCAGCTCGGCGATTAAGATGGCAATGATTGATTTAACGAGCTTTTGAGGAAAAAACAAGAGAAATGGCAGACGCTAAATTGTTCAACGCGACGGCTCCGTCCTTCACGGGGATAGAGCCCGCGTTTTGGAACTATTCGGATCACGTGATTCTCGAGGATTTGAGAATAGACAGTAATTTCATTTGGCTACTGTGCTCTCTCGTTTCCGCGATATCTTGGGTCATTTACATCGCCTATTACAACAGTCGGGTCATAGGCTACATCTTGACAAGGCTGTTGAACAGATTTGTCATTAGACAAGGATACGTCAAAGTTGGTGCGTTCTTAAGATTCGTAGCACGTCGAATGCGGGCGTTTATTTTTTCAGGATTCACGCAATAATTGTTTTCTCGTTTTCTTCACAGGATCTTTTACGCTTAGTGCTCTCAGTGGGAAAATCATGTTCAGAGACATTGTTTATATCACGACTGATTATAGTCTGAGGATTCAGGACGGTTGGCTCATATTTAGATGGTGGAGAAGTTACGTACCCAAGGACGTCTCAGAAGGTAAACAAAATTCATTGCAATTCCGTTCCTAATGACAATCAAGTTTGCAACTTTGTATAACAAATACTTGAAACACCAGGCAACGGAGAATATTAAGATTTGGACTTTGATTCAAAAAATTAGAGTTTACGGAAGAGGCGCTTTTGGCAATGATTTAGTGATCGAGATTTTGATTAAAAACGCATGGATCTCACTAATTTTTACGACACTCAAGTTCGCAATGTTGGGGTCCAAGGAAAAATACGTTTTTCTATTAATTATTCGTTCCATTTCAAAAACCATGACAATTTTCGTACCGATTTTGTGTCTTGGATCCTAAAAAAAGATCGCTCTATCGTCCTGACTAAATATTGAATAAGAAAAAACGAAATTCCGCTGCGTTCCAACGAAAAATACGTTTTTCTATCAATTACTCGTTCTGTTTCATAAACCACGACAATGTTCGTACCAATTTTATGTTGGGTCCTAAAAAAAGATCGTTTTATCGTCCTGACTAAATATTGAATAAGAAAAAACGGAATTTCGCTGCGATCCAACGAAAAATACGTTTTTCTATTAATTACTCTTTCAATTTCAAAAACCACGACAATTTTCGTACTGATTTTGTGTTGGATCCTAAAAAAAATCGTTCTATCGTCCTGACTAAATATTGAATAAGAAAAAAAAAACAGAATTTCCGTTTGCTTAACGTTTAACTCAGTTCTTTACTTTCTCTGAATGAATTTGTTTAAAATTTGCAGATCTTTCACATTCCGACACGCGCCTATCCGTCATGTTGAACGGTTTCGAGCTCCATGTGTACAATCGTGGTCACCTGTACGCCCATCTCGAAAAAATGTTTGGCCTATCGTCCCAGATGTTTCCGGACACTGAAAATCACAGTATGAACATGGACGACAGAGACGCGGAGTCAATGAGCAATGCGGCTAACGAGACTCGCCAACAAATAAACGCCATGGACGTTTCGCGTCACGTTGACAATATTAGACGACAAGAAGCTCATGTTATAGCGAGAACGTGGCGAGATTTGATACCAGTTATCAAATTAGACATTTGTACGGTGAGTTTTCACAGCCATTTTCATTTTTTTCTAATCAATTTTTTCATCTTCCTATAAAATTATATACTTGAGTTACGAATTTCGTTATGAAGCAGTGACGCACTGAGCATCGTTCTTCCCATTTAAAAAAATTTAATATCCTCGGGAATTAATGCGAAGAAAATGTCTAAACTTTTTGGTCTGTTTTTCTGGATTTTAACCGTAGAAATTCGATTGATTTAATTTTAACGGCGTTAGAATTGAACGATGCTCGCATCATTGGAATGCAACGAAACCTCATTATTTTTTATATCGAGCGTAAAATTTAAATGCCATTTGCCTTTGCCATTGGAAAACCGAATCTACCAGAAAAATTGCAACGATCGCATCAACTATCAAAATAATAAATAAAAATATATTTTTCGTTGTATTCCAAACGATGCAAACTAGAAAATTTTCAACGATCGCATTAATTTCCAAAATATTGAATAAAAAATATATTTTTCGTCGTATTCGAAATGATACGAACTAGAAAAATTGCAACGATCGCATTGATTTCCAAAATATTGAATAAAAAATATATTTTTCGTTGTATTCGAGCGGGAAAAATGGGTATGACGGAATTTGTTGAAATGTTGCAGGGAAGAATAGTGTTCGGTAATCGCTTAGTACCGACGACGTTATCGCTGACGGTGGAGGAGGCGCACTTCGTATACTCGACAAAGCCGGCAGCCTCGCGGCACGACCATTTCATGCATTTTACAAAGTGCAAAGCGGAAAATTTCAAAGTGATATTAGCTCCGAGTCCAAAGTACACGGGTATGGTGGACGATCCACCGAGATATATGGGCGAGGGTTTCGTAGTGTTGAGTTCGAACAATATGGAGGTGTATTATTACATGGACGAGCCGGGAGTAGTGCCGGAGCATCCGGAGATGATAAGACTGGCAAACGGGGACATGGTTGAGGCGATGCCGCCGATTTGGGGGATCGACGTTAAATGTGGAAAAGGGACGGACTTTAGTTACGGTCCTTGGGCCGATCGCCAGCGTGAGAATCTTTTTAAATTTTTCTTCCCGAACGATTATCAACCGTTGAAAATAAGCAAATCCCCGAAACCCGGGGACAAACGTCAAGTCCAATCGTTTGACATACGATTATCGACGCTGAACGAGGCGACGGTCGACATTTTGTTCAGTAAAAACCGAGAAACGAACGCGGTGCACGTGAACGTCGGGGCAGGTTCGTATCTCGAGATAACAATGCCCTGGATCGTCCTCCAGGACGGATTCACCACGAAAATCACTGGGCAATTGTTGCATCTTGAGGCAACGACCAGTCTCCAATATCGGAGCTTGGTCGAGAGCGAGACTCTCGAGTTTGGAGTAAAATGTCACTATCCGATAAGATGGAACGATCATCAAGAGTGGACGTTGAATTTAACCGGCTGCAAAGCGACCGCCAATCTCGTTTATTCGCACAAAGACTTTTTCCAGGACATGATAAACGATTGGGCGAGTAAATCGCGTCCGGATATCCTCCACTTTGTCCCGTACACGTGGAAGTTTAGTCTTTTGCTTAAAGAGTTCGAGCTCATCACCATTTCGAACGAGTACAATTGGATCGATTGTTCCTCGCAGAATCAGGAGAACGCGCACATTGCTTTTTGCGGTGAATTCTTCGATCTTTCCTTCGACTTGCCATTCGTCGAGTTTCTTCCTGTGACGATTCCTCTGCGATTCTGGATCCAGGGCGAGAGTGTCGACCTCTCTTTTTATCTTCCTGAAGTAAATACCAATCGCGTTATAATGTTGGCTTTGGATAAGAACGCGAAAATCATGACGAGGGACGGCACGTCCAAGCGATTGGCTGACATGCCGAGACAAAAGAAATGGCGGAATGTTTGCCAACGAGGAGCTGGCTGGGTCGATTGTTGGTCGGTGCCGATAGTTGCTCTGAGCATCAATTACACGTATCATCCTTGCCCACCGTTGGGACCGACCCCACAGGCCAACATAACGACCCCCGAGAAAGAAGAGATTCTTTTGTCGCCGATGCGTATCCCTCGGTGTCGGAAATCCCCGGGTCTCCATTGGACTCAGGACGGCGCCCAAAAGTTTGATCCGCAGTCGATTGCGCCGGACAAAGTCAATTTGGAGCTAGAGATCGGCCCCTCGACTCTCATTCTCTACGGTTCATTGATCAAGAATTTCGTCCATCTGAAAGAAAATATTTTCGGTTATTATCAATCCTTCACCGACATGCAAGCCTCGCGAACTACTCAATCTTCGGCAACAGCCGGAAACGGTCCTAACGAGAGAAACAAAGATCGCGATGTACAGAACAACAGCAGCGTCGAGGCTTCCGTCGAGGACGAAGAAACCAGGACAAAGCCGTTCGATCCCCGTTATTATCGTCCCATCGAAGTTACCGTTGGAATTACCATGCACGACATCCAAGCACATTTGATCAAAAATTGCAACGACACCGATCCACCTTGTCCCGTTATTTTGCTCGAACGTTTTGGCTTCGAAATGAAAAAAGGCTTCAAAGAAACCGAACTGCAGTTACTTCTCTCCCCGGCGATTATGCTCCTCACTGACAATGTCACGCGACCCGGCAAGGAAACTCACTTGAAACAGGGCCACTTGATGCTCAGCTCCCTCCAAGTTCGAGGACACGCCATGTTCAGCAACGAAGGACGCAGCTTGGACGAAGAAACTCTCGAATATGCCTGGCTCATCGAAGTACAACTTGGCAAACTCAGCGGTAAAATAACCTCCCCCCAACTACATCATTTGGCCACTTCCCTAGAAACTTTTCTTCTTATGGCCAAAAACACGGAGAATAACTTGAGGCCGCCTGGCTTACCGCATCACTGTCATCATGGACTGCCACCGTTACAATGCTCCGACAGCGATCCCGATAATCACTACAGGTACATCCTTCGATTCGTTCCAACAAAATTACTGTATCGCTTTTTTTTTTTTTTACGTTTTACGCTAAAAATTGACGATGCTGAAGTTTACATCGTTGGAATGCAACGAAATTCCGTTTTTTCTTAGTCAGTATTTAGTCAGGACGATAGAACGATCTTTTTTTAGGATCCAACACAAAATTGGTACGAACATTGTCGTGATTTTTTAAACTGAACGAGTAATTGATAGAAAAACGTATTTTTCACCACACCTCCACGGAAAGTTCGCTTTTTTGCCCTGTTTTCCGGGAGGGAAGTGGCACTTTTCGGCCCTCTGAATTTGTTGACGCATGCGCACTACAACTGCAATCTCACTTTCTGCAATGCCTTAGCAACGACTGTTTGATGACATTTGATTGTCTCATGACAGCTGCTGTCACCGAAATTGAGAGAAACGCGGTTAACGATGTTGAAGTTTGCATCGTTGGAATGCAACGAAATTCCAGATTTTTGTTTTTTTTCAGCAGGTCTCAAGATTCTCATTCAATATTTCCTCCCGACAATGAAACGATCTTTATTTTTGAGGATCCAAAGACTAAATCGGTACGAAAACTGTCATGGTTTTGGAAATTGAACAAACAATTAATAGAAAACCGTACTTTTTGTCATGGGCCTCAAAGTTGCGAACTTCAATGTCATAAAATCGCGATATTGAAGTTTGCATGGTTAGAATGCAACGAAGTTCTATTTTTTTTTAAGCAGAGCTCAAGATTCTCATTCAATATTTGGTCAGGACGAGAAAACGATTTTTTTTTATGCAAACACAAAATCGGAACAAAAATTGTCATGGTTCTTGAAATTGAACGAATAATGAATTGAAAAAGAATTTTTCGTTGGATCCCAAAGTTGCGAACTTCAGTGTCATAAATTAATGATGTTGAAGTTTGTATCGTTGGAAAGCAACGAAATTCTGTTTTTTCTTCACCAGAGCTCATAATTATTATTCAATATTTGGACCGGACAATAAAACGTTCGTCTCTTGAGTCCCACGATACGGAAAATAGCCATGATTTTCATAATTCAGTATGCTCAAAGAATCGTTGAACATAAATCTGAGTATTAATATAAATAGACTTGATATTAATATCAATAATATTGTATTACTGATGTGCGATTTTTTATTTTTTCGTAATTTTCTGAATGCCCGCCCCGACCAGCAAAACCTCGGCTTCGCCTCGGTTTTGCAAATGTCGGGCGGGCATTCCCCCCCCCCCCCACCCCCTTCGCTGGCCCGTCGTCCTCCACGCAGTCGGGGCGGGTTTATCTCACGTGTTCTATAACATTATCATCAGAATCATACATATATATGTAGCTGGCAAATGTCTATAGAATGAAAACAAATGCAAACGGCAGAAAATGACTTTTAACCTCGCAATCGAGGTAATTTTTTAAATAATTTTCTAGCAATGTTTCGAACTTTCCGTTACAGGTGTGGTGAAAAATCGTATACGCAACACGGGAGGGAAAAAGGCCATCTCAAACCGCGTGCATGCCACCCTCGCCTTCGGCTCGGGTGGCATTTTGCGCGCGGTTTGAAATGGCCTACTTCCCTCCCTAGTGGCGTAATATACTATTTCGTTGGAACGCGGCGAAATTCCGGTTTTTCTTATTCAATATTTAGTCAGGACGATAGAACGATCTTTTTTTAGGATCCAAGACACAAAATCGGTACGAAAATTGTCATGGTTTTTTAAATGGAACGAATAATTAATAGAAAAACGTATTTTTCGTTGGACCTCAACATTGCGAATTTGAGTGTCGTAAAAATTATTGAGATCCATGCGTTTTTAATCAAAATCTCCATCAGTGAATCATTGCCAAAAGCGTCTTAACCGTAAACTCTAATTTTTTGAATCAAAGTCCAAATCTTAATATTCTCCGTTGCCTGGTGTTTCAAGTATTTGTTATACAAAGTTGCAAACTTGATTGTCATTAGGAACGGAATTGCAATGAATTTTGTTTACCTTCTGAGACGTCCTGGGGCACGTAACTTCTTCACACTCTAAATACGAGTCAAACGTCCTGAATTCTCAGACTATAATCAGTCGTGATGTAAACTATGTCCCATTTTTGATCAAAATCTCGATCACTGAATCACTGCCGAAAATGCCCTTCCCGTAAACTCTTAACTGTTTTAAAACGATACATTGTAAAATTTTGAACCAATTTACAGATGTCCGAGCTCGGAAGACATAAAGTACCGGATGACTCGCGTCGCCATTGACGCGATCGATCTTTATCTTCAAGAAGCAGGAACTGCGACACAAATCTGGATTTCGCCGATTCGCGTTTCCACGTGCAATCTGCATGGACAGCAAGTCAAGTCAGGCGTTACTGGCGTTTTACCGACTGTCTTAACGAGGCAGTTCGTTTCTGCTGCAGGACACTTTGCCAATGCGAGCAATACGAATACCTCAGGCAGTGGGAGGTCCCACAATAATGCCAGCAGTAGAATGTCCGGTATGAGTTTTTCTCATCGTTTTGCTTCAAAGCATGTTAAAAGCATAGGGAAATTCGAAATTATTAGAATTTAATGAAAATTGGTGAGCATATTCCTTAGTATTAAACATGAATATACACATTTTTTAAGATCTTTCTTCTCCATAGTTTTCGAGTAATTAAACGCTAGAGTTTACATGCATAAACATAGGATTCAGATATATGAATAGGTATATCTTTTGCATATTGTAAACTCCAATTATTCGATAACTATGTAGACGAAAAATTTGAAAAAAATTGTGTCATCGTATTTGATGCTAAAGAATGTTATCACCAAAGTTTATTAACTTCTTATCATATTGTCGTATGTAGCCAACCTCCTTAAAATGTCCCAAAACATTGAAAAATCATATCTAGAAAAAATTGCCGGATTTGTGTGCGTGTGTATGTTCTGGCACTGTAAAATTCAAACGTTCATAACTCGAGAACGGTTTGAGCTACAGGGCTCCCGTTTAGCACAGATTTTAATCTATACAAGCTCTTCATTCTCTGAAAATTTTGTTGCAATTGCTAGAAAAATACGAATTCTACGGCATTTTGAAATTTTCAAAAAAAGAGTGTCGACGCTCTAACTTTCGCAAATTTTAAGATTTATTACTAATTTTTTTTTTATAAATAGAGTATCATAATAGGAAGGTTGATATTTAATTTGGGAAATATCGGTTGAACGGTTTAAATTTTTTGGGTCATCGAATTTTACGAAAATCTTAGTTTTTCGAAAAATTGTTTAACCGCTTTAATATTTGCAAATCTTTTTGTTATTATTGAAGATTAGAACGGTTTGATCTTGTGACTTTTTTCTTTCTCCATATATTTAACATTGTCCAGCCAATTCTTGCTCGTGTGCCTGCGACGACTTTATGAAACTTTCCACACGACCACAAATTTTCTCGAAAGTATATTTTTCCGAAAATTCATTAATTTTCAATTTTTGTCCTCGACTTTTCAGGTGACGGCGCAGATATTTGGCTCGAGGTGGGCTCCGTATCGATGGGCCCGGTAATCATCGAAGCAGCTATTTCGCTGCCAACTCCCGAGCACAATCTTCACCTCGTACAGAATAAATATCTCAAGACTCACGACGCCTCAACCAAGAGACTCTGGTTTTTGTGGCCTCATGAGAGCGGCGTCAAAACAACCAAATGTGGCTGTATCGGGGGATGCGCCTTTTTTGGCAAAAATCGCAATGGTCCTAGATTTTTCAAACCGAGCTATCACGATCTTGCTGATGGAATAAACATCGCTGCCTACAGGTAAACAATTACATTTCTCCTTTCAAACCAATACACACAGCATTTTTCTCATTGAGCAGTTACGAACGTCCGGTTTTTTCGAAACTGGAGCTTTTTGGAAAAAAAATGTATCGAAATTCCAAAATTCGTACGGAATTTCTTTTCATAATGATTTTCAGGAAAAATTCAGAGAAATTCAATTGTGGAGGAAACTTGATTGATCTGTAATTTGGACTTTTTGGGAATTTCGAAAAAAATGCATCGAAATTTCGATTGCTCGGCAATAATCGATTCTTCGGGTCCAAGATATTCTAAATGGGCGCGAACCCGTCGTTCGTAGCGAGTTTCCTTTCGTAGTGGTTTTCAGAAAAAAATTCAGGGAACTTAAATTGTTGAGGAAACTTAATTGATCTGTAATTTCGACTTTTTGGGAAATTTCGAAAAAAAATGCATCAAAATTTCGATTGCTCGGCAATAATCGATTCTTGAGGTCTGAGACATTCTGAACGAACGCGAATCCTTCGTTCGCGTACGGAATTTCTTTTTTTAGTGATTTTTAGAGAAAAATTCAGAGAAATTGAAATTGTCGCCTGATTTATTGGTAGTCCAGCTGGCCTCTTAATTCCGCGATCCTTTTGTTTTGTTTTTCTATTAATAATTTACAAGATTCGATTTCGCGTCTGGTGTTTTCGATCGTCGATTTTATTTCCCACGATGAATCTTGTCCATGGTCATCAATAGTAGAAAACTTCCAAGTATTTGCATCGGCTATTTTCTCAGTCAGAGTCTCCGATCGACGAGCTTCTTCGATAACGAGATTCTTCGTTTCTTTTATGTTGGCTATCATGCTCACGAGCAACGCATCGTTTTTTCGTGGCTCTTCGTTTTCGAGCTCATCATCGACCAGTAATCGGTTGCTCGCTTCGTACATCATCTCCTCAACGATCGACAGTATTTCGTTCCATTCCCTGAACAACAAAAAAAACTCGATTTTACTTTTCCACATTTTTTGGAGTTGAATCACGATTTATTTTCTCGAATGCCAATTCTTTTGCGGAGTTCAAGTTTTCAATGATTTTTATGTCGCAAGATTCGATATTTTTTGATTTTTCTATTATGTGCATGTATTGACCACGCTCCGGGTCAAATTGACCCAGTGTGTCAATGCAGTGAGCAAGGAATTTAATCCTCCGCGGACCATATGGGTGTTTTTCGACCCAAACGACAACTTCTTTTCTTGTTCTTCAAAATCTTGTTTTTCAAAACGTTTTATTTGAAAGTCTTCCTTTTTAAAACGTTATATTCCAAAATCTTGTTTTTTAAAGCGTTTTTTAATTTAAAAATCTCGTTTTTCAAAACATTTTATTTGAAAATCTTCCTTTTTAAAACGTTTTAGTTAAAAATCTTGTTCTTCAAAACAATTTAATTCAAAATCTTGTTTTTTCAAATGTTTTATTTAAAAATCTCGTTTTTAAAACGTTTTTTAATTTAAAAATCTCGTTTTTTAAAACGTTTTATTTAAAAATCTTGCTTTTGAAAAAGTTTTCTTTAAAAATCTTGCTTTTTAAAACGTTTTATTAAAAAATCTTATGCTTGAAAAAGTTTTATTTAAAAATCTTGCTTTTTAAAGCATATTTTTTTTTTTTGAAGTAAGAAAATCTTGTTTTTCAAAACGTTTCATTTAAAAATAAAAGAAATGCAATGACTATAAAAATGATGAAACCTCAAAGTAGAATCAATGAGGAGTAATCCCGGATTTTTCCAGATTTTTTCTCTTCAAATACGTGAGATATAAGTGGCAGGACGAAAAGGACTAGCCGGGGTGCCATAAAAAATCATATGACCAAGAGTAACCTGTAATCTCCTCGAGCTTTGTTGTAGTCAAATTTGCCAGCATGAATTTCTCTGTAGACTTCAGCGCGCAGGCTGTTCATTGCTTTCCTCTGTCGTTTTTTGCCTCTCTCGAGAATGACGTTCCTATCATCAGCGAGAAGATCCAAGAAAGTTGCTATGGCATTTTGGGGATAAACGTCAGCCAATTTGTTCATATCGCCTTCAGGGAGTGGCCGCGTAACTGCCAGCTGCCACATTGATTCGGTCGTCACGTCCGAGCGTCCCATGCAACAATCGGATCGAGTCCCGGAGCACAAAATCTTTTCTTCCATTTCGGCCAAGAGGTTTCGACGTTTTTCCTCTTGCTGCCTGTATCATTAAATTTTTTAAATCAATTTTCTATTCGATTTACATTTAAACAATTTTTTCTCATCAATAATTTACCTGACGACGAGCTTTTGTCTAAGGATTTCCAATAATTTGAGGTTTCGTTGGTCCAGTGACAATTTAAAGAGATGATTCATTCTTGGCACTTTTTTCAGGTCCTGGGCGAGCCGGTTGACTAAAAATCTTACCAATTCATTTTCTCCTGTTACCACACCTTTTATCTCCTCGTCTATCTGCTGCAACAAAACTTCGTAATACGCCAGTTCTGTTGGGTCCCTACCACAAGGCTGTCCCTCATCGAAACTCAGGCTCTTGTACAGTTGCGATACATCGCCTGAAATGGAGTTGTCGTTTCTAATTGGTCAAGAAACGTGCTAATGTCTTTTTCGTTATTTAACCCTCTCTAGACACACATGGGTCTGGGGCGTCCTACTGTTTTTTTTTTACTGTACTTTGACTCGTTTAAAAAATCTGTAAAAATTCAGGAAAGTAGTTTTCGATCCATAGAAAGAGAGCCTGCACTGGGTGATGGATAAAAATTCTTTTTGCTTCCTCACAGAGGAAGCTATGTGACGGTGAATTTGTTTTTTTTCCCAGTTTTCAATGTCAATGTGCTTAAAATGTCCCAAAACATCGAAAAATCGTATCTAGAAAAAATGTCCAGATGTGTGTGCGTGTGCATGTTCTGGCACTGCAAAATTCAAACGTTCATAACTTGAGAACGGTTTGAGCTACAGGGCTCCCGTTTTGCACAGATGTTGATCTGTACAAACTCTTCATTCTGTGAGAATTTTGTTGAAATTGCTAGAAAAATACGAATTCTACGGTATTTTAAAATTTTCAAAAAAAGGATGTCGACGCTCTAACTTCCGCAAATTTTAAGATTTGTTACTACATTTTTTTTTTTTTTTATAAATAGAGTATCATAATAGAAAGGTTGATATTGAATTTGGGAAATATCGGTTGGACGGTTTAAATTTTTTGGGTCTTGGAATTTTACGAAAATCTGAGTTTTTTGAAAATTTGTCCAACCGCTCAAATTTCTGCAAATTTTGTTAAATATTGTGTACAAGTCTGTACTTCTTCTTTACTTTCCAGTTGATTATTGTTATTTAATGGTAATTGATACGAAAAGAAGAAATTCACGCCATTCGCCGAATGGGCTGGACACCCCAGACCCATGTGTGTCTACCGAGGGTTGATGAAAGTTATTTTTCCAAATTGCGGAACGAGAGCGGAGAAAATTGGGAAATTTCCACAAACCACAAAGAATCTTTACATTTCAGAGATTTGGACGCTAATAGTTGAACATTTTCCGATTGCAATTGATCTCAAGATGTTGCTTTTGGTTTGAAGAATTTTGCTCATTATTCGATCCAGCGAAGACTCAATTTTTTGACATTTTCTTTATTTTACTAACCAGATATTTTCGACTCGATATTCCTCATGTAGAAATCTTCCATTTGGCTTTCCGAGGGATGACTGCCCATGGTGTTGTTGCTCGTCGTTAATCTGTGCAGAGCTCGAACATGCCGCAGTTTACTTCGATCCACGGAGCAAGGCACGATCATCACGTTCTTTGATTCGTCCTCTCCCTTGTCCAAGCTCAATGCAACGACTGCATAAGTTCCTCGATGATTTGGCAAGCATCTTATCGCGACATATGTCCTGCCGTCTGCTGATCTTTCTTCGAAGTCCTCGGGCTCGCCGTCTGGCAGGGAAAAGTCACCGCACAATTACTCTCGATTGGTTAAACATTAAAAATGAAAAATTTTCTTCCAAAGCATTTTCCTCGCAACTGCCAAAAAAAAAAAAAATCGATCGAAATTTTTGCTTCGCCTTGACGAAACAAAAGTCAACGATTTACAATTGTGTGAGTTTTCACTTTTTCACATTGAAAAGTAAAAAAAATTCACTGCCAAACGAAAAATGAAAAACTACGAGTTCACCTTGATCAGTTTCCTCCACGGAGGCAACACTTTCCGTCGAATCGGCATTGCCGAATATGGTTTTGGCGTCAGGCAACGGACCGTTCTCCGGAGGCTTGGAGAACGGTCCAGTCATTTTTTGTTCTTGAAGATTCATCAGGAAATACGCGAGGAAAGAATTCCTGTTGCGTTTCCTTGAAACACCGAAAACTTTCTCGCCGCATAATTTCGTCATCCATTGATCACAAAGCTTTTTGTCCCTCTCGTTGGTTATAAACGGGTAATAAGTATTAACGAACGATATAAAGAACAAATAATGCTGGTCGAGTTTTTCTTCGACCTTGTCCGCCATTGTTAAGATTTTGTCTCTCGCTTCACCGCATTATTAACCTGGACACTTCGTCAACATTTTATTAGCCGTCAGTTTTGGAAAATTGTCAATTCTCCAGAATTAAATATTTCTTCAAAATAATAATAATAATTCAAAGTGCCAACATTAAACGTCAAAAGTTTGACATTACGAGGTTGACAAGTGGCAACTGAGAAAGGAGCCTCAGAATAATTGACAGACGATAATAATTTGAATTGTTTTTTTCTTTTTTTTTTCTTTTGCAGGATAAACGAGCCTGGGAAGGAAAAAGGTTTTGGTCAATCGATTTTGCACGATGGACAATTAGTTTTTCACACTCCACCGTACAGCCTTCAGGACGTATCGTTACAGGATTTGTGTTTTCCATCGTCAATATTAAAAAGTGGTGTTGAAAGATCGCGATCGGTGATGGACCACAACAAAGATTCGAACATCGATGATACTGGGAGCACGAGACTCAGCACCGCATCGGCAAGTCCAATCGCTGGGGCTGGCGACAGGAAACCTTTGGGGCGACGATTTTCTTACACCTCGATGCGGTAATTCATTTTACATGATGTTTTCATTTTTTTTTTTTTACAACTAACGAGTAATCGAAATCGAAACTTGGCGACGATTTTGAAGTTTGCATCGTTGGAATGCAACGAAACTTTGTTTTTTCTTGTGCAGAGCTCCGTGATTCCATTGAATATTCAGTCAGAACAATTAAACTTTTCTGTTTTTGGGTTCCCAACACAAAATTGGTACGAAAATTGTCATGATTTTTTAAAGTGAACAAACGATGAATAGGACAAACTTTTTTCGCGACGATGTCGATGGAATTCCGTTTTTTCTTGGTCAGGACAATAAAACGATATGTTTTAGAATCCAAAGACAAAATCGGCACGAAAAGTGTAATTATCTTTTAAATTGAACAAACAATGGATAGAAAAGAACATTTTTCGTGACGACGTCGATGGAATTTCGTTTTTTCTTGGTCAGGACAATAAAACGATTTTTTTTTTTGTAATCCAAAGACAAAATCGGTACAAAAATTGTCATTATTTTTTAAATTGAACAAACGATGAATAGAAAAAACATTTTTCGTGACAACGTCGATGGAATTTCGCTTTTTCTTGGTCAGGACAATAAAACGATATGTTTTAGAATCCAAAGACAAAATCGGTACGAAAATTGTCATTATTTTTGAAGTTAAACAAACGATGAATAGAAAAAACATTTTTCGTGACGACGTCGATGGAATTTCGCTTTTTCTTGGTCAGGACAATAAAACGATTTTTTTTTGTAATCCAAAGACAAAATCGGTACGAAAATTGTAATTATTTTTTAAATTGAACAAAAAATCAGTAGAAAAAGTATTTTTCGTTGGAGCCCAACGTTGCCAGGAACTTTAATGTCATAACTTCCTCGACGAAGAGACTCTGAGTCAACAATGACACAATATTATTATTTTTCAAATTAATAAAAAATTCTCATGGAAACGGAATTGACAGAGGGGCGAATATGAAGGACGTTCCATACTCTCGCCTGGTGGATGCCAGTCCTTCGAGCCAATTGCCTCAGAAATTGGACTCGGATTCAAAACTTAATGCGGAAAGAAGTAAATCGATACTGAGTGTACCGGAAATCGAAATGGGACCGAAGAGTAGCGCATCCGACTCTAAGCTGGCGGTGGATTACTTCAATGCAATGGACAACGAATTTTTGCAACAGAGTTGCAGTCCTCAGTCCTTACCGCTCGTAACGACTGACATGCGTGCGTCGAATACTCCTCCCACAGCAAAGAGTACGGATGGCGTTAATATTTCGGATTCCCATCATTCCTTGTGCGCGAGAAGCGAGTCGGAAGAGCGACTGAAACAGGAAGTAAGTATTTTTCGTCAATTTTCACTTTTATTTGAAATCTGACTATAAATGTTTCCTCCGGTATTAAGACTCCATGTTTTTTTTCTACTGCTTTGATGATTTCGTCATTTACGAAGACTCAAGTAAGTCAGTCGGAAAATTACCGGATTTCTCGTATTTTTCCTCATTCCTCATCGCATCGTGCTCCACGAAACTTTGAAATTTTTGGGGTTTCCCTCATTACGATGATGATTAAGCTTTCGCCGAAACCTCCGACTGTTAAAAAGTGAGAAGTAACCTGGGAATCGCTTATTTCCGGTCCGGGAGGCAAAAACCTGAAAAATTACATTATGTTGAAGTTTGCATCGTTGGAATGCAACAAAATTCCGTTTTTTTTCTTGAGCAGATCTACAGATTCTCATTCGATATTTGGTCAGGACATTAATGTGATTTTTTTTCGGATTCGAAGAAAAAATCGGTATGAAAAATGTAATTATCTTTTGAATTGAACAAACAATGAATCGAAAAGAACATTTTTCGTGACGAGGTCGATGGAATTTCGTTTTTTCTTGGTCAGGACAATGAAACGATATGTTTTAGAATCCAAAGAGAAAATCGGTACGAAAATTGTAATTATCTTTTAAATTGAACAAACGATGAATAGAAAAGAACATTTTTCGTGACGATGTCGATGGAATTTCGTTTTTTCTTGGTCAGGACAATGAAACGATATGTTTTAGAATCCAAAGAGAAAATCGGTACGAAAATTGTAATTATCTTTTAAATTGAACAAACGATGAATAGAAAAGAACATTTTTCGTGACGATGTCGATGGAATTTCGTTTTTTCTTGGTCAGGACAATAAAACGATATGTTTTAGAATCCAAAGAGAAAATCGGTACGAAAATTGTAATTATCTTTTAAATTGAACAAACGATGAATAGAAAAGAACATTTTTCGTGACGATGTCGATGGAATTTCGTTTTTTCTTGGTCAGGACAATGAAACGATATTTTTTAGAATGCAAAGAGAAAATCGGTACGAAAATTGTCATGGTTTTCGAAATTGAAAAAAACGATGAATAGAGAAGTATTTTTCGTTGGAGCCCAACGTTGCGAACTTTATTGTAATAAAATTCTAGAGAACTCTCGATATTTGGCAGTTGGAGTTTTCTTTCACTAGTTTTTATTTGTACATTATTTTGAAAAATATTTCCTCACATTTGTTTGGGTCGTGCTTGTCTCATATGTTTGCACATTCACCAGGTACAACGAACGATATCAATGTCGTCGGAAAATCATTCGGAAGCGTTTTATTCGGCGGACGAGGATACGAGTCACGGTTTGGGCGGAAGTCGTACATCGAGTTTGCGGCAATCGATCGTCGGCTCAGGCTCGGTGCTCAATCGCAACGACAGTATGAAAAAAAAATACTCGTCGGATTTGTCGATCGTCGAGAGCACGGCGAACGTCAACGTCTCGATCGGGGAGAAAGCTCATACGCTCGAGAGATCGAAACCTTTGCCTGCAACGAGCCGTCGCGCTCAACGAGTCGCCAATGGCAATTATCGGAAAGACGAACAGCCCAAAGAAAATGGAACGCATCCCGATTCGTCCGACAGTCATTCCGTATCCTCCACCAGTTTCATTTCCGCTGTATCCTCGCAAGAAGATATGACTTTTGTTAATCTTCACATGCAAATCAATAAACCGATCGTCGATTCGGCCTTATTGATGTCCAGTTACGTCAGTCATTTGACACAGGTCAGTGCATACTTCTTCGATTCCGCTTTCCATTTATTTCCGCACCTTCCGTCTGTAAATCCGGACACAGCCTGTTTCCCTTTCAGCCTGTTATTCGATTCCAAAAACTAAGAAAAAATGCAGGCTACTGTTCGAAATCTTCAACTTGCAATTTAAATTATAAAATTGTAGGAAAATACATTTTTTCATGCATGCTTGATCCAATAAATAGATGGATCCGTCGTATTCGTCCGGACGAGAATGAATTATTGAATGAATTATTATTCATTCATATTAACGAATTATTAATATTTGAAAATAATAATATTAGTTTTGAATATTAATTAATCAATTGGTAAAAATATTGTTATTGATATGAATAACGAAGAAAAATAAGTTATTAGCCCTCAGTAGACAAACATGGGTCTGAGGTGTTTAGCCGATTCAGCGAACTGTCGAAGAAAATGCGATTTTTTCAACATGACGAAAAATCCTTCGGTAACCGTTTCCAATTTGCCACAGGTCCGATGTGCCAATTGGAGTCACTCATCTTTTCCGTCCTCTAGCGATGCCTTTACAACGCCAATGTTCAAGCGGACCGAGGATGGTCGATTGGTGTACGTCGGTGGTCGGTATGTCCCGAAATTCGAAACAATCACCGAAGGATTCACGTCGCTAAAAATGATCACGCGAAACGACGGTTCACCGACTGCCACATCTTCCAACAAGACGCCGACTCATCCTTATCTCTGGGACAACGCGACCCTCATACAGTCCGAAGGTTCGTTTCTTTTCCACCCTTTCATAAACATTACAAATTTTCGAAAAATTCAATTCACGCATTTGCATTCCATTTCCTTTTTTTTTTTCAATCCTGCCAAGAATTTTACAAATTAAACTTTCTCAGAAATTCTCTCCCCCTGACAATCAACCCGATTCCTCGTTGCAGAAAGCTCAAAATAACGAATTCGATCATCTTTTGCTTCCTCATATCCGTGACGGTGAAATTTTTTTTTCCAGCTTTCAATGTCAATATCAATGTCAATTTTGTATAAATATTCTTGGCACCAAAACTAACAGTTTTCCCATGTGAAGAAAAATATTCTGACGTTTAGAATTCGAGATATTTAATTTCCAATTTTTTATTTTTCCCATCCAAACGCGTCTAAATTGAAGTCGCGTTTCTTTTGTTTTTTTTTCTTGCAACTTTTTAACGAAACGTGACTTCAATTTACACGCGTTCAGATGGAAGAAATAAAAAATTGAAAATTAAATATCTCAAATTCTAAACGTTAGAAAATTTTTCCTCCGAGGAGAAAACTGTTAGTTTTGGTGCCAAGAACATTTATCCAAAATTTTGAAAGAATCCTAAATAAAGTCGTTTTGTGATAGTAATACAAAATGTCCGGATGTGTGCGTATGTTCTGGCACTGTAAAATTCAAACGTTCATAACTCGAGAACGGTTTGAGCTACAGGGCTCCCGTTTTGCACAGATGTTGATCTATACAAGCTCTTCATTCTCTGAGAATTTTGTTGGAATTGCTAGAAAAATACAAATTCTACGTCATTTTGAAATTTTCAAAAAAAGGGCGTCGACGCTCTAACTTCCGCAAATTTTAAGATTTGTTACTACATTTTTTTTTTATAAATAGAGTGTCATAATAGGAAGGTTGGTATTGAATTTGGAAAATATCGGTCGAACGGTTTAAATTTTATGATTCTTTGGAAAAATTGCTAGAAAAATACAAATTCTATGGCATTTTGAAATTTTCAAAAAAAAGGGCATCGACGCTCTAACTTCCGCAAATTTTAAGATTTGTTACTAAATTTTTTTTTTATAAATAGAGTATCATAATAGGAAGGTTGGTATCGAATTTTGGAAATATCGATTGAACGGTTTAAATTTAATGGGTCTTCGAATTTTACGAAAATCTTAGTTTTTCGAAAAATCATTTAAACGCTTTAATTTTTGCGAACGTTTTTTATCATCGAAGATTAGAATTTTCCATAATATTTTCCACAACAAACTTTAATTCACGATCTCGACGAATCACAGCTGACGACGACAATGTCGTACGTGACGAGGAAGAGCTGCTCGCAGTGCAGCACGAGACTGGATCCCGTACGACGGTAATCGTCAAATTAAAAGGAGACGTCGACATAATGTTGAGTCCGATGGTCCTCGAGTCTCTGCAGCGATTCATTGACGTTATTACGCCGACACTGGCTAATTTGCATCCACTGACGATACTAAATCACTTGCACAGCGAGTGCATCTCGAGAGTCGAAGATGCGAATATTTTGAAGCAAGATCAGAGCTTGTCTTATTGGAGCCAAGTTCAAACGAGCTCGAAACGTTCCACCGCAGAGCGAAATATCAAAAATGGTCAAGGTGACGATAAAAGTCAGTGAAACTACGAAAAAAAAAAAAAAATAAAACGTTGACGCTGGCAAAACCTATTGCACGTTTTTTCTCTTATAAAAAAATTCTTCATTATCACGTTTTCAGGCAAAATTGATCTACAAACTAGCGTCTACGAGGAAAGCATCACGACGCAGGTTCAGGGCAGCATCATTTTGCCAAAAGTACGTCAATCGCTCTTCCAAGTTTTTAAACTAAAAACTTTTCCTTCGAAAAGTCACATCAATTAAAATGATCAGTTTTGATATCAAACCCTCTGCGGGTCATGCACGAAGAGAATTATGAAAAATATTTCCCCAAGAAAAATGATCGTTCGAGGCTGAAAAGCATGAAAAATGGATTTTTAATTTACAGCTGAACATAACGCTGCTTCAGGCCTCGGTGGTTGAGGAAATAATATCGTTCTCCGCTCTCGACAATATACGCGATTTAACATGCGTCTCTCTATTCGCAATTTGCTTCGACGATGTAACAGCGAGATTTTATCTCGGCAAACAAGCTCGCGAAGTTGTACAAACTTTTCACAAGCCAACGGTCCTCCCCAACCAAAAAAAGGTCAATAAAATCAGCAAAGCTTTCCTACCAGGACACCAAAGTGCCGCGGTCGTAACCGACATTGGCGGAGGCGAGACGGTTTACATCGAAACTTCAGAGAAACAGCAAGAAGAAATAATCGTCACCCTTGGAATAGGTGAATAATTGTTTTTTTTTTTTTTCACTAAAAACATTTGAAACTTTTATAAATGTTGAGAATTTTATTAAAAATCACGTTTTTCAATGAATTTTTATGCCTCAGGAAAAATCCATTCCCAATTGCGAAGACTACGAAACGAATCTTCGATCCTCAAGGACGCTGTGATAACGGCGATACCGGCTCATTATTCGAGGGTTTTATTCACTTGTACTCGAATAACATCGCCTCTCAAATGCATCGATTATTATCTTCATCAGCCTCCGGAAGACAAAGACAAAACTAACGTAATTGACCGTCAATGTGGTTACGACGATGTTGAAATTTGCGTCGTTGGAATTCAACGAAATTCTGCTTTTTTATTGAGATTTTGATGAAATATTTGGTCAGGACAATGAAACGATATTTTTTTTTAGAATCCAACTATTTTTTATTATTTAGAATCTTTGGAATTTATTATTTTTATTATTTATTATTTTTATTATTTTATTATTAACGTTGCCAAATTCCGCGTCATAATGTGATTCAGAAAAAATCGAGCAGTGTGCGAAAAGGCATCGATGAGAGTCGATAATTCTGTCTGAGTCCACTGCTCGGTTCATCCTGGTTTCATGAACTCCCAGTGGCCGATAAAGACTAAAAAAATTGGGGTTTTATTGCAGAAACAAAATGGTACGCCCCAAGCCACCGAAGAATTCACAGCAGGCAGTGGCGAAGACAGACTCGGTTTTATCATGTTCGAGTGTGGCTTGGAAGGAATTAAACTGAAAGTTGTGAAAAGATCACAATTCGAAAAAGGCGACAATGGCCAAGATTCGAAAAAAGCAGAAACGGAAATTTTTTATACTGACAGCGTCAAGAGTCACGATGATTTGGACAATGCTGCTCGTAAGTAATTCTCTAACTACCTCAAGATTTCATAATCATTATAGCGTTGCATTTGTTTTATTGACAAATAAAACTTTCTAAAAAACAAGATTTTGGAAAAAAAAAATTTGTCGCTTGCGTCGAAAAATGGGCGAACGGTCAATTTCGCTCCAATTAGTCCAAAAAAAAAAGTCGAAAAACATCTTCATCGCATAATCAGATCTACTTGAGACTTTATGATTGTTCGACGTTTTGCAGCCTCGAACACAGCAGCTACGGAAAATGATTCGGCTGCTCCAAACGCTCCGACCAATGGGCCGATCAACACCAGTGCAACTTGCACGAGTCTCGTGACAAGAGTCTCCAATGGTAACACCGTGTCCTGCGTCATCGAATTGAAAACCGTGTGGTTCAACTTTGCCGCACCTCCAAGAACACCAATAACAAGAAAAATTGATTATACGAGACTCGATTGGAATCTTCTGAGCACCGCGTCCCCCGCTATCAACGCTTGGATGAATCCAAGTAACAGATTTGCCATTAGAATAGTTCACATGTTCCGAAGTATGTATCAAAGGTCAACCGCTATAGTCGCTTGCCTCATGGCTGAGGCGCTCGATGTCCAGGGCATCCACATGCCCATAAAGGTAAATCATTCAACGAACGATTTAAGAAATTAGTTCAATTTTTTTATTCAACCTCGAAATACAATTTTTCATGGTTTTTGTTTTGTTTTTTTGTTTTTCTTTTTGAAAACGATAAATTTATCGAAATTCCTCTCGTTTCAGAGTCGATACGGTAGATTGACACCTTTGGCAAAGACTTTGCAAGAAGATCCGTCCTGCCAACTGTGCAGTATTTTACAGAATTACGTTTTGCTCTCCGATCTGGCAACGATCGGTGCGAATCTCCGAGAAACCGATCTGCCATTATTGTCCACGCTGCGTCAGGTTCGAATGATAAAAACTGTGTGATTGATACTTTTAAAATAGCGATAAAAACGTTTGATTCGAAATTTATTTCTCAGGGTGTGATAGTGCTGAGTCGACAGTGGAAAAATGTTCTCTACACGCCTTTGCTGTTGGAGCACAATTATAAAACGAAGCACGTAAAGCCTCTGAACGTAACGTTCGCCGTCTCCGATCCTGACGATGTAAGAAACCAAACTCAATCATTTTCAATCATTTTTCAATTTTTATCAAAAAAAAAAGGGAAGTTTAAACTTTTCTCAAAATATCGAAACATTGAATATATTTATTTGACGAGTTACGCAACTGTTATAATTTGTTTTCTTACCTTCGTAATCCTTCGGTTATGGAGTCATGTGTAACTTAATGAAACCAAGAAATATACATAATCCCGTAGGAGTGCTCCGTTCGGTGTGTGAACAAGTACGAGCGAGAAGAGATAATAAGCGATAAAAAGAGGAGTAAGAAACGATTTTGAGCCAAATTTATTCACTAAATAAATTCTGCATTGCAAAGGGGTGCAACAAATGTTTGCTTTACTATTAAAATCCATCGAGAACAAAAACAAACAACCAAACTGAATAAAGTATTGGGTACAAGCTGTTACGCACATACATCTGGATTTCGAGAGCCTCTAGAAAATAGATAAATGTTCCATACGGTTATGTGACCAAAGAGCCGAGGACAGAATAACTGCGACAAAAAAACCGCAGACAAAATTCTCGCAATCACGATACAAATTTATTCATCGATCGTAACAAAAACATGACAGCGTTAAAACAAATTATCTCATAAGAAAATCTCGAATATTTCGACACTTATCTTCGGAAAGGGCCCCCCCCCCCTTGGAGGGGCGGTATCAATTAATTGGAACGCGATTCCTTTCCAAACATGGGAAATAGAATATCGTAATTTTCGATAACCTTTTTTTAGAGGCGAATAAAACATCGTATTAATTAATTTAATTAAATAATATTGATTTTTATTAAAATTAACTTAAATTATCAAATTATTAATTATTTAATTAAAATTATTATTATTATTTATTAATAATTGATAATATAAATAATAATTATAATTAATAATAATTTTTTATTATGATAATTAATAATTATCGTAATAATTATAATGAAAAATTATTGAAATTAAAAAAATTTAATTGCGTAGAAAAAAAATCGATAATTTTGAATTATTAGAGAAATCAATGTTTAGCGAGGAATTTTTCAAAGTAACTCCAAACAGAGACACAACCCCCACGCAAACCAACACCCACACAGAAAACAAACGTTAACAAGTCGAACGAACGTCAACAAATCGTATAATGTTGCGTCAAAATAACGCCATAGTAATATTTTTATGAATGCAAAGAATACAAACCATTCAAATCAACATCCTGGATTTATTCAGTTATTTTGTCGCGGTCATTTTGCCCCCGGCTATTTTTTCTGCGGTTTTTTTTTTTTTTTGTCGCGGTTCTTCTGTCTTTGGCTCTTTAGTCGGTATACCGTTCCATATAATTGCCGTCACTGCGAGATTCATCGTATTTAGTTATCATGTCACTGTCGTTGAGATATTCGAGCGCATTGGGTATTTATTGGGAATTTTCTCACGGTATAAAAATGAATTGTGGGAAAAAAGAAATGAAATTAATTCCAAAAGCACTTTTCCTTTCTTTCTCTCTCTCTCTCTCTCTCTCTCTCTCATTGACGCTTCAGACGATACACGTTGATCGTGATTTTACAAAATTACTTTTCACGATCCTCTTGCTACTAACACTCGATTCATTAGGCGCATCATAAAATGTTTATTGTGGAAATTACATTCGACACTCAAGCTCGCAACGTTGGGATCCAACGAAATTAATAATTTTTCTATTGTTTGTCAAATTTGACAAAGAAATGTCAATTTTCTGTTTTCTCATCGTTTCATCGTATTTTCGTTGCATTCCAACGATCGAAACTTTAAAATCGTACATTGCATTTGTACTCATTGAAATTTTGCTGTTACTCGTCAATAACCATTATTATTCGGCACACGAAACACGGAACACACCAAAATTTAATCTCTTTTTTTCTTCGTTTCCAAAAAAATCATTCTGTGGTTTTTCTTTTTTTATTTCTAATTTTCTTTTTGTTGTTGTTGCAATTTCACTGATATTTCTCTTCCCTGTAACTAGTTCGCTTAGTACGATACACGAAGATAGAGTTGGCTTGCTTGATATACACAGGAAAATTTGCTGACTGACGGTGAAGGTAGCGGTGGAGACGTTGACGATCAAGAAGTTACCGACGAGTGTGCTATGCTGATTCATACCGACCATATGCACAAACAGGCCAAAGGAGCTCAGGACAAGAGTACAGGTAGAGTCGCCACCGTTCTCGTCGGCTTCGACTTGACGACAATCGTTTTAACAAATATATTCATTTTTTCAAATTCCCCCAAACGATACCGATTCTTCCGAAGAACATAATCAACGAGTTTTCCTTAAATTTTGCATTTTGTGGCTTCTAACGGTAGATAGAAAAGGTAATGGTACCTGTTGGAAATAACCGAAATATTTTGGGCAAGGAATGGACACCGATCGAGCGAGCTTCGCAATCTTTATTTATTTTTATAAAAAAAGCTTTTTTTTTTCATCAAATTATAAATATTGCGGATTTTCGCTTTTTACGATTTTCCTATGAAGATTCCTCGCGTTGAATTTTTGTTTTTCATCATTTTTACTTGTTTTGTAAAATTTCGTTATTCGCTGGAATTTTTCGCTCGTTCGGTAACCAATCCTTTTTCTTTTTTTTTGTAAATTCCCGTATATGGCCGATGTACAGTAACGAATTCTTATCATTGATAGGACACGACAAACTCCCCCCCCCCCCCCCCCTTGCGAACTAGCAACAGCTCGCAGCTAATTTATCGAGAGTATTGTAATTTGGCTGATTTTTCAGACACCGCAATCTGCATCTATTTTACCGTTTTACACAAAGTTTCGATCCGTTTTATTAACTTTAGTTCTGCTGAACTTTGTCATCGAAATCTTAATGAAGGTATCAATTAATTGGAACGCGATTCCTTTCCAAACATGGAAAATAGAATATCGTAATTTTCGATAAACTTTTTTTAGAGGCGAATAAAACATCGTATTAATTAATTAAATAAAATAATATTGATTATTATTAAAATTTACTTCAATTATTAAATGATTAATTTTTTATTATTGATATTATTTAAAATTAATAATTAATAATTATTGTAATAATTATAATGAAAAATTATTGGAATTTAAAAAATATAATTCAATTGCGTAGAAAAAAAAATTGATAATTTTGAATTATCAGAGAAACAAATGTTTAGCGATGGATTGTTCAAAGTAACGCGATGTGGATGCATTTTGTGGCGTCTGAATTGAGACCAATTGATTGGACGATTGCACACTCCCCTCTATGAGAAGGCTTCTTTTTGGCTTGACAGGAAAAATGGCTTGCTTATAAATTAGCTTCGTGGGCACTGCATATTACGTTATTAAATTCTAGATCCTGATAAATTATGAAAAAGTATCTCGTGAGTCCGCTTTGTTTGCTTGAAGCACAGAAACGGTGAAAGATTCACCGAGTACAGTAAATTATCAAAGACAGCGACGTGAAAAAACTGAGACAGGCAACACTCGTTCGATAACTAATCGACTCATCCGAAAATTCTGTTGAGAATTTAAAAAATTTCGTTTTTTTTTTCTAAAAGAATATTTTTCTACATCATTTATATTTGAATTCAGTGCTAATGAAAAATATTTGAAAGATTTATTAAGCGATTCCTGAGAAGAAGAAAACTTTATTTCGCTTTATTACGTTCCACCTGAGAATTCGTAAAAAAGTCGTTGTCCTTCATCCCTGTCCTGATGGGACTTTATTCAGCCATCTAATGAATTATTATTAATTTATTGAATAAAGTTGAAATTACAAGTTCTTTCTAAAAGAATCGTTTTAAACCACAAATTTCTGAACATTATTCAAAAAAAATTGCAGCTCGGTTTAAATGAATTAAAAGTTGATTAATTCGACAGGACAGGGGTCTCAATGATTCATTTCCCTCAACACGAATTTTTACCTCACAAAATAGACGTGTGGTGCTCTGTACTCAGCCTAAATGCTAAATTAACATTTCCTGCAACATTCGATTCGTTATTGTTCGACTAAAGAAACAAAAGTCATTGGTACTGTACGATAAACTTAAAAACAAAACGTTTGTTGGCTTGGATTTGGAACAAATAACACCAGGAATGTGTGGTGATGGTTTAACGGTACCGGTGAGTTCTCCTCGTGGTCGTGAAACAACGCCCCTTGCGACTCCGATTATAACTGGCCCGGATTCATTGGCATCGCCATCGCCACCGACAAACCCAACAAAACGTGGAAGATCGCTCCAACCCACGCAAGTACCCGTTAGTACGAGGGCGAGTATCGTCTTTCCTTTGCTCACTAGCGGTGGCCTTTTCAATCAGCCACGGGAGCCCAACAACATAAGTGAGTTTTTTTCGACGTGAGACGAAAAACTTTCGACGAAATGAAAATCTTGAGGAATTGCTCGAGGTTGATTATTTTTATTTATCAATGCAACTCCAGTCGCCTCCCTGCATGATTTTAATGTTGAGAAATATCGTAGGTACATTTTTTTCAACATATACATCGAATCACAGGAACAAGCACACTGGGCGTTGTCTCATTAAAAAGCTTTGGGAATAACTAACGCTTCGCTTTTTTATTTATTTTTTAATCCATACTCTGAATCGTCCTCGCTTCTTAATGCTGTAAATAGCGGGAGAAAATAACATCGTAGTTGCTGAATTAACGAATTAATCGAGCAAGAAGGGTCGAGAATTTCTTCTTTTTTTTATTCTCGACCCTCTCTCTCTCTCTCTCTCTCTCTCGATATATCGAGGTTTTTCATCCTGGAATTGATTCAATAAGAAAAAAGAGCCAATGAGCAATTTGGAATAGTACGAAATCATCGGTTATCGAAAAATTGCTCGAATTTTGCAAAATCCTTGCCGATTTCGAACGATTCAATGACATAATCGATTTTTCATACTTTTCCTGGATTATTTCTTGCAAGATCGAATCATTTATCATAAATCTATTTCTGCTAGGCTATGGCACGTTGAAAGAAGAAAAAACACCCCAGATTCACGTTTCTCACTCGCATCAGCTGGGCTCAAATCCGAGCATTTATTCGGGAATCGGTGGTCATGGAAGTCAGCACAGTACAGGCAGTTTGGAACAAGTCACTTCGCCGACGGTACAAAATTCAAACAGGCCTGTCAACACGGGTGAGGATCTGTACAGTTGGATGGCGAAACAACAAGAATTCATCAAAGACACGGACAAAGGGAATTTGAAAGGAAATTGGGTGAGAATACGAAATATTAATATTTTCATGTTTTTTTTTTATTCGAAAAATCTTTATCGTTGTCTAAAAATTTCTCAGGTCTTTCGCGCTGAGCAAAAAACGGTCAAGGTATCTCTAATTTATTGATCATACGTCCAAAGTGTTTACAATTTATTTTTGTAACCTGGTCCCTGGTCATTGTACAAAAAATCCCAATATTTTTCCTTGGATGGCGTTTAACAAGATTTTTTCATTTTTATCGTTGAAAAAAAATTAAAAATAAAAACAAGTGCTCGATGCTCTGAAACTTTGAACATGCAATTAGAATTTTTTCGAGTCTTACGGACCGAGTGTTCGCGCAAAATGATGTAAAAAACGAATGGGTTCGTCGTAGCGCCGCATGGCCACGGGATGTGGAACTTTATTTTTCGTTAATCATTTTTAAAAACATTCGCTTAGCATCCGCATGCTGAGAGCCGTAGATAGAAACTTGAGTTGACAACAAACTGTCCACAGACGTCTCAAAATCGTATGAGAAGCTGCGGACGATTTTTTTCTCATTTTTATAATGAGGCAGAATTTCGCAACGTTGGAATAAACCGAATTTTTCAAATTTCGACAAAGATCCAAATTTTTCTAGCCGATTTATTTTTTCGGTCACAAAAACCGACCCATTTGTCATCGTAATTTTTGCCATGGAAAAAAATCATTTCTTTGCATTCCAACGCTGCAAACTTGAAAGCAATTTTTTTTTTTTCTAATTTAAATTTTAATTTTCAGGACTCGAAAATCAACACCATGACTACCGAAGACACGGAAGACTCCGATATTCAAAGCGGCACTTATTTATACCCTATGAAAGATTCGCTGAGATTGTTGGACGCTCATCTAATTTTTGAGCCTCTGCTCTCCTCCCTTTCCGTCATGCCCCAGCAAATGCTCTCGGCAATCGGTTCTGGGAACGTCAACAACGTATCGTCCCTCGATTCGCTCGGCTCGAATCTCTCTCTCGTTGGGACAATGGAAACCATGAGGATTGACATAGTAGTCAGTGAATATGGAAAAGTAACGGACAAGAAAAAAGGTACGCGACGTCCGCTGCGAATGGAAATAATTTAAAAATAATAAAAATTGTTGAATTTTAATTTTTCGAGCGGAAAATCTGGATGAGAGAAAAGTAAATAATTTGATAAATTTATTCACAGCCAACAACAAATACCAAAACCGTAAAGGAGCCAAATTCTATCTCGACATTCCGCCCGAAACCCCAGCATTTTTGTGCGAAAAAATCGGCATCGATATCGACGTCAAAAAAATGGCCGATATGACGGTCGACGATATGATTCAGAGACAAAATGTTCTTTACATCTCCCGTGGACAATTGAAAAAACATACCAGCACTGTCGTCAATTTTAGCTTAAATATTCGCTACATAAGCCAACAAGTCAACATGCCATTATTGAGACTGCTCCATCAAATAAGCAATATGTACCAGAATGTTAAAGAAACACAGATGGAACTCAAGGAACAACAACCCGAGAGCAAAAGGAGCGCAAACCTTACGGACAATGATCCAGTCCTCAAAAACGGTTCATCCTCAAGTTAGTCAAATATTTATTATCATATCCTGTGTGTGTCTGTGAGTTTTTCTTATCCAAGCAGTTTGATCTTTTTTTTCAATCGAAAATGATCAATTTTTTCGATTAACTTGTTATTAACGGTTGAAAAAAATCTCAGGACATTTCCTTAAGATAGCGAATTTTTTTTGGATAATCTACTTTTTTTTTTAAGCATATTTCTGAACATTTTTTTAAATCTATTGGTCCGAATGGTGTCGCCATTGTTTAGAAAGTTTTATTTATATGTGTTTTAACAATTATTTCATTATGAAAGAAATTATTGAACAAAGTTTAGCTTGTACATTTTTTCAATAATTATTGAATAATTAAACAATTATTAAATAATTGAATAATTATCAAACAATTAAACAACTAAGTAATTATTAAAACACTTGGACAATAAATTCTCTAAATAATTGCGAAACCTTCCGGAGCAATCGATTGAAAAAATTTCTACCAAAGTGCTCAACATTATTATAATAATTAAAAAATTTAATAGTAAATAATTGTTTTATAATTATTTTATAAGAATGAATTTTATTTTTCGAAATAATAACCGAGCGTAAAAATATCGGATTTATTGCGATCTCTCCGTCACAGCTTCCGATCTTCAAGACCAACTTCTCTCCGGGAATAAAAAGTTGGAAGAACCACTTTTGCGAAACAATTTTGACCCGAACCAGCCAAAAGTGATATCACCTTCGGCAAGCATACGTTCGAGACCTCAAAGTTTCGCGCAGAAGCTTCGCAGTACCGGAAAAAGTGTGAAAGGTTATATAAACCTGAGCGAGGGAGTTATAACGCCAAATTTCGGGGCTAGTCCGAGTGGCTCAGGCCTCGACAAGTACAGCGTCGTGTCGGACAAGTGCAAGGACAACGCAGCGCTGACACCTCGATGCTGGAAGACTATTTATTATCTTCTCGATCTTTACGCTACGAAACCCGAGACTAAAACCATCACTCACCGTTTTTCCATACCGGCGGAGACTTCGGACCACCATTACAAAGGATCACGAAAATATGAGAATCTCCACGAAGCTAAAGAAGCCGATTTGGAGAAAGGATTGAACGCTGATAGCGGCTCGACTCCTGTCCCGCCTCCTAGAGAATTGAGTGAGTCAAAAAATAAAACTGAAAATTTCAACAAGTTTTAAGGTTGTTGAGTAGTTATGAAACTTGTTAATGTTAACTGGTCAATAAATAACTTCTTAATCGGCGTCAAATTTGTACACGACCTCCTGAATACTTCATGTAAAAACATACCAAATTTTAAGAATTCTATAATCAATACTTTAACCACCTTAAGGGTTGAAATAAAAAATGATAAGAAAATTCTGAAAACTTGGTATGTTTTTGTATGAAGTATTTAACGTAACAAACCGAGTTTATTTAGGATTCTTTCAAAATTTTGTATAAATCTTCTTGACACCAAAACCGACAGTTTTCTCCTCTGAAGAAAAATTTTCTCACGTTTAGAATTTGAAATATTTAATTTCCAATTTTTTTTTCCCCCATCTAAACGCGTGTAAATTGAAGTCTCGTTTCTTTTGTTTTTTTTTCTTGCAACTTTTTAAGGAAAGGTGACTTCAATTTACACGCGTTTAGATGGAAAAAATAAAAAATGGGAAATTAAATATCTCAAATTCTAAACGTCAGGAAATTTTTCTTCACAGGAGCAAACTGTTAGTTTTGGTGCCAAGAAAGTTTATACAAAATTTTAAAAGATCCCTAAGAAAGTCGTTTTGTGATAGTAATACCTTAAAAGAGGTAAAAATTTCACGACGATTAGAAAGCTCGTTATTAAAAAATTAATATTTCGTTAAGAACAATTTTTCAAAGAAATACAAAAAATATTTATACATAAACTTCGTTTTGTTTCCGTTGCTTTCAGCATATTGTGGATATTAGAAAATTGAGAGGTCAAAAAAAAACCTATCGCAGAGTTGTACCAGTTTCCATAAAACTAAATTTGACTGAATTTAATTTATTAATGTTAATTGTTCAATAACGAGCTTCCTAATGGTCGTGAAATTTTTACACGATCTCTCAAATACTTCATACAATTTTGAGAATTTTCTTATCATTTGCGAGTTGGGACTCAACATCCTTAAATGATATTTTGAGTAACTCGTTAATTATCGAAAATTTAATAATTCTTCGGATTGTCTGATTTTTCTTAGACGTTGTCACCGGCGAACGGACACGGTTGATCATTTTTGGAGTCGCGCGAATACACAGAACGAGGTTATTGGCGACTCTCAGTGGTTTGAAACTCGAGGCTGAAATAACGAGCCTACACGCAAGTTTGACGTGTCGGAAGAAATCTCGTCCCGCGAGCCTAGAGTGTAGCCTCACGGGACAGATTGGCAGAACCATGATCGTCCTTCTCGAGGGCGTTGCTCCTAGTCAACAAACTGTTGTCAAAGTTACGGTCGGAAAGTCCCAAGCGCTTTATTCCAGCGTCACCAGACGCCAGAAAGATAAAAACAGTGGATTGCTGACTGTCGGTGCTGTCAACATCGATATACCACAACATCCTGTCGCTCTGCATGGCATGATGACCAGAGGAAGCAAACAATTATCCTCAACCTTGCAGGTTTGCCGATTTTTAATTCTAGCAATGCTATGGGGAATTTAATTTTCTATGTTTCACCCTCCGCTCATCATATGAGACTTTTTCGACTCGAGCGACAACTTTTTTTCCAAAACCTAGAACTATATACCCATTTTATGGGTACCATTTAAAAATCTTGCTTTTTTAAATATTTTTTTTAAAACTTTTGTTATTTAAAACTCTTGTTTTTCAAAACATTTTATTTCCAAATCTTTTTTTCAAACGTTTCAAAACGTTTTATCTAGAAATCTTGTTGTTCAAAACGTTTCATTTAAAAATATTGTTTTTCAAAACAATTTATGTTAAAGTCTTGTTTTTTTAAAAACGTTTTATTTAAAAATCTTGCTAATTGAAACGTTTCATTTAAAAATCTCGTTTTTTAAAACGTTTTATTTGAAAATCTCGTTTTTGAAACGTCTTATGTGAAAATAAAAGAAATTCAATGACTATAACAAGTATAAAAGTTTAAAGTAGAATCCATGGAGAGTATTCCAGAATTTCTTCAGATTTTTTTCTCTTCAAATACGTAAGATGTAAGTCGCATAACGAAAAGGATCAATATGATCCGGTGTGCGATAAAAAATGATATGATCGACGTAGGGTTGAAAAGCTATTTTTTTGGAAAGCCCGCCCTATGGTGATCCCACCTTAATAAAGGAACTAATTGATTTTAAAAAATGCACTGGCATCGAAATCCTCAGCCCTCTCAATCCAAGTCGAAGAAAAAACATTTTTTACTAAATCTGCAAAGAGAAAATCGGTGTATTCTTGTTATTTATCGATTCTAAAGGAATTGAGGGTGACGAGAACCTCGTCGAGGTTATCCCGTGGACAGCAACAAGAGGAAGTTGATGGAGCACCAGGAAGTCCTCATCATTATCAACCCGCACCAACGATCGACGTCGAAAAGTCGCAACCAGTTTCGAGCCTGCTCGAGCCAATCGTCATGCAGTTCCACATAATTCTTCAAAGTCTTAGTATAACAGCTGCTCTCCTGCCATCGCTACAGGCGCAATACAAAATGGATCAGGTCAACAGTTCCGGCATAACCGGCAGCAAAGCCAAATTCACGATCGATTTGCCGCGTCACAGTTTGAGCTTTACGACGAAACTTCAAGTGACCGAAGCGAACTTGCCGTCCGAAGCGAGTATCGAGCTCCCCAAAGTCCACGTATCCGCCGAATACATTCAAGAAGGAACGAGCAGTTTGAACGAGAGCAAAATTGCAGGTAAACTCAGATTTTCATTATTTTCACTATAAATCTTTATGGATAATAATTATAAACTTTTGTTTTCCCAGACGGCGTAGTTTTGCGTCAAGGAAGTTATCTGAGTGCGACCGCGGACATTGGAGTATTCGAGCATTCTTTGACCACCGATCTTCTCAATCATTTGGTCTTTGTTCAAAAGGTTTTTATGAAGGAAGTCAACGAGGTCGTGCAGAAAGTCTATGGTGGTGAAAAACCCGTGCCGTTGTGGTTCGAGGACGAAGAACCTACGAGCTCCAGTCTCAAAAGAATTCTATTCTCTCTCATTATCCGAATAAAGGTGAAGATTTTTTCGCTATTTATCATTAATTCGTTTCATTCGTTATTAATTAATAAAAACGTTTTTTAAAATGTTTTATTAAAAAATCTAGTTTTTTCAAAGAGTTTTATTGAAAAATCTTGTTGTTCAAAACGTTTCATTTAAAAATATTGTTTTTTAAAACGTTTTATGTTGAAATCTTGTTTTTCCAAACGTTTTATTTCCAAAATCTTATTTTTCGAAACGTTTTATTCAAAAATCTTGTTTTTCGAAACGTTTGCTTTAAAAATCTTACTATTTACAACATTTTATTAAAAAATCTATTGTTTAAAAAAGTTTGATTGAAAAATCTTGTTTTTCGAAACGTTTTATTTAATAATCTTGTTTTTTGAAACGTTTCATTTGAAAATCTTGCTATTTACAACATTTTGTTAAAAAATTTAGTTTTTTCAAAGAGTTTTATAGAAAAATCTTGTTTTTCTAAAACGTTTTATTTTGAAATGAAACAAATGCAACGACTGTAACAACTATGAAACCTCAAAGTAGAATCAATAGAGAAAATTCCAGAATTTTTCGTAGCAGGATAAAAAAGACCCATATGATCCGGGGTGCCATAAAAAGTGACTTGATCGCGCGAAAGGTTAAGAATACCAAAACGTTTCCATGTCAAATCCTCCAGTCCAAGAGAAGTATTTTTCCGAAGCTTCGTCCATGGGAAAGTTTGATGAATTAGTCTCGTTCGAATTTGCAGAGAATTCAACTGACCGCAACAACGCCGACGAATTCGGCAGTGCGGCTCGAAACCGGAGCAGTAGAATTCCAGCTTTCGAACAGGGTGCAAAACGTCTCGGGGGCAACTCAGCCAAATCCATACATGAAGTTGTTTGGTAAAGCACAAGTCGACATAAATCTCTCGTTGGGACAATTGCTCAAGAACGTAATGTTCGAGGAGGCCGAGCCAGAGTTTCAACAATTCGCTTTCTTCAACACACGAATTGGTCTTCGCAATGCTTTCCAGGAAGAAATGGCACAGGGCGACGATAAAGAAGTCGTTTTGATAACGCTCAAACGTCCGTTGATATACATTCAACCAATGGCTGTGGACAAGGCCATCCTCGTCTGGCTGAATTACAAAAACGCGTACGAATATTGGAACGAGAAAAGAGCCAACTTGAACAAAGAAGTTTTGACCGCGACGCAACAAGTTTTTGAAAAAGTTCCATTTGGTCAATTGACCAGTCAGCTGAGTGCTCCACATTTGGGCACTCTTTTTCTTCAGCTTACCATCGATGACATAGGCATTTGCATTCCCTTGAATCCTTTGCCGCCGAACAATTGGGGCCTCAATCGTGGTTTGTACGACAGTGAATCGCGCGGCGCAGTGGTCATCACGTTAGAAAACACGAGCATCTCGGCGTGCAGCAGTGGAAGTCTCGTGAGCAAAGGAAGGTCAGAGAAAAATCAATTTCCTAAAAAAAAAGGCCAAAAATTGCAGCAATATTTATTTGTTGTTCTTGCTATTTCACAATTTTCACTTTGCTCCTCGAAATTTTAGATTCGTTGGCCTGTGCCTGCGATTCGCTGAAGATTTCGAAACTTCCTTGGACGACTGGAAGCCCGATATGTCCGACACCAGCATTATGAACCTTTGCGTCGTTTCCGAAGGCACCTACGAAGTCTGCAGTCGAACTGTTGCCCAGAAACAAGATAAATCAGGTTATTATCTCATTCCCTGGTTCCCACGTACCAAATTTTCTCTTTTTTTTTTCTTAAGCATCCATGGATCATATGCCATTTCTTATGGCACTCCGAATCATGTAGATCTTTTTCGTTTTGCCACTTAAATCTCACGTATTTGGAGAGAAAAAAATCTAAAGACATTTTGGAATACTCTTCATTGGTCCTACTTCAAGGTTTTATACTTTTTGAAGACGTATTTCTTTTATTTTTAAAAATAACGTTTTAAAAAACAAGATTTTTAAACAAAACGTTGCAAAAGACAAGATTTTTACATGAAACGTTTTGAAAAACGAGATTTTTAGTTAAAATCGTTTGAAAAAACGAGACTTTTGAATAAAACGTTTTGAAAAACAAGATTTCCAAATAAAACGTTTTGAAAAACAAGATTTTGAATTAAATCGTCTAGAAACAAGAAATTGAATAAAACGTTTTAAAAAACGAGATTTTTGAATGAAACGTTTTAAAAAACGAGATTTTGAAATAAAAACGTTTCAAAAAACAAGATTTTACATTAAATCGTTTTAAAAAGCAAGATTTTTAAATAAAACGTTGTAAAAAACAAGCATTTCGGATAAAGTTGTCGCCTTGGTCGAAAAAGATCCATATCATCCGCGAAGGGTTAAAATATTGAAAAAAACTTGAACAAGTGTGAATTTTTCCAAAAAATACCTCCCCAGATAATGCCAAGTGGCTGCTCAACGTCCAATGGCAAATGGAGGGAGTCGATATCCATCTGGACGTAAGTGTGGGACAACAGCTTTCTGCACTCGGTCATACTCTCACCATGCTCACTGGATCGGAAGAAGACGATGCCAATGCTTCCGCGGATTACGATAGCGACGATGCCGATAACCCTGACAACGGCGGTAGTCAGGTTAAGAGAAAAGTATGGTTTATATTCCCCTTTTTTTTCGTTTCGTCGATCCCCGTGTGTGCCAAATGTTTTGAATTCACTGCGTGCTGGTAAAGTATTCTCAACTAAATCTCTAATACGATTTTTTTCTGTTTCTCTGCAATTAACGCATCGCTTATGTCCGACTAAAAAAATTAATCGCCCCTTGGTTCTCGACTGAAGGAGTCAAAACCATAAAAAATTCAGAAAATATCCCTCGTGCCCATTTTTTTTCGTTAAAATCCCTTTTTTCGAGACGTCTCAAATATTGCTTCGGAAATTGCTTTCTCTTCTGTTTTTGCTGGGCTGTTGCCGTTTCGGTTTTAAAAATGAGATTTTTTTACGTTTGTAAAAATTCGTTTTCGACCCTCATGAACTTTCATCCAATTGGGATCGGGTCCATAACAGTGAGGGTTTCATGTCGCTTTATCCCTTCGATTGCAGACTTCGTACAAGTGCATCTTGGGTCAATCTGACCCAAGGAGTTTTTCGAATCGTTGTATTCCGGTAAATATGCATCTTTTGTTTTTTCTAAAGACGTTTTTTGTAGGAATCATATTTTATGGCCCTAAATTCGATCTCTTGACGAAACAATCGGTGACAGACAATTATTGGGGTCAAGACGACCCAGTATGCACTCGCAGCGGTTAATTATTTAGAGCAAACCTTTTTTTAACGTTTAAATGTATTTAAAATCAGAAAATATTGTTTTTTCTTAATAGGAAAGTATATTGATAAAGAAATCAAAGAACTGGACCGACAGCCTGCCCGCTTTTGTCTTCGATCCGTCATTGGATGCGAAAAAACGATCGAAACTGATTGAGAAAGAGATGAACGAACAAGCCAAAATAATCAATGACTTGAGATCTCTGGGCGCGTCCTACGGAACTATCGAACAAGAAATGAAACGTTTGCACGAGCTCGAAGCTATGGTTTTCAAAGATTTCAGAAGGTAAAGAAATCCTTCGCTGCATTTTTTTGCTTCTCGTTTATCGAGGGCGACAAAACTCAATTTGGATTTTTTCACTACAGGGACATGATACAAAAGTTGCGGAGACAATCGGTCAAAGCCTCGGGCATCAAAGGGAAACTTGGACTGGGAAGTAAAACGAATGCTTATCGGTCTCGATCGTTCATTGTTCCCTCACCGACTCCGGAACATCAGTTAGAAAGTCCCGAGGACATGAATGCAGAGATCAATTCAGCCAATTCAGCGAGCTACGAAAGCAGCCCGCGAAGTGGGCCAAGCCGGTACTTTTTGTTTTTCTATTTATTCGCATTATTTTCGTGATGAAGAAAATATCTCTGGAAAAAATCATTTGTTTGTCAACCCTCTGCGGATCATAAGGGTCTTGTTCAACCCAAGCGACAATTTTTTTTGAAAACCCTATTTTTTAAAACTTTTGTTTTAAAATTCTGCTTTTTAAAACGTTTTACATGAAAATCTGGTTTTTTGAAACGTTGTATTTAAGAAATCTTGTTTTTCAAAACGTTTTATTTACAAATATTGTTTTTTGAAAAGTTTTATTTAAAAATCTTGTTTTTCGAATCATTTTATTTAAAAAACTCGTTTTGTAAAACCTTTTATTTTGAAATCTCGTTTTTTGAAACGTTGTATTTAAAAATCTGGCTTTTTAAAACGTTTTATTTAAAAATATCGTTTTTCGAAACGTTTAATTTCAAAATCTTGTTTTTTAAAACTTTTTATTATTAAAACAAATGCGACGACTATGACAACTATGAAACTTTAAAGTAGCATCGATGGCGAGTATTCCCGAATTTTTCCAATATTTTTTTCTCTCGAAATACCCGAGATATTAGTGGCCGGATGAAAAGGATCCAAATGATTGGGGCTGCCATAAAAAATCACACTGGCCTAATCTCTAGATTCAAACTTTGACTGTATCAGCCGAAAAATATGATTTTTCAATATTTTCAACTTTTAAGCCGTTTTTTTTTCTTCGTTCGTTGATCCCTTCGCGATCGATTTTCCTCGATATTGTGCTGGATCAAAAGTGCATCCAACAGGTCATAAAATCAGTTTGAAATCGATGCAATATTTTTTTAGAATATTGCATCGATCGCAACGTTTTGAACGCGAGCATCAATTTGATTTATTATTCGTTACAGCTCGGCTTCGTTACGAGTGCGTGGGCTCGGTGGACCGAGAGTGACTTTTAGCGACACTCATACAATGTGTCGACAATCGTCACTGCCGAGTGCCGGATCGGAGCTGAGTTTGCCGGAAGGTGAATTGGAATGGCCGGATACCATTGAAATCGAAGGCGAACAAGTTGAATTGAGAAAAAAACATCGTGACACCAGTTGCACTTCGAGCTACGACAGCATGGAAGGAAAGTGAGTAAATCTTTCTTTGATATATATATTTTTTTTTAATAAAACGAAAAACACGAGAAGCATAACAATTTAGAGAAAAATGTATAAAATACGTGACGTTGAAGCTCGCAACGTTGGAATTCAACGAAAAATCTTTTTTATCGATGATTTCTTTAATTTTTTAAATCAACCAAATTTTTCGAGTCGATGTTCTTTTCCGGAGGCAAAAACCGATCGTTGTGTCGTCGTAATTACATTTTGCATTTTAATAATGAGCGTTGTCATAGAAAAAAAAAAAAAAAAATTCCGTTGCATTCCAACGATGCAAGCTTCAACGTCGTTAAAAGCTTTGTGACGTTTTTATGGCACTTTGAAAAACGATTCGAATTTTGATATCGCGAGTGTCAATAGCGCTCCTCTCCTCGATTCTTACGGCCGAGAACAAACGTCGACAACGTCTTCGCCTCACATGGCGTTCCAAAAACCTCAGGAGCCAAATATCGACTTTGAGCTTGACGTTAAAGTTTTGATAAACAGTGGCAAATGTGTTTTGCACACTAAAGATCCAGGTCGCGAAGATGAACTCAAGTTGTAAGAATTTATCGAATTTCTTTTTTTTTTTTTCAATTGAATTAGAAAATATTGAGATTTTATGGATTTTAAATATTATCTACAGAATGAGCAGGATGAAAAAAGAACGTTCTTGCTCCGGAGGAACTTTCGAGTTTCAACCGAGCAGCCCGAGCAGCAGTAGGAAACATTTGAGCAACAAAGAAAAATCATCGAGCACGAGTGCATCGCGTCTACGTTATCTTCAACATTCTAACGTGCCTCTCGTCGATCTGACGATATTCCACATACCAGGGCTCGACGTTAAGGTAATAAAAAATCTCTAAATTACAAATTTTAATATTTTCTACATTAAGGACGCTGTATGTAAAATTTTCTATCGATAGAATTCCTTTAAATTTGCACCACACAAAGAGAAGAGTTATATCCAATAGTCGAGATATTTATTTATAAAAATCACAATTTTCAGTAGTTTTTCATAAGAGCGTGTGTTAAAAGTTTCAATTTTCAATATTAAATATTTCGATTTCTCAATGGTAAAGCATCTTAAAACTTTCCATACACCTTTATGTAACATCGAAGAAGCTTTATTTAGTTTTTCAAAAAAAACAGTCGTAAAATTTTTTCGAAAATTTGTTTATTATATAAAAAATACAGATTACCTCGGGAAATCTTGGATTTAGAGTATGTTGTTCTTTAGTCAATTTGTAAAAACTTTTTTCAATGAACTTGAGCTTGGAAATCATTTTGTATGTAAGAAAAACTGAAAACCAAAATTTAGACTTGATCGTCGCCATACAACGTCCTTTAGGAACAAGTTTTTCCTTTGTTTCCGGAGCCACCATGAATACAAGAGTCATAGCTACGAATTTGCGAAATAAAATCATTTCTCAGTTCCTTTTTTCATTCTGGAATCTTCGGAAACATCGAGGAAGCTGGATATTGCTTTAAAATGACTTTTTAATTCGCCAGGTACACTACGAGTCGAAAACTCTACCGGAAGAATCGATTTCGCCCCGGATATCGACCGACAATAATCTCCTCAATCCAATGTCGATAAATCTTCGTAAACCAAGCACCAAAAAAGCAAGTTTATTCGCTTGGATGACGCTCCAGAGTATCCCAGAAGAAACAATAATAAGTCCACACATCTTGGAGTTTTTCGAACAAACGCTCGAACCAATACCGAGTAAAACAAATTTCCATGGCGGTGGCCAATCGAACCCGGTATTTCCCATGGAAAGTAACGAGACATCCTCATGGGCCGCAACAGCTGCCAGTGGAAATTACGTCTACGCGAGCTTTCCTGTCGATGTTATCGTCTACTTCCACATGCAACCGTCCACGTTCAGGTAAAATCTCATTTTCAGCGACAAAGAATTTGGTTTTCTCGTAGTTTCCAGTGCAACATTTCTTTTTTATTGAATTTTTTATAAAAATGCAAAATTGCTCCGAAAAATTGACGAAATCCTTGAACATTTCTTCTATTTTTTGGTTCTCGTGTTTTGTTGCAGATTCTCCTGTCTACCGGTTTCCCGCGTCGAGTGTATGCTGCAGCTGCCATCCCTCGATATAGTTTTCTCGTCGAAACGAGCAGAGGAAGAGCTCACGGAATTTCGTGAATTCAAAGCGACGACGGTGCAGTCAACCGGGAAAGAAGGAGGTTCGGCAATCGGTGGGCTTTCGGTGACTGGTTGTTTGGCTGATTTTTCCGTGTACATATTTCATCCATACGGTGGTGGAAAAAAATCTGGTTTGAAGGAAGCTCAATGGTCGCCGTTGTCGGACAGCGAGAGAAAAGATTCGCTCAGTATAAACGTCGAGTTCGTCAAGTTCCATTTATCTCGTAGTCGGAAATTGAACTTCCAGAACGAACAGCTGAAAAAAGGAGCAGACACGAGCCGAGCAGTCATCAGATTTTCCAGTAAAAATCAAAACTCAATCTTTTCAATTTTCTCACTTTTGTTTCGTGTTTTTTTTTTTTTTTTTCTGGCAATTCAATTTTCGTTTTTTTTTCAGCAATAATCGATATTGGCTCAGCCTCCTTCAAATACGACATGCGACGGTTAACGGAGATTCTGGCCTTCCCGAAAGCGTGGTATCGTCGCAGTATAGTCAGACGATTGTTCCTTGGGGATTTGAGCTCAGGCCTTGCGTATTCCGAGGGCGACAGCACGCCGCCACTCAATCAAGAGGAAGCGGTGATGGGCAGTTCGCTATTGAAACATTACGAGAGACATGCAACAGAAACATTGTCGAAAAGTGCTCCGGAACGAAGTCCGACGTTGAACAGAGATAAATTGAGATTGAGTTTGGAGAGCGATATGCCGAGGCAGACGCGATTGAAAGGTTCGACGAATTCAAAATTATTTCTTCCCTCTTAACGTATTTGAGATATTTAATTTCTAAATTTTCGATGGGAAAAATAAAAAATTGGAAATTAAATATGTCAAATTCAAAACGTCAGAAAATTTTTCTTCATAGGAGAAAACTGTTAGTTTTGGTGCCAAGAACGTTTATACTAAATTTTGAAAGAACCCTAAACAAAGTTGTTGCGTGATAGTAATACGCTAACCCTCCGGGGATCATATGATTTTATTGGCGATCCTTTTCGTCCTGCCACAGATATTTCACGTAATTAGGGAGAAAAAAATCTGGAAAAATTGTGAAAAACTCTCAAACGTTTTACTTGAAAATGAAACGTTTTAAAAAAAAGATTTTCGAAAAAAGTTGTCGCTTGGGTCAAAAAGACCCATAAGATCCGCGGAGGGTTCATAAAGTAATAAATAATTAGAAAAGATTCTTTAAGCAAATAACAAAATTTTTTAAAACCAGACATCGGACGCGGTTGGAGTTTTACATCGGAGAAGCATACAGCTTCGGAAATGAAAATGCGGGAATCAACAGCGTGGGAAACGCTCGTTCTCTTCGCAGTGAATTTTACGCGATTGAACGTACACATGAACATGGGAAACGTCATGGGAAATGTCGTGTGGATGACGAAAGATTTTCGCTCCGATGGTCGCCTCTCGATCGGCAGTACAGGCCACAAAAATTTATACATCGGAGTTGGCCTCGGAGGCTCGAGTCTCGATGCAAAGAGCGGAATAGTCGGCGGTACTATTGAGCTCAGTAAAATCGACACTTACAGTATGTATTCGGGCGCACATTTCAATGTCGCCATTCTCCTCCTCTATATTATAAAATTAAATAAACAAAATTATTAACAAACCAAATATAATTATTATTAAATAATTATAAACAATTATAAACAATTGTAAATAATTGTGAATAATTATAAGTAATTATAAACAATTGCAAATAATTATAAATAATTGTAAATAATTATAAATAACTATAAATAATAATAAATAATTAATTTTTTATAAATTATTAACAGAGAAAATATTTGTTTAGTACATATCCGTGAAGAACCTGGCACGGAACCGGACCACACACTCGGCCTGAAACTGTTTGCCCTGGAATTACGTCTGGACTACATGGGAACAAGCGTTTTGATGTCTCGAGTTTCATCGCTCGACGTGACTCTCCGCGACGAATGGAAGATAAATCGTAACAACAGTGGTGATGCTTTCATGCCAACGAGAAGACCCGCGATAATATTCATGCACGGCGATCTCAGCTGGGACCAATTACAAATCATGATCAGCAAATCTACCACCGCCGATTTGCTCAAAATGTTTTACAAACTCGACGAGTTTTTCAGCCAACAATTCAAAAGCAGCAAGAGGGTGTTCAGCTCCTTGCAGCCCAGACATCAACGTGTCAACAATAGTAGCCTCAAGAAAAAACAACAGAAGAAACGATCGACTATGGAGGGTAAAATCAATTTTTTGATTTTTACTTCAATTGCAAAGATAAATCAATCATTTTTCCATCGATTTCTCATTCCAACTTGTAAACTCTGAGCAAAGAAAAACAAACCGTTTTCGAAGAAATTTTATTCGATCGTTTACCCGATTTTCTCTCCACAGGACCATGGACAATAAATCAAACGGCGATATCGGACGCTCGCCATCACAGACACTGGCAGCGTGTTCTCGCCCAAGTTGCGGGCTTACAATTAGGCAGCTTAAAATTTGCATTACCAACCAACGGCACTGTTCTCGGAGGTACTATGGAATTGCACGGCTGCAATATTAGTCTCGCTTGTTTCCACGGCATCAACTTTAAAAGCAAAAGCTGGGCGCTCTTCTCCCTCAAAGAACCCTGCATCAGCTTCGCCACCGAGGCCCAAGAAATACCCAGCGTTGAATGTGAGTTACCAACTCATTCAGTATTTTCTCAAACGAAACAAAATCTAGAATCGTCTCAGTGATGATGAATCAAGAATTTATTTATCTATTTATTAATTTTATTTATTTATTTGACAATTTGTTTATTTATCTATTTATTCATTCATTCATTTATTTATTTGTTTATTTATTTATTTATTTATTTATTCATGTTAATGCAAATTTGGAATAATTTCGATCGCAGCTCCGAACACTTGTGACGTCCACGTGGTTCAAACGCTGACAATCAGCCTTGGTCAGCAGCAGGAACAGCACGCGAGGCATCACTCAATGGCGACGGTTTGTCGTCTTAGTCGGAGTCATATCTTTCCACCCCAATTTAAATCACTCCAAGAATGGTTTCATTACGCTTTCGCCAACAGCGAAATAGATGGTAATTTATTCCGATTAGTTGGCCTTTTTTTTTTTGCAACGAATCGAACGATTCACAGCTTCGAAGCAGTTACAACTTGCTGTTTCCCTTATTTTCTCGCAGTCGATCGGTTTCCTTGTGTTGAGCGTGAACGAATGGAAACTGCAACCGACGCCGCCGGCGCCAGTCGTGGTCGCAGCACTTCAGCGACGACAGGAAAACTTCAGGACCATTCGCACACCAGAGAAGTCATTTTTGCATTACCTTCGTTACAATTGCATCTGAAAACCGAACATCTTCAAACGGCCAAGACTCCTGACGTAATAGGTACGTCGAATAATTCATTTTTTAAATCCAAAAATAAAAAAACAAACTTTCTCAATAAATTCTTCATGATTATTCGTCATTTGTCAACAAATTGGAAGCGGGGTTGCTTCATCGAAGTGTCTAACTATCGAAATACTTCATTTTCATTGTGTCAAGAAATGTAGCTCGCAATGAAAATTTTACGCGAATCTGCAGTAAACGATTAGAAAATTTGTTAAAAATGTGCGAAATTCTGTAGAAAATCGAAAAACATTCCAGATTACGGAATTTCGGGAAAGAGGAAAAATAAAAACGTTTAGCGGAAAACTCGAAATGACTCGAGAAGTTCTGCTGAATTTTTAAACTCAAATTTCAACTTGTTTGAAAAAAAGGTTCCAAAACTTATGAAAGGCAAAGTGAGCAAAAAGATTACAGATTGAAAAAAAAAATTCTGTAGTTAGGCATTTTTATGAACTGCCCTACGAAGCGCGATTAAATGATCGAATAATCAATGACAGAAATCAATTACTAGCACAATTGATCGTTGATTGATTTTCATTGGCTATTTCAGAACATAAAAGTTTTAATGTTGCATCTCATGTTGCTGTTATAATTCCATGTTGATATAAATGTCACCTGTGTGTATAATAATTATCTGTGAGTTGTTTCCGACACTCTTGTCTCGTTGAACTGATTTCAAGACGATTTTTAACGCGAAACACAAATTCCACCATTCAAACGAACATTCTGACAAAGTAATTGTGATCAATCATCCCAGAAAAAAAAACCAAAGACAATTTGTTTCTACGAATAATAATAATTGGAAATTTCTCTTATTGTTTATTTTGTAAAAATAATGATTTTGAATGATTCTGTATTTTATGCTTGAAACTACAAGATCATTGTGGCACTTTGGCTTTTATGGAAATTTCTCATAATCGTTATCCACGTCTATTTTGTACAGTACTCTGCAATTCTCTTGTCTGTCCCATTTTTTTTTTAGGCCTGCCTAAACATATTTTATATAGTAAGTACAAAGCGACGATATTATTTCGATGACGTTGAAGTTTGCATCGTTAGAGTGCAAGGAAACACTTCATATTTCTGTGGCAAAGCTCATTGATCAATTTACGATGATAAAACGCTCGGTTTTTGCAAGCCGATGGCTCGAAAAATTTGGATAATTTTGAAAATTAAACAAATTAGCAACAAGAAAAATTTATATATTTTTCGCTGCATACCAACGTTGCAAACTTCGGCGTCATTTATTTCGCCTGTTCTTGTATACTTCCCAAGAATTTTTCTTTCTACGTCTCGCTGTCTTCGTAGCATTTACTTCTTCGTATTAACCGCTGCTGCTAAAAGAAACAACTCTGTTGCAGTTCGCATCGTTGGAATGCAACGAAAACTCATTATTTTTTATAGCAGAGCACAAAATTTTCTTACAGCATTTGTCAACGATGATGGAATCGTCTTCTTTGCTATTCGAAAACTGAATCCACTAGAAAAATTGGAACGAGAGTGCATTAATTGACAAAATAACGAATAATACATTTTTCGGTGTTTCCCAACGATGCAAACTTCAGTTTCTATAAGAAAGAATCAGTTGATTGCTCTGATGCATGGAGTATAGCTCGCTAGGATGGACCAGCCATGACATTGAATAATTTACGACATTATCGACTGTTATTCTTTAGGCGAAAAGCCACTGGTGGAGTGCAGCTTTATAACGGAATTCGAGGACCACATATTCGTGACTGTTGACGCAGAAGCATTTTTCTTTCTCCACGATCTCATTACCTCGTACGTCAAGGAAAAAGAAAGAGTGGTGAGCATAAAAACAATGAAGCAAAAACAATTCCTCGAAATTTTCTCGATAACAATTTCTTTTTTTTTTCAATAAGCACGCGATGCAAAATTTCGGTGCCAGAGCGCACAGTCCCGATCCGCAAGAGAAAAGAGGACCGAACCCTAGCACGTCGAGTGCATCAAGCGGAAACACGACCATCATGTCCGAGGACGAACGGAAACGGAAACAATTCGATCCGGCAGAAATGTTCATCAAGGATTGGCGATCGTACAGATGCAAAACTTGGCATTTGGAACCAACCGTCAGGTAAACATTTTCATCTTTCTCACACTCTTCCAAAATATTCAACAAACTTGTATAAATTGAGAATCAAACACTGAGAAAAGAAATTTATTGATTCAACAAAGCCAGGGCGAACGAAATCGATTTTGTTCATTTGACATTTTGTTTATTTGACAAACCGCCACATTGACGAAAAAGGTAATGCCGCGGTGAGCGCATATGTAGTTGAGGCAATAACTTGTTTTGTCAAATGAACAAAATGAATTTCGTTCGTCCTGGCTTTGTTGAATCAACAAATTTATTTTCTCAGTGAATCTAACAAGTTTTTCTCTGGACATAAAAAATGATTAATCTCCCGAATTTTTACTTGAAACCGTCCGCGGATCATATGCCATTTTTCATGGCGTTCCGGATCATCCGGGTCCTGTTTGTCTTGCCATCTCACGTATTCGGAGAGAAACAAATCTGGAAAAATCCTGGAATACTCTCCATTCATTCTTTAACGTTTCATATTTTTTCCAGTCGATGCATTTCTTTTATTTTGAAATGAAACGTATTTTTAAAAAAATGCGAAACAAAGTTGTCGCCTGGTTCGACAAAAACCCACAAGATCCGCGGAAACCTAAATTTTCTACATTTTTGGGAAACACGTAAATTTGAACGAAATGTTTGGGAATAATTTCCAGATTGCTCTCTTGGGCCGGTCAGAGCATAGAGCCCTACGGGATAGATTACATTCTCCAGAAATTAGGCTTTTCCCACGCCCGTACGACAATACCAAAATGGACGCAACGTGGATTCATGGATCCTCTGGACAAAGTCTTGGCCGTTCTTATGTTAAGAATGGTTCTGGCTGTGCGAGAGGAGCCTCAGGACGAGAAGGAGCACAGGAGAGAGAAATAAGGAATTGTCAAGTAATTATAATCGTGAATTTCGAAGGAAACGATGAAAAATGACGGTTTCTCTTCGGTGTCGTCGCGTTTAATTCGCCAAGCAACGATGCAAATGTGTATAGTCCAAATATTTCCAACACATGCATATATATTGATAACATATACATATATGTATGTGCGTGTGTGTGTGTGTGTGTGCAATTAGTCGAATTTTAGATGGCGTTAAAAATGTATCAAGGAATCGCCAACGATTTTCTCAAAAATGGCGAATAATTCGATCTTGAAAATTGATCCTGTTGCTCAAGGGGCGCAGGACATAATCAATCTATCAAATAAGTATGTCGATGACTTAGAAATTTCATACCGGATCCGAGAGTCTTAGGAATAATTTGTAAAGAAGAAAGTCGAAGAATTAATGTTGCATAATCTGTACGAAAAATTGAAGACTTATTTGGAGAAGCATAATCCGCTGTCGAGATTCTGTTTAAATGGTCACAAAATTAATTACAATGGTGCGTGGGAGCGAGGCTAAAGTCCAACTCCCCATCGCCCATTATTATTGTACAGCTTCCTTTTCTTTTTCTCTTATTTCTTAATCTTAATAATAAGAATGTTAGGCTTCAGTCGCGTTGATTTTGTACCTACATGCGCTTAAGGTAAATACTGTGCTGCATCTACTAGTCAATTGAGGGCTAAATTTTCAAGATGCTTTTAGACCAAGTTTAACGTGACAATTAAATGTATTGGTAGTGGATTTGTATTACAGCGTGTCTTAGTAACGTGTAAAAATATTAAAAACGATAGTTTTGCAAAAGCATTAACTGATAAATCAAAATTTCCATGGTGACACATTTTCCTCAGGGTTTTTCAAAGAATTATCTGTATTTTTCAACCGATTTTCAAGCACCACGTGTCATTTTGTTCCTCAACTGACCCTCTTAACCGTTTCACTATCGTAGCTTATTGTTTATTAAGCGAAAAAACTTTTTCATAACTAATTTCTGAACGAATGAATTTTGAAAAAATCTACGTGGTGAATTGGTAGATGATGAGGTGAGGAACAAAATGAGACGTGGTGCATCAAAATCGGTTAAAAAATAATAATTCTTTGAAAAAACCTAGTGAAAATGTGTCACCATGGAAATTTGGATTTATCAGTAAATGGTTTTGCAAAACTATCGTTTTTAATATTTTTCCATGTTACTGAGACATGCTGTAATACAAATCCACTAACAATACATTTAATTGTTACGTCAAACTTGGTCTAAAAGCGTTTTGAAAATTGAGTACTCATTCGACTAGTATGCAGCACAGTATTTACTTTAAAACGGTATTATCCGCATTACTCGATTATAATTTATCAACGCATAATAATCGTATGCCATAAGTTCGGTAACGTATAATATAAATTTTTTTACACGTGAGAAATTGGAAATTTAACGCTTGGAAATTAATCTCTCGTATTCCTCATAGTCCCACCGATCATCAACGTCCAGTCTTTCTTAATATTTCTTTTTTCTTCCTTTGGCTGTTTCGTGTTTATTATTCTTTCGGATTTTATTTCGTCTCGTTGTGTCCGACAACGAGGCAAAATCTTTTCTGCCTCGGCTCCTCATTCGCTCGTCGAAATAAAATTGAAAGAAAATAACATTCTCACGCTTATAAATATTCCTGATGTTATTACACATATAGAGACTAAAGACGAAAAAGCAAATGTTCACAAAAAAACAGTCCGTCGCTTATCGAACTAAAAGATGTATAAATTGTTATTTTTAATCTTATTTATAATAGAAATCAAACGTGCCCTCTTTATATAAATATATATGTATGTATTAATAAATATATATATATATATATATATATTTATATATCTATGTGAATGTTTCTTATTTATTTCTGTGATGAGATAATCAGCGTGATTTGTCGCGATTACGATAATGTGCTAGGAATATTTGTTGATGGATATTGTATCGAAAATGAGAAATATTTTTTTCGCCATTGCCACTGGACAAATAATAGTTGAAAATAATAAAATAAAAGGAAATAATAATTAGAGAGAATGGTGGAAACTCAAAATTTGAGATCATTGTCAATTAATTCATTTTCATTTATTTCTGTGATGAGTTAATCACCGTGATTGCTGCGATTACGAGTGTAATAGGAAAATTTGTTAATAAATATTATATTCGAAAGAGGAATCTTTTATTTTTTACATCATGCCCTCCTGCAAACTCGCTTTTTTTCCCGTATGTATTTATAACTTTTCGAAATTCGTTCTCTGAAGTTCGGCAAAATTCTACGGCATTGCGTTCGCTGTGATCGCGGCTCGGACTGCGCAGAGTTTTCCAGAGAATTTCGTCGTTCGCGCAGACCGGAAAACGACGTAGTTTGTTGACAAAATACTCTGAGAATTCAAGGACCAATCAGGGATGGGTTTTTGAAAAATCTGCCTTATTAGGAACGGATGTACCTTGACGATTGGTTGTAAATGAAAACTTTGAAAAATCAGCTCAGGAATTGGCTAAAACGCAAGAAATGTTAACCAATAGCAGAGAAGATTTTGGCTAAATATTTGCCTGTGTGGAGGGATTCCCCCAACTGCGAGAAACTCGTTATTCGTTGCTCGTTGCTCGTTGCCTATCTATCGAAAACCGATGTGACCTTGATATTGCGAAAACAAACAATGTGTTCTCGCCCTTTATTACTGTAGGAAAAAGAAAAACGAAACTTACGGAACTCGCGTTGTCCATCCATTTACGATTGATGTAACGATTGTCCTCTTCGATTATTACAACAAAATACTGATGAAACTATAATAAATAAAAACCGGGCAATTGTGTTGTTCAAGAATGCCGAAAAAGAACGAAACGAGTGTAAATAAACCTGCTGCTACAAAACAAAGGCATGCGGTAAGTTTGAAAATTATTCGTACCAGTATAGTGCGCGTGCTGGCGTTAACATATATTTTTCAGGAAACAATACAATCGTTGACGAGTCTAAAGTTTGAAACGTTGGAATGCAACGAAGAATATTTATTTTTAGTGACGATTCGTTTGATTTTTCAAAATCGTGCGAATCTTTCGAGCCGATTTACTTTTCGGTCCGCAAAACCGATCGTTTTATCGTCGTAAATACATTCTGCATTCGAATAACGAGCTTTTTGCCAAGGAAAACGATTATTTCGTTGCGTTCCAACGATGCAAACTTCAACGTCGTGATCGTTGTGTACATTCTATTCTGATTATGCATATCGTTCAGGATGCTCCGGCAGTTGCAGCTTCATCTTCGTTAGCTGCAGATCAAAACAATGTACAGTATCTTGCAAGTCCGGTAAAATCTGACCTTGACCTCAACGAGTACAGGTATTTTCCCTCGATTCTTTTGATCGTCCTTTACTTCTAAAATGAAATTCTCTTCCCTTGAGAACGACTGACCATTCTAACTGATTTATATATTTGCTTATCATTTTTATCCATCCAGGTCCATCTTGTTATCCAATGGTCTCAGAGCGGTCTTGGTTGCTTTGTCCAACGATAAAGCCAGAAAGGTTATTTGTACACATCTCTTGAGTTAATGATCCAATTTTGTTTCAACTTTTGCAACTCTTTTCTATTGATTTTCCTCAATATTCGAATTTAATCCTCCGTAGACATACATGAGTCTGTGGTGTCCAGTCCATTCGGCAAATCGTGTGAATTTCTCGTTTTACGCATCGATTACTGTTAAATAACAAGAATTTGAAAAATATATTATCCATCCCAGTGCAGGCTCTATTCCTATAAATGCAAAACTAGTTTCCTGAATTTTTTCAGATTTTTTAAACGACTCCAAGTACAGTAAAAAACGGTAGGTCACTCCAGACCCATGTGTGTCTACTGAGGGGGTTAAATATAATATCGTCGCTATACTTTTGTAAAACATCGAAAAAGATTCCTTCCGGAAGGTTCGATTCCAGTGTCTTTTGTTGTTTTGTTCAGCAACCAATATATTTCGTCGCCATCAACTAAATTTTTTCTGGATAATCAAGGGAAATGTCAACAATTAAAAAAAAAAATCGTTTGCTTTTTTTTTATTATTTGGACGAGTCGTCACGACGACTTTGAAGTGGTTTTGAGAATTTGATTAAAACTTCCACCCACGCAATACACGGATAAGAGGAAACCCTCACGATTATGTTTTTGTTTCGAGCAAGTCCAGTAGTTTGGAACGTTCGTTCATAATCCTATTTGGAGTTGAATCTGTTGCAACAAGATGTTCATTATTGCTGGCTCACAAAACTTGCGTTTTTCAACATATTTTAAACCATAAATGGTATTAACCACAAACCTGCTTCATCTCTTTCTATGAATTATTTGCTTTCTATATTTTTTCCAAAAAGACCACCTAAATACAAGTGAACAAGAGAATAACAAATTTTTGAAAAATTGAGAGAAACTAAGCGATGGGTGGGAAAATCAAAAGGTAAGACATGGAAATGTCTCATCTTTTTTTTTCGGAAATCATTGTCTTAATCATTTCTGTTGGAACAAAAAATCTCACTTTGGTCATTGACAGTCCAAAAATCCTGTAGAGCAATATCGTTGAATTGCCATCGATTTTGTTTCTGTGTAAAAGGTAACAGCATCGTGTCATCTAACCATCAATGTTGGAGTTATGAGCAACCTACCAAAAGTACCTGGTCTATCTTCTGTACTGAGCAGAGCTCTCGAATATCTGGATGTTGTTGGTGCAGAAGATTCAGGAGGCGAGGTATTCATATCTATAGAGAAAAGTCATTGCTATGGTTCTGAAGTTTACAACGTTGAGACTCAACAAAAAATATTTTTTATGTCCAGACCCAAGGTCCGATGGTTTATGTTGCATACATTTCAGGTATTGGATCGTGACGACAATTTGGAAGATGGATTGTTATGGATGAACGAATACTGGGAAGAAACACAATACGAGTTGGCGAGCAGCGTTGAGAAATATCGTGAAACGCTTGAGGCATTCGTGCAAACAATTGTCAATCTTGCTCCAACACGAGAGCATGTGGAAATGGAACGGATCAGGAACGAGGAGTATTGAACATATAAAAAAACACTAGTTGTCCCAAATTTAATCGCTCTCTACCATTTTTTGACGTTCGTCCTCATTGTTGTTTCAGTCCACTATCGATAAATTCTTCTAGCGGGCTCATGCCGTTAAATAATGCAGACAAAGCATTCGTTAATCTCGCTCCTCCATGGCATCCAATGAGGACTGCTTTTGACAGTTTTTTTGCCCGCTTTGACCACATACCGGAGGAGCAACTATATACGGATGTCATGGCATTTCGCAAGCGACATTACAGCGCAAATCGAATGGCAGTCCTGTTGCAGGTGAGTCATAAGAGTCTTACGTTCATCCAACGCAACAGACACTTGTCGCGTGAATTAAATCTCAAGCAGCGAGTTTCCGAAGAGAAATCGGAAAGTTCTGATTGAACAGAAACTTGCAAGCTATTTTTTAATTCGGCAAAACATTTAGATTCAAGTTCGTAACGTCGTTTGCTTGAGCTGCTTCTGTTTTATTCATAGGCGCCACTGCCACTCGACACGCTCGAAACGTACGCGATGGAAACACTTTCGAAGATACCGAATAATGGTTTGCCACCGGAAACGTTCGAGCCATACAATTTCGAGAATTCGTTTGACCGTACAAAGTTGCCAAGAATCTGGATAGTACCTGATGATGATGGTGATAATTATCCGAATCATCTCTTACCCGACTCTTCCTCATACAAAGTGAAATTTCTTGGCTTTGCATTCATTTATTTTTTTATCTGTTTTTCCTAAGCGTGTAAACGTTTTTCCTGCTTTTTTTTAGATGCAAATCCACTGGATAATGCCGCCGACGCGTTCGGTCTATAAAGCCAAATCGCTTGAGTACCTCGCGTGGATATTTGACGCTAACGGTGCTGGCACACTGAGAGATTATTTAATTAACAAAAATTGGGCTCAAAACGTTATTGCCACAGTTCCTTGGACTGATCCGTGGAATACTACGCTCCATAGCACTTTAACCATCACCGTTCATCTCTCGGATGAGGGAAACAATCACGTGATCAACATTCTCGATGCCATATACTCGTACATCAATTTATTGAAACGCGAAGGTCCGCAACGAGGAATTTACGACGGAATTCGTATCAATGAAGATGCTAAATTCAAGTAAAGTCCTGACTCAGCTCAGTAATTACAAAAGTTTGCATTAGTGGTAGTTTTTTCATTATTTTGAGAGCGAGGTTTAGCGAATAGATTTTAGAACTTTAAAAATTCTTATCAATTGATCAATATTTCGGCAAATCAATTGGACCTGCATAACAGAATTGACACATATTTTTGTAGGTTCAGGGTTGAAGGGTCGCGTGGCATATTCCAAAACTTGCATCAGTATGAATCCGCTGATTACATTAGCGGACCACATCTTTATGGCGAATATGATCCCGTTTCCATAGCGAATTGCACGGAGCTTATGGCTCCTGCGAAGGGATGCGTCTTCATAAATAACGACGAGTTTCTTGTACCTTTCAAAACCGACGAAGCTCCGGACGTAAATGCTGCTGGCAGCAGAAGTTTCGGTTTTCCAGAAGAATTGATCGAGCGTTGGAAGACAATTGCACCCTTGCCTGAGTTTAAACTTCCAGAAGCCAATAAATTTTGGCCTGACGACTTTACAATTATTGATCCACCCAAAACGTACACGAAAAATCCATCGATCGTGCATTCCGACGCTGTCTCTGAAGTATGGTACAAATTCGATCCTTCTGTGCGAGCACCCATGTGCCACATGAATCTGTGCTACTCGAGTCCTCTTCCATTGGAATCTGCGGAAAAGTGAGTAGTCGTATGGAAATGTCATTCAATTTCGACAAATGCTTGAACCAGCGTGTCGACAACTACCGAGGAAATACAAAATTCATATAGAAAATAATCTCGTTTGAGAAACCATGAATTTATCACAATTCTGATGAAAGTTCTTGTGGTTCGCATGAATTTCGAAGGATTTAACGCTCGTTTACACATGGGTCTGGGGCGCCCAGCCCATTCAGCGAATGGCGTGAATTTCTCATTTTTCGTATCGATTACCATTAAATAACAATAATAAAAAATCATTTTTATCCTTCACCAAGTGCAGGCTCTCTTTCTATAGATTCAAAACTATTTTCCTGAATTTTTTCCGATTTTTTAAACGAGTCCAAGTACATTAATAAACGGTAGGACGCCCCAGACCCATGTGTGTGTCTACGGAGGTTCAATTTGTTTGTAACGATAATCTTTGTTCATTCTTCCATGAAGAAAAATTCAGTTTGAATTCTTTGAAATTGTAGGCTTAGTCGTAGAATTATATTCTCAAGGTCATTCATTGGGAATAGTCGAAAATTCGAGTTCAATTGACATAAAATTTCAAAAGTACAATTGGAAGATTCGACATAAATGGACGAAAGTGATAAATCATGTTTGAGTTGTGAAAAATCCTGATTTCTAATAGAAACATTTCGCATGATGATTTCCAGTTCCGTGATGCTCACTCTTTTCGGAAAGGTGCTTCAGGCGTTGATACGACATGAATCTGAGCTTGCTAAAAGAGCTGGCTTGTCGAACTCCGTCGAAGTATATTCCTCGAAGCTAGTTATCGCTATTCATGGCTTTCGACAAAAAATTCCGGTAAGAATACGAATAAAAGTCTTGACAATTGTTACGTCAATGGGAATAATAAAGAAGTTATCGTTTCCAGCAATTGATGGAGACCATTGCCCAATTCGTACGAGAAAGTCATTTTCTTCTGACGAAGGAATTATTCGAATTGGTGAGATCCACGTCGTACGAGAAGTACGCTAAGATTTGGTCGGAACCCATTCGATTAGCCAGGTATTTAATATTCGAACTATAAATTCTCAAAGAAACTTCAACGTTCCGACGATGCGTTAATTTTTTAGGAACATTCGGAAATCGATTTTAATGCCTGGAAGATGGACTGCTATGGACAACGATAACGCAATACTGTCCATTACGTTCGCCAAGTTTCAGAATTTTTTGGAAAGATTCACCAATCACGTTCACATGAAATTCCTGGTGCAAGGAAATGTTTCCGAGTCGATGGCAATCGAAACAGCTCGTAGAGTAGTGAAACTCTCGAAATGTAAAGTTTGCCCCACGAGGACGATGCCGCAACGTTTGATAAATAAGATTCCACCTGGTACACATCGTTGTAAAATTAAAATCGACAGCGAGGATACTTCATTGTGTTATTTAATCGATTACTATCAATTCGATGATTCCACTATCGAGCGAGCCGTTCTCATTGATGCGCTGAAGGTACGTGCTTGCGGTTTCGAAATATTCACGCAAAAAATGTTCTGCCTACTTGAATTATCTTTGAATTCTCGGGAATTATTCTCACGAACGAATGAAATTCGATTTTATCGATCCTCCAAATTGTGAATTCAAAAGCCCGGCGTTTAAATTTAACAACTTCATTTGCTTCCAGATACTTTTACATGATTGTCATCGTTTCACTAAACTTCGCGACGTTTTGACGAGAAAGCAGTATTTTTTTTTATGTGCGGAAAACGACCACTACAGTGTTAACAACGTTTGGTTTGAACGTCATGAGAAATCTAATGATATCGAAAAAATACGGTTGATCGATAAACGTTCTCTTAGAAGATTAACGAGTGCCTTAACAGACTCCGTTTGGGGAGACCTGAAGTCGATTTTACTCTCAAAAGCCATCAGGAAGTCCCGTTACGAATTTATGCACAACTGGAACGAAATAATTCACGGTGAATGTGATTTCGGTCGGCATTCCCGTGAAATCGATGCTATAAAGAAATTGAAAGCTGAAAATTTCATCGATTTCATAACACAGCTCATCAGCGACGATTCGGCTGTTCGGAAATTGAGCATAATGGTAATCGGTTGCGGAGAAAAGTTGATGGAAGCAACAAAAATCAACTTGCTAAATTATAAAGTCCGATTAGAAAATTTTCATGAATTCCGTAAGTTTCCTAACTACAAGGAAAATTAAATTTCGTATTGAATTTGAAAGAAGGGGAATAACTTTTGAATTACATGTTCAAAGTATTCTCCCTGTATCGTTATGCCAGTATATTGGCTATGGCTGATTAACCGTTTTTTTATTCTTAATCCAACTTGTACAATGTTTCCTTTTTCAGCTTCGCTTCCATTCGAATATTTCACCGAATACATTACCGACGTCGCAAAATTCAAAAACGAGCTCGAAAGACCGCTGTAAAAAGTGCAAGACAGGGCTTTGTCGTCGGAAAGCACTAGATCGCTTCTATGAATGATTTTCTAAAAACACATTTTCATTGATACACACATGAGAAATACTTGAATCCGGATCGCTCCCCATTCGGACTCGTCATAATTATATCTTTTTCTTTTCAATTTAATCCTTCATGTTATATTATTTGATTATTAATTTTTATGTCAAGCAGAGTTCTCTGTTTTCGTAGCGTGTGATTTTTCATCTCCTGCGTCTTTATTTCTTATTTTGTTAAAACAGTTTGTGCCTAATCAATGTAAATCGAAACTCCATCATAAACTGTTGAATCTTTTCAAAATGTGCTGTTAACTTTCGCATTATCCCCGAAGCCTCAAAATTTTCCATTTCAGGTTCTCGTCGGAGTCGACTGATCTCGGGCATTCTAAGATTCACTAATCGTAAAACTTTTTTGATGATAATTTTAATAAACAAAATTTTTTATTTAATTAATAAGAATTTTAATAGACTTTTTTAATAATTCATTTTGAAGTATTTGAAAGTTACCAATCGTTTCCTAGCGAGAGTGATGCTCGATATGATCCCGTGAGAAATTTTTTTCGCGACCATCCTAAACGGAAACATTAATTTTATGCTTTTATTGATGAATATCAAGCAATTTCGAAAAATCGTCAGGTCCAGTGTCCGCGAACAGAATTTACTCGAAATTCAACCGAAATTTATTGCTGTTGATTGAAATCTGCACTACCAAACAATCTCCATCAAAATACCGTAAACCACCGAACAATTTCCAAACGATTCGCGAAAAAAATTGACGCGGTTGACGCGACGTAGAAAACTCCGGATGGCTGTCAGGTTCCAAGTGCCCATTGCCCTTGCAGCAGGAATGGCGAACAATATTTTCTAACATTTTAATTTTTAACAGTGAAGAAAATGAACAGAAATTGCTTCGAGAAAAAAACAGATTCAAGTTACTGATGATTAGAGGGTAATGCGATAATTATTCCATTTTTGGAAAATGTTCCGACCGTGCCGACTGTGGGATCTGGGGTCAGCGCCGCTTGGGCAGCGAATTTGAGCGAATTCGGACGTATAGTACGTCGAGTACGTGCGACGTCTTTGGCGCTGGCATTCCGAGAGAAAAGACAGTGATTTGTATTTTCATCTTCCATTGATTCCGAGATCTCGTCAAGAAGAAATTGGGTAAAGTAAATTGTTTGAACGTTCTGAAGGCTCCGATAATTTGGTGTAGTGAATTCAGGAGTGGGCTTGGTTATCCTATCGAAAGTCACAGCTTGCAGAAACTTTGCGAACGTACAGAATATTTGTCAGTACATACAGGCCTCAGGTTATGCATGAATCTTGTCTGCCTTTTTGCGCTATATCGATCTCTTGCCATATTGTTGACGAATCCATAGTTAATTTGTTTATTTCCTAATATCGCTCGTTTCCTCGTCAAAATAACGAGCACTGTGTCTTTCCATTCTAGCAGGCCACGACTATCTTCAACGCTCTATTCGATTCATAGCCTTAAAACAAATATATTCACACAATAATCCATCAGCTTACTCGATGTAGAAACTTGTGCGACTATCTGTTGCACAATAAATGTACTATAATCGTGACGTTTCGCTTCTCATTCCTTTATCGTCAATCCTCGTAATCGTATTTTCGCTTTTTTCCCGAAATTTCGTCGAATTCACGATTTACGAACGGGAAATTTCATTTCTCTGACAACACGAAAAATCGCTCGAAAAAATTTCGTACGAAATTCAGATTCTTTTTCAATGTTTCTCGACGCATTTTGACTCGACAAATTGCACGAAAAAATGAAACCTGCAGCTATGAGAAACCAGTATTCATCGCACGGTCAATAATTTTCCCGTCCGATACACTTTTCACGGGCAAAACGTGAAACTCGCGAAGAAAAATATGGAATTTTCCATCTTGATAGAAAATCAATGGAACGATAATTTTTTTTTTTTCCACGCAGTTGATTTATCGAGAGGAGACCGAAAACGAAAGAGTCTGGTGGGAGAAAAAAAAAAGTAGGCCAGGATGGCCACCTGGGACGGCTCGGACCAGGCGGGTCCGTCGGACGACCCAAACTTTTATCTCCTGGCGCACGCGTTGAACGCCGCGGCAAATCCGCGATCCTGGGACTATTATCCGACGGCTGGAAATGTCGGGTATTCGCAGGATTCTGTGGGAATCTATGGTCAAAATAACGCGCGGGTCAATCAGGGATTCCAGAGCGGAGGGACGTATACGGACACGGTTTACGCGACAAGAGCGCCGGAGAGTTCGGGGGCTCCTGTGAACAATAGAAATTGTTTTTTCGAGAACAATCAGCAGTTGCAAAAATCGGCGTTGTACAACAATCAGCCGATGAATTACGTCGGGGAGGAGGGGAATACGGGCAAGGGATTTCCGAGTCAGAATCACGAGGTGGGTTACGCGGAGTATTCGAATTTGCAAGCGAGCGCCAACGAGTTTGTACCGAGTACGTCGAAAAACACGCGAAAGAATTCTTTTTCGTCTTACAACGGCGGGGAGGTCCAGTACAACGATTATCCAAACGAAAATTCGCAAGGTTCCTCGTCGCATATATTCTTCAGCGATAATAGGAATCGTGGCAACGAGAGACGCCACGATAATGCAAAAAGTAATAATTCTTATCGCGGAGCGTACAGGCCACAACGTGGTCGTAACTACGAACAAAATTACGGTGGAGGCTTGAGAAACAACGGTGATTCGACGACGATGAACCAAGAGTCTGTCCCTATCGGCGGTGGGCACTCGGAGGAAAACGCTCATCGCGGAAACGCGAAAAACTCTCGAGCTCGCAATCAACAAAACAGATTCGCGAATGATAGATATTCGAACAATCGTCAACAACGTGACAACCACGAGAAATCTAGGCCGGACAGAAGGAAAATGCAGGTCGACACTTGGCAGAATCCTAGCGAGACTTATCGCGAGGCTAAAACGAGCAACGAGGAGGCTCGTGATAATCATGGGGTTTCGAACAATCGTGGCAAATGGGGAAGAAACGATAGGCGATATCAGAACGATAGATACGGTGGAGGTAATCGTCAACAGAACGAGAAACCGTATCAAGCTTCCAACGATCACGAGGAACAACAGAATTTCGAGACGACAACATCGGCGAATCCTTCGATGGGGACCAGACGTGAGAATTCTCACAATCGTGAGAGCGAGAAACCCTACAGAAGTGAAAGAACGCGTGGAAGGCACAGAGATACTTCGGCTAATTTTGATCCAGCTGGCCATTCTTATTACGACCAAACGGGAGAAAATCACGAAAGAGATACTAACAATAAATTCGATAGATCCAGGGACGATATTAAAAAATCACGAGATCCTCGCGACGAGGAGACTCAAAGTTGGAGACAAAAGGACAAAGCACCGGTTAGAGGTGGAATGGCCAAAAAGTACAGCAAGAAAATTGAATTTGGTAGATACAACATTTTTCTCATTTTTTTTTTCAATACATTCACACAAATGACGCTGAAGTTTGTTTAAGGACGTTCTATGCAAAATTTTCTATCGATAGAATTCCTTTAAATTTGCACCACACAAAGAGAACAGTGATATCTAATAGCTCGCGCAATTTGAAGAGCTCTCACCATGTACAAGTCGAGATATTTATTTATAAAAATCACAATATTCAGTAGTTTCTCATAAGAGCGTGTGTTAAAAGTTTCAATTTTCAACATTAAATATTACGATTTCTAAATGGTGAAACCGCTTAAAACTTTGCATACACTTTCGTGTAACATCGGAGAATCTTTATTTAGTTTTTCAAAAAAATCGGTCGTACAATTTTTTCGCAATTTTGTTTATTACATAACAAATACAAATTACCTCGGAGAATCTTGGATTTTGAGTATATTCTTCTTTAGAGTCAATGTGTAACAACTTTTTTTTAATTAACTCAGGCTCGCGAACCATTTTGTATGTAAGAAAAACTGAAAAGAAAAATTTATCCTTGACCATCGCCATACAACGTCCTTAATGCTCAAAATTGTCTAAATTTTTCGAGTCACAAAAACCGATCGTTTCATCGTCGTAATTCCGCATTCGAATAATGAGCTCTGCCAAAAAAAAAAGAATTTCGTTGCATTCCAACGATGCAAACTTCAACGTCATAAATATATTCACGTTTCGTATATTATGACGAAATGTTTAGTTCGTTTATAATCGTTGAAATGATTATTTAATCGTGCACAGATGATGATGCCAGTCAGAGAGAACGATTAACCGAGTTATTAAACCAAGGACACTTGGAGTGTCTTATTTGCTGTGACAATATAAGGCAAAATGATCCGGTTTGGTCCTGCACCAACTGCCATCACGTGCTTCATCTCAAATGCTTGAAGAAATGGGCCGATTCATCGCAAAGCGGTTAGTTTTAGTTTTTCCTCGATTCTCGTCCAACTCATTCGTCACGATTACATCCTCTTGATATAATAACATCGTTACACGTGAGATAACGACGCTCTTATCGTTATCGCTGTTGCAAAAGTATTTTACAATAAATACTATTTTGATCAGGTTCGCAGCGTTGAGGTCCAACGAAAAATACGTTTTTCTATTAATTGTTTGTCAAATTTCAAAAACCTTGACATTTTTCGTTTGGAGCCTAAAAAGAGTTCGTTTTATTGTCCTGATTAAAAATTGAATGAAAGTCATGAGCTCTGCTCAAGAATAAACGAAATTTCTTGAATTTTTGAAACCAGAAAATCAGCATTAAAAAAAATGAAAAACAGAAAAAAAAACACAAAAATGAATGACAATGTCGTTCGTCAAATTTCAAAAACTTTGACAATTTTCGTTTGGATCCTAAAAAAAGATTGTTTTATTGGCCTGATTAAATATTGAATAAAAAACATGAGCTTTGCTCAAGAAAAAATAGAATTTCCTGAATTTTTGAAAAACATAAAATCAGAATTTTAAGAAAAAACAGTTAAATCGATGACACTGACGTTCGCAAACGTTTGGGTCCAGTAATAATACTTTTTCTATTAGTTGTTTATTAAATTTTGAAAAACACGATAATTTTTGTAACGATTTTGAAAAAAAAGAAAAAAACTGCTCAAGAAAAAACAAAATTTCGTTGAATGCCAACGATGCAAACTTCAACATCGTAGCAAATATGAAAATTTCCAAATTGTTGTTTGAGAAAAAAAAATGTAATTGATTTACAGAAAACGGTTGGCGATGCCCAGCTTGTCAGAACGTGAGCTTGACGGTGCCTGAGGTGTATTATTGCTTCTGTGGCAAAGCCAGAGCTCCCGAATGGAATCGCCGAGACGTCGCTCACTCTTGTGGCGAAATTTGCGGTCGTTTGCGAGCCAAAAATAATTGTGTTCACAAGTGCACTTTGCTTTGCCATCCAGGTGCATGTCCCGAATGCATTGCCATGGTAACGAGAAATTGTGGCTGTGAAAAAACTTCGCAGAGTCTCAAGTGCAGTACAACGACTCTCGTTGTTTGCGAAGCCGTTTGCGACAAGATTCTTAATTGTCGTATACACAATTGTGAAAAAAAGTGCCATCACGGCGACTGTGGCCCTTGCGAAAAATCGTTGCATCAAGGTGCGTCATTTGCCGATATTACATCGATGCAAATTCCAATTTCCTTTGTTCCTCGTGTCCACACTGGGTCAGAAAGACCCGGGAGCCAATTTCTGAGTCTGCAATCGTGAATCCTTGGTTTTCAACCGTTTCCGAAATTTTCCTCCGTCCCATTTTTTCGAAATGTCGAAATGTCTTGAAAATTCCAAATAAAACAACGAATTTTTCTTTTTTTTTTACGTTTCCGCAGCATGTCATTGCGGAAAGCACGAACGCGACGTCACGTGCGAAGAGGATTTACCAGCGACGTACAGTTGCCAAGAGATTTGCGACAAATTGCTCGAATGCGGTAATCATCGTTGCGAAGAAATTTGTCATCCGGGCAACTGCGCCGCTTGCACATTGCAGCCGTCGTTGGTGAGCCATTGTTGTTGCGGACAAACGCCACTGACTGTTGAAAGGAAAACTTGCCTCGATCCTATTCCCACGTGCGACAAAGTTTGTTCGAAAAAATTGAAATGCGGCCAACCGAGTAAGTGCGAAATTAATTCGTAAAACGACTAGCGATTCCATTATTATTTACGTTGTCAAAAAAAAAAACCGATTTCTCGTTGAATTATACGAACTGAAATTTCCATTTTCAAAAAGCTCAGCTTTGCCTTCTTCATTTTTTTATCAACAGGCGATCCTCATACTTGCAAAGTGGACTGCCATCCAGGCGAGTGTCCGGAATGCGAACTGACGACAAAAGTTCGATGTCGCTGTGGAAATATGGATCGCGAAATCGCTTGTAAAGAACTACGTTCCAAGGCGGACGACGCCCGTTGCGAAAAGAAATGCACGAAAAAACGTTCTTGTGGCAAACACAAGTGCAACCAGCTTTGTTGCATCGATATCGAACATATTTGCCCTATGCCGTGCTCCAAAACACTCAGTTGCGGTCGACACAGATGCCAATTGTGTTGTCACAAGGGTAAGTTTCTTATTTTTATTTTCTATCTATTTATTGCTTCCTCATTGAGGAAGCTGTGTGAAGGTGAAATTTTTTTTTCCCAGTTTTCAATGTCAATGTGCTTAAAATGTCGCAAAATATCGAAAAATCGTATCTAGAAAAAATGTCCGGATGTGTTTGTGTGTGTATGCTCTGGCACTGTAAAATTCAAACGTTTATAACTCGAGAACGGTTTGAGCTACAGGGTTCCCGTTTTGCACAGATGTTAATCCATACAAGCTCTTCATTATCTAAGAATTTTGTTGGAATTGCTAGAAAAATACGAATTCTACGGCATTTTGAAATTTTCAAAAAAAGTATGTCGACGCTCTAGCTTTCGCAAATTTAAAGATTTATTGCTAATTTTTTTTTTTATAAATAGAATATCATGATAGTAAGGTTGGCATTGAATTTGGAGAATATCGGTTGAACGGTTGAAATTTTATGATTTTTCGAATTTTACGAAAATCTGAGTTTTTTTTTTAAATCATCCAACCGCTCTAATTTCTGCACATTTTGTAAAATATTGTGTACAAGTCTGTACTTCCCCTTTATTTGCTATTTTTGTTGGAGCAGATATGCATAATTACGAAAATTTCTGTTCATTTTTCAAAACTGGCCAAATCGTTTTTTCTAATAACAACAACAAAATTGTCTGACCAATATCATTAAAATCCAACGTCTATGAAGTTTCGCGATTGATCAGCTGCTTCACACTGGTCGAATGATTGTAAAATGCTCATAGCAATTCTGTGCCAAGTTTTCTACAGGAATTGAATAACTCACAGAGGATTTTTATTGCTCAACTCGAAAAAATTTGTGGAATTATCAACGTTTATAGAATTTTGAACTATAATTTCTTAGCGAGTTTCCCTCATCGCGTCTTTTCTTTCTGAATCGTTGGAATGCAACGAAATTCTGTTTTTTCTTGAGCAGAGCTCATGATTCTTATTCAATATTTAATCAGGACAATAAAACGATCGAGTTTTAGCATTCAAACAGAAAATCGGCACGAGAATTGTCATGGTTTTTGAAATTTAACAAACTATGGATAGAAAAAATATTTATTTTTATCGATAATTTGTTAAACTTAAAAAATCATGAAAATTTTTCTAATAGATAACCGGTCGCAAAAACCGATCGTTCTATAATCGTAAGTACATTCGGCAATGAAATAATGAGCTTGGCCAAATAAAAATGAGAAATTCGTTGCATTTAATTTCGTCACGTCATCACGTAATTCCCAACGTCAGTAAAAGTGTTTCTGTGCGAAAACTTGTCGAATGATTGATGATCGTTTTACAGGGAGATGTCAGCCTTGTCAAGAAATGAGTTTCGACGAGTTGCACTGCGAATGTGGTACGTCGGTGATTTATCCGCCGGTGCCTTGCGGCACGAGAAGACCAACTTGCAACCGTCCTTGCTCACGTCAACATTCGTGCGGCCACGAGGTTCTTCACAATTGTCACAGTGATCCAACGTGTCCACCATGTACCGTGCTGACCCAACGATGGTGTTACGGCAAGCACGAAATAAGAAAAGCCGTACCTTGTCACGTAAACGAAATCTCGTGTGGCTTGCCGTGCAACAAGCCCATCTCGTGCGGCAGACACAAGTGCATAACGCTCTGTCATCCTGGGGCTTGCGAAAAAACCGGTCAAGTGTGTGTTCAGCCGTGCACAACGGCTCGCGAGATGTGCGGACACATTTGTGCAGCTCCTTGTCACGAAGGCAAATGTCCGGATACGCCTTGCAAAGAAATGGTCAAGGTAACCAACCATTTTGCCTTTTCCAATGCCATTTTTTCCTTTCACAAATAATCTACCAAGTTTTCTTTGCATAAAATTGAAAAATGTTGATTGCGACGAATCGTGTTTCAGGTAACGTGTAACTGTGGAAACAGAACGATGACCCGAGCCTGTGCGGAAAATTCTCGTGAATTCCAAAGAATAGCGAGCGGAATATTGGCGAGTAAAATGGCCGATATGCAGCTGGGCCATTCGGTCGATCTTGAAGAGGTTTTCGGCCAAGGTGCCAAAAAACAAAATCAGTTGAAAACACTGGAGTGCAACGACGAATGCAAAATAATAGCGAGGAATCGACGCATAGCTCTCGGTCTACAAATCGTCAATCCTGACGTAAGCGGCAAACTCATGCCCCGATATACCGAGACGATGAAACAATGGGCCAAGAAAGATCCTCACTTTTGTCAAATGGTTCACGACAGACTCACCGAACTCGTTCAATTGGCTAAAACATCCAAACACAAATCACGCAGCTATTCTTTCGACAGTATGAATCGTGATAAACGCAATTTTATACATGAATCCTGTGAACATTTCGGCTGCGAAAGCCAGGCTTACGATCAGGAACCCAAACGCAATGTCGTTGCTACTGCGGTCAAGGATAAGGTGAGACCAAATATTCACTCTCAATATTATTTACAAACTGTTTTAACATTAACCCTCCCCGGATCATCCGGATCCTTTTCGTACTGCCAACGATATCTCACGCATTTGGAGAGAAAAAATTCTGGAACACTGTCTCTATTGACTCTTAAATTTGTATAAATATTCTTGACACCAAAATTAACATTTTTCTCTTATGAAGACAAATTTTCTGGCGTTAAGAATTTGCGATATTTTATTTCCAATTTTTAACTTTTCCCATCTAAAATGTAATGTGTAAATTCAAGTCGCGTTTCGTTTATGAGTTGTTGAAAAAAAATGTGTTTAGGATTTTTCTTAAAAAATTTTTAAAAAATTGCAAAAAAAATCCTGAATACATTTTTTTTGCAACTCGACTCTTGCAACTTTTTAACGAAACGTGACTTCAATTTACACGCGTTCAAAATAAAACGTTTTAAAAAACAAGATTTTGGAAAAAAAGTTGTCGCTTGGGTCGAAAACACCCATATGATCCGCGGAGGGTTAAGATAATCATTAATACATTTTCTATATTTTTTCCCTCGAAAAAAAAATTTTAGACGAACAAACTATAAAAAAAAAAAAATGTTTAATAAAAGTGAATGTGGAAATGTAGAATGTAGAAATCGTTACGCTGAGGACGCAGCGTAATTGAAAGACTAGTGACAAAAAAAAATAACATTATTGAAAATAATCGGAAAAAGCAATAAAATATTTGATTGTTTGTTTGTTACAGTGTTGGCTGCCAAGTTATAGCTTATTAGAAATTGTGCAACGAGAAAATGGTCAGCGCAAAGTGCCACGACCCATGCTCAATACGTCTAAGCCGAAATCAACTTTACGGTAATTTGATTTAATTAAATTATAAAATTAATTGAAAATCTGTGGACAGTGATCGAAAATCCAGTTCAGAAAAAGGCGCGACCGAATAAACTCGGTGGGCCGCCTTTTTGTTTTATCGATCATTGCGAAAAAATCACTCTACGTTAATCAATTTTTTATCTTTATTTTTTATTTAAATAATTAAATAAATTATTTAATAATTTAATTTAATTCAATTTAATCTTTAATCAATAGTCGAATGAAAAGCTGTCCAAAAAATTTCGATTACTTTGTCGATTTGACTGTGAAAAAATGGCCAATAATTAAGCCTCCGTTTGAAATATCGATATTTTTCATACGCAGATTATCGGAAGTACTGTCCTCAACTGCCAGAGCGAGTCAGAAGCTGAAGCCTGCCTCTTCCACGACCTCAAAGTCTCCAGAGCCTGAAATAGATTATTTTGATTTTCCAAATGGAAAAGGCGCCAGATTTTAGAGATCAATTCCATGAGCGCGATGAAAAAAAACTTAGCTCCGACGTAACGCGACGCGTAAACTTCACTTTTTTCTTGTTTTATTTTCCGTCGCTCGAAGAAATGCATCCAAATCGCGTCTCAATCATATTTATCACGTTCCGTGAGTTTTCAATCATTTTCCACATGTATATATGTATAAAATGCACGCTTATCCGCTCTGGCGATATCGTCATAAAAATGTAATGCATATGTACATGGCGTTGGAACAGCGAGATACAAAACTCATCGCCAGCTCTCGAAACGCTATTCGTTCAATAACTAAAAAACCAAATCCACGTATCGCGTACCTCCAAAAAAGAAAACATTAAAGAGATCAACGAAAATGCCAATGACGAAAATCTCTGCCGAACTAAAATTACAAAAAAAAAAAAACAAAAAAAAAACAAAAAAAAAACAAAAAAAAAACAGCTCGAGAAAAACCAGTAAAATCGCAAAGCCTCATGTTTTTTTTTTTCATTTACATTTTGGGCAAGAAATTGCAGAGGAAATCGAATAAATATTGATCAGATAGAAAACTTGTCGAGAAAACTCTCTCGAGTCTAATTTTTGTCTCGAACGGAACGAGGAAACGGTTTTTCCTTCGAGACAAAAAAAAATCCACAGAGAAGGTAGTTGCACGAAAATTCAGAGTTTTCTCGGTTTTTTGAGTCGAAGGCAAAATTACAACGACGCTGAGGGTCAGGGCGTTTTAGAGCTTTTGGAAATATTTTTGCAAATCAAAAAGATGATCCTGTGGATTTTAAAGAGATTCGGTGCGGTCGAGCCAAGTAAACCGTAGCGCAAAAAAAAAAAGAACACGTTTTTACGTTCTCAGGTTTCCTAGCGTATTTGAGTTTCTCTTTTTTTTTCCTTTAGAAATATATTCCACGCATTCTCGTAAGATTCACGGTATATTTATTTTAACGAATATTCATTCGATTTTTTCACTTCATCTTCTTTATCGTCATCATGTAATTATCATTGTCAACATCTTATCAGCAAAAACTTGCATTGTATTTTTTGGATAATTCATAATACTTTCTTTTCGTTTAAAAAATCATGTTCCTCGAGTTGATTCTCGAGTTTTTTTCCTCAAGGAATCACGCCAATCGTTTATTTTCACATTGTTTCCTTTTTTTCCTTTTTTTTTTTGTATTTTTAATAAAACTAAGAGTGCCGCGAGCATTTTATGAGAACCGTCAAGAGTTCCACGTTAAAAGAGGCAATCTGGGAATGAATTCGAAATTGCATAGCCACGTCTTTGACGAGATTCTGTCATCAGAGCTTCCCGACGTTGTATCAAGCCTCGTGAGATTTATAATATCACGGTGACCCACATTCTTTATTTCGTTATACTGATTGGTAACCGACAAAACGTGATGAAATATATAACAAACCAGCTGGAGGAAAATATCTCGACGTTTTTTTTTTTTCATTTGTAACCAAGAAACCTTATTCCCATGGAGTTCCCAAAGAATAATTACAATTTGCATGGATTACCACTCGGAATTGAATTTTACTCACGAATAATTGCAGTTAATGAAAAATTTAATTTGCCTGAAATAATTATTGAACGTATTCAAAATTTTTAGTTAGAGACACGAAAGTTTATGAATTTTTCAAAAGATTAACTTGCTCATTCAGCGAATGGCGTGAATTTCTCGTTTTTCGTATCGATTACTATTGAATAATAATGATAGAAAAGAATTTTTATCCATCACCCAGTGCTGGCTCTTTTTCTATTAATCCAAAACTAGTTTCCTGAATTTTTTTCAGATTTTTCAAACGAGTCCAAATAGGCTCATAAACGGTAGGACACCCCAGACCCATGTGTGTCTAGCGAGGCTAATTGTAGTGTGTCTATGGAGGCTAAATCGAGTAAAGAATCTTGTTTATCGAATTACATCGAAGTAATTGTCTTTTGGATTACCGTTTCTGAAAACATCTTAACGTATTACTATCACAAAACGACTTTATTTAGGGATCTTTCAAAATTTTGTATAAACGTTCTTGGCATTAAAACTAACATTTTTCTCCCATGAAGAAAATTTTTCTGACGTTTAGAATTTGAGATATTTAACCATTTTTTTTTTCCCATCTAAACACGTGTAAACTGAAGTCGCATCTCTTTTGTTTTTGTCTTGCAACTTTTTAACGAAACGTGACTTCAATTTACACGCGTTTAGATGGGAAAAATTGGAAATTAAATAGTTCAAATTCTAAACGTCAGAAAATTTTTCTTCATAGAAGAAAACTATTAGATTTGGTTCCCAGAACGTTTATACAAAATTTTGAGAGAACCCTAAATAAAGTCGTTTCGTGATAGTAATACCGACAATTTCGACGTTTCAGCATCGATCGATCGATCGTCCTGATTCCTCTGGATGTATCCAAGTCCTTGGATGCTTCGAAAAATCGATAAAACTGTTGGGTTTGAAATAAAAGTATAAAAAATGAATAAGAGACTGATATTTCTAAGTTCAGAGATTTATTAAATGACCTTATATATCTGAGACACATAGTCCGAACATTTTCATAGTTTTATTGACATCGATCATATTTTTTTCTTCTGTTTTGGTATTTGGCTATTTACACAATCAAACTGATCAGAGTTCCGATCACTTAATCACCTAAGCTTTGGTTCTCGTGGAGTTTTTATTCCGAGTAGAATTTTCCAGGAACGATAAGACTCGATAATCGAAATTTCAATTTTGCCTCATATTTTTCATCCAATTATTTGAATTTTCAAACGAATGTTGGTCGTAGGAAAAAAAAAACCAGAAGCTAAAATCGCCGAATGGAAAATATTCGGTTCATTGCAAATTTTTTTGTCGTTCGTATCGAAGTCCAAACGGCGTGTGATGAATCATCTTTCGGAACGATCAGTTAATGAGCACAATTTCTTTTTTTATCCACCTCCAATAAGTATTTGATTTTTTTTGTCGAATATTGTCAATGACCAGGCTGAATGAAAAAGTGGTATTGTAAAAGAGTCATGACTAATTAGTACACATTTCGTCATTCACTTTATATTTTGAATCCTGCCTGCTCAACACTATTATTGTACAATCGCGTTTCGTATATAAATAATTATATATCAGTGCTTTTTGTCTTTTAGAAGCAGAATATCTCTCTTTGACTCCCCCAAATCTCTTCCGATAAATATCTTCAATTAGTTAACACGAATATTTGGCACATCAAACATATAACGTTTTTAAATAGTTTTAATCTCGTTAGTTCAAGTGTTTATCTAAGTAAATGACTAACAGCTAAATTAAACATCTAAAAACATGAATCGGGCGACGTCGTTGATCAAGATAAATGAAAAAGTTGCAAAATTGCAATAATGAGAATAAACTTGAGCTTGGAGATGGCTCTTCTACGATACATATAGACGTATATCACATATAGAATCACAACACTGTCACAAATTTCATTTTTATCTTTCTTACTTAAAATAACCATTAAAAACGTCCATTTTAATTTGCTTCAAGTATTAAATAGTTTTGTTAAACATTGAAGAGTAGGGCACTTGGAATAGGTTTTTTTTTTATATCATACTGAAGTCTGCATCGATGAAATTTAACGAGAAATATATTTTTTATTCATTATTTTTATAATTAAGGTAGTACCGTCGGTTTCGGAATTATCGTTCAGAATTTCATGAAATTTGGTAACGATTATGATAAGAAAAAGATTCAGTCTAATTTTCGAGAGGTCACGGAGATCCTGAAAAAAGATGTTCGCATCGGTAGTTTCATGAATTTAACATTTTACAATTGTATTTCACAATGAATTCTTATCAATTGATAAGAATGCATTGTGAAATATAATGAAAACACATTTATCATAAAACTCAATGTTAAATGTATGAAGCTTTGAATGCGAATATTTTTTTTCTGGTTCTCTGTAGCCTCTTGAAAATTTGACTGGATCCATTTCTAATCATAATCAACTACTGTACCAAATTTTATTAAATTCTGAACGCTAATTATAAAACCGACAGTACTAGCTTAATGCACTCGTTCCAATTTTTCTGGCAAATTCACTTTTCGAATGGCAATGAAGACTGTCTCATTATCGTTGACAAACACTGTAAGAAAATTGTGTGCTCTGCTATAAAAAATAATGAGTTTTCGTTGCATCCCAACGATGCAAACTTTGTTTATTTTTTCTTGTGTGTCATTAAAATCCTTTAGATCCGACTACTTGAGATACGAAAATCTTATTTCTCGATATTATCGATTAAACTCAAATCGGGCTGACATTTTTGAGGACGCTATTTGCCTATGAGAGCCTTCATTATTCGCCTTTATATACAATATGCATTTCATTACAATTGTACGAAACCAGGGCAAGACACGAAAAAGTAGAAAAACACGAAGATCGAATGATCTGCTGTGCAAGCTTGACAAAGCTATAGGAGGAAAACTTATCGTTATCCGGATGATGATATTCTTTGATGAAGATCGCATTGAATTATTCTCTCATGTCTGAGCCATGGGTGAAAGAGTAGAAAAATAAATTATCAAGAAAAATATATGTCAAAAATAAAAGACACACACACGCATCCTTTGGAAACTAATTTCTAAATTTGAAAATATACGTGCAGGTACGAGGGTCTTTTGATTTTTTCATACTTTTTTTCTTCTTTTTTTTTTCTTTTACTTTTCGTGTAAAATAGATTGTTTTGGATTTGTTTGTTTGTTTGTTTTTTTTTTATCATTGCTCGCTTCAGTTTGCGTGGAAATTGTCGATACGAGTAAAAACGAGTTTTTTTTAACGTTGAAGTATATAAAAAGTTGAGTATACAATATGTTCTTGAACACAGTTCCTCCTTTAGAATTTAACACTTTTCTATTGCTGCGCTGTTTTTATTTTTTATTTTTTTTTGCCTTTCTCTTTCGATTCCGTGAAATAAAAAAATTGAATTTCGCCTCGAGTGCGAAATTTTAGGATATTTATCGTGGTGTACACGCGAACGAAGGAAATAATGAAAACAGGAAATTCCTCTTTAGAGTTTCCGGTATTTTTCATAATTAATTAACTTTTAGAAAAAGTTTGTCACGGTAATTCCAAGATTAACCAAAATTGAGACAACAGACGCGCCGCATTGAGAATACAAACGTTGGCAATTTCTTTTCTCTCCCTCACTCTCTTTCTCGAGCTTTTTCGAGATTTATTTTTTTACCGATTTTTTTTTTTTTTTGTGGTTTTCGGTTTTTATTGCTTTATATGTAGAGACCATCTCGAGCCTTTAGTCCCGGACTGTAACTTTGATAGTTTTTGAGATACTGGTGTCTCGGACTTATCGATGGTTGCTTCGTGATGTTTGCCATTGCACAGCCCATTATCAATTCCAAGCCTCTGCACAGTGTCTGGTAAAACAGCCAGGGCCACGCTCTCGGGAATTGATTGGGTGTGGGTTGAGTTCCGTACTGCACGGTTTCCCCAAGAAGTCCTACGATTACGAAAAAAAAAAAAAGAAAAAAAAAACTCCATTAGCGAAAGTCGCTTCGAGGATTGAATTTGGATAAACTCACCGTATGGACCGAATATTCGTAAAATATCGACAGCGCACAAAAGTATGCCCAATATAGCGGTGGCATAAGTCACGTTGAGAACTCGTCGCATTTGCGATTTTTTCGCTGCTGCTGAATTCACATCTGGTAAATATAACGGAGCGTCGCTTTTTGATCGATTAACGTGAGCTATGTGATTGAGAATCGCATGAAGAGTGAAATCATTTCCCTGTAACGACAAATTCAACATTTTTCAAGTTTTGATAATATTTTTAGCGCGAGGCTTTATTTTGAGGGTAAAAAGTGGGCCCAGGTGTTTTCCAGTGGTTCATTAATATTAATTAACCAATAATTATTTATAACCATAATAATAATAATAATTAACCGTAATAATTAATAACTTATTTTATTCGTTAGAATTAACCCTCCCTAGACACACATGGGTCTGGGGCGTCCTACCGTTTTTTTTACTGAACTTGGGCTCGTATAAAAAATCGGGAAAAATTCAGGAAAGTAGTTTTGGATGCACTGCACTGCGCGATGGATAAAAATTCTTTTTATTATTGTTATTTAATGGAGATCGATACGGAAAACGAGAAATTCGCGCCAATCGCTGAATAGGCGCCTCAGACCCATGTGTGTCTTACGGAGGGTTAACCCTACAACGAATCATGACTGGCTTCCCAAGGCCCCGCCCGAACTCTAAAAAATTATCATTTTGCTGATTTTTTCTCGATTTTCAGTCTTCGAATGGCTTTTTCCCAAACTAAATGTTAATAAAATCAGGTTTTTAGACATCATTCTCTTCCTTATGAAAAAATGAAGAAAATCATGTATGAGAAAGTCTGTTTATCAGCATAGGCACAGTTTTATTATTAAGGAGAGCGTGGGGTGCATTTGGCGCCCAGTTCTGCGTTTGAAGGTAAGAAAAATAAATCTTGAGCTGTAGGCTCAAGATGAGAGTTATTGAAGAATAAAGTTTTTACGAGGATATCTAGAAATTAGCGTATTCAGGGATAGAGTTGTTTCAGGAGCAAAATATTCGACAGAGTCCGGAAAAAGAGAAAAAATAAAGGAAAAAGGGGTTTCTTTAACCCTAGAACGGTAACCTTATGTTTTTCACCTATTCCGGTAACCTGGGGGTCACAAATGACCCCAATTTTGAAAAATTCATATCTCCAGTAAAATTAAACGAAAAAGGTTCAAATTGGGCTCATTCTTTTCGTTTTTTAATGCACGATCACGTGAGCCTAGGGTAATTTAGTTTGAAGTAAGAAAATTAGTCAAAAATGCGGTAAAACGATAAAAAACGTCGATTAACCCTAGGAACCTAGACTATGTGTTTTAAAACAAATTCCCTACACTGGGATTACGGGCACCCCAGAACTTTGAATCGATGAAGTTGACTCGCTATTTGTCGTAGAGAGCTTTGTTTTTTTAATTTGATCGTTCGAATTCTGATAAATAAATTTTTCATTCAATTAAAATAATTAATAATTATTAATTAATAATTAATAATAAATAATTAATAATAATAATATATAATAATTAATAATTATTAATTAATAATTAAAATAATTAAAATGAATGGTGAAAAATATTTTTCACAGTGAAAAATGCAATTAAAAAAACTAAAAAACATAATCTTAGAATTTTTCACTATTTAGTGAGGGTTTGGGGAACCCCCGAGTAGGGTCTCAGGGTTAAAAGTTGCCTGGGGTCGTTTTTGACCCCAGGTCACCGTTCTAGGGTTAAATAATTCGTGGCAATATGAAAAGTTTGAATAGGAAGTAAAATTTTTATACTGAACCATGGATCTGTTGTCGTTGACCGGAGCATCCGGAAGCAAGCTGCTCTCCGCAGTAATATCTTCCGAGTCTTCCCTATTTTTGTCGTTCTTCCACGTGAGGCTTTTTTTCCGAGCTTTATTTTTGTCTTCGATGCTCGGTTTGTCGTTCATCAAGGAGGCTTTTTCATTACAGTCCGGCTGATCGGAGTCGGATTCGGATTTTTCATGGACCTCGATTTTTTCGGTGAGCATTGCTTGATAGTGCGTTGGACTTTTGTCCAAAGTTCTGATGCTTATGTCGCTGCTACGGCGATTAATATTGAGGGGTCGCATTTGCGACAACTCGGAATTCCTTCGGCTGTACGGGACGTCGGAATTTCTTCGTGATTCGGAAGCTCTGCTCGGTGGAAACATGCTGTCGAAATCGGAGTTTCTTCGCGAACCCGTTGGACTCGCGTCAAGAACACGTGGCAATCTCTGATCCATATCGTTCGACAACATTCGCTTTGGTGTTCGATTACCAAAGTCGCTGTTCCTTCGCAATTTCGTTGCGAATTGCGAACCGCGATTTTTCTCGTGCCCAAAATCCGATGATCGCCTCAAATCTTTGGTGCTTCCGGTCGGTGTTACCATTTCGGAATGTCGCCGCAATATTCCTTCGGGAGTTTTAGCCCGTTCGGCACTCCCCACCGAACGTTTTATCTCGGAAATCTGTGAAGTCTCGTCCTCCTCGTTTATGAAACGGACACTACAGTCCGAATTTCTTCGCGATGACGAACGTGCCGATGCGTCACTTCCTCGTCTACTTGCCAACGAACTTCGTCGACTCGGTGACGATACCATTATTATTGGCAAATTTATGGTCGAAGGCGTGGGCGTTGGTGGTCGAACATAAACTTCTGGTACGGTCGCCACTGGCTGACAATCACGACTCATTGACTTTGATGTCAGTGCGACCGAATCTCGCCTGCTTGATTGAATCTTGCTTGCCGATTGAGTCCGATCTGAAATAATATCGGAATTAAAATTCAATCATTTTTAAGTCAACTCGCACGACATTTATGAATTATTTTTATTTCCTCCAGGAGAAAAAAAAACAATTTGGATCAATCTCATTGTCTTGTAATAATTAACGCTATCGAAACTTGTACTAAAAGTTACGTGCAAAACCCTCCGGAGATCATTTTTGTTTTTTTTTTTAACTTCGTATTTTAAAATCTTGCTTTTTAAAACGTTTTATTTTAAAATCTCGTTTTTTGAAACGTTTTATTTAAAAATCTCGTTTTTTTAAATGTTCTATTTGAGAATCTTGATTTTTATTTAAAAATCTAGATTTTCAAAACGTTTTGTTCAAAAATCTCGTTTTAAAACGTTTCAATTTAAAATCGTGTTTTTCAAAACGTTTTATTTGAAATTTTTTTGTTTTTTGTAACGTCGTATTTGAAAATTTTGCCTTTTAAAGCGTTTTTTTTTTTTTGTTAATCTCGTTTTTTAAAACGTTTTGTTTTGAAAATTTATTCAAAAATCTTGCTTTATAAAACGTTTCATTTAAAAATGTTGTTTTTTACAATAAAACAAACTTTGAAACCTCCAAGTATAATCAATGGAGAATATTCCAGAATTTTTTCAGATTCTTTCCTCTCCAAATACGTGAGATACAAGTGGCAGCACGAAAAGGACTATCCGGGGTGCCATAAAAAATCAAATGATCCGCGAAGGATTAAAAATATTCGACAAACGTTTTTTTTTCACTAATTTCGCAAAATCTACTAATTCATTCGAATCAACATGATTGCTCGCTATGCATTCAACAACTATTTCCATGAAATCCTTATTCGAGTGGCTCCAATGCTTCGCTACTATTGACCAAGTTTGAATTTCGCCGTGACAATTGCTTCGGAATTAAACCCTACAATGAAATCGATTCGAGATTAGGTATTTGTTTACCTTTGGCAGTCTGACTGGCCGCCACATCTGGGCCATTGGATTGTTCGTTATCCTCCGTGACGTTCGTTTTATTGTTCGGGCCAAGCATTGTTGGTACCAAAGCTGCAGCTACAGAGCTCGCTAGATTGTTGTAAGGTGCTAGCATGGCAAGCTGCATTATTCCTACAGCGAAGCAATAAGCGTCAAGACTTTGGTCAGAAGACTTTCAATTGTGAGAAGATTTTATTCATCAAATCGGATCATCAATCAAATTATAATTATCCTTTCATCGTTAAGCATTGTGAAAATGAAAAAAAAAAGAATTTTCTTCTTTTCTCAACGAGAAGTAAGAAATTAGTTGAAAATTTGATTAATTACGATTCACCAAATGCGAGTAACGAAAAGTTAATGTTTGGAGAATGGAATTTTCGTAATTAATCGAATAAATTATTGGATTTTTTGAGGCAATTCGATCCACTCACAATTCTCTTTCTCAAACTAACGAGCATGCGAATCTATTCGTGCTGAAATATTCGGAACAAACGAAAAAACGATTTTTCAAGATTTACCAAAACGTCTTTTCAATAAAAACTCTCATTCGCGATCAGCATTTTATCTCGAAATAATAAAAGTCACGATATTTCGTTGATACTTGGTGGAGAATCTCAGAAAATATTAATCAGACAATAACGTCGTAAATATGAACGCAATTTTTACGAGGACAATCGAGAGCTGCAAGTTGGTTCCACTGAATCAATAAATAACGAGTCCCGTCAATATTGAGAATCGTCGCTCGATCGAATCATATTTATACGCGATCCAATACTCATTTCATTATTTTCCTCCACAGAGTTATTGACTCGACGAACAAATAGAAAATCGTAAATAGCAACGAAATTACGATGCTTAAGTTGGCATAGTTGGAACGCAACGAAAACTCATTATTTTTTGTACCAGAGCCCAAAATTTTCATCCGGATCTTGGGTCAATTTGACCCAGGACGATTTTCAAATCGTTGTATTCCGGTAAATATGCATTTTTGCGTTTATTTTTGTAGAGACATTTTTTTCAAATCTATTTTTTGACGAACAGAAAAATTAAATGCAAAAACATTCGTTGCCATTATGTGCCAAACAATCGGTGACAGAAAATCGTCTGGGTCAAAAGGACCCAGTATAATGGGACAGTCTCCTTTGCCATTCGAAAACTGAATTTACTAGAAAAATTGCAACGAGTCCATTAGTTATCAGAATAATGAATAAAAAACATTTTTTTTCGTTGTATTCGAAGGATGCAAACTTCAGAATCATACAAAATCGTCCTGTCAATATTTTTCAAGAAAGTTTTTATCGTCGACGAATCATGGTGAATATTCATTGATAACCGATCGATACACCATTTGTCGTTTCATCAAAATAGATGCATCTACGTGTTGAAAGAATTTATGAAAAAAATTAGTGGCAAAGATTTTGAAATGCTGGTCGTGTGTACCTTTCTGATTGGCCGATAAATTTTCCCTCGTAAGCATGTTGTTCGGCATCGTTCTTAAAAGATGCATTACTTTGTAGCCAGCGTGTAGGAATGTCAGATAAAGGAGTATGCTCCATGTGAGAAAGACTGTTTGTACGACGTGCTTTGCTATGAAATGATTGTGATATGCAAGGGCAACATCGCTCGCGATGATGCATGAAAAATGAGCTGTTATGATGAAACTTAGACACGATTCCTTCTGAATCTTCTCCGGGCCGAATTTTAGCTGTGAACCAAACAAACAAAAAACATTTTATCGTGAGAAATAGATTGTTTCGAAAACGAGAAAAAAAACTTAGTATAAGGACGTTGTATGCAAAATTTTCTATCGATAGAATTCCTTTAAATTTTCACCACACGAAGAGAACATTGATATCTAATAGCTCGCGCAATTTCAAGAACTTTCAGCATGTAGAAGTCGAGATATTCATTTATAAAAATCACAATTTTCAGTAGTTTCTCATAAGAGCGTGTGTTAAAAGTTGCAATTTTCAACATTAAATATTTCGATTTCTAAATGGTGAAGCCTCTTAAAACTTTGCATACACTTGTACGCAACATCGAAGAAGCTTTATTTAATTTTTCAAAAAAAACGGTCGTAAAATTTTTTCGAAATTTTGTTTATTATATAAAAAATACAGATTATCTCGGACAATCTTGGATTTAGAGTATGTTGTTCTTCAGTCAATTTGTAACAACTTTTTTTTAATGAAATTGGGCTCGCAAAGCATTTTGTATGTAAGAAAAACTAAAAAGAAAAATTTAGATTTGACCGCCGCCATACAACGTCCTTAAACCAGCAAGTCAAACATTGATTCTGTAAATAATTTAATCGACCAATTTGCGGAGTAAATATCGCGATAAAAATCTTTGCTGGCTTCCACACGCACGTATACAGACCTGGGTCAGATGTAAAAATGCCAACTGTATGAGGCAGAAGGCCGAGGTCACGCACGGAAATCCAATGTCCCACATTATCGAACCAATGACTTTTGGCATTGTCTGGAAAATTCAAGACAACTCAATTATCACTTTTGTTCCTTATCTACACGGACACAACTTTCCGATGATTTCGAGTTCAAGGTGAAAACTAACTTTGTCTAACACGAATGCAAATTTTTTGGTTGGAAAAATATTTTCTCCGCGCAAAACGTTAATAAAAATGCGATGAGAAATTTTTCAAGTCTTCGTCAAAATTCAGCATCGATTCACAGTGGAATCAGTTTTTGGATTTATTCTTTAAAGTTCCTCGCGCGACTGAGAACGAGTGAAAAATTTTTTAACGAAAAAATTCAGCAGATTGAAGTCTCAGAAAAATATATCATTGAATCGACGACAAAATATCGAGAAAATTTATGATATTCAAGTTCTCATCGTTGGAATCCAACGAAAAATATATTTTTTATTCATTATTTTGATAATTAATGGACTCGTTGCAATTTTTCTAGTAAATTTACTTATATTTATATTTTTATATTTTTTCTAGTAAATTATTGTGAAATATAATGAAAACACATTTATCATAAAACTCAATGTTAAATGTATGAAGCTTTGAATGCGAATATTTTTTTTCTGGTTCTCTGTAGCCTCTTGAAAATTTGACTGGATCCATTTCTAATCATAATCAACTACTGTACCAAATTTTATTAAATTCTGAACACAAATAATAAAACCGACAGTACTAGCTTAATGCACTCGTTCCAATTTTTCTGGTAAATTCACTTTTCGAATAGCAAAGAAGTCTGTCTCATTATCGTTGACAAACACTGTAAGAAAATTGTGTGCTCTGCTATAAAAAATAATGAGTTTTCGTTGCATCGCAACGATGCAAACTTTGTTTATTTTTTCTTCTGTATCATTAAAATCCTTTAGATCCGACTACTTGAGATACGAAAATCTTATTTCTCGATGTTATCGATTAAACTCAAATCGGGCTGACATTATTGAGGACGCTATTTGCCTATGAGAGACTTCATTGAAAATTTAACTGGATTCTTTTCTAATCATCATAATCTAGTACTATACCAAATTTTATTAAATTCTGAAAACAAATTCTAAAACCATCAGTACTACCTTAATGCACTCGTTAGAATTTTTCTAGTGAATTCAGTTTTCGAATGGCAAAGAAGACTGTCCCATAATCGTCGAGCCTGCATACTGGGTCGTTTCGACCCCAACGATTTTCTGTCACCGATAGTGTTTGGCATTAAACGAAAGGTTTTGAAATTTAATTTTCGTTTTCGTCAAAAAATAACATTTGAAAAAACGTCTTTACAGAAATAAAAGCTAAAATGAGTATTTACCGGAATACAACGATTCGAAAAACGCCTTGGGTCAGATTGACCCAAGATGCACTTATAACAAATGTCCCATCATTTTTCACGAATACTGTATTAATTAAAATGTTCTGCTCTGCTACAAAAAAAAAAATGAGTTTTCGTTGCATTTCGACGATGCCAGCTTCACCATCGTTGAAATCTTACCTCCTGAAGATTGTAAGGATCTATGAAGAGACAGCCGGATCTCGAGACTCCGAGTAAACATAAGAAAATATTTATGGTGGACATGAAAGGCCGACTGGATATGAGGGACCTGTGCAGAAAAAAAAATAAGAGATTAAAATCCACAATAAAAAGGCAGAAATCGTTTTTCAACTTATTTCCGAATTTACCTCAAATTTAATATCGAAAAGAAGGTGTAGAAACTTAGTACAAAAAAGAGACAAGCAAATCCATAGGTGTGCAAAGGAAAAATCCATTTTAAATCTTGATTGACCGACGCCAACGAAGGGGTAGTTATCAAAAGCTTGTCCAGGGAAATCGAATTCGGGCCATTCGATCCATTGTGCCAGAGGCAATTTTGCCCTGGTATTGTAGAAGATGAATTCGTACCTACGCACAAAAAGCACCATAGATATTCCCTCTGATTAAAAAACGAATATTCCCCAATCCCATGACACACGAAATATCGAAAAGGAATTTGATGGAAAAGTTGCCAAGAGAGAAGCAAATTTTCAGGCAATTAAAACGACAACAAAAAAAAACGAAAATAAATCCGAAAAATCAGTTTTCCAAAACGAAGCAAAAGCTCATAATTAAGAATAAATTGTGAACCAGAAATTGGCAGAATTAACGAATCTCTAAAATCGACTGTTTTGAATTTATTAAAAAAAAAAAAAAAAAAAAACAACGTAACATCGAGGAAACTCACCCCTGGAAAAATTGGCCGATTTATCCATAGTCTCTGGATCGTGGTTGTTCACCGCACATCACACTGACTCTTTTGTTGTATCGAGGAAGCGCGAAACGGAAGAGAAAAAAAAAAAAAGAAAAATGCCGAAAACTCGTTCGGATTGATTTAATGAAAAATAAGTGTTGAATGTTTTTTTGTTTGAAAAATAATATAAAATAGAAAGGAGCAATAAGCGCGATGACGTTTGAGGAAGCAGCCAATGTCAGGAAGAGTACGAAAGTGCGGTGGCAGCAACAGGCTTCGGGTATAGTATCAAGTAGTATATACATAAACCTCTACCCAGTGATTTGATTCTCGCCCCTACTCCAACCACGCCGAGCGAACCCCTGAAGCGATGTATTTGCGCGCACCAAAACGCGTTGCCTTCGCTCCCTCACCTTCTTCCCTTCTTCGCTCACGAATATTGATCTAGTTGCCATCGAGGGTGGTAAGGGCGAGCATGCCCAGCCCGCTTTACCTATAAACCGAGCCTAAATCATATCTACATCTATACACTTTATACGTGTATATATAAGAGGCCTTTACATTGTTTATTTTTGGGATTGAATTAGAGCATTGTTAGCCTCTCGCTGGTACAGCCACTTAAAGCAAACTATATCATCCTCGACGGCTTTCTCCAATATTTCTCACCATAATTTTCCATCGAAACTTTTTTTTAAATATTTTAATTGAACGAAATCAATTTTTTTATTTTTAAATTAAATCTCATTATGATTTTTGGGAAATTTTCTGAAACATGAAAAATCATTCGGTCGAATTCTCCAATATTTCTGACCGTAATTTTCCATCGAAACTTTTTTTAAATATTTTAATTGAACGACATCGATTTTTTTTAATTTTTAAAAAATTAAATCTCACGATGATTATTGGGGAATTATCTGAAACATGAAAAATCATTCGGTCGAATTCTTCAATATTTCTGACCATAATTTTCCATTGAAACTTTTCAAAAATATTTTTATTGAACGACATCGATTTTTTTTTATTTAAAAAAAAATTAAATCTCACGATGATTATTGGGGAATTTTCTGAAACATGAAAAATCATTCGGTCGAATTATTCGATCGATTGGAAACTCAAAAATATTTCTATTTCTTAATAAATTTGATGGTTTGATGAAAAATAAAGGTTTTTCTGGTTCTTGGGAAAACAGCACCCAATTCTATCCGTAGGTTCATTATAATCTATCTTGCTAATAGACTTATCCAACGCAAATTCGAGCCTCAGGCCAGAAACACTAATCGCCTACTCCGTCTGCAGGGCGATTTCATTTTAAATCCGAAAAACCTGTAATTGCTTGTATCTGTTTCAAAGTTCCACGGACTCGGAAAAACCAAAATCGTGAAATGAAAATTTTCGATTTTTTTTTCGACAGAAAATTATTTTCTTCGAAAAAAGTATTTTCCTTCATTCTCAAGATTTTTAACCGAATATTTTCTTCATTCCTCGATACGAGATGTTTGTTGGAACAAAAGTTTCAATCTATTCGTAAAGTTTGGGCTAAAATTATTCAAGTTTTCTATAATCGTAATTATGAAAATAATTAGATCGCAATTCTTTTTTTTCTTCATTTCTTGGCCTATTTAGAAATTTATTACAACGAACACAGCGAAAAAAAAATATTTTTTATTCATTATTTTGATAATCAATGAACTCGTTGCAATTTTTCTAGAAAATTCAGTTTTCGAATGGCAAAGAAGATTGTCCCATTATCGTTGACCCCGCATGCGGGGTCTTTTTGACCCAGACGATTTTCTGTCACCGATTGTTTGGAATTTAATGGCAACGAATGTTTTGCCATTTAATTTTTATTTTCGTCAAAAAATAAATTCGAAAAAACCTATTTAGAAATCCATTACAACGAGCCCAGCAAAAAAAAATATTTTTTATTCATTATTTTGATAATCAATGAACTCGTTGCAATTTTTCTAGAAAATTCAGTTTTCAAATGGCAAAGAAGACTGTCCCATTATCGTTGACAATTACTGTCCAAAAATTGAGTGTTCTCTTTAAAAAATAAAGCGTTTTCGTTGGATTGCAACAATGCGAACTTGAAAATCGTTAATTAATGTTGTCAGGTTTCGTGAACGTTGCCATGCCTCTGACGAGTTGCGTTTAAATCATCCCTTCAAAGTCAATTACCGATGTCACGTCGAGGCGCTGAACGAGCTATATTTAGAGGCGTAAATCAATTACATCATTGCCCTGATTAATTGCGTGACACCGTTACTTTACCCTCGAATCTTTTACCACGAATTCAAGGCCAAAAATCACTTTTTCGTACGAACTGATTAAAAAAAAAAAAAAAAAATGCTGCGGATCCTAGCACAGGAAGAGGAATTGCTTGAAATATACTTGGGGTCTAAAAGACCCCGAGGGTATTTCCAGCCCACGTGAATTTTAAATAATTAATGTAAAAACTGTCGAAACTTGCAGGAAGAGAGGACGCGACGACGATGAAATAAAGCGAGCACAGAGTTTCATTGAAAAAATGCATTTTTTATTCGTTTTGACTTGACGAACGTCGGACAGAATGAAAATGAAGCTCGTTCTCGATTCTAATAAATTTCTTTCATTTATCTTCCAAGCTATTTACAATAAAAAATTGGTAATCAACCCACAACGACTTCTTAACCCCATTGAGTAGAAAAATGTAATGATGAGTGTGGAAGATTTCGTGCCAATTCGCTCGGTTACTCGTTAACCTATTACTATCACAAAACGACTTTATTTAGGATTCTTTCAAAATTTTGTCCAAACGTTCTTGGCACCAAAACTAACAGTTTTCTCCTGTGAAGAAAAATTTTCCGACGTTTAGAATTTGAGATATTTCATTTCCAATTTTTTATTTTTCCCATCAAAACGCGTGTAAATTCAAGTCGCGTTACACTTGTTTTTTTCTTGCAACTTTTTAACGAAACGTGACTAACGTATTACTATCACAAAACGCCTTTATTTAGAATTTTTTCAAAATTTTGTAAAAACGTTCTTGGCACCAAAACTAACAGTTTTCTCCTCTGAAGAAAAATATTCTGACGTTTAGAATTTGAGATATTTAATTTTTTATTTTTCCCATCGAAACGCGTGTAAATTCAAGTCGCGTTTCTTTTGTTTTTTTCTTGAAACTTTTTAACGAAACGTGACTTCAATGTGCACGCGTTTTGATGAAAAAAAAAAAAAAATTGGAAATTGAATATCTCAAATTCTAAACGTCAGAAAATTTTTTTTCAGAGGAGAAAACTGTTAGTTTTGATGCCAAGAAGGTTTATAAAAAATTTTGAAAGAATGCTAAATAAAGTCGTTTTGTGATAGTAAAACGTTAACATACGTTTCGATGGGAAAAATAAAAAATTGGAAATTAAATATCTCAAATTGTAAACGTCAGAAAATTTTTCTTCTGTTAGTTTTGGTGCCAAGAACGTTTATACTAAATTTTAAAAGGACCCTGAATGAAGTGATTTTGTGATAGTACCTTAATCGTTAATCGTTCCCACAGACTGACTCTATTTTCGAGGAGTTAGGTCATGACGAATTCGGCGTTCATATAAACAGCAAGAGGTGGCGAGGCTACGACGACACCATCGACATTATTTTGCCCCCATATCTCTATGCGATCGTCCGTAGGTCAGTGGAGCTGACAAGCTCGCGCTGCGACTAGTTGGAGAAGAATAAAGACGGGGCTGAGCACTTCTGAAAATTCGAGACTGCTCTGGCCGGACAATTTTTTACAGAGCAAATATTTGAATACGAAAATTAACAAGAGAGATATGAGGCTCCAGAGCGCTCGAGCAATCGCCACGTTCATTAATCCTTCCATGTGCATTCGCATGAATATTATCGCGCAGAAATACGTGTTAAGACCGTCGGCTATGAACAGCGGAGAAAATACTAGCCACCAACCCGAATAACCGACAAAAAAATGCTCGTCCAATTTCAGGGCCAAAAGAACTGTGAATATCGTTAGAGATATGAGGTTTATCCAAATTTCAAAGATCGTCAGTCCCAGCCAGTGCACCAACTCGTTTAATGAAAATATCATCTTCTTTCTTTTCTCAATATTTCCCTTTTTTTTCTATTCAAGTTTACCGCGTCGAAACATCTCGTTTGAAAACCCAAAGGAATCCAATATTTACTTGTTTTTCCTCTAGTTCTCGCTATCTTCTCTTTTCCAAGGACAGCTTCTCATTTCGCATATTTCAAAGCACCTATCGACACCGTTTGATAGATTCGTATGTGAATCGACGAATTTCGTCGATTGTTGATCTCGTAGTCACCGTCGTCGTCCAAAGGTTCAAAATCGTCTGCAAATTCGTTCAAATCGTTATTCTCAGTCATTTTGTGCAAATTTTTTGAGGAAAAATCATTTTTTTTCATCAAAAACGGAAAAAAACGTTGGCGCACGTGTCAAAAATCGGTATTTCGTGTTTTATACAGGGAAACGTATTTACAACGTACACGGAAATGTGCGTTGGGATAAAAAAGGTCGCGGGAGACTCGTTTGTAGGAAGAAAAATATTTTTAGCACGGCAAAAGTGAATTTACCAATCAAATCGACGGTCGAGGTGCGAGTGTCGAGTTCCAACGTTCCACGATGATTTTTTTTCAGCTGGAGCGCCAAATTGCAAGCTCTGTTGACGGCAGCTCCGAGAGCGTGAATTATTAGTTCGGGCTCGCCGGAATCGAAAAGTTTTTCGCACCTGTTTAGCTGAGCCTGGTGACAAATATCGTGGGATGCGAATTACGTGTGAAAACTCTATATTACTGCTCGCACGATTTTTTATATTCGCGCGAGCCAATAATTCAATTTTTCAATAAATTTCAATTTTTATTCAATAATTTTCAATACAAATGGATTTTCTATTCGATTGGAACGACGACGAGGATGTAAACAATGGTAAAGGTTGGTTGGTGGATTATGTGGGAAATTCTTACCTTAAAGTTCGTTCTATTAGTGACGTATATGTCTTTGTTTCTCTTTGGAAAAGAGAGAGGAACTCTTTTTTTTAAAACGTGTTTCTTGACACTCTTTCGTGTCTGTTGGGCTTGATTGATAATATTTTCTTCGGATTCTCGAAGCACGAGTCGATCGGTTGTTTCGGCCATTCTGACATTTTTCACAAAAATTTTTCGACAATGGAACCACGTGACGCGTTACAGGCAAAAGTTTTATTTCATTGGTAATTTCCGTCGAGGTTTTATTCTACCGACCAATAGAAAAGCTTTGCTCGGAGAAATCTACAAATCGCCTCGTTATGCGATTATTGAATAGCCACAAAAATCCCACACAGCGAGAGTGCTCATCGCGCACACAACAACGCTTTTTCCTATCACAACAGAGCGACATAACCTCAAAACGTTTTTGACTCTCCCCTCGTTTGCCAAACAGTGTGGCCGGTTTTCGTCCTCCGCTCTCCTCATCGATTGATGGGCGATATTTGCTTTTCACACAAGAGTAGAATTCTTCCTCGCCAAAATTCAGTCCCCTTCGGTAACCCCGGAAGCGAACAGCAGCGGGATGAAAGATCCCGAAGCTGATCCGAAGAATATTATCAAGAGCCGCGAGCTCTTGTACAGGCTAATCATCAGGTAAACTTTGTCCGATCGTATCTTCACATTCGATTCGTTGGTTCTTCGCCAAGTTTTTACCAATATTTCGAAACCAAAAGATCTACTCGAAAGTTCTACTCGAAACTGTGAATTGCTCACAAAAAATTAAACAGCAATCTCAGAAAAATTGTTCGAAATCAAAAATCTCGATCATTTTATTTTTTTACTGCAATTTCAGAATATAACAAAGTTTAGTGCTTATCCGCTTGTCATTCTCCAATGAATAATTGTTTGACTCCCTGCTTCCCAACAATCTAAGGAAAATTGTGCCAACTTTCTGTTATTTGACTTTCCGTAAGCACACATGGGTCTGGGGTATTCGGCCCATACAGCACACGGCGTAAATTTCTCGTTTTTCGTATCAATTACGATTAAGGAACGATAGTGAAAAAGAATTTGTATTCGTCATCCAGTGCAGACTCTCTTTCTACAGATTCAAAACTACTTTTCTGAATTTTTTCGGATTTTTTTTAACGAGTTCGAGTACAGCTAAAAACGGTAGGACACCCTGGACCCATGTGTGTCTGGGGAGGTGCGCTAAGCGTAGTTTGTCTAGGGAGGGTTAAAGAAGTGGATTTTCTTTTCGAGTAAATTTGTCGAATCACGGCTCCACGTTAAAACAGCTTCAATTTGGAGCTGTTTTGGAACAGTTTCTACGATGTGGGATTTTGCATCGTTTGAACGCAACGAAAATTTGTTACTTCTTGTTACTTACACAAAACTTGTTATTTTTATTCTAGAACGTGAAATTCTCATACAGAATTTGTCAACGATAACGGGACAGTCTTTTCTGCGGTTTAGAAACTGATTTCACTAGAAAAATTGGCACGAATGTGTTAATTATCAAAATAATGAATGAAAATTCAATTTTTCGTTGTATTCCAACGATGCGAGCTTCGGTATCACAAATTTTCCCATTCGAAAACTGAATTTACTAGAAAAATTGGAACGAGTGCATTAATTATCAAAATAACGAATAAAAATTCAATTTTTCGTTGTATTCCAACGATGCGAGCTTCGGTATCATAAATTTTCCCATTCGAAAACTGAATTTACTAGAAAAATTGGAACGAGTGCATTAATTATCAAAATAACGAATAAAAATTCAATTTTTTGTTGTATTCCAACGATGCTCGCTTCGGTACGATAAGATTTTATGCCTGTAACTGGTTTTCCAACAGAAGCTCAATGCGAATAATATATATGAGAATGATTACAATTGCAGTCAATTATTCTACGACGGGCACCAAACATTGGCGGTGCAATTGTCAAATTTGACGCAAGCCGAGCCGCCATGTCCGCCTTCGGATCGTCTGTTGTATTTGACGCTACTGGGAATGTCGCACGAGCCCGATAGATCGAAAAAAGAAAGTAACCAGCAGAATGCGCCGACGTTTGCGAATTACGACAATACGTTGGGGCCTGGATTGGATCTTGAGTTTGAGACGGAGGCGCAGACCCAGGCGCCGGAGCCAGCACAGTACGAAACGGCGTACGTAACTTCGCACAAAGGAAATTGTAGAGCGGGTGCCTTTTCGGCGGATGGCCAATTGATAGCGACGGGCTCGGTCGACGCGTCGATAAAGATTCTCGACGTAGACAGAATGTTGGCAAAATCGGCGCCGGACGAAATGGCTCCGGGCGATCAGGGCGGAGGTCATCCTGTGATACGAACGCTTTACGATCATCTCGAGGAAGTGACTTGTCTTGAATTCCATCCGAGAGAGCCGATCCTCGTCTCTGGTAGCCGTGACTTTACAGTCAAGCTTTTCGACTTTAGCAAAGCGAGCGTTAAAAAAGCATTTCGAACGATAACGGATGCCGATCAAATCCGATGTTTGTCGTTCCATCCGAGCGGCGATTACCTCGTTGTTGGAACGAATCATCCAGTCGTACGTTTGTATAACGTCAATACCGCCCAATGCTTCGTCTGTAGCATTCCCAGCCATCAACACACGGCCGGAATAACGAGCATCAAGTACGCCCTGGACGCTAAAACTTACGCTTCTGCTGGCAAAGACGGTAGTATCAAGTTATGGGACGGTGTTTCCCACAAGTGTATCAATACTTTTGTTAAAGCTCACGACGGCTACGAGGTATGCTCCGTTACGTTCACGAGAAACGGAAAGGTAAGAAGTTGCTCAACAAAACACGCTGAGGCTCTCCTCAAAATTGCCCAACAAATAAGTCTTTTATTTTTCTTTTATTTTCTCATTATTATTGATAAATAATGACAAAACGATGAAATTCCTCGTAATTAAATTTCTAATAATTAATTTTTCTCATTATTCATTATTAATAATAAATAATAAGAAAATGAAAGAAGCAAATGAAAGAAAAAAAATATTATTCATTTATTATTAATAAATAATAAGAAAATGAAAGAAAAAAAAATGGTTAATTATTATTATTAAAAAATATACTAATATTATTATTAAGTTTTTTATTTTATTGTTTATAGTTGAACAAAATTCACATCACATCATTTGTTCAAAACAATATCTGTTGAAATAGAAAAACAAAGTAGCTGTAACGAGTTTGGTAGAAAAAAGGAATTTCTATTCTGATTTGCGAAATTTTTCAGTATTTGCTGTCATCGGGTAAAGATTCTTTGATCAAGTTGTGGGAATTGTCGACAAGCCGATGCTTAATAGCGTACACGGGCGCAGGAACGACCGGTGAGTTGTTGAGAAACATTGTTTGTTTATCCGGAAAAGGTCGATTAATAGTTTTTGCTAAATGGTCGATAATCTGAATTTTTTGCATGACGATTTTCAGGCAAACAAGAACACAAAGCTCAAGCAATTTTCAACCACACCGAAGATTACGTAATGTTCCCGGACGAGGCAACGACTTCGTTGTGTGCGTGGAATTCACGCAACGCATCGCGCAAACAATTGTTATCGTTGGGCCACAACGGGCCAGTCAGATTGATCGTCCATTCACCAACTGCGCCAGCTTTTTTGACTTGCAGCGACGATTTCAGAGCGAGATTTTGGTTCAGAAGGATGCCCACTCATTGAAATCGCGATTACAAAGACAAAACATTATTTTTATACAGTTTTCCTTACACCTAAATAATTCATAAGTTTTTTCTTTATTCGCATTATCGACTCGATCCAAAAATATCGATGGCGTCAGTATTTTTATCAAAAAAACAAAACTTTCACTTTTTTCGCTCGTCGAAGAGAAACTTTGTTTGTGTATTTGTATTTATTATTATTAAATCAACCGGATGGAAGAAACGAATGGGAAATTATGAATAACTGCTGGGAGCTCGTCCAAAGCCTCGCGGTCGTTCGATTTCCAGGTGAGTGACGAAACCACACGAGCATTTCGAGCCAAATCATAATCGTACATGCAATTTTCTTTTCTCGTTTCAGATCGAGAGTGACTGTCCACATTCGGAAAATAAAACAGTTTTTCAGTTTTTTTTTCATTTTTTCGCTGAATCGTAAAAGAAGCAACGAAAAAGTTTTTAATTCCGCAGAATTTTTCTATGCATCTTGGCGGAAATGGAGAAAATGCGAGAGATGAAAAATGAATTTTCCGAATATCGTTTTAGTCGCAAAATTGAAGAAAAATTGAAGAATTTTGAAAATTTGGTGGAAAGAAATGAGTATTTTGAAAATATTGGAAGAAAGAAGAAATTGAAATTTTAGCGCCTTCGTTTGATGATGGCGGGTTTACGTCGCGCTTGAGGGAAAGCTTAGGAAAACGGGTGAGAAGATGGCGCGGTCGAACTCCCGCTCGGCGTTTTTGACGATGTCACGTGACCCACGCTTAACCGCCATCTTTGCTTAGCCGTATAAACAGTGTGTGCGGGGCCCGGTTGCATAGCGCGCATTTCTCTTTAATAAAGAACGTTTATTTCGGTGTTTTGGTGAAACCGAAGGCGGAAAGAAATGTCCGATATGAAGGCAGAGTCAAAGAACGACAAAGGGCACGAGGATTCGTCCAAGGTATGACAAAAATGGCTATCGGATTGAAAATAAAAGAAGAAAAAAAAAGTATCGTGTTAGCCCCTTCTCTTGCCCCCTCCCCTCCCTCCTTAAAGTTTCTCTCCCCCCCCCACCCCTCGTTCTTTCTGTCTTCGTCAAGCCGAGTTTTCATGCTGGTGTGTTCGTGTTTCACGGCGTGTATCGGTTTATCATTCATTCGTAAGAAATACGGTAAGCGCGACGCTGTGTGTGATTCGGAGAATACGAGAAAACATTTTCGTCATGAGTATTTCGCTCGAGTCTCGATCTTCGATGTTTACCCGCGTTATCGGAGACTTATCCAAGTGAAAAATTACAATTAGCCGATATTTAGTTGCCTCGTTGGAAGAAAGGAATTATAATCGTACGTCTGCATAGCTACGTGAAAGCGCGTTTAGCATTCGGCTTTTTTTTTTTATTCCAAAGCTTCGCTCTCCTGCACGTCCTTTATTGCCAAAGATGGTGCATATGTTTAGTGCGTGTGTGTGTGTGTGTGTGTGTGTGGTTATTTATTTTTCTTTTATTTTCTCTATTTGTGCGAGAGCGAGTTGGGGTGACGAGAGGTTCGCGGCGGCGGCAGCAGCACCACGCCGGCCCTCAAAAAGGCGGGAAATCTCTCGAGCCAACAAACCTTCCTCTTCGTCGCGTCAATTTTGTCGTTTTATCTTTTTTTTTATCACTTTCGCTTCGTTACTCGTTGGAAATGTGCATTTTCGCCGGATTATTCAACGCGTCGTTATGCTTTCGATCTAACCCGTGGACGACGACGTTTTTTTGCGTGACCTCGGCTCTCGAGACGCGGGAAAATCAAAACAAAATGAGTTTTGACGCGGTTCATTGGTCCTTGATACGCTTCTTATCGCGTCGAGTCGTGCAATTATCGTTCCACACACTAACCGCCGCATATTTTTTCCTCCTTTTTTTCTCGTTTTGTATCGCGCAATGCAAACGCAATTCTCCCGCTCTGATCAATCCATTTTTTCGCGTTTAGCATTGCGTTATTTTCTATTTTCAATAGCGCGGTCAATGCGGCGATTAAAAATTCTTGTTATCGGCGTTTTTCCGCTGATCGGTGACAAGTCGCTGCATTTTATTCGAGATTGCGATCGTTTTTTTCTTCTCGTTTACTTAATTTTTTTTTCATTCGTTACTTTGTTCTCGTATTTTCTGCAGGAGCAATCGACCGAGGAAAAGCCAACAGCGACGAAAAATAAACGCGGCGCAACGAAAAGACTCGCATCCCTCGAAAAAAACGTACAAAGTAACGACGCTCCAGCGATGAAGGTAAAAAAAAACGTAAAATTCTATGAAATTCCCAACATTTTCTTTGCTACTTTGTAAATTCGTTGAGATATTGTGGAAATTTGAGAAATGATGAAAAAAAAAAAAATGAACGCTCGAAGTATATACGCTTCGCAGCCCCTGTAGCATTTTTTCTCCTTCGACGTAGCTTCCCCGCCAATTTTATTACCAACACCAACACCGCAGCAACTCTTACGTTGGCTCCGTGTGTGCGTAGCGCGTCGTCGGGCGAGCCGGCTGTTTTCTCGGTCAGCCGCCGGGGCGGGACCGCGGGGGGTAGCGCCGAAGTCGCGCGAGGGCTTTCCGAGTGGAAACTGTGGGAGGAGGGGAGGGGGGAACTATGGGATACGCGCGGCACTTGTGTTTGTGTACATGACACTCAACGATACCGATACGGACGTAGGGGGCGAGAAGTAACGTCCAAGGTTCCGGTTTCCGTGACCGCTGAGTGGTGGCGCGGCGGGATTTTTCAACTCGGGGAATAAGAGACTGATGCAGATTTCATAATTTCGCAAATAGCATTTGTTTTTTCTTTCAAATTTTCATTTCTTTTTTTTTTTTTTTTTGCTGTGAAACGTAACAAAACGGAAATTTTGAATTGTTTCCAAAATCCTTTGCCCTTGGCATCACCGGATCGTGCGAAAAATTGATTGGAAAATTAAACGAACTCTCGTCGTGAATGTCGATTGATTTTGGACTAAATGAAACATTTTTTTTTCGACTACAGAATTTAAACGCGTCGGTCGGTGGGGAAATCGAAGGCAGAAGGCGTACGCGTAGTTCGGCGCGAGGTTTGGCGGCGCCAACGCCGGCGCCATCACCTCCAAAGAAGGAGAAACGTGAGCCGGCGACAAAAGGAACGGGACGCGGACGCGGGCGTCCAAAGAGACAAGAGAATAAAAACAACGAAAACAACACAGACGAAGAGGCGTCGAACAACAAGAACGACACGAAGGGACAGTCGGAGGACGAGTCGTCAAAGATGGAGGTGGACGAGGTGGTGAAGGAAGCGAAAGAGTCGAAAGCGTCGGACAACGAGGAGAAAAGCACCGAAGAAACGGAGGGAAACGATACGAATGCTGCCGAAAAGACAAGCGAGACAGTTTTGAACTCAAAGGACGAAAAGTCAACGGAAGAATCAGAGAATTCGGCGGAGGAGAGCAAGAGCACGAACGAGGAGAACAAGAAAGAGGAGGACGATCCCAAGGACAGCTCGGACTCCAGTCAAGACGCAACGGAAACGAAAAACGAGGCCAACACCGTTACACCGGTAACAACCTCCACGACAACCACCGAGTCACAAAATCCCTCCACTACCGACACTCCCGTTGAGGAAAAAAAGGAATAACCTTCCTCAAACTGCTCTATCACCCCGCGTAAGTCACATCTTATGATTTGTGCAATTTTCACTCTTTTTCTTATTTCTTTTCTTATTTTAAAACCACGAATTTATAACGATATCGATCCAAGACAAAAATAAACGTATTTAAAAATAATGAAAAGGTCAAGCAGTTGGTTTTTCGTGGGAAAAGCCCAAGGGCGAGAAATATGTTTGTACTAATTAATTAAATGGCGAAAAAAAATGTTTCGCCCGATCTCTCAATTTTTTTAAATCGTCAAATACTAAGGATTCCTCTGAACCCTTAAAACGAAAAATATGCCGAATTTTGTATCTCGGAGAAAGCACACGGAATCCTCAACGAGCTCATCAAACAAAATTTCCCATTACAAAGCAAAAAAAAAAAAAAAAAAACAAAAGAACAATAACTCTCGGTCATTGGACTCGCCAAATTTTCTTACGTTCGCCAACAAACCACATTTTTATAAATTCTCCAATATTCTTCTTAAATAAACAAATAAAAATAATAATTGATAGAAAATAACGATGGATTATTAACATTTAAGTGCTAGATTGTAATTTTTGAATGTACGGAAAAATGATAATTAAATTGACAAATACATTAATTTACTATATAGCTTACTATTGTTTTTTTCATCAATTTCGACGTTTTCTTTTTTTTTTTTCATAAATAGCATGATTTTTTTCTTCGTTATAGCAAAACGAAGGCGCGGCGCACACATCGAGGGCTCCTCAATCCGGTCCTCACGTCTATTTTAACTAATTGACACCTTATTGTTGATCGTTGAGCTTGATCAGCGCCATCAACTTCTCGCAGACTCTTGTTCGATCTTTCCGAAAGCAAAAAACTGACAAAGATTCATTAAAATTTTCGCGGACGTTCGTAGAAACATAAAAAAAATAATTAAGAAATGACGAATTTTCTGTTGACACTGTAAAAAAAAAACGAAGAAAAAAAAGTTTGTAAGAAACAAAGGAAAGCAGATTTGGCTATAAATTGACTCGGAAACGGCCGGGACGATAGTTGCACTGTTTGGGCAGCGATAACAAGAAAAGGTGTAGAGCAGCAAACCATTGTTCATGTACAATGATAATATTATTGTAAAATATATTTAATATGGACTTACACAAGCGGAAGTTTGTTTTTACGCGTCGTTTTCCGAGAGAAGCCTCGACTCGTCGAATTTTTTGGAGATTAACGAGTTGCGGAGTTGGGAATAATGAGGATCGATGCAAAAAGCGGCATGGGGACGATCGCATCGTCCGGAGGGCAAAACATAAGCGGAAAAAAAAATAATAGACAATGAGCGATATTCGTAAAATTTAGAGAGGCACACTTTGCTGGAGGGAAAAGATATCGAGATAAACGTTGTGCATTATTTGGCAATCGTATTATTTTTATACGCGATCTTCGCAACAAGTTTGTATCGAATAATAATATTTTAAAATATCAATTCGAAATTGTAACTCAAAGATTATTAAGCAGTTTCGGTAACAAAAATATTAAGAAATTTATTAAATTTGGTGATAACGTTCTTCAGCATCAAGTGCGAAAACACACATTTTTTCAAATTTTTAATCCGTCTAATTATCGAGTAATTCAGCATTAAGGTATTACAATCAAGAAACGACTTTATTTAGGATTCTTTCAAAATTTTGTCCAAACGTTCTTGGCACCAAAACTAACAGTTTTCTCCTATGAAGAAAAATTTTCTGACGTTTAGAATTCGAGATATTTCATTTCCAATTTTTTATTTTTTCCATCTAAACGCATGGAAATTGAAGTCACGTTTCGTTAAAAAATTGCAAGAAAAAAAACAAAAGAAACGCGACTTCAATTTCCATGCGTTCAGATGGGAAAAATAAAAAATTGGAAATTCAATAGTTCAAATTCTAAACGTCAGAAAAATTTTCTTCATAGGAGAAAACTATTAGTTTTGGTGCCAAGAACGTTTTTACTAAATTTTGAAAGAATTCTAAATAAAGTCGTTTTGTGATAGTAATACGTTAAAAGCAGAATTCTTATGCCCGGAATATATATGAAGACGCGGTGCTTATGCACGTGAACTTCGATGTTGAATTACTCGAGAACTGGTTAGAAGAAAAATCTGAAAATAATTGTATCGTCATGTAAAATACAAAAGAATATATTGACAAAATTTTATTAAATTCTAATTATTTTGAAAATTTTTATGTTTTTAACATTGTATCGCCGGTAAGGGAACTCCTTAACAAAGACACAGTCATTTTTTATTCATATTCGAAAATAGCAAAAATCTCGGTAAATATTTACAATCATAATTTTTCCCAAAGAATGTCCAAAATTTTTGGTATTTTTGTGAAAAGTTGGTGATTGTAAATATTCACCGAAATTTTACCACTTTTCGCCAAATTTTGAAATTTTTTGTCCAAATGTACCGAAACACCTTAATGAAGAGAATAAAAAAAGTGACTAAACTTTGTGGAATTCGAGTTTTTAAAATTCGGCAAAATTTCGTCACGCACTTACAGAGTCGCTGTTGCTTTCCTATTTTCTTGTCCCTAACGGGCAAACATCCAAAAACTTGCATCTCTCTCTTTTCGTTGAAGCAATTTTTTTTGTCCCATATTAAATATGTTATTATTATTATTATGTATCGGAACGGTTGTGAGCGTACGATCGATGGACTATATATTTAGGGAATCAACAGTTGATGAGACATTAGTTCGTTCTGCGCCACCGAGAGTTTCTTAATCGCGCAAACTCATTATTTAAAAAAGTTATTCTTACGTTTATTATGATTGAAAATAATGGCGAGGGAAAAATGCAACAATCGGTTCAGACTTGTACATATTTGTCAAACTGATTGGTACCTCGATGCAATGTTCGTTGCTGCTCACGCCAATCGACTCATCAATCGTTGAGTTAAATTCGTCGTTGGACCGTGCAATCGTGCACGAGTTTCTCTGAATTTTCTGCGCAGCGTTTTCCAACTCGTGCGAATCTCAAAAAATGTTGAAAAATATTGCTGAAGAAATGCTGATTTACGGAATTATTATTTTCAGGGAAATGTCTTTATGCACTCGACGGATTAATTATCAATTGTGTGTCTCGTTGGGTGGCGGTTTTCTTTTTACATCTAGTTTACCTTACACGTTAATTAAATAATTATAATATCAAGCATAAGTATGTGTAATAAACAAATATATATATTTGTTTGCGCTAATATTAATATTTGTTTATATATTAGCGTTTCATTATGATAATTATGCGATAAAGTATAAATAAAAAACGATGAGTGAAATTTGAATGTAAGACAGACAATAGTTTTCGTACACTCTCGTCTCTCTTTCGACTCGAATCGTAAGTTTCATTTATTTTATTCTTTTCATTCGAAATTCATAATAATTAATGGATGCAGGCGATTGTCACTATGTTTTTCTTCACGGTCTCTCATTTTTCACTTTTCTTTCTCGTAGGTATGTATACGTCCTGAATCTACATACCAGTACTCGACTCACTACTGTATTCCTGCTCTCGTTTATTATTGTAACAGCGACTTTGGGACGATGCTGTTTGACTAAATTTTGTAACGAAACAAATTTTTCTTCGATTAATAAATTCAATGGAAATTTACGATCGCATTATTTACTGCTACAGCGAAACGCTCCTTTCCTGAACCTTTTTTCCATCATTTTTTTTTGGCTCTTCGCATACAATAACTCAAAAATATCTCCCGTCAATTCTTCCCCATTTTCAACGCGGTTCTCATGGAAAACTTCGCGCATTTCTTCACAATAAATCTTCCATCCTGTAATTTTGCTTTAAGCTCTTTTCCCAGACGTTTTTCCATCATTTTTTCTTTCTCGCATAATTGCTCAAAAATATTTGCGGTCAATTATTCCCCAATTTTCAACGCGATCCTCACGGAGAACCCTTCGAGAAAATTTCGCATTTCTCCATAATGACTCTTCCCTGCCATCCTATCCCAGAACTTGCTCATTTTAACATAAATTTGATTTTTTCAACACGCAAATAAGTTTTTCTCAAACGGGCGAACAAAAATGATGCTCGATTTATTTTCAAGCTCTTCAGTGTAAACTCGATCGTACACGCCAAGTTTCGTAAATATAAATATGTCCGCGCTCTGCTTCAGAGCAATAATTGCACAACTTTTGTACTCGAAAAACTTTTATTTGCATAAAATAACTTAGCTCTTACAACGAAGGAATGAAAATGTTTTAAAACTCTATTAACTTATTCCGTCCATCTGTGACAACAAAGCGGGTTCGTACAGACATAATACAGTCTCATTTCTTCCTCCGCTCTGCGCGTCTGTGCCTGGAAAAATACCGACTCCCTGTGATTGCATTTGGGACAAGGATGATCCTCCGTTCTCGGCAATGTTGGATCGGATATCACGTCGGCTACGATGTGCGTCAATTCGCTATTAAAATAGAAAAATATAATTGATCAATGAAAAACTCAATTCAAATCAAATTTTAACAAAAGTCGCAACTTTTAAGCTCAACTCACTCAATTTCGTGCATTATTTTGTTAACGTAGATGCAATTGCTGTCGGCGAGTTGTTTGAAGTCGCAGTTCCGACACTGCAAAGAAAGCAAAATCATATTTTTAAACAAAGTGGAAATTTTAGAGTGTTTTTTTCAAATCGTCGCAATCCAGAGTCACGGCAGCGACTCGGAGACCGTAGCGAGTCACTCCGAGACTCTTCGCAGCGAGGACCGCGTTTCCAACTATTTTCGAGAATTGTTTCTGTAATAACTCAATAATTACAGCGTTTCCGAAGAGTTCACGTATTTTGCATTTTTTTTTATCTCTCAATTGTGACCATTTTCGACGCTGTAGCTTATTTCGTTTTGCAGATATGAATTTTTTGTTTTTTTTCGTTCGAATTAACGAAATTTGACAAAAGTACGAAATTACGAATGACCTTCAAAATAATGAGTACGACTTTTTATTTTTATTAATTCTTACGGGTTCCAGGCAAAATAAACATTGGATGGAAAATCGAAAATTAATGGTACGTTCGTTACGAAACCTCCTGATTCAATATTTGTCTCGAATAGATTAGAATCAGGTGATTGTGCGTTCAATCAATCGGAAAATATGGAAATTTCGTGATTGTTATGGAGAAAGTTGATGTTCATAGTGAATATTTATGAATTTTATGAAATTTCGGGTTGAGAATGTTTTTGAGGTTATGATGGTGCTTACCGAATACATGAGCACTTTGTTTTCCTTATCCTCCCGTGGGTACAACATGTTGTTGCATTCTTGACAAAACCGTATTCCAACGAAGCCTGGACCGTCACTGTGCGAATCGTATCCCGTTATTTTCGACATTTTCAATGATTTTTATCGCCTATTGTGATGCTTGTTTCTCTAAACAACGCTACTCAAACACGCCACTGTCCTCGTTCCCGTTTCTCATGTTTTCTTCGATTCCGACCATTCTGTAATTTCAACTCGGCCGGTTCGGATGATTCCTTGTTGTGTTGGGACGACAATACGCCGACAACGACATAGCATATAAAATTGGCCCCCCGACTCTTTGACATTTTTTTAAATTTGTAATGATTGTTCGTCGATAATTTGTGATTGCTTGATTAATTAAAATTTTTGTTCGATAATATTCATTATCAAATAAACGAAAGGAAAAAAAAAGCGTAAAGTTAGCCGCCGAAAATGAATGAGATTTTATCAATCGATTGCTACTGGCATTTATTTTAAACATATTTCAATGAATATTTATTGGATATCACGAAGTAAATTTATTTGGTGTAAATCGTTCGTTTTGTTTGGGTTCTACGCATTCGCGTTCGGTTTGTTTACATTCTCTGCGGTCTCGAATATTCGACGCGATCGCTTGCAGCTGTAGGGCGAAGGGTAGGGGGGGCGACGGCTGGACTGGTGCGCCGCTCGTGAGAAGCGCGATGGTGGGGCGCGCTGGTTGCGGCACGGCCGAGAGGGGCGAGCGGAAGGGACGAAGCTATTCAGTCGGGCGCCGGCCCGCATGGTGAGCGCCACGTGTGCGTCGGTTGGCCAGATCGAAGCGTCATTTTATCGTTCGTCGACGCGCAGCTGCTGACTGAACGGAATGCTTAAAATGAGAAGACTTCTACTTGATCTTTAGTGAATAAAACAGTGAACTAAATAATGTTTCTTTCGGATTCAATTTATTCTTCGATCGAATAAAAATTAAATGATAAATATTCATACTAAAGATTTATATTAAATCAGAACATAAAAACTCGAAATAAATATTTAAACATTACGCAATAATAATCGATAATATTGATATTATTATTAATTCTTCCGTCTGCAACAAAATGATATAGAAAAACGATCTTAAAAAACAATTAAATAAATTTTTTTTTCCGGGAAAATGTTGAATCGTTGTCCATGATTTTTCGCACAGATAAATATGGCTAAGCCGATAATTAGTAACTGACAGTTTAGTGATTCTTGTATCACGTTTTCGAGAATCGTGTGTCCACTCGCACGTACGCGTGTACGCAAGCACGCCGGGTTCGCCCTTGATGCAACTTTACCCCGAGCAAACGCAAGCTCTTCCTCTCCTACAGTAACTCGCGGCGTCCTATGCAGGTATGTCCGGCAAGAATATGCGGGAAAACGCTATAAATCTACTCTGTAGTTTGCAAGTTCCCGCACGCATATGCGAATCGAAGTCGAACCGGCAACCACATCATACGCATTTGCATCACGTTCGTAGCGACTAAGTGTGCTGGAAGCTTGCACCGCGAGGCGTATAAGCGCAGTCTATGTTAACATATTGCATGCTAACATACGTAAGGCAAGCACGCAAGCACGCGTGCATCCACGCGAGTATGCACGATTCTCCATGACGATGTTTTACAAAAGTCGTTTCACTGGCTGTCGCTTAGAATCGGTCTATGTCCATTTTATTTTGTGCGAAGACATTTTTTCTGCAAAAAAACAATTTTGGTTGCTTGAACGCAGCAATATCGATCGTTTTTCTATGAATTTTTTAAAATTAAAAAAAAATTTCTTCTTAAACCGTTAATATCGAATAAATCTTGCTATCGCAATAAAATTGGTGGAAATAAATTGTAAAATTGATTTTCAAAAATAACGTTCATGGTGCGGGTCTCCATAGTGGTCTGCTGATGATATAAACAAAAGTGCGTCAAACGAATTGGTGAACCTTTTTTGTGTTTAAATGTTAAACGAAACGTTGAATTGCCAGTTTTAATGTTGAAGCTAAATCTCAGTGAATCTAATAAAACGAAGTGAAAAGTGATTGAGTGATTATTCTGTGTCGGCAGTCGTTTGACAAAATGCAGTCTCGAGAGGTTTTGCAACGTATGACGCTGGACTATATGCTGGACCATTGGAACGAGCATCCAAAAGTGAGTAAACAAATAAATTTATTTTCGTTTGTTTGTGTATATCAAAATGATTGATTTCTACTGTTCCATCCTAAATGAAAAATATAGTTCCTCATAGAGGAAGATTTGAACCTCCTCTGAGTTAGCCCCCTCAAGTTTTTTTTACAACTCTCTTGGGGGTCGCTCAGTGGTTTATGGTGGCGCAATTTAATCGTTCAGCGGTCAACGATTTGAAAAAAAAAATAATTTTCAATTTAGCCCTTGAGTTAGCCCACTGGAAAAATTTTTGGAAAAATTTGGACGCACCATTTTCGAAAAAAAAAAAAAAATAGAACCTACTCATAGATTCAATAGAATTCAACCGAAAAAAGTTTCGGTTGAGGATTGATGAAGCGCCGATACGAATTATCGAGAAACAATCATTACAAATTTTGAAAAATGGCAAAAGTCTAAGTTGGGGGACCAATTTTTTATACACCGTACAGTCGATAAAACGAATTTCTTGAGAAAAACCTCAACTCGGAAAATATTTAATAGAAATATTTTATTTATGCGTCCTCGTGTTTGTACAAATATAGAATAACAACGGAGACAATTGAAAACGTTATTTACAAAGATTTAAACAATTATTTACGTGTGTATCAATGTGTGATGAACAACGCGAATGAATTTTTTTTACGACATCCATTTATTCCATATTCTCATCGAGAGATTTTCGTTTATTCGCGATTTCATCAGATTGTGATAATCGATCCGGTGAAAGTTGGCATCGTTGAAACGCAACGAAAACTCATTATTTTTAATAGCAGAGCACAAAATTGTCATACAGTGTTCGTCAACGATAATGGCACAGTTTCCTTTGCCATTCGAAAACTGAAATTCCTAGAAAAATTGCAACGAGTCAATTATCAAAAAAAAATGAATAAAAAAAAAAAAAATCGTTTGATTTCAACGATGACGAAACTTCGGTATCATGATGATGGCGATCGGTGCCTGCCGTTAAGGAGGTTGGCTACACACAACATTGTTGCCACGTTAAAAGCATAGCGAAATTCTAAATGATTAGAATTTCATGAAAATTGGCGAGTATTAAATATTTATTAATATACAAATTTTTAAAGATTTTTCTTCTTCATAGTTTTCGAGTTATCGAACACTAGAGTTTACATGCATAAGCATAGCATTCAGATATATATAGATATATCTTTTGCATATTGCAAACTCCAATTATTCGACAACTATGTGGACGAAAAATTTGAAAAAAATTGTGTCATCGTATTTGATGCTAAAGAATGGTATCACCAAATTTTATTAAATTCTTATCATAATGTCGTATGTAGCCATGCTAAAAGCATAGGAAAATTCGTAATGATTAGAATTTAATGAAAATTGGTGAGTATATTCTTTAGTGTTAAATATTAATGTACAAATTTTTTAAGATTTTTCTTTTACATAGTTTTCGAGTTTTCGAACACTAGAGTTTACATGCATAAGCATAGCATTCAGATATATATAGATATATCTTTTGCATATTGTAAACTCTAATTATTCGACAACTATGTGGACGAAAAATTAGAAAAAAATTGTGTCATCGTATTTGATGCTAAAGAATGTCATCATCAAATTTTATGAAATTTTTATCATATTGTCGTATGTAGCCAACCTCCTAAAGTATAGTAACTTGGGTTCTCAGCCTTTAGCGTTTGAGTGGTAACCAGAAATGCAGTTATTTTAATTTTTTCGAAAAATGGTTGAAACTGGCGATAAGTAACTTCACCTATCTCTTGTTTTTTGAATTTTCAGCACAGCCTACAAATGATTTCGTTATCGACCTATTTTTCGAACGCGGTAACGAGACATTAATTTTCATTTTTTTTTTTCGTCTCCTCGTTACAAATTATCGCGTGCCCGATTTCGCGTTGATTTTCGAGATGAATTCCATTGCTTGGTTGTCTCCTTTTCGATGCTCGAGAGCCTGGAGCACATCGGTGTCTGAAAATTATATTTTCAAGTCAAGTTTCGCAATAACGAGGAAAAAAATGTTTGCCAGATGGGAAATAATTATTCTTTGTACCTCTGTCAGTCGGTCGAGAAAGTTTCAGATGAATTTGCTCAAGAGACTCGATCCCTTGGTCGTGACCAGTGCTAGGAATTTCGTTGAATTGTAAAAAAGCCTCTGCCATGAACCTCGTCCTCAAAAAGTCTTTGTCCTTGATCTCGAAAACCAGAATAGCGTCTTCCAGGTTTCTCTGTTCAGTCGTTAAGGGTCTGCGATCGAAAAAAACAAAAAAACGTTTTTTTTTTTTACTCCTCGAATCGAATAGCTCAATTTTTTTTTGTACCTGCGATAATAAGAGCGAAAATAAAAAATAATAATAAAAAAAAAAAAATACTCACATGGTCAGCGTCTCGTCAAACAATGGGAAAAGCGTTTCTTTTTGCACGTGAGTTTTCGGTGTTTTGATTTCGTTGAATTTCTCCTCCGGCAGTAGTCTTAGCTTGACGTAAGCGTCACATTTACCTGCGATTGATAAACGTATCGTTTGAGATAATTATTTATAATTTATTTATCATTAAATCGTAGAATTCCCAACGTGAACCGATTCATGCACGTATGATCGATCGTGATGATTCTCTGTAAAACGAATGACCACAAAAACAAGAGTATGCTGAAGTTTGCATCGTTGTAACGAAATTCTGTTTCTTTTTTTTATTTTTTTCTCTTGAGCAGAGCTAAGGATTATTATTCGATATTCGACCGGGACAATGAAACGATTTTTTTTTTGCATTCAAAGAAAAAATCGGTACGAAAATTGTCGGGATTTTTGAAATTGAATAAACAATTGATGGAAAAATTTCGTTGGACCTCAACGTCGCCAGCTTCAGTGTCTCGAACGAATTCCAAATGGAAATCGATTCAAGAAATTTCTAATTTTCCAATTAAAAATCACGTCACATCGAAACATATAAAAATTTGATTGGAATGTAATTTTGTATTTGGCAACAAATGACGGAGATCGATCGACTGGTTGACTATTCTATCGAATCACATTTTCGTGCCATGCATTTGGTATAAGTCCTTGATCGATCGAGAAAATTTGAAAAAAAAAAAAAAAAAAAAAAAAAAAAAAAAACAATGGCAGGCATTATTACACTAACGAGAATACGAAATAGGAGTGACACTTTCAAATAAAACCGTCACGATTGTATTAAATTCTTGAGGAAAGACGAACTTTCATATTCAAGACTATTTTACATACTTGTCTTCATCTCTCTCAGTCTTTGTTTAGATTTTGAATGAAGCTTGCGCTCGATAGTCGACAGCTTGCCTATTAAATCGCCTACAAAATTGAAACAATAAAAAACAAACAAAAACGTCACAGCTCGAAAATAATTGCGAGCGAGAGATCGACTTGTCATACGATCGTGGGGGAAATTCTCATTCGACACATCCACCGAATAACTTGTTTTAAATTAATTTAACAATTATAAATAATAATAATAACAAATTATTCATTAATAATAATTATTATTATTATCAATTTGATTTATTATGATTAATTAATTAAATTAGTTAAATGAATTAATAATAATTAATAATAATAATTAAATTAATTAAATTAATTACATTAATTTAATTAGTTTACTTGATTAATTAATCATAATTATTCAATTTATGTAATCAATTTAATCAATTTAATTAATTTAATTAATTTATATAATAATTAACGATATAATTAACTGTAATTACTGAATGAATTAATTATTTTCTTGCAAGATTCTTGACAGGAGGATCTCCAGAAAATTTATCGTAATTATTGGTTCAATTGTTTGAAAGTCTTACCGTTGCTATCCATGGGTCTCAAATTTCTTGCATTTAGGATTTGCACGTTGAGAGTATTGTCGACAAACTGTGCCCGGACTGTGAGCATTCCGTGAACCGATTCCTCCATATCTTTTTGCTCCTGAACTCTGTCCAGGTTGTACCGATGAATCAATTCTGCGGTCTCCATTCCGTGGAGCTTCAGCAGATGCTCGATCTTCTCGAGCACCTGAACGTTGGCAGTCTCGTCGGCACCGAGATTGAAAAATCGGATCAGAGTGTGAAGCGTACGATGGAGATTCGAGTAAAACGAGGGTGGCCTTCTTTTCTGTGAATCGTAAAAGATCGTGTAGAAAGTTTCATTCGAAATTCGTTTGGAATGCTACGAAATTGGGTTTTTTCTTGAGTAGAGCTTCCAATTCTTATTCAATATTTAATCAGGACAATAAAACGATCTTCTTTCAACGTTCAAACACAAAATTGGCACGAAAATTGTCATGGCCTTTGAAATTGAACGAATAATTAATAGAAAAAGTACTTTTCGTTGGATCGCCACGTCGCAAACTTCAGTGTCATTTATTTTTGTTTTTTCTGTATTTTTTATTTTTATTTTTATTTCCTGTTTTTCAGAAATTCAGAAAATCTGTTTTTTTTTTTGTTCTGAGCAGAGCTCATGATTCTCATTCAACATTTAATCAGGACACTGAAACGATATTTTTTTAACATTCAAACAGAAAATCGGTACGAAAATTGTCATGGTTTTTTAAATCGAACGAATAATCAATAGAAAAAGTATTTTTTGTTGGACCGCCACGTCCCAAACGTCAGTGTAATCTGTTTTTGTTTTTTCTGTTTGTTAGAATTTCAAAAAATCTGTTTTTTTTTTTTTAGCAGAGCTCGAGATTCTCATTGAATATTTAATCAGGACATTAAAACGATATTTTTTTAACATTCGAATACAAAATCGGTACGAAAATTGTCATGGTTTTTGAAATCGAACGAATAATTGATAGAAAAAGTATTTTTCGTTGGAGCCCAACGTTGGGAATTTGAATTTCATTGATTTTTGCTTACCCCAAGATTGTTATTGACCAATTGAAAGAGAGTTTCCGACATGATCTGCCATATGACGAGGAGTATCCTCTGGAAGTTGTCCTCGTTGAGATTGTCGTGAAGAATTGTGATATTCTCGTCCAAGTAACGAAGCAATCGGTCCAAAGCATTGCTCGTAGTGTCGACGAGCTCAGCACCTTCGACGAGGTATCTGCTCATGGCAGGTGCCATTTTATTGGCAACGACTTCGAGTAACTCGATTATTTTGTTCTTGACAGTGTCGGTGGCATTGTCAATAATAAGCTCGAGGGTTTGTCGACATCGATCAGCTTCTTGTTGAGTTTTGTTCTCGGCCAAAGCGTCTACGATTCCTTGTAGACCGAGATCGTTGGCCCATGGTTTTATCGATGATCTTATGTAGTCGATGTTGTTTATTGCCAAACACCAAGCAGTCGAGACTTGAAATTTCTTCTCGTAAACGCTGCTCGTGTTATTGTCGTTCTCTTGATCGGTTTGCGTCACTTTTTCAACCTTTGCTGACATCATGTCTGCATAGGCAATCGAACATTTGCAAATGTCCTAGAAATCAAATTTTTCTCTTCAAATGAATCAACAAAATTTTCTTCCAAACCTTTTCGTTTTGCTGTGTGATGGTGAAATTTTTTTTTTTTTCTACTTTTCAATGTCAATGTGTCTTAAAATTTCCCAAAGCATTGAAAAATCATATCTAGAAAAAATGTTCGGATGTGTGTGTGTGTGTATGTTCTGACTCTGTAAAATTCAAACGATCATAACTCGAGAACGGTTTGAGCTACAGGGCCCCCGTTTTGCACAGATGTCGATCTATACAAACTCTTCGTTCTCTGAGAATTTTGTTGCAATTGCTAGAAAAATACGAATTCTACGGCATTTTGAAATTTTCAAAAAAAGTCTGTAACCGTTCTAACTTCCGCAAATTTTAAGATTTGTTAATAATTTTTTTTTTTATAAATAGAATATCATAATAGGAAGGTTGGTATTGAATTTGGAAAATTTCGGTTGAAAAGTTTGAATTTTATGATTTTTCGAATTTTACGAAAATCTCTGTTTTTTGAAAAATCTTCCAACCGCTCTAATTTCTGCAAATTTTGTAAAATATTGTGTACAAGTCTGCACTTCCTCTTTACTTTCTAGAAAAGTTGTCGAATTTTTTTTTTTTTTTTTTTTTTTTTTTGTTGGCGAATAAAGTTTACGTCAGTCAAGTAGAAATTTGCATGGAACTCACGTCGATGATTTTAGCGATGAAAGTGTACGAGCCTTCGATGTCTGGCCAGGCCAATTGAGTCCAGAAAATTTTGATCTGACAAAAAATGCCCAACGTGTCGACAGCGCTCGAACTGTACAAAACACTCGAATCAACCGGTTGGAGGGTGTCGAATTTGACGGCTCTGTCGATTCTCGTGAGTGCCTTGTACACAGCCATGTCAAGCCAATGAGCAACCCCGGCTCTGAACCAATCGTGATAGCTCTGAATCTTCATGTTGTCCAGGCCATCGATGCACAAGACTTGGCCGAGTCTGTAAACAATTTTATCCACTCTGATTAGTATTTTTTTTTCTCGTTTTTTATTTTTTTAATAATGTCACATGGACCAAATGGAATTAATTACTCACACAGCGAATCTCTGGAGTGTCAAATACAGCTCGAACAGTGTCGTGCCCAATGACAACTCTGCATCGTCGTTGTTCTCAACTTCGATACGTTTCAACCTCAAGCACACGTCCTCGACGATTATCATGCATAAATCGCTCACTCGCTTTTCATACATTATGTACAGTGTTCGCGCGTATGGGAAATTTACTTTTCTGCAAAAAAATTGACATTTTTCATGATTTCATCAAAATTTTTCATTCGGGGCTCACAGATTTTTGGAAGTTTTTTATCCTCAGGTTCTTAAGGACGTTGTATGGCGACGATCAAATCTAAATTTTTGTTTTCTGTTTTTCTTACATACAAATTGGCTTGCGAGCCCAAGTTGATTAAAAAATGTTGTTAAAAATTGACTAGAGAACAACATGCTCTAAATCCAAGATTGTCCGAGGTAATCTGTATTTTTTATATAATAAACAAAATTTCGAAAATATTTTACGACCGATTTTTTTGAAAAACTAAATAAAGCTTCTTCGATGTTGCATAAAAGTGTATGCAAAGTTTTGAGAGGCTTCACCATTTAGAAATCGAAATATTTAATGTTGAAAATTGCAACTTTTAACTCTTATGAGAAATTACTGAAAATTGTGATTTTTATAAATAAATATCTCGACTTGTACATGGTGAAGCCTCTTAAAATTTCGCGAGCTATTAAATCTCACTATTTTCTTTGTACGTTGCAAATTTAAAGGAATTCTATCGATGGAACATTTTGCATACAACGTCCTTAAGCCTCTTTAGACACACAAGGGTCTGGGGTGTCCTACCGTTTTTTTCACTGTACTTGTACTCGTTTAAAAAATTTGAAAAAATTCAGGAAAGTAGTTTTCGATCAATAGAAAATGAGCCAGCACTCAATGATGCATAGAAATTCTTTTTTATTATTGTTATCTAATGGCAATCGATACGAAAAACGAGAAATTCACGTTATTCGCTGAATAGGCTGGACACCCCAGACCCATGTGTGTCTACTGAGGGTTAAATAACAATTTATCAGCGATCAGTGTCCATGGATGTAAAAAATTATACCAGAAAATTAATTACTTCGAAATTTTTAATGATTAAAAAAAAATCTGGATGATTTTGAAAATTAACCAAATCATTAATAATAATAAAAAAAAAAATATGTCTCGTTGCATTTTGAAAATGAAAATGCAAATTATTGTGACTTGATAGAGTAGTTTACGCGGTTCTGTACTCACTTGATGAACATTCTGTCGTATATTTCTGCCGCTCTTTGAAGATCGGCTCTGACCAATTGTATAATTTTTATGTGAAGCTTTATGGCATCTTCGTCAGTGTCCGAATCGGGAGTATTGTTTTGCAAAATGTGATCCCACCACTCGGCGCCTCCTTGAATTACCGTGAATTCCAATGCCTGGAGAACGTCGACTTTGTGGGCATCGGTCTCAGGGAACCAGGCGTACATTTTCGTAGGAAACAAATCAAAATCTTCAGGAACTTGTAGACTCGAAATGGAGGAAAGAATTCTGCAAAAAAAAAAACAAAAAGCAACGGATCATAATTTTGGAAGAATAAAAAAAATAAAAAACAAAAAAAAAATAAACAAATCGTTACCCCAAAACCGCTGCCATCTGGGCCATCGAGTTCTTGTCGCCATCGGCGAGTCTTCTAATTTTTCTGATGCTGTTGAAACACGAATGCAAAAGTTTTCTCGTCGCGTCCCAAAACAAAATAACCTCGTCGTTCGAAAACAGTCCGCTTTCCAATGGCCTCAGTAATTCCATTGCCAACTTGTTGAAAACAGCAAAATGCAGCGGATGCTTTTGATGGATTCTCGAGTATTCGACCCACTGTGACAAGGAAACGTTCCTTGCGAGCAATCCTTTTTGCGCACGATGCTGCAGCACCAACGCTTCAGCAGCTGCTGACCATCTTCCGCACCAACAATACTTTTCTATCTTTTCTGTTTCGAGCTCGTGCAACAACAAAATTCTCAACAAATGACGATGTTCTTGGGCTGCTACGCGCGTGTTGTGCTCGGCACTGAATGCCAACCTCAGTCGCACTACCCCACGACGTTTCGATTTGTGCTTCTTCTCCAGTGAATACCACATCGTGTGTCCTGTCACTGGAATATCCTAGAAATTATAAACTATTATAATTACGACGAAGGAGATTTAATCTAGTTGTTAATTGATGATAATTGGACGGAGAGGAAATAACATGAGAAATTCTACTCTAAAGGATTTAAGGACGTTGTATGGCGACGGTCAAATCAAAATTTTTGTTTTCAGTTTTTTTTTAAAAAGTTGTTACTAATTGACTAAAGAACAACATACTCAAAATCCAAGATTCTCCGAGGTAATTTGTATTTTTTATGTAATAAACAAAATTTTGAAAAAATTTTACGACCGATTTTTTTGAAAAACTGAATAAAGCTTCTTCGATGTTACGTAAAAGTGTATGCAAAGTTTGAAGAGGCTTCACCATTTAGAAATCGAAATATTTAATGTTGGAAATTGCAACTTTTAACACACGCTCTTATGGGAAACTACTGAAAATTGTGATTTTTATAAATAAATATCTCGACTTCTACATGGTGAAAACTCTTAAAATTGCGCGAGCTATTAGATATCACTATTTTCTTTGTGTCTTGCAAATTGAAAGGAAATCTATCGATAGAAAATTTTGCATACAACGTCCTTAAGGAGTTTTGTAGGAAAATCTAAATATTGAGAAATTTATAAAATTTGGTGATAATGATCTTTAACATCAAGTGCGAAAACACAAATTTAATTATCATTAAAGCAAAATTTTTATGCCCGGAATATATACTTATATATATGAAAACGCTGTGCTTATACATGTAAACTTCGATGTTCAATTAATCGAGAACTGGTTAGAAGAAAAATCTTAAAAAATTTGTATTGTCATGTAAAATACTAAAGAATATATAGAAATTTTTTTTTATTAAATTCTGATGATTTTGAAAATTTGCACGTTTTTAACATTGTTTAGCATGGCAACACATTGTATCGCTGGTAACGGAACGTCTTAAAACAAAGGCATTGTCATTTTTCATTCATATTCAAAAATAGCAGAAATTTTGATAAATATTTAAAATCACAATTTTTTCCTAAAAAACGTCCAAAATTATTGGGAACTTGTGGGAAAAGTTGGTGATTGTAAATATTCACCGAAATTAAAAAAAAAAATTCCAAATTTGAACTTTTTTCGCCCAAATTTAGTGAACAAATTAACAATGTTGAAGTTAGCATCGTTGGAATGCAACGAAATTCTGTTTTCCCTTGAGCAGAGCTCACGATTCTTATTAATTATTTAGTCAGAACAATAAAACGATTTTTTTTTGGATCCAAAGAAAAAATCGGTACGAAAATTGTCATGGTTTTTGAAATTGAACAAACGATGAATAGAAAAAGTATTTTTTCGATAGAGCCCAACGCTGCCAACTTCAACGTCACAAAAATGACAATAATTAAATTTCCTCGATTTGACATTATCGGGAACAGTTTCGGAAAAAACGTTGAGAAAAGCGTCACATACCTTTAAGGGTATTCTACTGCGCCCTATGAATTCGTTGTCGTGACTACCAGTCGTCGCAGTTACTGCGATTTCTTTGGCGAGTTTAACTAACCCTCTGACCCCCTTAACGTCTTTGACTTTACTCATTTTTTCTGGTACCGTTTCCGCAGCATCAAAGTCCCTGAAAAGCGTCGATAAATGAACGATAAAACTTGTCACTCTACGAGAATCGTTAGTTTCTCGCAATTGATTGAAATTTCGTGTTTTTTCATTTACTAACCAAACTTCGAGGCACAGCGCATCGTTTTCCGCGTCCTCCAATGGCCTGAGCACAATTCAGACATTAAGTTTTTTTTTATAATGAGCCGCTAATTATAGCAAATCGTGTAATTAATTGAGAATTAAACTCACAGCTCGAAGTGCTCTTCCCAGACTGGACTTAGGGTAGCGGTTTTAACTGCCGTATTGTAACGTCGAGTCGGCGTTGATTCCAAATAGAGAGCACAGAAAGGATCGCTCTTGCCATTAGCGTCTTTCGAAACTAATTCTTTCGCCTCTATTACTTCCACATTGAGATGCATCACCGGAGCCTAAACATGTTTTTTTTTTTTTTTCTCTCTCTCTCTTAATAACTGGAGCAATTTTGATCGAAAATGTGAAATAATTGCGTATTTTTATAAATAGAAAATTTGTTAAGGTAGTACCGTTGGTTTTCGAATTACCTCTCAGAATTTAATAAAATTTGGTACAGTCGTAGATTGTGATAAGAAAAAAGATCCAGTCAAATTTTCAAGAGGCTACAGAGAACCAGAAAAAAAATATTCGCATTGGTAATTTCATGAATTTAACGTCGATTTTATACATTTCATTAACTTTATGAAATTACCAATGTGAATATCTTTTTTTTCTGGTTCTCTGTAGCCTCTTGAAAATTTGACTGAATTATTTTCTAATGATAATCAACTACTATAACAAATTTTAATAAATTCTGAACACTAATTATAAAACCGGCAGTACTACCTTAAGATTTCGTAATCATCATAGCGTTGCATTTGTTTTATTGACAAATAAAACTTTTTAAAAAACAAGATTTTAAAAAATTCAGTGAAATAGGGCAATAGGTTTATTTTTATCGATACATCGATGATGTTTAACGAAAAATATATTTTTTATTCATTATTTTGATAATTAAGGTAGTACCGTTGGTTTTAGAATTACCGTTCAGAATTTAATCAAATTTGATAACGATTATGATCAGAAAAAGATTTAGTCAAATTTTCAAGAGGCTACAGAGCACCTGAAAAAAGATATTCGCATTGGTAATTTAACGAGTTCATACATTTCATTGTATTTTACAATGAAAACTGTGATTTATCATAAGAAACGACTCTGAAGTTTGTAACGTTGAGCTTCAACGAAAAATATTTTTTAAATTAATTATTTATTGAATTTTAAAAATCACGTCAATTTTTCGTGTCGATTAAGTTTTTCGGTCCCAAGAGAGGATCGTTTTATTGTCCACATCAAATATTAACATTATGAGCTCTGCTGAAGAAATAAAAGAATTTCGTTGCGTTCCAACGATGCAAATTTCAACATCATCCTAAGAATTCATTGCAAAATACAATGAAAACTGAAATATCTTTTTTTCTGGTTTTCTGAAGCCTCTTGAAATTTTGATTGGATTCTTTTCTAATCGTAATCTAATACTATACTAAATTTTATAAAAAATTCTAAAACCGACACTACTCCCTCAAGACTGCTGAACTGTTCACATGAACATTGAAAATTGACGATTTATTTCCACTTTTTTTTTTTATTTAAATTTTTTATTTATTTATTATTACTTTATGGTTTTTATTTGACAAACCTCCATATTTCTGGTGTCTTCCAAAACTTGCTCGTGTGTCTCATTGTCAACCTTGAAAGCCTGCTGCAGATGGTTCAAGAGTGCATCCTGTCCGCACTCATTTGACACATCGTAACCGACTTGATGTTGCGTCATGTAAACGAGAGTCGTGTAAAGCTCTTCAATCTGGAATAAGCGTCAGTGAAGCGAAATGATTAAAAAGTGCGAGTTGGAGGCTCTCTTCAATTAGATTGACAATGAGCTGCTTCGGAAAGTTTCATTCGTTCGTTTGATTTAAGTGGAAAATTATGATCCACTCTGTAGATTATTCTGAACAAGGAAAATGGTCGCGCGGACATTTTATTTCAGGTTTAATAAAAGTTTTAATTGTTGTTAATTAATTGTTTAAAATTCTCAGTATCGCGCGTCACTGACGTTGCAACTTGACTGCGTTTTTTTTTTTCTTCTTCATTTGAGAAACATTCGAAAAAGACACATCGTAGGAAATAAACCGCAATCGTTGCCATTTTTGCACAGTTTTTTTTCGATGAAAAAATTTTTTTTGGGAAGAAAATACTATTTTCTATTAATTCTTTGTTCAATTCTAAAAACCAACACAATTTTCATGTCGATTTTGTGTTTGGATTTTTAAAAAAGATCGCTTTATTGTCCCGATTAAGAAAAAACAGAATTTCGTTGCATCCCAACGATGCAAACTTCAACATCGTTTTTTTATGACACCCTCTATCGGTAGTTTGAACCTTTGAGTAGGGAGCTTGGTCGTTATTATTTGAAAGGGCCCGTTAGTTCAGTTTTGGAAGCCGTTGGAAGCAGACGGTGTAAAACTTGGGGGTATACTTTTTGGAACAGTCGCTAATTTAACCAGTCCCACCTGACAGCATGCTTTTTCAGACTTATAAAACGATTTTTTTTTTTTTTTATTGTAAATTACAATTTTTATAATAAAAATTCCACGAATTAAATTCAATCATCATGGTCGCTACTCAAGGATTGAAAATACATTGTAGTATTTTTATTTTATTTTTCTTAACGATTTTTCAACTATTTATCGTCTTCCAAAGTGAGTGGGGTTGATACACAGACTTATGAAACGATTTTTTTTTTTTTTAAATGAAAATTACTATTTCTGCATTATTTAAAAAAAAAAAAATCATTTCTGCAGAATTTTTTTTTTCGGCATTTTTTTATAATGAAAATTCCACGAATTAAATTCAATCATCATGGTCGTTACTCAAGGATTGAAAATACATTGTAGGATTTTGATTTTATTTTTTTTTAAAGATTTTTCTATTATTTATCGTCTTCCAAAGTGAGTGGGGTTGATACACAGACTTATGAAACGATTTTTTTTTTTTTAAATGAAAATGACTATTTCTGCATCATTTAAAAAAAAAAAAAATTCATTTCTGCAGAACTTTTTTTTTCGGCATTTTTTTTATATTAAAAATTGCACGAATTAAATTCAATCATCATGGTCGCTACTCAAGGATTGAAAATACATTGTAGGATTTTGATTTTATTTTTTTTAAAGATTTTTCTATTATTTATCGTCTTCCAAAGTGAGTGGGGTTGATACACAGACTTATGAAACGATTTTTTTTTTTTTAATGAAAATTACTATTTCTGCATCATTTAAAAAAAAAAAAAATCATTTCTGCAGAACTTTTTTTTTCGGCATTTTTTTTATATTAAAAATTGCACGAATTAAATTCAATCATCATGGTCGCTACTCAAGGATTGAAAATACATTGTAGGATTTTGATTTTATTTTTTTTAAAGATTTTTCAATTATTTATCGTTGTCCAAAGTGAGTGGGGTTGATGCACCCCAGATGACTATTACGTCACGCTCTGGAGGTGTGACTATTAAGGGTTAATTCAACTTTTATTGATTCCCGGCATAAACTTGGACATTCGGAAATTCCACTGGAACGACAGATTGCTCAGGGATACTCATAATTCGTTTGTTTTCAAAGTTTTGGTTGAAAATAAAATCAGCAACAAGGACGTCGTCTACGTCGATGAAAAATTTGTAGAATTTTTTTTATATTTATTTACCTCCAAACCAATAAAACTCACCGTCATCGTACGAAGAATCGCACTTGTTTTTCTCTCGAGTTCCGCTTTCGGGACTCCCCTGAAGGTATTACGATTTCTACCGAGGGTTCCCATTCTTTCAAGGGTATTTGTTCTGACCATTTTGTCACACGAGTTTCGTTCTCACGTTCGATTACTTTCGGATCAATTTAATAATGATAAAACGTCATTTTGTAGTCATCACAAAAATCGGTACCAAAAACAGGTTCCACGAATTTTTAAATATTTTCAAATTAATTTGTTTTTTTGTTTTGTTGTTTTTTTGTTTTTTTTTATTATTCACTGTTCTGCGCCGGTACGAAACACTTTGAGTTTCTGTTTTTATGCTCGACGGAAAAATTCTTTTTTTAACGCTCGTGACAAGCGTCCGGTCGCACTCGAAAATTCCACTTGGGCTATTCGTTCTCGTTGGTGTCTTTTTTGCACACGTGTTGTTCACGATTGCCAAACGCTTTCGTCGTATCGCCAACGATTTAAAAAAAATTTTTCAGTTGCAAAAAGCGAGAAAAAAAAAACGAAAATCAATGTAGAAATGACGGGGCCATTTTTTCCTCGACGTAGACACAGGCCTAATGGAGTTTGATGAGAAAAAAAATAAAAATGCAAAAATTGAGGCCCAAATAAAAAATGTCACTGTCACAAAGAGACAAAGTTTGCTTCTCGTGTTCGGACTTGTGCATCGTTGTGCGCTTGTCGATTCAACTTTGACCGGTGGAAGACTGGCGGCTCTGTCATGACATTAAATAGACTCGAGCATCGCGCGCTTTCTCGTTTAATGTGGCGTTCGCATTTTTTTTTTTTTTTTAATCAGCCCGATGTCGATTAGCAGGAGCAGAACGGAGAGAAAAATATGTAATGTTTGAACAAAACTCGGAGAAGAGCAAACAATGTGAAAAGGAAAAGAAAGCAAGAAAGAGGAAGAGAGAAATAATTATGTTGGGAATTTCTGTGGCTTTGTTTTTTTTTCGTTTTTTTTTTTTTTTTTTTTTTTTAAATAAAGACAGAAAAATAATGTAGGCCTTAGGAGCGTCGTCCCATCTGGCCCGTGTGGCTTTGTTCGTCAAAGATGAACCGCGACGCGACCTTTCTCCGTCTTATCGAATGAAACTACGAGGAAGGGGAACGCGAGCATATCCAATCGTCTTTTTAAATATATATATATATATATGAACGCACACATATGGATAGACAACGTTTGGCGTGCTGTAATTAGATTCAGTGGTAATCACCGGAGGATCCGGCGTTCAATGGAATCACCGTTGGCAATTTAAAGCCTGATTCACAAGCCGCTAAGCCAAATAATATCAAGACATGACAAATATTGTGTGTACCAAGTCTCTAGGAAATCCGGTACTTTGGGATTATATTGTCAATTTTAATTTAAGGACGTTGTATGATAAATTTTCTATCGATAGAATTTCTTTAAAATTGCACCATACAAAGAGAATAGTCATGTCTAATAACTCGAGCTATTTTAAGGACGTTGTATGGCGACGGTCAAATCTTAATTTTTGTTTTCAGTTTTTCTTACATACAAAATGCTTTGCGAGCCTAAGTTCATTCAAAAAAGTTGTTACTAATTGACTAGAGAACAACATACTCTAAATTCAAGATTGTCCGAGGTAATCTGTATTTTTTATATAATAAAAAAAAATTTGAAAAAATTTTACGACCGATTTTTTTGAAAAACTGAATAAAGCTTCTTCGATGTTGCATAAAAGTGTATTCAAAGTTTTAAGAGGCTTCACCATTTAGAAATCGAAATATTTAAGGACGTTGTATGGCGACGTCCTAAATTTTTGTTTTCAGTTTTTCTCACATACAAAATGGTTTGCGAGCCTGAGTTGATTGAAAAAAGTTGTTACAAATTGACTAAAGAACAACATACTCTAAATCCAAAATTGTCCGAGGTAATCTGTATTTTTTATATAATAAAAAAATATTTGAAAAAATTTTACGACCGATTTTTTTGTAAAACTGAATAAAGATTCTTTGATGTTGCATAAAAGTGTATGCAAAGTTTTAAGAGGCTTCACCATTTAGAAATCGAAATATTTAATGTTGAAAATTGCAAAGTTTAACACATGCTCTTATGAGAAATTACTGAAAATTGTGATTTTTTAAAATTAATATTATATTTATTTTTAAAATGACTATTTTCTTTGTGTGGTGCAAATTTAAAGGTATTCTATTGATAGAAAATTTTGCATACAACGTCCTTAAGAGCTTTCACCATGTAGAAGTCGAGATATTTATTTATAAAAATCACAATTTTCAGTAGTTTTTCATAAAAGCGTGTGTTAAAAGTTGCAATTTTCAACATTAAATATTTTGATTTCTAAATAGTGAAGCCTCTCAAAACTTTGCATATACTTTTATGCAACATCGAAGAAGCTTTATTTAGTTTTTCAAAAAAATCGGTCGTAAAATTTTTTCAAAATTTTGTTTATTATATAAAAAATACAGATTACCTCGGACAATCTTGGATTTAGAGTATGTTGTTCTTTAGTCAATTTGTAACAACTTTTTTTAATCAACTTGGGCTCACAAAGCATTTTGTATGTAAGAAAAACTGAAAAGAAAAATTTATATTTGACCGTCGCCATACAACGTCCTTAAAGTCGAAAGTGAAGAAATTTCGTTGAGATCGTTTCATTTTTTTGCACCCTCATTTTGATGGCGTATCCAAAAGTTAATTTTTGCAAAAAGTTGTTCCCTTTACGTCACGTTGAAAAACGATCGAAAAGAATTGAAAAAAAAAAATATATATTCTCGTAACAGGAATTAAAAATTAATCAAATGTTTGAAAAATTCAAAATCTTGCGTAATGATTCCAGCGAAAAGATCCAACGCAATTCGTCAATAAAAGCTACCGCTATCAAAACAAAAAGCCCCCTACATACACCATTGCTCATGTGTCATTTGTAAAGATAACAATGTTAATGGAAGTATTAAAATTAATGATCTGACACGAGAAAAAAGCATCAAGGAAGAGACTGTTTGTCTGCTAACGTCGACGAGATTAACCATAATCCGCTTATCAGACACGATTCTTTGGAGGGGTCAAGGTCCTCCATGGACTCTCAACTGGTGTGGTTCACGTCATGTTTCAATAGTAACAATGTCCATGTAGCTAGAGTCTCCCTAACAGAGATAGAATTTCGTGTCGTGCCAATTCCGAATTATTTACGTTTTTTTAATGAGTGCTAAATATTCAAAACGCTTTTAAAGCAAGTTTAACGTAACAATTAAATGTATTGTTAGCAAATTTGTATTACAGCATGTCTCAGTAACGTGAAAAAATATTAAAAACGATAGTTTTGCTAAACCATTTACTGATAAATCCAAATTTTGAGATGGCGTCACATTTTCACTAAGTTTTTTCAAAAAATTATCTTCATTTTTCAACCGATTTTTAAACGCACCACGTCTCATTTTGTTCCTCAACCGATCTTCTACGAATCCACCACGTAGAGTTTTCTTAATTGTTATAAAAAAGTTTTTTCGTTTAATAAACATTAAGCTGCAATAGTGCCACTATAATAGTTAATAGCCACTATGATAGTATAATAGTTCACCATGTAGAAATCGAGATATTTATTTATAAAAATCACAATTTTCAGTAATTTCTCATAAGAGTTAAAAGTTGCACTTTTCAACATTAAATATTCCAATTTCTAAATGGTGAAGCCTCTTAAAACTTTGCAAACACTTTTATCAAACATCGAAGAAGCTTTATTTAGTTTTTCAAAAAAATCGGTCGTAAAATTTTTTCGAAATTTTGTTTATTATATAAAAAATACAGATTACCTCGGACAATTTTGGATTTAGAGTATGTTGTTCTTTAGTCAATTTGTAACAACTTTTTTTTAATCAACTCTGGCTCGCAAAGCATTTTGTATGTGAGAAAAACTGAAAACAAAAATTCAAGACGTCGCCATACAACGTCCTTAAATATTTCGATTTCCAAATGGTGAAGCCTCTTAAAACTTTGCATAAACTTTTATCAAACATCGAAGAAGCTTTATTTAGTTTTTCAAAAAAATCGGTCGTAAAATTTTTTCGAAATTTTGTTTATTATATAAAAAATACAGATTACCTCGGACAATTTTGGATTTAGAGTATGTTGTTCTTTAGTCAATTTGTAACAACTTTTTTTAATGAACTGAAGCTCGCAAAGCATTTTGAATGTAAGAAAAACTGAAATGATAAATTTAGATTTGATCGTCGCCATACAACGTCCTTAAATTTGTCCGGATTTGGCTAAATGAATTTTTACCGCGGGGCTCGAATGGGAAAAAATGCCAAAAAATAATGCATATCCCAAACGACAAGAGGAAATAATATAAACCATGGATTCCAGCCGCGGTATATAACTAGGCCGCATCCCGTTTAAACTAGTGACACGAGAAGTTATAGGACAAGTGCAACTCGCGATGTGCGTCCTCATACGTTCCGCACAATTGCCTCCAATGAAAGTTGATACGACGACAATTAGCTGATTGAGCATCAAGCCCGCGGTCGACCTGGTATCTATCTTTGAAAATATCTTTCTATTTATTAGAATTTATTTCGAAAATGAAACTCGAGGCATCTCTGTTGGTCGAGCTAGTCTCGTGCTTTTCTTTTTCTCGCGGGCTCAAAGTCCACCGTGACGATTTTTCATTTTTTTCACCAATCTATCGACGTTACATTATTTCTCTTTCATGTTTTCTTATTTATTGTTTCTTATGCAACGATTTTGCTGCTGGTATCTTCTCGTTTATGCCCTCGCAGCATCGACCCGCTTTTCTAATCAGTTTTATGCACGAATTCCATTTACCAGCGAGGGCTTTTACAACAAGAAAATGAAATTTGCTCGAAATACATCTGGGCAAGGAGAATTCGGATTGAACGAATTTCACCGTCGCGATTCTTATGTCTGAAAAATTTATTTTTCATGTTTTGTTTTGTTTTTTTTTTTTTCATCTGGTTTTATTTTATTTTTCTCAAAACTTTAGTCCCGAGCAGTGTAATTTTTTGTAATTCTGTCGTTATTAAATCGAGGAATTAAAAAATTGGAAACTTGACCATTTCGTCGATATTATTAAAAAAAACTTTGACAACGAGGTCGACGCTTTTTAATATCGTGAGAACAAGGCTGAACTTTATACCCACGAAATTATATGACAAATTGTTTTGACAACACTTTCCACAAAACACGAAAATTTTAATTCACTTTTTAGGATCCTCACAAATCGATATTTTATTCAGTTTTCGCCGATTCGTCGATTTCAGAAATTTAATCGAAACAAAACTCGTTAACGCGATGTCGCAAACTTTTTGAATCAGCACGTTTTTCTGAGAAAGTAGAATTTTGAATTTATGATCGTTTTAAATTTTTACATCAAATCTCGTGAAATTAATGAAAATTTCAAAAATGAATTGACGTTTTTTGATTTTTGTTCAAATTTTGAGTAAAATACGAATAAATTCGAGCAAATTTCTCAATACAATTTTTACTAAAGTTTCAAACGTTATCGATTCGTTTTAGAATTATTGAATTTGAGAATTTTTTTTATAACACGTTAAACCCAAATTTCGATTTTTTCGATTTTTTAAAGAAGTGTTAAAAGTTTTTGAATCCGTTGATGAATTATTCGGGAGCACAGATCGCAAAGTTTGCGCGAATCCTCGCAAGAGGATCGACTCGTAAGAGGATTGGCTTCCTCGAAGCCCTCGCGCCTCGTATTTTTTACCCTTTGCTCCGGAGCTTCCCAATTTATTTTTGATTCGATTTTGGAAGAATAATAATATGAAAAAAAAAAATAATAATAATGACGAGGGAGTATCGTAGCTGCACTCGCGATAGTTTCAAGATAAATGCGAGAAAAGAAGAGCGATGAAGAAGATAGTGGCGTAACGGTGGCAAACTCGACACTGGCCAGGAATAGATGGACCAACGAACGGACCGGAGATAGTACATTCGTCGCTGAGACGAATCCTCGTGGTCGAGTCGTTTAAGACGACGACGTTTCGTTCTCTCGCGAGCATTTTCCGCGTGTACGTCATGTCAATCGTATATAAACCCAAGCGCGAGAATCTTATCGTAAAGATTTACTTAATTAATTGCGCGCGTTCATATCGCTAATTAAAACGGCAGATGTTACGAATTAAATCAGAAAAATCAACCAGGTGTCTCTCTATCGATTAGCCTGGAGGCAAGCTTCCGAAAACATTCACTATAATTAATGCAAATTCGGGTTTTCAATATTTTCGAAAAGAAAATATTAATTTTTCGTTTCAATTTTTAGCCAAAATGTGTCGGACGATTTTTTAATTTTTTTTTTATCAACCAATTTCAAAAAAACTTTAACATTTCGTTTGGATTTTCGCTGTACGTGTGTTTCGAAAACATTTACTATAATTGGTGCAAATTGTGGTTTTTTTTTGTTTTCGTTTTATCATTATTCTCAAAAGAAAAAAAACATTAAATTTTTCTTTGAAATTTTTAGCCGAAATGTGTCTGACGATTTTTCAATTTTTTTTACTAACCAATTCCTAAAAAACTTTGAAATTTCGTTCGAATATTGGCTCTACACGTGTCTTTTGAAAACATTGACCCCAATTAATGCAAATTGTGGTTTTCTATTTTTTTGTTTTTGTTTTTTCAATATTTTCACAAAAAAAAAACATTAAATTTTTCTTTGAAATTTTTAGCCTAAATGTGTTGTTGACGATTTTTTATTCTTTTTAAACAATTCCGAAAAAACTTTAACGTTTCGTTCAAATTTTCAGCCTACGCATGTGTCTTTGACGAATTATTTTATATCTAAAGTTCGATCGACCCTCATTTTTACACTGTGCGAAATAAAACGTTTGATTGCGCTTGCCGAATATTAAATGTTAATTTTTTTTTTGCTGCGAATAAGCTCATAAGCAGCTGCTGGTTTTTTTTTTGTTCTTTTCAAGTATCATTATGATTTTTCATAATCGATATTGTCCCAGATACTCTATTGCCTAGTGGCTAGCCTTTTGACCCACTGCCCTTGAGTAGATAGTTCTCGAAGAGAACGAACAGCAGAGAAGTGACTTGTGAATTAGACTATTTTGTGAGATGCCAAGATTTATGGCAAACACAAGAATGAACAGCCGTTTGCTCGTCTCGTTCACGGGCAACCCAGCAAATACATCGCAATCCAACAGGTTTTACTTGCAGCTTGGAATAACTACCCTTGAGCCGGTTAGACCTACTCTCTGCCTTAATAATCCCAAAGTAGTGCGAGAATTCTATTTTTTGACTGTAGACACCACTTGCCCAGAGGCTGTTACCTCTTCATCGCACCTAAAATTGAGTAGACGGGACTCTTTCCAATATCACCGGAAATCCATGCACCACTTCGGATCAATTTATCCGAACATTATTTTTAAAATTTTATTATTTCTTTCATTATTATTATTTTTTTATTAATATTATTTATTCATTTATTTTAATATTTGAATTCATTTATTCATTCATTTAAATATTTAAATATTTATTCATTTATTCATTCATTTAAATATTGAAATATTTATTTATTTATTCATTCATTTAAATATTAAAATATTTATTTATTTATTCATTCATTTTAATATTTTAATATATATTGTTTTCTTTATTTGTTTATTTATTTATTTATTCATTCATTTTAATATTTTAATATATATTGTTTTCTTTATTTGTTTATTTATTTATTCATTTATTTATTTTATGCGAGTCAGGGGAGCCCGCAACGTGACAGATCTTATGGGACAAATTCATTCTCGTAACTTGGAAGTGTCGAAAAATATTTTTATTAAAATTGGAATTTATGTCTGTCGAATAACGATGGAAAAATCAAATCGGAGAATTAGTATTATTATAAATTAAATTTTTAAGAAGCAGTGATTTTGCCTCAATTTTCAAAGAGACTTTTTTGTTTTTGCAAATTTTCTCAGGCTACTTGAGGAATTCCTATTTCTTTCGGTATCGAGATCTGCAATTAATCAAGTATCATTCGAGTTGATCGGAATTTAATGAATGCGGGTGAAAAAAAAAAAAAAAACGCATTCAAAGGAGATTCGTCGACTCGGTACAAAGATGCTTAACAGATGGGCTTCTGTTTCCTCTCATTTCTATACTTATTATCTCTTCTCTATCTTTTATCGATAAATATTTCCATCGAAGAAAATAGATTATTCGTCGGTGTAGCTCGTGAATCACCCAACAAATTTCAACGAATCTAATGGGCCGAAAGTTTGTAATTCTCACTGTACGTTTCAGGCTGAAATTGCATTTCATCGTCGTGTTTATTACGAAGCGACGAGGCTGGGTCGCAACATTTTGAAAAATTAATAAAAAAATTTCTTATCGTTCGATAATCCAAAAGTGCAAGGATCGGAATTTTAATTCCAAGCAGAAAAAATATTATAGTCATTTTTGTAAAATAGGCAATTTTTGTAAATTTGTAACAAATTGTAAAATTTTAGAAAAATTTCCAAAAATTTTAAAACATGTGTAGAAATTTTTTTAAATTTGTAAAAAGTTGTAAAAAATTGTACAAAATTTTAAATTGCCTGTTTTTACAAAATTTTCTAAAAAAAAAAAAGGTAAATTTGGAAAAATATTTGCAAATATTTAAAAATTGAGAAAATGAAAAAAATTAAAAATTCGGGTGTCAAATTGGGAATGAAACTCGGGCGTATAGCCAAAGGCAGAGTCAGGCAATAAATCGAGAGTACAATATCAATCGATAAGTTTCATGCAACGAATTTCTCATTTACATTGAATAGCCTGGAGTATTTTTCATCAAAGTATTTTGATGAAAAATTGTATAAATTAGTCTATATGCGAGTATAAAGTTTATATATCGAATCGCCTCAAACTGTACATTCGTACTCAGGCTTATAGAGACGCCTTCACATTGCACTTATTATTTTTAATGATGTCCGCAATTTGTGGAACATCAATAGAACGATAAGACGAGAAAATCTTTTGTTGATTCAACAGCAACGCTATCGCGGAATTAGACTTATCCAGGGAAATACGTCTTTCGAATACTGAAGTATATCTGATATTTTTTCCCATGCTATGCATTAGTATTTATCATTGTTTCGAGGAAAAATGATGAAACATTCATTAAAAATTGAAAAAACTGAAAATTCCTTGGAATTGATCATTGTTGCATAAAATAATAACATCGTAAGGCAATTTGTGGAAAAAAAATCAGTAATTTGGTGAAATTAGTAATTTAATGAATATTTATTGAAAATAAAAAAAAAATAAAACAAATTCTTTGGAATTGGTCACTGGTGCATAAAATAATAAATTGGTAGTGCAAGTTGTGAAAAAAAAATTTAGTAATCTGGCAAAATTAGTAATTTAATGAATTATTAAAAATGAAAAACAAAAAAAGAAATGCAAATTTCTTGGAGTTGATCTTGGGTGCACAAAGAAATAAATTTGTAACGCAATTTGTTGAAAAAAAAAAATAGTAATTTGTTGAAATTAGTAATTTAATGAATACTTATCAAAAATAAAAATAAAACTGCATAGGCCTTGGAATTGATCTTCAGTGCATAAAATGATAAATTTGTAACGCAATTTTTTGAAAAAAATTAGTAATTTGACGAAATTAGTAATTTAATGAATATTCATTAAATGTAATTTAAAAAAACTGCAAATTTCTCGGCATTCATCTTCGTTGCATTAAATAATAATAAGATCGTAAGGCGATTCGTGAAAAAAAAAAAAAAATTAGTAATTTGGCTAAATTCATAATTTAGCGAATATTCAACAAATATTATTTTTTTTAAATGCAAATTCCTTGGAATTGATTTTCGTCGCATAAAATAATAAATTCGTAACGTTGTTTGTCGAAAAAAAAAAAAAATTTGACGAACCATAGAAAAACGATGACTCCCTTTCCTTTTTTCTAAATATGCTTTCAATCTTTTTAAAAAAATACAAAAATTAATAAACTTACATTCCAACCCACTGATCCGAGAATGATATCGGTGACATGTTCATGATCGTCTCTCTCGCTGTCCGATTCGAGCAAAGCTTCAATCGGTTCTTCGATACTTCCTGCCTCGCTGACATCCTCTTCAGGACTTTCCTCCTCCGATTTATCATGTCTGGAGGGTAAAGGGCCTTCGGCGGCTTCCTGTGCTCTGGCTTTTTCCGCGAGTAGAGTTCCCAAATTTTCAAAAAAGCCTCCATCCGCTTCTTGAATTCTGAAAAATATGGATTTCGAAAATTTAAGCAAAAATTAAAAAATAAAAATCATTTCATTTTCGAATCATGCTATAGACTGCTAAAAACTAAACAAAAAATAATTTCTAACGAATTTTTAACTATTCGTATTTCAAGTATAAATACACTGAAAATCAAATTTTATTAAAAATCGTCGACATTTTGTTGAACACGGTGAAGTAAATATTTTTGCATAATTTCAAAATTTTCGTTATTTTGTTTCCAACGGAATTGTCAACGAAATTTATAATCAGAACAAGAAAAAATTGCTCCCGAAGGGACTTTCTAGAATATTTCTGCAGTAACACAATTTTTGGGATCATAAAAAAAAAAAACGTATCGAGCAAAATGTCGATTTTTTCCAACAAAATTTTGTTCTCAGTTTATAGTTGGCTGTATTTTTTTTCACGCGCATTCCATGACCACGCTTCGGCGACTTATTTCTTCCAAATGAATTAATCCGAGCAAGAATAATTTGGCAACTTATCAGTGATCTTGTTTCAAGAGCCAAGATTTAGGCCAAAAGATACTGACCAACGACAAATTCGTGGATACATGTATGTATGTAAATACAGCATGGCAAAGCTATTACTTTTTAATCTACGGTGTACTATACATACAAGGATCCCTTAAGGTTCGTGATTACTAGCGGTCTGTCATACAACGAAGTATGCCCATAAATTTGCGATTAAAATAAAATCTAGTTTTTATTTTTATTTTTTATTATATTAATAATATTTATTATTTTTATTTTTTTATGTTGTTGCATTTTCATGACGACTGTTCGAAGGACATTGTTGATTTTCATTTGTCCTGCATAAACAGTTGAATTTTTTCACAAACTGAAAATGAAATTTTGTTAAAAATGATCGATATTTTGTTGAATACGATAAACTTAATATTTTTTAATAATTTCAAAATTTTCGTTGTTTTTCCAGTATATTTTCTTTCTAACGGAATTGTCACCGAAATTTACGAGACGAACGACGAAAATTTGCTTCCGAAAAGAATTTCTTAAATATTTCTTGCTGCAATGACACCATTTTTGGGATTATTCAAAACTTGTTTTTCTTGGGATTAAATCTTGGGATTATTCAAAAAAAAAAAAAAATTATTAAAAAAAAAAAAAAAAACAGTCGAACGTATCGAACAAAATATTCATCTTTTTCAACAAAATTTTGTTTTCACAAACATCGTGGAACATTCTTCTGGATTTAACGATAAAAAAATGTTTCAAAAATGAAGAAAAATTTAACGAGTTTATTTCAAATTTAATGATAAACATCAACAATCAAAAAATCCACGAGCTCCGTCGATGCATTCAACATCCATCAGCCAAATAACACTCCCTTTTGAATAATCCAGCAAGCAAAGCTTTACAATTCACCAAACCACTAAATCTTCTCGGATTCGATTGTTAATTAACAAAAAAAAACATTAAAAAAAAACCAATAATCTCAAGACACGATAAACACATAATAAAGTTGTGCAAAGCGGTTTCCATCTAATTGACAAGGATTCTGTGCAATCTTCTCGTCCGCTTTCACCTGCTGTGAATAAAGTTGTGGGCAGCGAATTTCCAATAGATTCTCGCCATCGTGACCGGTTTAACTTCAGGTTTCTGGGTCATTCGAAAAGCTGCTATCGCGAAGTAAGGATGTTTCTCATCGAATTTCATAAAATGTGCCATTTTTCTTGCTCCTTTCCTTCGACATAAATCGAAAATGTATCGTCAAATATCCACGTCTCTGTTTATACGCACGCTTAACCTAAGATCACCGTCAAATAATCACAAAACACGTCACAATGGTGAAAATAAAATGAAACCTCGTTTAATGATATTTCGATCGATCGTTGAGGACAAAAATAAAATGCTTTGCGATCGTTCGACGTTCCTACGAGACTGACAAATCATAAATTTCCTTGGCGTCTTCAAGCAGCCAACACGGCTAAGTAGATCGTAGTAGGAGATACTCCAGACTATGCCCAACACCGTTTTTCAATGTCCCACCAAGAATTGGCTCTTCGAGTTAGCACGTTCGAAAAAAAAAAGAAAAAAAAAAAAAAACAACATTCTGGTATAATAAACGTGTGCCTTTTGCGATCAAGATAGTGGGCAATGAATTTACCATGTGTGCTGGTGTTGCGTGCCGTTTGTCGTACTGCATGACAACGTTTCGTCGCTCTTTCGAGGGTTTAATCAATGACACATTCTTGTTTATCAATTTAATGAACAAATTATATTCTTAGCGATTGTTGCATGAGTAGCCCTTACTTGCCACACCTCTTTAGAATTACGTATTTGCCACCATGGGGTAGGTTTGTACCCCAGTGACAAAAATTTGTATAAAAAATTGACTACTGAATATTTCGACTGGAAAATTGTTGTAGAAGTTATTGAAAGCTTTTTTTTTTAAGATTCTTTACTTTGTATAGCCAAAAATTTAATTTAAGTACACTAAAAAAAATGATAAAACAAACGAAAGTGGAAAAATTACTGTTTTCTTTAATTGGCCTGGGGTAATTTGGACCCCAAGGTGGCAAGTAAGGGGTAGTAATTATGCAGTGATATGACGAAGCTTATCGATCCTCTTGACACTTGTTTTGGATCCAATTATGAAACGGAGGGAAAAACTTGGTCTGCGGATCTCCAGCCCTTTCGGAATGGAGGCTTATCAATTTTCTCGGTACGCCGAATATTTATCCTCGGAAAATTCTGTATTTTGATTAATGGGTAAGAATAGGCACGTTCATGTAATAGAGTGTTTTGTTGTTGTGTTGATTATGCAAAGACGAATGAAAATTTGGAAAATTTCTCGTCGACCATGGAACCGAAAATATTGAATTGAATGGAACTCGGAATTTATTGCCTCGTAGAAATACACCAGACTTGGCATCATCCACACCGATACGTGATCGAAGTCACGTATGGATGAGAATACTGGACTTTTTATCATCTGCACGAATTATTTCTTCGATTGTCGCTCAAATGTTGTTGATTCTTTTTATGTAAATAATACGTCGGTAAAATGATCGTTTTTTTTTTAATATTTTTTTTGATATCGTCCACTATTTCGTTTTTTTGTGAATGGAAATTGTTTGTACTTGAACCCTCGGGAGACACACATGGGTCTGGGGTGTCCAGCCCATTCAGCGAATGGCGTGAATCTCTTGTTTTTCGTATCGATTACCATTAAACAACAATAATAAACACGATGTTCAAATCTATGAGGAAATATATTTTCAATTCTTGCTTCCTCATAGAGGAAGCTTTGACCATCGTGCATCTTGAGCATCTTGAGGAAGCAATTTCCAAATTTCAATTTGCAGCGTTTTTTGTACTTGCATTTAAATAATATAATTTCGACAACTTTTCTAGAAAATAAAGAGGCAGTACGGACTTATACACAATATCTTAAAAGATTTGCAAAAATTAAAGCGGTTGGACGATTTTTCAAAAAACACAGATTTTCGTAAAATTCGAAAAATCATAAAATACAAACCGTTCAATCGATATTTCCCAAATTCAATACCAACCTTCCTATTATGATATTCTATTTATAAAAAAAAAAATTATTAACAAATCTTAAAATTTGCGGAAGTTAAAACGGTGACAGACTTTTTTTGAAAATTTCAAAACGTCGTAGAATTCGTATTTTTCTAGCAGTTCCGACAACATTCTCAGAGAATGAAGAGCTTGTATAGATTAACATCTGTGCAAAACGGGAGCCCTGTAGCTCAAACCGTTCTCGAGTTATAAACGTTTGAATTTTACAGTGTCAGAACATACACACACTCACACATCCGGACATTTTTTCTAGATATGATTTTTCGATGTTTTGGGACATTTTGATCGCATTGATATTGTAAACTGGAAAAAAAAAACAATTTTCACCGTCACATAGTTTCCTCTGTGAGGAAGCAAAAATAATTTTTATCCATCACCCAGTGCAGGTTCTCTTTTTATAGATTCAAAACTACTTTCCTGAATTTTTTCAGAATTTTTAAGCGAGTCCAAGTACAGTAAAAAACGGTAGGACACCCCAGACCCATGTGTGTCTACTGAGGGGGTTAAATATAAAATCGTCGCTATACTTTTGTAAAACATCGAAAAAGATTTCTTCCGGAAGGTTCGATTCCAGTGTCTTTTGTTATTTTGTTCAGCAACCAATATATTTCGTCGCCATCAATAACATTTTTTTGGATAATCAAGGGAAATGTCAACAATCAAAAAAAAAAAATCGTTTGCTTTTTTTTTTATTATTTGAACGAGTCGTTACGACGACTTTGAAGTGGTTTTGAGAATTTTATCGAAACGTCCACTCACACAATACACGGATAAGAGGAAACCAGTGGCTCAGGAGAAGGGTGTTCTAATGTGTGCGAGTGAACACAAGCAGCCGAGTAACCTTATCACGTGGCAGCAAGAAATAATAATTCAATGCTCATGATTTATTACAAGTCGAACGACGAAAATCCACGATGAGAAGCACATACAGTGCTCGCTGACGCAACTTCTGGGCCCATGATGCAAAGTGCCTTCCTTTTCCCTATGAGACTGACTCCCTCCACGAGGATAACGTTGGTAGTGAGTGTCATTAATAAAAAATATAATTGTACATGGAAAATCTAGCGAAAAGGGGAAAATCCTTGAGGCTCCACGAGACTCGATGAAATCGAGTGAAAGTTTGTCTTTCAAACTGCTGGGATCCATGCAACTTGGAAGAGTCTGACAGGGTCAGAGATATTACGACATTTTGGCAAATCTTTTCTTTGCTCCTGCTTCCTCCGAGAAAACGTAGACCCAAAGGAAGTGGCTAATTTCCAGAGAGTATATTACCGAATTGAATATTTATTATCATCTGTACAGAATCCAAGTAGGTCACTGAGAGAATAGGAATCAAATCTTCTCAGAAGGCACACACAAGATTTATTACGCGATTCTTCATCCTCGGCCTTCACCTGTTACGTTCAAGTACGACCAGTGCTTTTTTTCAGGTTCGCGAACAACGAACCAAATTTTGAGAAACGATTCAGGCACGTGTTGGAGAATTATTTCGGCCGGAGAGCCTCCGACACTAACGTCCGTACACGAGCGATTCCTCTCGCCGAGAAAATTAGTAAATATTACTCAAGCAAGTTGTGGCTACCCACGACAATATTATAAGAATTTAATAAAATTTTGTGATAATATTCTTTAGCATCAAATACGATGACACAATTTTTTTCAAATTTTTCGTCCACATAGTTGTCGAATAATTGGAGTTTGCAATATGCAAAAGATATATCTATATATATATGAATCCTATGCTCATGCATGTAAACTCTAGGGTCCAATTTCTCGAAAACTATGAAGAAGAAAAATCTTTAAAAAATTTGTATATTAATATTTAATACTAAAGAATATACTCACCAAATTTCATTAAATTTTAATCATTTCGAATTTTCCTATGCTTTTAACATGGCTACATACGATAATATGATAAGAATTTAATACAATTTTGTGATAATATTCTTTAGCATCAAATACGATGACACAATCTTTTTCAAATTTTTCGTCCACATAGTTGTCGAATAATTGGAGTTTGCAATATGCAAAAGATATATCTATATATATATATGAATCCTATGCTTATGCATGTAAACTCTAGGGTTCAATAACTCGAAAACTATGAAAAAGAAAAATCTTAAAAAAATTTGTATATTAATATTTAATACTAAAGAATATACTCACCAAATTTCATTAAATTCTAATCATTTGGAATTCTCTTATGCTTTTAATATGGCAACATTGTTGTGTGTAGCCAACCTCCTTAATATCTTCTGAATAAATAAATCATTATCGTTAATTATTACAATAAAAAGATATCGTTGCTGCGTCGGTGTTCTCGATAAAGCATCGAGTGTGCCTCTGCTAAGTTATTCTCAAATAGAAGTATACACATGTTTAAAGTTGCGCAAGGTGAGTCATGAACTGACAATGCACGACCTTCGCTTTGCACTCGTTGTGAATCGTCTCGGGTTGGGCCGGAGACTCACGCACTTAACTCACGAATTATCCGATAAACAAAAAAATCTTAATACTTAATGAAATAATGACGAAAAAATTTCGCTACACTGATAAGAAAAAATCATTAAAGAGGATCCAAGTGATAAGACGACATTTTTTATTTCTGTTAAACTCTCGAAACTGGGCTTCGAGTGGAAAGTTTCTTGAGATACCCAAAAAGTGTTTTTTAACGATAGTCCATATAAAATAACGATTGGAGCATTTTCGTGAACTTTATACTTATTAGCTTAACGTTTTTCAATCAAAATTTCGCGAAATATCCATTTTTTCTCTCCCGGCAGATCGAAATTCAATTAAAAAAGAAAAATTATAGGACTCACGTACGTATAATTAATATATATGCAATGTATTATTTTTAATAATAATTAAATTTAAATTGATTCATTCAGACATGAATAAAAAATAAAAATTATTATAAAAATATCAATTAATAACAACATTCATTAAAAATATTTTATTATTATTTTATAATAAAATATAAATTATTAAAATAAAAATATTTATTTATAATATTAATAAACTATTAATTAAAAAATTTAAAAAACAAATTGATTGTATATAAATAAATGTGATTCCGATGTATTAGGTGGAAATGAACAAATCGTTATGTTCGCAAATTCATCTATTTGGCATGGAATGCCTTGTGCGTTATTCCGGCACGTGTGCATATATATATGTGAATAAATATCGGTGAAATGCCGGATTGATAGAAATCGACGAATGTTTTTCGTACGAAAAACGATCGCGTGTTTCACAAGCGGTAGATGGCAAGTTTATTATTAGAGCGTGAGTGTATCTTCTTCTCACAGTCTGAGAAGGCACTTTGTATATTTGCTGACGTCTGCCCTACGCACATCTCTCGATTTAGTGCGTTTTCTGTCACCTGCGAAACTCTCCTACAGAACGATTCGAAAGAGCGTAAAAATAAATGAAACAATAAATTTTGAGTGTGTCAGAAAAAAAAGGGATTTTTATTTATTTTTTTAATTCAACGAAGCTACTGCTATTCTTTTTTTTCTGTTTTTCACTTCCGGCTGAAGCAGCACACGTTTGCAAATGTATAGATAACGGCATTTGTTTTCATAGCTACCTTATTTCGTGTTCTGTTTTCTCATCGTGTGCCTGATCCTTAGCTTCTCTCTCCTCAACGATTTTGTGATAAAAGTTTTTCCACATGGCCTCTTCGTCCATTTTTTAAAAAATTGTTTATTTCTTAATTTATTATTCTCAGGCTTATTGTTTATTTTTCTCAAATGTGAATCAATGTTTATCGTCGATAATCTATATTTGCCTCGACGAACCGGCTCTCCTAGACGAAATTTTGACAGTTGGCAATCGCGTCTTACCAACACGGAATTCCCTACTCAGCTGCTTCGATCTCGTTCAACACTCCAACACGTTCACACTCTTTTACGAAGGCTTACAACATCCCGGAACGAAATAACTCAGCATAGAAAATGCTCGCTCAATACTTGGTCAAAAATAACGAATTCAAATCTACGAAAAGATTGGGGAGTCTCAAAAATGCCGACTGACACCCACCGGCTGAAAATATACTCTCGGCTCTGTGGATGGCAAGTAGGTACGGCTGTTCTCCGCCAGACATCCTCACGACGCTTCGCGTCTTTCGCTCTCTACGACCTTGTCTCAGCTTCTGAGCGGAGATGGCGCCACGAATCGGCTTTATCGTTTCTGCCTCCTCAAAGCAATCTCATTACCTATAAAAAATATTTTTCGCGCACTTTTATTTTTCAGCACTAATTGGCGATTTTTTTTTTTATTTTTTATTTTTTTAAAATCATTTCAATTTTTTTTGCGCGATGCTAAAAACTGTTTTCTGGACATCTACCGAGAATAATGACTCACGTTTGCATGAAAAAACACGCAATACCGATCTTGCGCATATTCCGTCATATTTCATGACGTCACTAGAGTTTTCAGCGACGGATAGCAGCCGGAAATGAACGTTTGACATCGTTAGGAAGCCCAAAAGGTGAAGATAAATTATTCGTTATTCTTTTCAGCTTCTCGAGTGACTATATTTTCAGATTACCAAAATGTTTGGCTCATTTTTTGATTTCTCGTAGAATTTTCTTTCGTAGGATCTTCTCTCGTAGGATCTTCATTCTTTGACAATTTTGTCGGATTTTCTAGAAAAATATAAATTCTACGACGTTTTGAAATTTTCAAAAAAAAAAAAAAAAGGTGTCGACGCTCTAACTTCCGCAAATTTTGATATTTATTACTAACTTTTTTTTTTATGAATAGATTATCGTGATGGGAAGGTTGGTATTGAATTTGGAAAATGTCGGTTGAACGATTTAAATAAGATGGGTTTTCGAATTTTATGAAAATCTTTGTTTTTTAAAAAATCGTTTAACCGCTTTAATTTTTGCAAATTTTGTAGAATATTGTGTATAAGTTCGTACTTCCTCTTTACTTTCTAGAAAAATTGTCGAAATTATATAATTTAAATGCAAATACAAAAAACGCTGCAAATTGAAATTTGGAAATTGCTTCCTCAAAATGCTCAAGATGCACGACGCTTCCTCTATGAGGAAGCCAAAATAAAAAATATAGTTCCTCGCAGAGGAAGATTTGAGCATCGTGCATCTTTTTATTGTTTATTTGAATTTAATTGATAAATGTTGAAAACTCTTCGACTTGGGGAGTTTTTCAGGTGCTATCAATTTTTGAATTCGAAATATTCTTCAAAAATACGAATTTGACGAATTTAAAAAAAACATTTTCAAAAAATATGAAATTACGCGATTTTTCGAGATCGAGCGGTTTCAAGCTCGTTCCATTTGGAAAGTTACACGGTCGAGTACAACGTGCCAAGGACACACGCCAAGTTGTTTCTCGTTCGATAATTCACTAGACTAACCCTCGTCGTTGTTATTCGATTTTTTTTCGCCCCTCCCTTAACGCACGACAGAGAGACATTCGCATAAAAATATCGTTTTATATATTTTTCAGACGTTTTTCGCCTCGTAAATTAATCATTATTTGACACATTTTGTATTATCTCATAATTATTATCTATGTCGAATATAAAAATTGGCATTAATTGTCGGAAAAATACGATCGGTTTTTTCCGAGATGAGTAATTCGAGTCGAATCGTTTATAAGGCGAAAAAAAATCGATTCTCGAAAATCATTCAGCTCAACGATGCATACTTGGTATCTGCTTGGACTCTTCCTCCTTTTTAGTAAGTTTCTCATAAAATTTTGTCTCATTTTCAAGCACCTTTTGTTGCATTTTTTTCACAAAATTAAAATTTATTAAAAAAATAATTAAAAAAAATATGAATTCACAAGCAGAAATCGATCGCGGCGCATCGATCGGTAAACTTCACCGAATACATAACGCTCCTGATTACTCCACAACACGCGATAAAAAATTGCTCAGCTCTGCTGTCAGCCATAATTCGCGAAGGACAAGAGAAATGGATCAACTTGAAGGAGCTGTCAACGCGATGTATTTTTTTTTTATCGACTCGTCACAACCCAAGTTTTCTCTTCGAAGTACTCGGCCCAGAGCATTGAGCTTGTCACACTCTATTTCTATAATCGGGGACAGTGTGCGTAAGGATGTCAGGGAAACGTTCACAAAAATCGGTTTCTCTGTACCGAGCACCGAGAGGAATGAAAACGTGAAATCTTCCGAACCGAACACTTTGGCATACACAGTGCATTATCAACTTTTAAAAATGCCAGTGGAGCTTCGACCAATCGTTGGACAAATTCAAAGCCGGACGATGAAATATTTAAACGAGAATAAAAATGCGAAATTGCCTCGTCATGGGATCCAACATCGGCATGGCTCCAACAACGAGTGGCAAAATCTCGTCATTTCGGAAGACTTGAAAATTTACGTTGCTCATATGAGTCAATGTCTCGAGGAAACCAAAGGCTCTTTCGACGTTGAAAAAGCTTCTGGAAAATTGATGAATCTGCAGCTGGAAACTATGGGGAACGTTGTCCGACGTCGTCTAAAAAATCCCTTACCCAAATATTTAACTTCTCGAACTTCCGGTCATACGAAAATTCAATCTGACATTTGTCAAGCGCTTGTGGAAAATGTCCGAACGGATTACGCCAAATGTCTCGTAAAAATTAAGCTCCTCGATGAGTGTCTTCAAGCGAAATCGAATGCTTCCTCGTCAAGGGACGCTGGAAGCAGTTCCGTCGCTAAATCTTCAGCAAATTTGATCAGGACTGCCAAGTCTCTGGATCCAACTTGTACAAACGCTCGTGGCAACGTGGGCTTTCTCGTAAAGTGCACGGAAAGCCAAAGGAGCCTAAAAACCAACGAAGTTTCTTACATCACGGATTTGCTTCTGGGTGACACGAAAAAATCGCCGGAAATTCATCGAATGGCCAATGAAATTGTTTCCGCTGTAAAAAAAACTCAAATTGGTGCGGACGCTACTCGAGAAATTGCCACTTTGATATCCGTTCACCAAAATGCCAAAAAAAAATTAGCGAAACTCTCGAAAGCTTCTTCTGCGAAAAATCGAAACGAAATTTCCAGGCACTTGGCGGACTATCAACAAAATTTGGCAAGTATGGGCCTGAAAAGTTTGAAAAACGTTAACGAAGCTGTTGCGGATGTGCAACAGGTTTTGGTCGATTCGAACCAAAAAGTTTCATCTCAGGATTTATCCTCTAACGTCAAAGTTATCAAATGTTTTAACAAGCTGATCGAATCGATCTTCAATGACTTTTGGTCATTGAAGGAACAAGTTCCTAATAGACATCGTAACGATACGGAGGAGCTTACGACTTTTACCACGAGCTCATCAGCATCCAGAGCTTCCCTCAATCTTCGAAACGAATTAGGTGAGAATTGATGAAATTTATTTTTCGTTTCTCGAGATTACTGAACGACGAATTACATTTTTTTTTTCTTTTTTGCTTCCTCATAGAGGAAGCTATGTGACGGTGAATTTTTTTTTCCAGTTTTCAATGTGAATGCGCTTAGAATGTTCTAAAACATCGAAAAATCGTATCTAGAAAAAATGTCTGGATGTGTGTGTGTGTGTATGTTCTGGTACTGTAAAATTCAAACGTTTATAACTCGAGAACGGTTCGAGCTACAGCCCTCCCGTTTTGCACAGATGTTAATCTATACAAGCTCTTCGTTCTCTGAGAATTTTGTTGCAATTGCTAAAAAAATATGAATTCTACGGCATTTTGAAATTTTCAAAAAAAGTCTGTTACCGTTCTAACTTCCGCAAATTTTAAGATTTGTTAATAATTTTTTTTTTTATAAATAGAATATCATAATAGGAAGGTTGGTATTGAATTTGGGAAATATCGATTGAACGGTTTGTATTTTATGATTTTTCGAATTTTACGAAAATCTGTGTTTTTTGAAAAATCGTCCAACCGCTCTAATTTCTGCAAATTTTGTAAAATATTGTGTACAAGTCTGTACTTTCTCTTTACTTTCTAGAAAAGTTGTAGGAATTATATAATTTAAATGCAAATACAAAAAACGCTGCAAATTGAAATTTGGAAATTGCTTCCTCAAGATGCTCAAGATGCACGATGCTCAAAGCTTTCTCCATGAGGAACCAAAGTTGAAAATATATTTGAGCATCGTGCATCTTTGATGACCATCTTGTTTTTTGTATCAATCGCTTTAATTGAAAACGAATGTTTCGATTTATTTTTTTATCCTCGCAGGGTTCTTGAAAAAAACGCACGACAAGCCTTTCGATGATTGGGTCGATTCGATGAAACGTATGAGCAAATCTCCATCGCCTCGTCGCTCAACAGCTCTCGTTTCTGTCGCGAGAACCTTCTTGCTGGCCACCATGTTTTACGAATGTATCGCACTCCTCGCTGGAGTGCTTTATCGCGAGAACAGTGGTCCGGTGTATCAACAATATGATGCGGAAAATTACATTAACGACGATTGGCAAGAATACGATGAGAAAAGGGCTTCCCCGACAGCCAGCAACAGCGGCGAACCGATGTTCGCATAAGACGGTCCAGCGATAGTCAAGCTTTAAAAAAAAAACTTTTCGCAGGAAAAATAATAAAAAAAAAATAGCAGGATCATTTTGAAAATTTATTTCGAAAAGAATAAATATTAAAAAATTTCAATTTTTTGCAGAATATATAATTTGGCACATCGTTCAGCAAATTTTTTGAAATTCTCCTCGATCTTCATGATTTGAAAAAATTTCAAAGATATTTTCATCGGAATAAAGGAACTTGAAGATAATTCTGCATTAAAACAAAAATTTTCGCAGGAAAAATAAATAAATAGCGTGACCATTTTGCAAATAAATTTTGAAAAGAAAATTTTTTGCACAAAAAAATTGGCACATCGTTTAGAAAATTTTTTAAATTCTGCTCGATCCTCACGATTTGGAAAAAAGTCAAAGATATATTCGACGGAATAAAGGAATTTGAAGATAATAAAAATCAAATAAAAATAGCACGATCATTTTGGAAATTTATTTCGAAAAGGAAAAATATTTAAAAAATTCAATTTTTTGCAGAATTAAATTTGGCACATCGCTTAGCAAATTTTTAAAAATTCTGCTCGATCCTCACGATTTGGAAAAATGTCAAAGATATTTTTATCGGAATAAAGGAACTTGAAGATAATTCTCCCGTTGCATCGGCCTCGCTATATTGTCAATGTGATCATCCGGAACAAAAGTGAAGATTTTTCTGTCCGCGATGACGAGGAAGATGATAAAAAAAAAAGCCACAAATCATGGTTGTCATTTGATTTATCGGTTTCATTTCTGGTTTCGTCGTTACAAATATTCCTCGGCACGATTTTTTTGCACGTAGAAGGACATCTTTTGCGATAGGGGAAATTTATTGAATTTTTGACGCTCATGACATTTTATCACGTTCTCGTACATAAAGGACATCCAAACGTTCGGAAAGTGTCAAGTTTGTTGTGGATCCGTGAACGATGAACACCGGCGAATGGCTCATCAGGATTCTCGGTACAAATATTCCCATTCATTTCAATAAAACTCTGCACCCCATTCACGATCCTCCAGAACGATAAAAAATATGTCAAAATTTTTTTTTTTTCTCAATTATACAATTCGGCTTGGATTTTTTTTTCGTAGCTTTTTCGTTCGTCATCGACGTTGCAGTTTCCAATGGGATTAATTTAGCACGACCGAAAGTCGTTGGAGGTTCCCCGATAAAGATTCAGCAAGTGCCACATTTGGTGAGTTCGTTCGACTCGACTGTGTCGCTCCATATACAGTCTTTTTTCGTTATTCACGTTTGGCACCGAATAAAGAGCAAGAATCCAAAGAATTTACGGTGTGGCAAAGTTTGCATCGTTGGAATGCAACGAAATTTTGTTTTTTTCTTGAGCAGATTTAAAAAACAAAATCGGTTAGAAAATTGTCATGGTTTTTGAAATTGAACAAACAATTAATAGAAAAATTTCGTTGGACCTCAACGTCGCGAACTTAGTGTCTCGAAAGAGTTCTAAATGAAACTTCATTCGGAAAATTTTGAATTTTCCAATTAAAAATCACGTCGATCGAAAAATGAAATTTCGTTAAAAATCGTCGATATTTTGTTGAACACGGTAACACTAAATATTTTTGGATAATTTTAAATTTTTCGTTACTTTAGCAACTGATTTGGTTTCTAATGGAATTGTCAACGGAATTTACGATTGGAACGATAAAAATTAGCTTCCGAAGAGACTTTCTACAAATTTCTAGCTACGATGACAAAATTTTTAGGATTATTGAAAAAAAAAAAAAAAAACGTTTAGTCGAACGTATCGAACAAAATATCGATCTTTTCCAACAAAATTTTGTATTCAGTGTATTAAAATTTTCACGGTTTTTCAAGTTGAACAAACAATGAACAAAAAAGTTTGTGAACGTTGCGAACTTCAGTGGCATACGAATTCGAGGATTAAATGAACACCTCCCTAGACACACATGGGTCTGGGATGTCCTACCGTTTTTTTACTGTTCTTGGACTCGTTTAAAAAATCTAAAAAAATTGAGGAAAGTATTTTTGGGTCCATAGAAAGAGAGCCTGCACTGGGTGATGGATAAAAATTCTTTTAATTATTTTTATTTAATGGTAATCGATACGAAACACGAGAAATTCACGCCATTCGCCGAACAGGACATCCCAGACCCATGTGTGTCTACCGAGGGTTAAAAATTAAACAGTTTTTATTGCAACTTATCAACTTGATTTTTTATGATAATTAAGCTGGCGCTTTATCATACTTGGACCGGGCTCATATGCGGCGGTGTAATTTTATCGCCAGTATGGACCATGACAGCACTTCATTGTGTGTAAGTTCCAAGCTGCTCAAAAATTTCCGTTCAAAATTTAATTATTCGATAAGCGAACAGAAAATTTAACGTTTTCTGTTTTTTAATCTCACGGTCAATGGCATTTGTCAGCCTGCCGGAGGGAAATAAGGATGATCCGTTAAAAACTCGTTACATTCGGGTTGGCTCTACACTATCTAATAACTCGGGACGTCGCCACAACATACTTCGTATTCATGAATACAGTTTGGAAGTGAATGATGGAAACAGTGAGCTACCGCTTCATGATATTGCGCTCATGAGGCTTCGAGATCGTATTCGATTTTCGTGGCAAGTCAAACCTGCCAGATTGCCACAAACAGGTAGCGACCCGCCCGAGCTGCTTCGGGTATTCGGATGGGGCCGAACGGTTCGTTAAAAATCACACATTCATTTATAAATCATTTTTTTTCCAAAATCTAATTGATTCCGGAATAAATTAAGGATTAAATTTTCACCACACAAAGAGAATAGTGACAACTAATAGCTCGCGCAATTTTGAGAGATTTCACCACGTAGAAGTCGAGATATTTATTTATAAAAATCACAATTTTCAGAAGTTTCTCATAAGAGCGTGTTTTAAAAGTTGCAATTTTCAACATTAAATATTTCCATTTCTAAATGGTGAAGCCTCTTAAAACTTTGCATACACTTTTGTGTAACATCGAAGAAACTTTATTTAATTTTTCAAAAAAATCGCTCGTAATATCTTTTCGAAATTTTGTTTATTACATAAAAAATACAGATTACCTCGGAAAATCTCGGATTTAGAGTATGTTGTTTTTTAGTCAATTTGTGAAAACTTTTTTCAATCAACTTGGGCTCGCAAACCATTTTGTATGTAAGAAAAACTGAAAAGAAAAATTTAGATCGTCGCCATGCAACGTCCTTAACGAGAAAAAATTCCAAAGAAAAAAAATCGTAAAGCAAAAATCGTCAATTGAAGTTCTTTTTTTTTCTCGATCGATTATCCGTTCATAACTATTTTGGCAATGCTGAACTTTTTTTTTTTTTTGAATCCATGTCCAATGCTCACTTTGTCATCCACAGGAGCACAATGATTCTTCGCTTTATCTGTTGGCTGCTTATCTACGCAGAGTACCGTACGAAGATTGCATTGGCGCTACAATTGATTATGCTAAAGCAGTGAAGGATGAACGACATCTGTGTTACGGCAGTGCCCAGCGCGCGGACGCTTGTTACGGAGATTCTGGGGGACCATTGGGCGATTCTTCGACCGTCTATGGAATCGTTTCTTTCGGACTGGGCTGTGGAACTTATCCGGGTATTTACGTTCGAGTTTCCCACTACAGAGACTGGATTAAAAAAGTGGCAAAAATCTAAGACGCTCAGGTGGGCAGCGGTGGAAAGGAACGAAGAATATTTATTTTTATCGATAATTTGTTCAATTTTCAAAATCATACAGAATTAATAACGAGCTTTGGCTTATTGAGAAATAAACGATTTTCGCTGCATTCCAACGATGCGAACAACAACGTCACGGAAATCTGGTAATCCAATCGGAACAAAGGTCCAAGATAAAAATTTCATTCATCAAAAAGTTCGACAAGCTCGAAACAAGGAAAACAAAAATAAAATTCCTCCAAATAATTGAATGAATTTTTCACCAATTCCTCATGAACCTCGGAATATCTCTAAATATGCGATCGTTATTTTCTTCCTTAAGGTCGGTTTTAGAATTAGTGTTCAGAATTTAATAAAATTTGGTATAGTGGTAGATTATGATTGAAAAAAGATCCAGTTAAAATTTCGAGAGCCTACAGAGAACCAGAAAAAAAAATATTCGCATTTAAGGTACTACTATCGAGAAACGACTTTATTTAGGCTTCTTTTAAAATTTTGTATGAACGTTCTTGGCACCAAAACAGTTTTCTCCTATGAAGAAAAATTTTCTGACGATTAGAATTTGAGATATTTAATTTCCAATTTTTCAATTGGTTTCTTTTATTTTTTTCTTGCAATTTTTTAACGAAACGTGACTTGAATTTACACGCGAGATGTAAAAAAAAAAATTGGAAATTAAATATCTCAAATTCTAAACGTCAGAAAATTTTTCTTCATAGGAGAAAACTATCAATCAATCAATCCAACAATAGAGTTTTATTTGCACAACTTTAACAAGTTTTTTTATAAAGCTTATAAATAAACAACCACTATTTACATTTCTTAAACACTCACACTCTTCCATCCATTTCCTTAATCCTATAAAATCCTTACGACTAATTAATCTCTCCCTAAACTACTCTTTTATTCCATAGGACAAAACTATTAATTTTGTTGTCAAGAACGTTCATACAAAATTTTAAAAGAACCCTAAATAAAGTCGTTTTGTGTTAGTAATACGTTAACATTGATTCTTATGAGAAATCTCAGTGTTGATTGCATTTCACAATGATTTCTTATCAATTTTAATAAGAAATGTAAATGTTCATACGTTTCATTGTAAAATACAATGAAACGTATGAAATGGAACGATGTTGAAGTTTGCATCGTTGGAACGCAACGAAATTTCTTTTTTTGTTGAGCAAATCTTGAAATTCTCATTCAATATTTTGTCTGGACAATAAAAGGAACTTTTTTTTTTTTATCCAAAGACAAAATCGGTAGATAAATTGTCACGGTTTTTTATATTGCACAAACAATTAATAGAAATATTGTTTTTCGTTGGATCCCATCGATGCAAACTTGAACATCGTGAAATCGATGTTAAATTCATGAAATTACAAATGCGAATATTTTTTTTCTCGTTCTCTGTAGCCTCTTGAAAATTTGACTAGATCTTTTTCCCATCATAATCTACCACTGTACCAAATTTCATTAAATTCCAAACGGAAATTATAAAATCGACTAGCTTAATGTAAAAATTCTTCAGCTCGAGGAAACACACTACCGACTGAGAAATATTGAATTTATTCATGTTGTTTTATTCCACAATCCCTACAGGCAAGACTTGCTTACGTCTGCTCAATCATACATTTTTAAAGATACAAAATTACAACTGTTATTTTAAATCCATGGAATGTATTGAGAGGGCCCGAACTGGAGACTCGCAGAGAAAGTGAGATAGTGGAATATAATCACAAAGTTTGGACCCTCCTCGCGCGTTAAGGTCCGATGCTCTCGCAGGAAGTCCATTACCACACGTGAGTCTCATGTACAGCATAGCTCTGTGTTACACGCATGCAGACAGCGTCGCACACGCGACTGCACGCGCTTTTTATGAGAACCTGCCTCTGCGTCTATCTTTTCCACATACTAAAAAAAAAAACACACACACACACACACAGACACACATATCTAGATATATACATGTATATAAATGCGTGTTAGCGAAGAGTTCCCTATCGTTTACTCGGCTGACTCACTCGTTCGAGTTCCCCGGCGAGTGGACACGCTAACCCGAGTACTATTGTACGTTCACCGGGAGCATTTTCCTGGGGGTCTTTAAACTCTCACCTGCAATATCCACGTGGGCGACGATGGAGCTCGCCTGGATGGAGTGAATAATAAATAAATGTTATGGTTCCTCGGATCTTTCGATCTGTTCCCTGCTAAATCGTTCCATGTCGAGTATCCCATGGGGGGAAAATTATTTTTTATCGTGGGGGTAAGAAATCTGTTGTGGTCCAATTTCGAATGCTTCCTCATAGAGGAAGCTATTTGATGGTAAATTTTTTTTTTCATTCCAGTTTTCAATGTCTATGCGCTTGAAATGTCCCAAAACATCGAAAAATCGTATCTAGAAAAAATTTCCCGATGTGGGGGTGTGTGTATGTTTTGGCACTGTAAAATTCAAACGTTTATAACTCGAGAACGGTTTGAGCTACAGGGCTTCCGTTTTGCACAGATGTTCATCTATACAAGCTCTTCGTTCTCTGAGAATTTTGTTGGAATTGCTAGAAAAATACGAAGTCTACGGCATTTTGAAATTTTCAAAAAAAGCCTGTCACCGCTCTAACTTTCGCAAATTTTAAGATTTTTTACTAATTTTTTTTTTTTATAAATAGAATATCATAATAGAAAGGTTGGTATTGAATTTGGGAAATATCGGTTGAACGGTTTGATTTTTATGAATTTTATGAGTTTTTCGAAAAATCGTCTAACCGCTTTAATTTTTGCAAATTTTCTAAGATATTGTGCATAAGTCCGTACTTTCTTTTTACTTTCTAGAAAAGTTGACGAAATTTTTTTTCTAGCCATTTATATATTTTTCTTTTTGTGAAAAACTGATGACCGAAATGATTTATTGAAGATTTTTAAACATAGAGTTGAACCAGTCGTTTTTATTAGCTCCAAAGTGTTTGAGAAAAATTGCTCCACTTTCGTAATGTTTGGCTCGAGATAAAGGTCTCAATTGTTAATCTAAAACAGATATTTGTTAAAGACGTCGTTTTGTGTCGTCAGAAATGTAATGAATATTTTCGCGACTGATTCATTTGGAGCTTATGGTGACTCAGTGTAATTTCAAAATTCGTACATCATTCCTGTTAATATAATTAATTATGATGCTGAAGTTTGAATCGTTGGAATGCAACGAAATTCTGTTTTTTCTTGAGCAGACCTCATGACACTTGTTCAATTTTTACTCAAGACAATGAAACGAGCGTTTTTTAGGATTCGAACCCAAAATCGCACGAAAATTGTCATGAATTTTTAAATTGAACGAACAATTAAAAAAAAAAAAACGTATTTTTCGTTTCGTTTATTTTTCGTTTTCAAAACACTCGAATTTTTGCCATTGGAAATAATTTTTCAAAATCGTGCTTCAAATAATTTACAAAGTTTTAATCGAACCAAGATTGTCGAGAATTTTTCTTGAGTTACTTACCCATCTCTAAATTGAGGATGAATTTTAGTCCGGAAGTTTTTAAGGATGTCACGCTTCAGGCGCCTGTACCAGCCATTTTTAAACTTTGCAAATCGATTATTTTCCGATGGAGCATTCAACTGTGCATCACTCACGAGATGAACATTTTCAATTAACTTCCAATCAACGTTCTTTAGACACGATTTATCCTCGATAACTGTCAGTGGTTTGTCATTCTGAATTTTTGTTTTCGAAGATTTCCTTCGTCGAGGATACACAGGAATCCGACCATCACCATCGAGTGTTGTATCCGTCAATATTGAGATCATGACTAATTTTTCGTGTTCCGAGTTCCTGACTCGATCGTAATTACTTTTTCGGAAACATGGAGATTTCGATAAAAAAAAAAAATAAATAAAACCGAAGGGTATCGAGAGTTAAATCGACACAATTGAAACTGCGTTTCCTACAGTTTTTCCCTTATAAACCACTCGATTTATTTCATCTTCACCGAAAGGAGCCTCGAAATTTCCAATTCATGTATTTTTTTTTTTTTTTTTTAATTTTAATTTCCGTAACGAATCACTCGCAGCATGATTATTTCCCGAGGTTGCTCGAACGCGGTTTCAATTAGGACTAAAATCAAACGAGACACAGCACTCTGTAGGAATAGTAAAGGGGACTTGTTGTTCCGTTCGTCCAATCCCGACGATTTGTGGCAAAGTAAAAGTAGGGGGTACACGAAGGGACTTTCCATATTTCCTGTCCAGAGCATTGAGCATTGTACGAAGGGGTGTCCATTGAATGAGGCGAAGGTTTGTCAAGAGCAAATATTGTTTTATCGTTATCGACGATGGGAAAAACAAAATAATATTTTCGTAATTTAAATTAAAAAATTAACAGTAACAAATAAAAAATCCCTTAACCTTCGTGCCTCGTTGTCATCGATCGTGATGAGAACGCCATTGAAAAAAAAAAAAAAAAAAAAAAATACTCAAAAAAGTACCGTTCGATCTTTGCAGCAGTCGACTTGACAATACGAACTCGTGACACACGTAGCTTTCGTGAAGTTTTAGAGTGAACAATGGACCCTGTCAGGGGAATCACGGGAGGAATACTTAATTAGCATCTCTCTGTTTATTTCTCGGATATTTGTTGTTTCCCTGCAGTTGCAGCAACGCAACCGAATGCTAATGAGCTCGTCGCGTTATTGAGCATTTGAAAAAAAAAGCATGCACATAAAAATACAGTTCGATGAATTGTCTATTTTTAAAAAACGTCAGTATTGCCTATCACGTCGAATAATTAACATTGACATGGCGTAATATTCATCTCTTCAACGTCACGACCTCAAAATAACAAAAATAACAAAATAACAAAATGAAAAAATAACAAAATAACAGAAAATAACGAAATAACAAAATAGCAAAATAACAAAATAACACAATAACAAAATAAGAAAGTGAGAAAATAGCAAAATAACGAAATAACGAAACAACAAAACAACGAAATAGTAAAATAACAAATGGGCTGGATGAATATCTTAGTTTTTTGGATAAAAATTTACTTCGTAGGCATAACAATATGCAGACAGAAGCGACTAGAGAAGCACGCAAGTGTAGTCTCTCACGTGTATGTACATCTTTCGGGGAAATCATGAAACTTATCAGTTTAATTAACAGAGAGCGAGAGGTCTTTTGGCAAATATATGCTGTTTGGTTTTACCAGAGAATTAAATGAGCTTTAATTGAACTTTGGACCGCGTTGAGTCAGACGTGTTCGTTGCACGATCACGGCAGTCGAATTTATCTTGTTCTTTATATTTGTGTAATTTATACGTATGAGAAAAATTCGTAGAGACCTAATAGGATTTCCGAAAAAAACACAGCAGCTTATAGCATCGCTACGTGCTGATTTGCTCTCTCCTTTGAAAGCGTCGATACGTCGTAATTCGTGAATACTCTCCTCATTATGTGCCTTGATTGATATTCACACAACTGATCAAACACTCGAACGTGCTCATGGCAAACTTAATAATTTTTTTTGCTTATTCAAAGTGTAAATGTGATAATTCGAATGTGTGCATTTTAACTCTTACTTGCCACCTCGGGGTACAAACTACCCTAGGCCTATTATGGAAATCAGTCATTTTTCCACTTTTTTTGGTTTTAGCATTTTTTTTTAGTGTATTCAAATTTAATTTTTGGCTATATAAAGCAAACAATCTTTTCAAAAAAGCTTTCAATATTTTCTGCAACAATTTTCAAGTCGAAATATTCGGTAGTTCATTTTTTATAAAAATTTTTGTCACTGGGGTACAAATCTACCCCATGCTGGCAAGTACGTAATTCTGCAGAGGCGTGAAGGGTTAATTGAGCGTGACACGCTAGTCTTTTCTATATACTTTCTTCATTTTTACAAGGCTCGGTTCTCGTAACGTCTATGTCTACGAAAACTGCGTATAATTAATATCTCTGGATTGACTTGACGGATTTTCGTCAACCAAGGACCATTTTAAAGATAAAAAATCATAGAAAATTGAATTATAATATGAAATTTTTCCGTCAACTCGTTTTTTCGTTAAAACGATTTCAAGTTGCTGTGACGTCACAAAACGCCTATTTTACTGTATATACGCTTTTTTTTTTTTTAATACTTGGCGTCGAGCCGCTGCCGCATCTCTTGATAATTCATTGTTTCGTTTTGAAAGAGCAAAATTCTGCAAAGGTACTTACTCCTGCGATGATTGTAATCGCTGAAGTCGTGGATGTGGTGCCCTCGATTTTTCGACATCTCGCTTATTGTCCTGCCAAAATTTCCAATTCATCGTTTGCAACATTTAAGCACGAGCAACGCGAGTTACCATAAACTTTATTGTGCAGAATAATTCAAAGAGCAAGCTGCACGTTGAAAATTCATTGAATCACTGAATCCCCGACGACCCAACGATGCAGCAACTCCGTTGCTCTCGTGGTGGCAAAATAATTTGTCTCGTAATGAACGATAATTGCAAGTTGGCACGATCCTCGTGTGCAGCGTGTAAGGACACCACGTGATGAGGCAAGGTTTTCAGATTTACTTGGAAAAAAAAAATTTAACAAACATTTAGAAAAATAACTCAAAGACATTGAAGAATTCTTTTTTCTTCTCGACGACTCGACCTCGTCGAGAGGTATTACTTATTATGTTCTTCCTTATCTTTTCTATCGTATCTAATGATGCGTTCGTTACATAATTACAGATTCGAATCGAGGAAAAAATAAAAATCCATTTTATCGCCAACTCGCGAAGAGATGAATGGAAAATTTCAGTAAAAATAAACAAATCGTTCCTGCTGGACTGAAAATGTGCAAGAGTCTTTGAAAATACATTTTCTTACGCGATTTCGTAGTAACTAAAATTCAACTGGGTCATTTTGACCCGAGATTATTTTTCTATTGCATTTTTCTTCGAAATTAAAACTTTTCACATTCAAAAATAAATCGAATGAGACTTTCTCGAGTTCGTAACCTTATGTGATTTTTCTTGAGCAGATTTTTTGAACAAAAAATGATTATTTTTTTCATGGCCAAAAGTTTTTAACGATTTATTGAAAAAATCGAGTTTTATACTTTTCCAATTTCTATGACACCGATCTTTATGATCTTTTTCACTAAAAACGACTTGGAGTCTCTAGACACGAACGCTGTGTCGTAGAAAAATTTATTTAATACTTGGCGTCGAGCCGCTGCCGCCGCGTCTCTTGATACGATTTGGGAACCGCGCAGGAAATGCAAATCTCTGACGAGTACATTAATGGTAAATTTATTTCAACATTTGCTCCGTAGATGCTTAAAATAGCGTCGTGAGATTGTCGATAAAAGCACGCATAAAACTGTGTCACTGAGTATTGTCCCATGCACTGGAATCGTAGCGTATAATGTACAATTTTAATTAGCTCGTCTGTTGTTGAAAACGTTCGTTTATTTGTGGTTACAAGATAATATCGCGTCTTACACATTCTTGGGCTTAAAGTTATTTCCGCTCGAGAGAATAATCATTTTTGTAAGTGTTTTTTTTTTTTTTTTTTTTCAAATTCTTCTATATAATATTTACACATAACAAATTTCCAGATCGTTCCATTTTCCAAAAATGATGGCTGGTCAATTTTGTTTAGCGAATAAAAGCCCCGAAAATTGTTTTTCTAACGTCAGAACCACAGTGATCATATTAATTATAGAAAATATTATAGTCTATGAAATACAAAAGAAATCCGAGTTGTATAATGGTTCGTCGGGAGGTTAAGTGTAAAGGAATGAATCTTGTATACATGTTCAAGGAGGGTGGCTACACACAACAAAGTTGCCATATCAAAAGCAAAGGAAATTTTGAAGTGATTAGAATTTAATGAAATTTGGTGAGTATATTCTTTAATATTAAATATTAATATACAAATTTTTTAAGATTTTTCTTCTTCATAGTTTTCGAGTAAACGAACACTAGAGTTTACATGCATAAGCATAGGATTCAGATATATATAGATTTATCTTTTGCATATTGTAAACTCCAATTATTCGACAACTATGTAGACGAAAAATTTGAAAAAAATTGTGTCATCGCATTCGATGCTAAAGAATGTTATCACCAAATTTTATTAAATTCTTATCATATGGTCGTATGTAGCCATGCTAAAAGCATAGGAAAATTCGAAATGATTAGAATTTAATGAAATTTTGTGAGTATATTCTTTAGTATTAAATATGAATATACAAATTTTTTAAGATTTTTCTTCTACATACTTTTCGAGTAATTTCGAGTTTACATGCATAAGCATAGGATCCAGATATATATATAGATATATCTTTTGCATATTGTAAACTCCAATTATTCGACAACTATGTAGACGAAAAATTTGAAAAAAATTGTGTCATCGTATTTGATGCTAAAGAATGTTATCACCAAATTTTATTAAATTCTTATTATACTGTCGTATGTAGCGAACCTCCTTTAACGATAAAATATGATTTTCAGTTGTTTCTCAGTTGGCGAAGACCTAAGCTTAGATATTGAGGCGATTGGTGTACAGTATGATCTGCGGAAATGTGCGATTAGGCCAAAATTCGCTGACACGTGTCTGTACTATCGAACAATAACGAAGGGTAGGGTAAACCACCCAGTACTCAGCCAGAAACCTGTAGTCGGCCTCTGCCTATTCTTTGTATGAGTAGGAAGAGTACGAAAGATATATTTTCCACTCTTCGCACTCATGTAAGGCCGACTATTGGTTTCTGGCTGACTATCGGGTGTTTTACCCTACTTGGCATAACGTTCATTTTTTATATTTATTCTTCTTCTAGTAAATCTATGTGGGTATACATTTTGTTTATTTGTTCTTTTTGCTGAGGTAGGGTCAAAGGTTTCGGGAGGCAATGCATACGTCCTTGACAATTTCGAATTACGATCAATTGTCGCTGTGGATGTGTTTCCATGTGTTTATGTCTGTATTATGTGTGTGTGTGTGTGTGTGTGTGTGTGAGTAGAACAGTGTAGAACTTCCGTTTCATACGGAAATGAAAGGAAGAGTCGGCGGATAGAATCTGATTGGAAAACACGATCGATTATCGAGAATATATATATATATATATCTGTGCATACGCATCGTATGTATATATATACACACGCGTAAGTATCTGGGCGTTTCCTTTGAGTATTTTGTTTTCGGTGCGACACTCTTTAACTTGTTCGTTTAATTTTCGTCTAAAATCTAACAATACTCTATTTTTTAATCTAATCCTTCAATTTTAATCTAAAGTCTATTCATTACTTTTGCTTTTTCCAACTGATTCTTCTGGTTATACGTATATGTTTTTATATTTTTTAAATATTTCATTCTACACGTTACAACGTCGTCATTTATATTTATTATCTAATTTTTCTTTTAACAATCTTTAGCTCTTGTTTTTCATTCCCAATTGTCTTTTCATTCATATACCTTTGTATATATACATATGTATGTATTTATGTATCGATGTACATATGTATATGTATCGATCTATATTTACAGAAGACCGAACGATTCGATCGTCCGCTACTTGAATAAATTGACGTATCTGACCATGCGCAGGGACATTGGAGACGAAAATTAAACATTTTCATACATTTTGTTTTTTGTTTTTTTTTTTTTTTTACGTAATATCACGATCCAAACGAGGTTTGCAGAAAAATATTCGCTTTCTGGATCTTTTTCTTCACTTTGTAGTTTTTTTTTGTTTTTTTGTTTTTTTTTTGTTTTTTGATTTTGTGTGGAGCGGTGATTAGAAGTTTTTATTTTATTCTCGGTTCAGTGGAGAGAATTATTGTTTTACCGAATCTCGCCCACGTGCCTTTTTTTAGACTCTGTTCTTAGGGCGTTTATTTACACGCATCGACTGCCGCTTGGATAATGTTTTTTGGGAATTAAATATTCTTCAATTTCGCTATTTCCAATGCGAATTCGTTTTTGATAATTAAATTCTATGACGAGATGAGGATTGAGAAAATATTTGGTCCGAAATTTTCAACGCGTTTTGCTATGTGAACGAAAATAACGGAATTTTCAGCAATCGGATGGTCGGAAAAAATACGCAACTCCATTAGTTTATCAATCTCTTGGCTAATATTTTTTATTCATTACTCCCATTGGCACTTTCCGCAAAATTTTACTCGTATTTTTTTTTTTTTTTTTCTTGAAATATACAAGTTTTTGTTTTTTTTTCATTGTCCTCGTAAGCTCATTGGAGCTTACAAATTGATTAGCTCGTTGAGAGCCAGAAAATATCCGGACGATTGCGCAGACAATAAAAAAATGGAAGAATATGATTAAAAAAAAAAAAGATTTTCTGTAATATTGGTGTATTAAAATATTAAATTGATAGTTGCACACCGTGAGCATCGATCGTGGAAGTTGTAAGCGAAGTTGAGGAACGAAGAAAGTTGCGAATCGTTTCCACTGCTGTCGTGTCAACGCATTTTTATTCATTGCTATATAAATTTTTGAATTTATAGGACTTTGGAATTTTTAAGCGTGGCCAAGCGAAAAAAAAAGTTTACAAAGTGCATAAACAGACCTCGGCTGTTCATATTTTTATGGACTTGAAAAATATCGATTCGTGACCTTCTTCCGGTGTAATTATGTCGATTCAAGCGTTTAAGTTGTGCGGACGTAGCGAGCTCAGAATAAATTATAATCCCTTAACAAAGCTCAATAGCAAGTTTTAATTAAAATCCTTCTATACGCGTATAAATATATACAAATATTTGTTGTTATTGAAATTCGACAGAATAGGCTAAAAATGGAAGTAGGACTCGGATTAAGACCCGATTTTTTTTTAGAAGCTGCATCTTTGTTGATTTTTCGCTGCATGCTGCCTAAAATTTTATTCAAGACGTTTGGGGAGGATTTTTTGAAAAAAATCGATACAAAAAAAAAAAAATGCAATCGAACTTTTCAATGGAACCATTTTTTTTTCTAGTAAACTACGAGAATTATCATTTTTCTTCCTCTCTTCCCAAATGCTCCTTCCCCAAATCTTAAAACTCAAAAGTATTTCCATAACAAAATCTTCAAAACTGTTTCGACATAAAAAAAAAAAATTGAATGCGGCTGATCCATACGAATAAGAATTAATACCCGTTTGTGTATACGTACGAAATGACACAAAAGCTAGTTACGAGGCTCCGATGACTTTGTCATAAAAAGAAAAATCCGAAATTCACAAATTCAACTTTTCAAAGTGAAATCAAATAAAACAAAGTGCTAACCAAAAATGAGTCCTCGAAAAAAAAGACGAAACATCTTTTTTCTGGTGGACTCGTCTGGATAAAAAAATTTTAAAATTTCTCCAGGAATATCTCATGAGATTGGAAAATTATTTCGAGCATCAGTGGACAATGAAATATTGATAGAAAAAAAAAAAAAAATCGAAATTTGGCAGTTGTCAATGACTTTTTAGGGCGTCGTCAATAACTTTGATGTCACGAATACTATTTTTTTTTTTTTTTTACATATACACGTGTAATACGTAAACGTATCGATGGATATAGTAAAGCGGATAGCAAGAAGGAAGCGTGATGCGTAAAAGCAACACGCGACTGACAGAAACAATTGTGCACCGTTAGAGCTAGGCTTGATGGAAATCTTAGTCAATTCTCATTATCCCTTTCCTGATGCATCTGCACGTTCTCGGCTATTGAATCGACTGCACGAGCCAAATATATTCCGTGAGTGTATAACGACGATAAATCCGTATAATCGCCGCGTGGATCGTCAGGGATTCGAGGAAATTCGTAAACTTTTGTTGTTGTTGTTGAAAAAGGCCTGCGTGCTCGTAGGCCACTTCAGGCAGTGTGCGTCGGGATCGATCTAAGAAACGGATCCGCAATGTCGTATATTCGAGTCACGGACGATCCAGCGTGATCGTTGATTTAATCCGAGCCATAATTTCATTCCCTCGGCCTCCTCTTCAACGATTTTTACAATCCGTTTTTTTCTAGAGATGAAAACTTATGACATTTCTACGATTTAACGGATTCAACGCTTGTTTTTTGCCTTTAATGTCGTTCGCCTGGATTCCGAGGCTCACGAATAATCATTTCACTTTTCGTCTTTCATAAAGAGTCCTCTCGGCCCTCGTTAAACGTTTAAAAATTTTTTATATGTACCACTTACAAACGAGACTCCTAAACAAGTTGTCATCAAAGAATTTTCTTGCTATTTATATCTCGAAACCAAATCTGAAGCCATCTAAATAATTGCTTTCTTTTTATTTGTATTTTTTGTTTTTTTTTTTTTTTTCCATTGACGTTCGACGGATCGTCATTACGGTTTTTGTCGAATCGACCAGTTCCTACATAAGCCATAAGCCAACAATCGACTTTTTTCTCGTCTCATTGCTAGCTGTTATATATTTGCTTCGACTAACTGAATATTTCTCAAATTTAATTCATTAATTCGACATCATTCAACAAATATTCACACATATACATTATATACACCTCTTTTTAGGTCCCAAAAGAACATTGACGCTCTCGAGTTTATTCTACATGCCCTTTCCCTGCTCTTACTTAGTGTTTCACTAACTATACTATTATTTACATAATATTAATGGCATCAAACGATATATCGCTCTCTGTTCTTCCCATTGTATTCTCTGCTTTTTTTTTTTTTAGGTAGTACTGTCGGGTTTAGAACTAGTGTTCAGAATTTGATGAAATTTGGTATAGTAGTAGATTATGATTAGAAAAGGATCCAGTCAAAATTTCAAGAGGCTACCGAGCACCAGAAAAAATATATTCACATTGGTAGTTTCCCATATTCAACATTGAGTTTTTGATGAATCTCAGTTTTCATCGAATTTTACAATGAATTCTTATCAATTCTTAGGAGAAATGACAGTTTTCATTGTAAGATACAATGACATGTATGAAATCGATGTTAAATTGATGAAATTACCAATGCGAATATCTTTTTTCTGGTTCTCTGTAGCCTCTTTGAAATTTGACTGGATCTTTTTCTTATCATAATCTACCACTGTACCAAATTTTATTAAAGTCTGAACGGTATTTCTAAAACCGACAGTACTACCTTAATCGTTTTTTTTAAGCATTCTCTATCATGAGATCGAGTATCTTACGTAGACATTGATAAAAACAGGCATTTGACTAGATTATTGTCCTTTCACACCGCGCGTAATCGTGTTTTATAAATTATAGACTGCTCCTCCATGGCGAATGATGCTCCAAGGTTTTCTATCATTGTCGTTCATGGAGATTGATGCTTGCTCCCTCTTACGTCATATGGAAATCACCCTTGAGTATCCTCGTGAAAGTCTTTTTGAACTGTTGATTCGCCATGGCGTAACAGAACGGATTCATTGGGCTATTGGCGTAGCAGAGAAAATAGGAGAACATGAAGAGATGCTTGTTCGTACACGGGGGCTCGGAGCAGAATCCTTCGACCAGTGCAAGGATGTGATAAGGTGTCCAGCAAGCTACGAAAGCTCCGAGAATGAAGGATATCGTCCTGAAAGCTTTGCGAGCTCGATTTTCCGTACGTGATTTTTGTCTGCCAACGGTAGGGTCTTTTTTTTGTGTTTTGGCTTTGAGCCTGCGTCCTATTGACTTGACGAATTCTTTTCGTGAGCCACTTCCGCCTTCCTGGTTCTCACTGGTTTCCTTTTTTTTCGACTGTCTTCTCGCGTCTCCGCTCGTTGTCCCAGAGATGGTTGGAACTGCGCTGCTCGATGACGAATGCTGGGGCGGATTTATGTTTGATTTGGTTGGTTGATCGGAAAATCTTTCGGTCGTACTGTTTGAAAATTCAATCGGCGTTGCAGCGACTACGCTGGTAATGGGTTGCCGTTTGATGTCTTCGACTTTGACAGTTACTTCGGTATTGACTTTGCTGACAGTTGGCGAAGTTTGGGAAGCTGCGTGTGTCTGGTGAGTGACGAAAACCCTTGGTGGATGCGTTTGACACGAAGCATTAGTGAGAAATGGATGATTGAGTTGTGGAGCCGGTGGCTGGGATGTGCCTGCTTGCTGAGCAGTAGCCCTTATCAAAGCTGCTTGAAGCAGACTAGTATTAGCCGCCGAAGTGCCAGTATGTACACCTAATATCGGTGAGGATGGTGCGGTAGAGAGAGGATTAGCGAGGCTACAGGAGAAGGATGAGGGTGGGCTTTCGTAGGAAGGACTGGGAACGATGACTGAACTCTCGTCCATATACCGGAGATCGGCGCCATCTAAGCCCGTGAGAATGTCGTACGTACCTGGAGCCTGATTTAGCACCACCAGCGTTTTTGGTCTGTCGGTTGAGGACGATATTGAATTATCCTCGGAAACAGGTGGGCTGCTCTGAAATTGTGTGGGCGGAGGAATAATACTTAGCTGACTGCCAGTCTTCTCGTTCGTCTTGTTCTTCACTTCCGGAGGTGGTGTTTGATCCTCTGAAACCTCCAACGAACGGCTGGCTTCAATCTCGTTCGATCTGAACGATTGCTCAGGGGTCAGTGTGCTGCTGGATTTTTCTGGCTCGATCGGTATCTCGTTGTCAGCGAGACTGCTCAGTTCTTGAATTTTCGGCAGTGTTTGAGCTTTCTGACTTACTGGTTGAAGCATTTCTCGCGCTGAATTCGTCGGTGAAACTTTTCTCGCAGGTGCATTCATCTCTATCTTTACCGGAACCAAACCGTTTATTTTACCATTCGTGGTGAAGACCTGCAGAGCACCCGATGATACTACCAGTCCAGCTAGCGAAGATCTTTTCCTGAGGTTCTGGGCCTGCTGACCTGGACCCACGGTGCTGTCTTCGTCAGAGTCGAAAGCGGGGCTGCTCGACCGTTCAGACTTTTCAGGTTCAAAAGCCTGACCTCCCGCTGGAGTCTGTTTCGATGTCGAGTCCGCACTCGCATGAGTGCCGGTTGGTTTCGATGCGGACATTGCTCCTGCTACTTCCATATCAACATCAGTGTTCTCGGAACTTTGAGGAATTCCCGTGGCTCCGGAGCCCCCACCAGTTTTTGGCTTATCCTGACTCAGAAGCGTACTCTGGGTCTTTGAAATTCCAATACCAGCCGCACGTCCCGCCATTCCGGACATTGCACCAGCGCTCAGGGCGACCATCGATTGCATCTTCCGCTGCTTCGCTTCGCTCTTCTTCTGCATGTCATACGCGGTCTTATAAATTCCACCATAAAGGATAAACAGTACCACCAAGGTGGTCCAATAGTATGTGATTATAAGGGCAGTATTGAAGACCGGGTCTTTGAGAAACTGCACGGTACATTCACCAGGAAGCAAGTCCCTGTAACCGATGAAATGCTCCCACCCAAAGATGCTGATAAAGAACAAAAGAGCAGGAATGATCCACGTAATGGTTACCATCCAAATGACGCGATTTTTCGTACGCCAGCTCCTGTACTTGGCGGCTATTTTGACCGAGCAAAAACGATCTATCGTAATGAGAAGCACCGTGTATTGAGAGACTAGACAGACGGTATAGTCAACGGAGAGCCAGAGGTCGCATAGCATTGGACCAAGATCCCAGTAACCCATCAGCACGTAAACGGTGTAAAACGGCATGGAAACTGTACCTGTGGAATGTCACGAATGCAAAGACTCTTTACCGGATTCATGCGACATCCATTGGAGAAACCTCACGGAATTAATTTTTATTATCAGAATTGATGAGCATTATGATTACCGATTAACATGTCAGTGGCTGCCAGCGAAGCGATGAAATAGTTACTTGGCTGTCTGATCGTTCTGTCCACGATGAAAGCCAGAAGGACGAGAATGTTGCCGCCTACGGTAAGAACAATGCAGATCGCCAGGCAAAGAGCTATCAGGACGGTTTGCCATAGCTCGAAGGGTGGTTCAATGTTCAGATAGTCATCTGTCCCAACATAATTTTCAACCACATAACCCCGACATTCATTTTCACAAGTTTTACGAGTAGGGACACTGAATGATTGATTGTCAAGTGTAACTTCAGCTTAACCCTTCGCGCATCGTTTTCGTCTTTTTTGTTAAATAAATGACAATTTTTTTTTTTTGAAAAATCTTGTTTTTTGAAACATTATTAAAATCAAGATGATTTGAAACGAATATTCCAGAATTTTTTTTTGTCAAAATAGGTGGAGTATAACTGGCAGAACGAAAAAGGATGATCGGGGGTTCCATAAAAAATCACATGATCCGCAGAGGATTAAAAAGCTCATGTTTACATGTGAAAATTTGATAAACTTACCCTGAGTCAAGTAAGTGGTGCTGTTTCCCAGGGAAGATGTGTTGGTGGAGTTTGTCACATTTGTTATGAACCAGTCAGGCAATAGTTCGCCATATTCACCACTGGCCCATCTCGGGTCATTGGGGTCGATCCATGAACCATTAAGCTGCGTGCACTCGGCGGTTAGGTCTTCGTAAACATACCGACAGAGACGCTCTTTTTGTCTCTGTAATTTCCTGTAAATGACAAAAAAAAAACGCCCCTTCATTATGGACTCATTTCTTTTTCTTTGGCGCTGGAGAAAACTCGGAAAACGAAGATAAGATAATGAGGGATAAGTGGCAGAACGCAGATATAGTTGGAATCAAACGTCCAACACAGAATAGCAAAAAGGCGACAAGTTTCGACCTGGCCTTATATCCTCATTCCACCAGCCAGTTCATCTTTTTCTATCTCTCAGTCTTTTAAGTTTCCTCTCCCCTTCTTCTGCTCTGCTATCTCCCAGCGAGGACATGGCTATCGTACAAGAGGCAAGAAAAGCGACGATGATCAGTACTGTGAATCAAGGCCTTTAAAACGCAGCAAAATTTTGACCTTCCCAAGCAGGCTTTCGGAAAATGAATGGGGTAGTGATTTAATATATTGAAACGTTGCAGAAAATCCATGAAAATTTAATGGACGAGTAGGTATAAATATTTTCGTCTTATGATGTAGCTGCAATCCTCCCATCGGCGTTTGTCAAGTATCAACAAAATTCTGTCGCAGTCTCTGCCATACTCATAAAAGGATATATGTCTACGAATGGAGATCATTCCAGGGAGATGTGCCCTGCATACTTCTCTAGAGTGATACAAACGTGCTGAAAAAGTCAAAGGATGAATACAGCGAGCCTGGACAATGCGCCTGAAATAAGCATGAATGGAACCACATCCAACCCAGCACTATCTTTCTGCATAGCTATACATTTCTCTTTGCTTTCTCTTTCTCTTGCGCGTTCGTCAACGACCTGGGACACGACCCATCGCCGTCGGCCAAGGCGTTGTGCAATCTTCTGAAGCTTTAGCCAAGAAGATTGTTGCTGTTTTCGCTATTTTTGTGAACAAAATTTTCAATTGTTGAGTTACTTGAAAAAAAAACCATTATAAGGATGTGACACTTTGTAAAAATCATTTTTTTCAAACTGTCATTATTAAAACTAGTTTTTTTTTTTTTTTTTTTAATTAATTCTTCATCGTCGTGGTGTATTAAATTTTGAAGAAAAGATAACTTTGTTTTTTTGGAGTTTACGTGTGATTTTTTTTGTTCGGATGGATATCGTGTTATTAAAAAGAAACGTGACACACTTGGAGAGGGAAACACTGCTGATTGTGCGATTCTGGCCTATATTAGAGAGTCCTTATCTACTTGGGTGTTTACACAGTCTTGGAGAAGGTCTCGGTACTTGTACGAAACAGTTCAGCTCACCCCATCAGCCATCTGGGGCTTAAAGACAAGTGATAAAGGGAAATTTGTAAGGGTGTCGTGGTAGCTATACATTTTTTTTCGTGCAATTGGATGTTCGAGATTTCGAATTCATTTTTTTTTTCACTTATTGTGAAAAATATCGACAAAATTTGAATAAATCGATATTTTTTTTTATTAGAAATTGAAGCTCCATCGGACAAGATCATCGAACGCTCTTTATATACAAAATTTCGTTATTGACCTTTGGCTGGACTAACAAAAAGTCAGCAGGTTCCTCGCTCTGACAGTAAAAAAACGGGGCCGTATGGTATTTCCCATATTATTGACTTTTCTACGGGTTTGCTGTAGCAATAAGAAAAAAAAAAAAAAAATTAGACGCTAGTTCGTACAAGCGAGTATCTCATCGGTGTAGCATAATCGACGCCCGAGTCTTGTCAACTCGAATGCTAATCGCATCGAGGGAATATCGATTATACGGTCTTCTGGAAGGGTCGGCGAATGGAGGAGAAAGGAGGAACTGAGGACTGAGAGAGAGAGAGCAAAAAGGAGACAAAAGTAGTTTTTTTTCGTCGCGTCGTGGAACAGCTTTCCCAGCAGGCTCTCTGAGAAATCGTTAAGAAGAAGTAAAAGACGTTTCTGGAACGCGAATAGCAGAGAGAAATTATAATGAAGTTGTGTTCGAGGATTGGAGAAAATGTGGAAACGTGCAGGACGAATGTAATATCTCTGTAGAAAGACGAAATGAGTGAAGTAACGTTCTCCGAGGTGGTTATTGGCAAGTATGACGATCGTTACAAACGCTGCATTGTCGTGCAACCTTTTACCAAGGAATACATTTGAGCCTTCGTTAAAGCCACATGCACGATGACAAGGAAAATTGCTTTCATTCCGTTGAAGAAGCTGAATCGAGGCGTACTATGAACATCCATTCTTCACCTTCGTTCAATATTGACTCATGTACCAAGTTGATACGTGCAAAAGTCACCTTGTTATCGAATTATTACAGTTTACAGACGTGCTATAAAGATTTCAATGCTGCCCTAAATTCTCGGAATTTTGGATCCAATATTCACTCATCCTGCTCTCGATCACTGAACTAATTATTTCTGCAGTTAATTAACAATCAAAATCAACGAATTACCCCAAATTTCCTTCATTTTATATTTCCCAGATGCTCAAAAATATTACAAAGTGCAAATCATCATCTGAAGAGCTCTTCGAATTTTCACAGACAACGAGCAGGCTAATTTAGCAAAAGAAACAAATCCAAGCAATAAAAAAACTTTTGCTGGATGATTTGTTTACCTTTCATGACTCGTGTAAACGTCAGTGTTGCAGGATTAGGTTGCTGTAATTTTCGTATGCTGATGTATACATTTGAATGCATTCACCGAGAATTTGTGAAAGATTCTATTATTCAACTATTCCACGAGTGGACGAAAGAGGGCTCGAGTGAGCGCGGTTTCTGCTTCATCGCTTTCATTTCATAACCTGCTTAGTTATCTTTTTACATTCCGCTCATTTACCTTTCTCTAAATACAGAGAAGCCACTCAGAGGATTAAATTAAAAAATATCAACAAAAAAATACAAACTAAAAGTTTTATGCCACAAAAGTGGAAGGGGAGGCTTGAGAAGAGGAGATCAAATATACAGACTGTGTGTGTGCTCGTGGTAAAAAGAAAATCGGATAAAAAACTTAGTTCGTCGTTAACCCTATTTCGACTCTTGTTTGCCTCGCGTACAGTGTGCTATATCGGAGGAAGAGGAGGAGTGTGACAAAAGCTGAAACGCCTGCTGGTGTGCTCGGCTGGCCGTCAGTCAGACAATTTGCGTGAAAGGATTTTCAGGAATATGAAGAGGGCCTCTCACGTCAGAAGAGGCATCATGAAGAAAAGTCAAATGATGCTACGAGCGAGTTGCATAGAGATGGAATGAAAAAAAGTTTGCTAAAGAAATATGAAATACGAAAAAGATAGAGAGAGAGAGAGAGAGAGAGAGAGAGAGAGAGAGGGAAAGCAACAGCAACAGGAGGCAAAGTGCGAAAGAATAAGAGGAACAAGAACTTGTCCATATGCCTACACTACGTTCTATGGGGATTCGTGGAGAGAAAAGGTTCACATCAGGTATTATCGGATAGTGAGCTTCGCTGTGTTCCAACCGTGAGGGCTGACTGCCCTCTGGTGGATTATACACACAAGTGTATGAGAACGTCTGTGGCCTGTAGGCTAAAGGGCGAAAGAGAGACGGAGATGGAGGAGGTGAAAAAAAAAAGAAGTAAAGAAATGAAGGGAGGAATGAAAGACAGTGGAGAAGAGGAGGAGGAGGAGGAGGGAGAGTGGAAGACGAAGATGTATATAGTCGAGAGGAAGAAAGAAGCGTATAAGCCCCGTTGAGCTGAGGATCATCGCCGCGGAATGGCACGATAATACGTGGGTATATAGATATCGCGCTACAGAGACGAAAAATCTGCGCGAGAGAGTGAGCTTGACAGGAGGAAAAAAATGGGACTCGATATATAAATATAGACTGCGAAAGCAGTCAACAGAAAAAAAATCAGTCATACCTACCCCAGGATGAAGCTTGACGAAGAGAGAAGGGGTGCTCGAGAGGAGGACGAGTATGGGGGAGATGATAATATTCAAAAGGCCGTGCGGATGAACAAGAGGGAAAGTACAAGTTTGAGAGAGAAAGGAGAAAGCAGGAAAGAGGAACCGAGAGGCAACAAGTACTCGGCATCGTTCCAACATTCCTATCCCTCAATTTTACCATCTATCCAGCTCCCTTTTCCGCCTCTTCATCCTTCTTGTAACACTGAGTCCATACAACTGCCTCTTTGCTCTTACTGAGAATGGACTCCTGCGGTAAACGCTTACATTGTATCGGTCTATGTTCAACCGGAGCAGTTTTCTGTACAGATTATTGTCCTTTTTCGATCCATGTCATTTTTATGCTCCTTATATTCTTCCCTCGCTCGATCATTATCTCCGATTCTCTTCAACTGGTCGAAACAATGTATTAATGATTAACCCTCGATGATCACATGGGGTTCATTTTACTCCAGTCGCTTTCGACCGACGATACGTAATAGAAATTTTGAGAAAATGGGACTTGTGACACTCTCTATCGATAGTTTGAACCTTTTAGTAGGGAGCCTCGTCGTTATTATTTGAAAGGACCCGTTAGTTCAGTTTTGGAAGCCGTGGGAAGCGGCCGGTGTCAAACCTGTGGGTATACTTTTTGGAACGGTCGTTAATTTAACCAGTCCCACCTCAAAGCATGCTATTTCGGACTCATGAAACGATTTTTTTTTTTTAAATTGAAAATTACAATTTCTGCATCATTTTTTGTAAAAAAAAGTCATTTTTGCAGATTTTTTTTTTTCGACATTTTTTTTATATTAAAAATTGCAGAAATTCAATACAATCATAATGGTCGTTACTCAAGGGTTGAAAATACATTGTAGTATTTTTATTTAATTCTTATTAAACGATTTTTCACGATGTTGAAGTTTGCATCGTTGAAATGCAACGAATTTCTGTTCTTTTTTCAGTAGAGCTCATAATTATTATTCAATATTTGGTCCGGGCAATAAAACGATCCTCTCTGGCGACCTAAAAACTCAATCGACACGAAAAAATGCCATGATTTTTAAAATTCAATAAATAATAAATATACAAAATATTTTTCTTTGAATCTCAACGTTGCAAACTTCAGAGTCGTGATTTTTCAACTATTTATCGCCTTCCAAAGTGAGTGGGGTTGATAACACCCCCCATGACAATTACGTCACAATCTGGAGGTGTGACTATTCAGAGTTAATAATTAATAACGCCCTGACGAAAAAAATGTTGTTTATATTTTTGTCCGGAACTTCGAAAAATCCATAGAGTCTTTCGTAGAGAAAAAAAAAACAATAATCACAATATTCATAAATGCATGTGAAGATCGTCAAATGCTCACGAGATTTTCCACAATATTTTTTTTCCTTATCCATCAGGACGCTTTCTATACTCCCAACTGTATATCCTCCCTCAACGTCTGTGTTATTCTCGACACTTTACACAATGGGAAAGCTATATGTATCACTGCACAGACAAATGTGTGCATTGTTCTAACATTTAGGTAACATTTGCGCTCGCATAGCGCAAGTCTAATCTACACGCCCGTCAAGAGTAATTCATATTCAGAATGGATTATATATATTTCGTGTGTGCGTACTAGTATGAGCGCGTGCATTCATATATATTTCCACACCTATGTATAGCTAGGTATGGCGGATTGTGCGAGGACCAGCAGCGGTTTAAGCGCCGGAACGAGCATTACGCGTTCAGCATTGTGGACGTAGATTTGCTAGCTTCCTCGTTCAGCTACACACAGATCTGAATCAGTTTGTTCCAAGATTAAGCACTCCCACGAATTAGAGCACATTTTGGATTACAACGTTCGAGATATATGAAAGGAGCAATATGTTCAGTTACTGGTCGATTCAAGGCGAGTAACGATTCTCGCAAAACGAGACACAAACCTGAGAGGCTTGAAAAATTACTGAATTTTTTGTCACCATGTCAAAGTCCGCATCGTTGGAATGAAACGAATATTTTTTTAGAATCCAGACACAAAATCGATAGGAAATTTTCATGGTTATTGAAATTGAACAAACAATTAATGGAAAAACGTATTTTTCGTTGGACTGTGATACCGAAACGGTTGCAGAGTCGACGTCACCAAAGTGAACCGATTCAAAAAGATTTTTTTGTACGTTGTTGGAAAAATGACGATTTGATTCTTGTTTTTGAGATTCTTATGGAACTTTGAATGTAAAATTTCGGTAAATATTAACAAGTGGTCCTTTTGCGAAAAATGGTCCCAAAATTTTTTACGATGTGTGATATTTTGATTTATTCCGAAAAGGGGGAAGGTAAAAAAATAAGAAATAATTTTTTTTTTTTTCACATTTTGGGTGATTATGCAGTTTGGGGACTTGCTGCAACATCACTGCGTGGCCATCGTGTCGATTGCAGTAAAGAACAACCTTAAATATTCCACCATGGAACTTGTTACCAACTCTGAGGCATTCCGCCCAAAGGTACAGGGAGACACTCTCACCTAACATTGTGCTGTATAAGGGATTATTGGGTTCTCTAGGAACGTGATATATCAAGGCCACAGAGACATACCAAATTCACCCAAAGTGCTCCCACGAGCTCGAATCGAGGATTAACTAATCACATCGTACATCTCCGTGTGTATCGCTTTCACGTTTGTAATTTGTTTGTGCATTTCATTGCTTTCGATTGGATTCATGTGCAAAAGAAGAAACTGTAAACCAAACGAGTCCTTGTCAGTTTATTTTACACGTGTCGTTCATTGACGTTGACGCAATTAGGTCCAAATACGAAAAAGGCGAATGTTCCCCAGAGTGACTTTGACACCATAAAGACACCGTGGAAACTTGACAACTGCATAGGTATGAAAGGTTAAGGAAATACCGAATAAAAGGGCAAGAAGAAAAATGGTTATTCCGGCTATTTGGCAGAATCCTGATGGAAGGGACCACAAAAAAAATCATTCCTCATCTAGCTCAACGACCTCGTGCAAAGGCAAATTTCCTATCTCAGTGCTTTAGACCTTTTTTTTTTTGTTTTCTTCGCAGACTTAATAAACCTCTGTCCTACGACATTTCGTATCCAACCCCCTCGTCGTAGCCCCTTCGCCAATTCATCGCCCTTTACAGTCCTCTTCATTTTCTTTTTAGAGCCTCGGAGCTTTGTGACACATGTTTTATTTTTATTTTCCATCGGGCTCGTGAAATATGAAACAGACGTAAGACGTGTAACGACGAGGTTAAAGAGGAGAGGCAGTAGCAGTGAGATATGAGATTTTGGAAAAGCCTCTGCTACACACAAACGCCTTAGCCTCCTCGATCGCAAAAACACGTAACCTAGAGCTCCAGGCTCTTTGATGGATATATCGAGGCTATAAAATGTCTTTTTCCATACAACGCTTTATTGAACTTCTCGTCGATTGCCCTCGGCTATACTCCTCCTTATCCCTTTTCCACTGGCCTTTCTTAAATTTTCAGACTCCTATGTGACGCACGAGCATTTTTTACTCAAATTTTTACAGGTATAAGAATTTTGCAACAGAGATTATGACTCTGGAGTTTGCAACGTTCGGCTCCAATGAAAAATACATTTTTCTATTAATTGTTTGTTCAATTTAAGGACGTTGGCTACATACGACAATATGATAAGAATTTAATAAATTTTGATTATGACATTCTTTAGCATCAAATACGATGACACAATTTTTTTCAAATTTTTCGTCTACATAGTTGTCGAATAATTGGAGTTTACAATATGCAAAAGATAAATCTATATATATATCTGAATCCTATGCTTATGCATGTAAACTCGAAATTACTCGAAAAGTATGTAGAAGAAAAATCTTAAAAAATTTGTATATTCATATTTAATACTAAAGAATATACTCACAAAATTTCATTAAATTCTAATCATTGAGAATTTTCCTATGCTTTTAACATGGCTACATACGACAGTATGATAAGAATTTAATAAAATTTGGTGATAACATTCTTTAGCATCAAATACGATGACACAATTTTTTTCTAATTTTTCGTCTACATAGTTGTCGAATAATTTGAGTTTACAATATGCAAAAGATAAATCTATATATATATCTGAATCCTATGCTTATGCATGTAAACTCTAGTGTTCGATTATTCGAAAACTATGCAGAAGAAAAATCTTTAAAAATTTGTATATTCATATTTAATACTAAAGAATATACTCACCAAATTTCATTAAATTCTAATCATTTAGAATTTTCCTATGTTATTAACATGGCAACATTTTTGGGGTGTAGCCAACCTCCTTAAAAAATCCTGACGAATCAAGATGAAAACAAGTCTTTCCTGAAGAATTTGATAAAATCGTGACGGTTTATTTGAAAGTGTCATTCCTATTTTTTATTCTCGTTAGTGTCGCAATGTCTGCCATTGTTTTTTGTTAATTTTCTCGATCGACCAAGAACTGACACCAAATGCATAGCACGAAAATGTGATTCGATAGAATAGTCAACCAGTCGATCGATCTCCGTCATTTGTTGCTAAATGCAAAATTACATTTCAGCCAAACCTTAAATGTTTCGATGTGACGAGATTTTTAAATGGAAAATTTGAAATTTCCTGAATGAAATTTGGAACTCGTTCAAGACACTGACGTTTGCGACGTCGAGGTCCAATGAAATTTTTCTATTAATCGTTTATTCAATTTCAAAAATGATGACAATTTTCGATCCGATTTTTTCTTTGGATCAGAAAAAAAAATCGTTTTATTGTCCTGACCAAATATTCATTAAAAATCTCGAGCTCTGTTCAAGAAAACACAGAATTTCGTCGCATTCCAACGATGCAAACTTGAACCTCGTTTCACTTCATCTTCCAGAGCAGTTCGTTCTTAATGTTTCTAAAGAAAGTAATAATGATTTCGATAATTACAAATAATGGAATAAATGTATTCATTGATTTTCAGCACATTACACTGGACAAGTAGTTAAGACCAAATTTTATTTAATACTGTCGAGAGACGAATGAAAAGAAAGCAGCAGTAGAGCAAAAAGTTTCGTTCAAGAAGAAATTTCTCGAGTTTGCAAACTGTGATGTTTTTTTTTTTTTTCTTTTCTTTTAGAGACCCTTAATTATTCAAACCAGAAGTGAAGTTCTTGGTGGAATAAGAGAAATGTATTTTAAATTCCTCTCGTCGATTTTCTCGGTCGGTTGATTAAATCCGTGTTGATTAGTCACCGTCGTCGTCGCGAATAAAAATCGATGTTGCATTCTTTTCAACTTTTTTGCACATTCTCTATTTTTTTACTCTTTGTTTTTTTTTTTATACAAACGAAAAGTTTGTCAATGCCATTTTCACACTCAAATGGCATCAAACCGGATATGCTAAGAACACTGAAAATTTTCCCATCGAATGGGGTCTTTTTAAACGTTTAAACGAACAGAATGCGCAGTCCTGTGCAGTCACTTTGACTGCAAGCAGCGATTATGGTTTGTTTTATATATCGATTCGTTCTCGTCGCGTGTATCACGTGAGAAAACTAAAAAAAAATAAAAAACACTGTTTGAGTGCTTTTGCCATTGAATAGTCCTTCAGATTCGTTGGTGCATCTACTGCATACAAAAAATGATTGTTTTTTTCAATTTCAAATTTGAAACGATTAAGCACGCGATTTACCGAAAGTATTTTCCTTAAAGTGGAACGTTTATGACATAAGAAAGCCTAGAGAAATTACGTTCGTGTTGATTACACAAGATTACATCGTAGATTACAGCTTAATTACGAAGAAAATAAAAACGAATCCAACGCTGCGTTGGAAGTCTCAAAAAATTGAAATAAATTGCATGAAAAATAATTAATCAGTCGAATGAAAAATTTGCAAGGCCGTTGTGTGATCCACAGACTCGAAAGCTCGCAGCATCCTTGGATAGAAATAAGTGAGACAGTGTGCATAAATATAAAGCGATAGCTAGGAAGAGAAAAAAAAGTTTTTGTAAAGCTCCATGTAAATTGTAAGAGAGTGGGGGATGCGAGAGAAACTTAAATCGTTTCAGGCGCAACTTAAATTAAGAACATAGCTCAGATGTTCTCATCGCTCTTCTGCCTCATTCGCTCTACTGTATGTTTATCCTATGGGGAGTGAGATCGACAGCTCACAAACATTTTCAGAAGCTTCTCTCTCTCTCTCTCTCTCTCTCTCTCTCGCTCTCGCAATCTCGCCACGACCAACTGTGGACGAGGAAGAATTACTCAACGTCGCGAACTCCACCTCGAGTTATTCAACTTATAAATCCTATTTTTCAATCGCCACCCATCCTTAATAGCCAATTACTTTGAATAATTCGAGTTTATGAAAAAATTAACCAGCTGCAGTTCGTTAGTTATGAAAAAAAATGATGCATCTTTTTTCTGTCTCGAAAACACCAGCCCTTTTTTGGTTAATGGCCAAACTCTGTGTTTGTTTATACAATGAACTGTATTTGATAAAATATCAATATCCATTGCAGCTGGACGTTGCTAATTTTTTATTGGCCCATAAACTCATTAAAGAGCACGTGCATTCTTAACCAATCAGCTGCATCGGAAACGCTTCTCATTCGGTCGAATTATATGACTTAAGGACGTTTTATGGCGACGGTCAAATCTAAATTTTTGTTTTCATTTTTTCTTACATACAAAATGGTTCGCGAGTCTAAGTTCATTGAAAAAAGTTGTTACAGATTGACTAAAGAACAACTTACTCTAAATCCAAGATTGTCCGAGGTAAACTGTATTTTTTATATAATAAACAAAATTTCGAAAAAATTTTACGAGCGATTTTTTTGAAAAATTAAATAAAGCTTCTTCGATGTTACAGAAAAGTGTATGCAAAGTTTTAAGAGGCTACACCATTTAGAAATGGAAATATTTAATGTTGAAAATTGCAACTTTTAACACACGCTCTTATAAGAAACTACTGAAAATTGTGATTTTTATAAATAAATATCTCGATTTTTAAGTGGTGAAATGTTTTAAAATTGCGCGAGGTATTAGAGATTGCTCTTCAGCACCGAAGCAACATAATTCCTTTCCAAACAGCTGCATATCGGAGTAATTAACCAATTTCGTAGCGTCCTGCTTTGACGCGGGTTTATAAATCACGTATCCATAATTTTATGGTGTTCGTGAGTGCATGGAGTAATACTGCCGAAAATAAAACCAACCCTCTGTGACCCTCATCAGCGTTAAAATCAAATACACTGATTAATCTGCGTCATTTGGGTGGACCGTCGATTTCATTTCTTTGAGCAACATGTGTAGACCATAAGATTTCAGTGACGCGTGTGTGTGACCGCGAGGCCAAGCCCTATATCGCCTGCCAGGCTACTCTCGTGATTAATCTCGAATAAGCTTACGTATCGGTGAATCGAGAGCACAAAGAGTCAAATGTGTTCCGGGGTTGCTCGATATATGATAAACAGCTAATTAACTAAATTACGAATCATTCGGTTGTATGAAAACTGTAATTTGACTTTTCGAGTGCATACTGGGTCATTTGGACCCGGACGATTTTCTGTCACCGATTGTTTAGCATTTAATTTTCTTTTTCGAAAAAAAAAAAAACATTGGGCCCATAAAATTTGAATAATCTACTACAAAAAACGTCTTTACGAAAAAAAAAACAAAAAATCCATATTTATCGAAATACAACGATTTGAAAAACGGCTTGGGTCAGATTGACCCAATATGCACTTTTATAGGATGTTTGCACGATAGTTTGGCATTCAATGGCAACGAATGTTTTGGCATTTAATTTTTTATGTCGTCAAAAAATAAATTTAATTTATTTCAATAAATGAATTAAATTTAATTAAGTAAAATTTGTTCAATTTAAATAAATTTATTATTGAATTTAAATTCAAGTAAATTTCAAAAATGGATCATTTACTACAAAAAACGTCTCCACGAAAAAAAAAAATCATATTTACCGGAACACAACGGTTTGAAAAATGCCTTGGGTCAGATTGACCCAAGTATGCACTTGTAGGATGCGTGCACTCGAACAGTTAACGATGTTGGAGTTTGCTCCGTTGGAATGCAAAGAAATTCCTTTTTTTCTTGAGCAGAGCTCACGATTCTTATTCAATATTTGGTCAGGATAAGAAAACGATCTTTTTTTAGGATCCAAAGAAAAAATCGGTACGAAAATTTTCATGGTTTTTGAGATTGATTAAAAAATTAATAGAAAAACGTATTTTTCGTTGGATCTCAACGTTGCAGACTTCAGTGTCATTCAATTTAGTTCAGTCTTGATTTCGTAGGACAAAATGGATCCGTAACAAGGGGATGAAATCTTCAAAGGACATAAATATATGTACAAACTGCGTTACGAGTCAGTTCGGTGGAGAATTTCTCATCGTGCGAGATGGCAATGTGCTGTGGAATGAGGCATTCTCTGAAATCTGCACGAGAGGTCGTCACAGCCAATAGGAACGACTGTGTGTGGTAAAAATAAAGGGTCCTGGCATAGCTCGAGGGAAAATTGAACGAATACTTTATAAATAAGTCGTGGTCGTCGAGGGTTGTTTCTGGAGCATCTTGCAATCGCCGACAACTTCAGAACGAGAAAAAATAAGTTCTTGCCCGAAGAGAAAGTGGGAACGTGGGCTAAATCGAAGAATTACGTCGACTCGTACATTCCCACGATTCTGGAGAGTCTATTTTTTTAACAAAGCCTTTGATTTGGTCGATCAATTCGTGGCTAACGCAAGAAACTTAATATTTCTTGTTAACTGTTAAACAGGAAGTGTTTTATTTCTCTTCAGACCTTGGAACGATGAAAAAAATAATTTCTCCCTAATTATTCATGCTCCAAACTGCTGGGCGACGAAACCTCGTGGATTTTTTCGTTATCGATGAATCTACAAATTCTTCACACGTGTTTGAGGATAAAAAATATTTCGCCGGTGATTCGCCGGAGGAAAAAAGAACGCATATGTGTAAGATGCTCCGGAGCTTTTGATCTTTGGGCGCGCGTTTCATACACCGAGACGGGTTTGTAGAAAATTCCAGAGAAGGTTACAAAGGTGGAAGTAAAAAAAAAAAATAAAAGCATGGACTGACTCCGAGCGAATGTGTATGGGTTGGGGAGTATTTTTTTCAGTCTCGTTAGCCTCTATCCTCGACTTTTGTTCTTATTTTTTCGAGTGGTATGATGCTACTCTAAGCATCTGGCTCAGCTGGCCAGGAACTATAGAACGGAGAATCCATTGTCGTTGAGCACTTCTCTACATACGTACCAACGGTCTATCCTGTTGAAATTCTATGTTGACGACGACAACTATCTCTAAATATGAACGTACGTATACGACTTCGGTATATTTTAAAAAATACGATTTTTTCTCATGTACCGATTAGTCATGATATTGATCACTCTGGAAATGTGTGAAGCCAAGAAGCAGAGACAAATATGACACTCAAGTTTGCAACGTATTTATATCTCACGTATTTAGAGAGAGAAAAATCTGAAAAAATTTTGGAATACTCTCCATTGATTCTACTTTGAGGTTTCTTAGTTGCTATAATCGTTGCATCTTTCATTTTTGAATAAAACGTTTTAAAAAACAAGATTTTTGATAAAAAGTTGTCGCTCGGGTCAAAAAGACCCATATGATCCACGTAGGGTTAATATTCCGCTTTCAATGACATGACACGGAATTTATAAGACTATTAAATCGATGTAACATTTCTCATTTGCCTGTGCACAGGGGAGTTGGACACTTATTATAGTTTTAGGTACGTAGACATTGATGGGGACTCGATATTTCAGGTCACGTTACACACAGTTCTGGTTAGTATAGTCGCGTGAATATAGGAAAGGTCCAATAACGCAGCAGTGAACCAACTCTCAAACCCGACATGTTTTCGCCTCGCCTGTCCCCATCAACCGTACGAGATCACGAAACTGGAAACTAGAAACGAGAACGATCGATGTCGTTACAAGTGTCGACCCCACCCTTTCTCACTCTCGACGCATTTTCCCATAAAATCAACTGTTTAGAAAAACGTATTTATAATTTTTTCCCTGACAGTTGACACGTTGCGAAAATAATAATAATTGATGAAGACACGAGAAAAATTGTTTTCCTTCTCACTCAATATTCTGTGAATAAATTAGTCATTATTTTATTTTCTATCAAATGTGGATTTTGTACGAAATTTACCATAAAATTGTTATGTGGTCATTTTCGTAGTATGGAAATTATTTTCATTCAGAGAAAATAATTTTCATACTACGAAAATTGTACAGTCGGACAATGTTAGCAAGAAAATTAAACTTTATTCTGGTCCTTGGACGTTCTTTCCTTTTTCAAGTTTATCAAGCAAATTAAATATGTCAATTGGTTACGTTTTGTTGAAAATAAAAGGCTCTACGTATTTTCATAGCCGAGCAATCTTGAAAAGATCATAATAGCTGGCTATTATGGAGCTCTTATCGCTGGCTTATTACTCTCGTAATGGACCCTTTTGTGTATCCATTCCGGTCTTTCGTTTCTCAACGATCTCATCATCACCGTGGAGAGCCCAAGTGAAAACGACGACGATAAACAGGATTTCTTGTTGTATACGTTACATGGTCCTACTGGGAAAAATAATTCGGGCCTAAAAACGTAACGTGTAAATGAAGCGGATCGCACAAACTGCAAAGTAACTGAAAACTGCAATTCGCATATAGAAAAACGTGAAAAGGTAAATTCTAGTCAATTCTTCGGGGTCGACGTCGAAATGACGAGCAAACTTGAACTTTTTGCTTCCTCATAGAGGAAGCTATGTGACGGTGATTTTTTTTCGGTTTTCACTGTCAATGTGCTTAAAATGTCCGAAAACATGGAAAAATCATATCTAGAAAAAATGTACGGATGTGTGTGTGTGTATGTTCTGGCATTGTAAAATTCAAACGTTCATAACTCGAGAACTGTTTGAGCTACATGGCTCCCGTTTTGCACAGATGTTGATCTATACAAGGACTTTATCCTCTGAGAATTTTTGTCGGAATTGCTAGAAAAATACGAATTCTACGACGTTTTGAAATTTTCAAAAAAAGGGTGTCGACGCTCTAACTTCCGCAAATTTCGATATTTATTACTAATTTTTTTTTTTATAAATAGATTATCATAATAGGAAGGTTGGTATTGAATTTGGAAAATATCAGTTGAGCGGTTTAAATTTTATGATTGTTTTGAATTTTATGAAAATCTGAGTTTTTCGAAAAATCGTTTCACCGCTTTATTTTCTGCAAATGATTTTTTGGATATTTTCATTCGTCGTTGTGACGATGTACGAAATAAGAAATACCTCGAGCCTCTGTGACTCGAGTTCAATAACTTGGAAGAGCGCTAATAACTAAACTGCGATTCATGCGTTACTCATCATCGTAAAGTTGATAAAAAAGAGGAAAAGAGGATAAAAGAGAATATAAATAATCAGTGGCCTCTGGAGCTAAGATAAATGAGCATCAATCTTCATTCCCCTGACCCTCGATTTCTCTGTCAACCGATATGTAAACATCGGTTCTGATTTCGTCAAGGAATCAAGCTCTAAATAGATTTGCAGAGAAACGTCATACGCCTTTGGCAGCAGCAGAATATCGTTACTATTAGGTGGGTCGAAATTCGGTAATGTAATCTCCGGTTCATTTCGGAAGCTGCGGACAGCAATCGATCAAAAGAGCTTCCCTCTATGTTCCCAAAATAATGATAAATCGGAGGACTCAATATCGTGTAATCAAAAATCACTGAAATTGTCAGGAATTTGGAAAAAATTCATCTCACTTTCCCAGGAATGTCATCCACGTCGTATATCGCTATTTTAACCCTCCGCGGATCATATGGGTCTTTCTGACCCAAGCCACAACTTTTTTTTTTCGAAAATCTTATTTTTTAAAACGTTTTATTTTAAAATAAAACAAATGCGAAGAGTAAAAAAACTATGAATTTTTAATTGAGTCAGTAGCCACACATGGGTCTGGAGTGTCCAGCCCACTCAGTGAGTGGCGAGAATTTCTCGTTTTTTCGCATCGCTGACCATTAAATAACAATAATAAAAAATTATTTTTATCCATCATCCAGTGCAGGCTCTCTTTCTCTAGAACCAAAACTACTTTCCTGAATTTTTTTAGATTTTTTTAACGAGTCTAAGTACAGTAAAAAAACGGTAGGACGCCCCAGACCCATGTGTGTCTAGAGTGACGCGCTAATCGTAGTGTGGCTACGGAAGGTTAAAGAACAACCAATGGAGAGTATTTAAGAATTTTTTCAGATTTTTTTCTCTCCAAATACGTGAGATACAAGTGGCAGGACGAAAAGGACTCGTATGATCCGCGGAGAGTTGATCGCGAGCATATCCAAATTTTAAATAAAATTTAATTGCGCGTGTGTACAGAATAAATAACACGCACGTTGTGCAAAAAAAAATGGTCGTCCGATTGTGCGAGACGAATATCAAAAGTGCGGCAAAAGCCTGAGAGGGAGGAGGCGGGGCAAGAATAGGAAATAGGATAATCCAAGTATGCCAAAAGACTCTGCAGTTGTGATATGCTTGAAAAGAGTCCAATTAGTGTTTTCCTGGCTCTTCGAATCTCTTCGGAGATAAAGCTGAACGCTGCGAAGTTTGGATGAAAATATGGCTTCCAGTCGTACTTTGGTTCGTGATAAGCTTATTGTGGTATGGATAAGAATAGTTGGAAAAGTTTTAAACAAGCTTATAGGTGAAGGATGACTGACTAAGTCCGCGACTCTGATACGCCGAGGACACAGGACTATTTGTACAGTATTTAGCATGTATCGGGATTGCCGATACTTAAGGACGTTGTATGGAGACGGTCAAATCTAAATTTTTGTTTTCAGATTTTCTTACATAAAAAATGCTTTGCGAGCCCAAGTTGATTAAAAAAAGTTGTTACAAATTGACTAAAGAACAATATACTCTAAATCCAAGATTTTCCGAGGTAATCTGTATTTGTTATATAGTAAACAAAATTTCGAAAAAATTTTACGACCGATTTTTTTGAAAAACTAAATAAAGCTTCTTCGATGTTGCGCTTCGATGGATAAAAGTGTATGGAAAATTTGAAGAGCCTTCACCATTTAGAAATGTAAATATTTAATGTTGAAAATTGCAACTTTTAACACATGCTCTTATGAGAAACTATTAAAAATAGTGATTTTTATAAATAAATATCTCGACTTCTACATGATGAAACCTCTTAAAATTGTGCGAGCTATTAGATATCACTATTTTCTTTGTATGGTGCAAATTTAAAGGAATTCTAACGATAGAAAATTTTGCATACAACGTCCTTAATCTACAAACTTACCGCCTCTAATTTTCACACAGTAATCTTTATACCCAGCAAATTCGCCTTTGCTTAGTTTTACAAACTCAACTTAAAGTCGTTGCTGTAATTTCCAAAGTCTCTTCAATATCTTGCCACATTAACCTCGCTCTCTCTTCCTCTCGTCTTCTATTGGATATTGATCTCATTATCATTGGCAACAGTGACACAGAAAACGAGTGAGAGAGAGAGAGAGAGAGAGAGAGAGAGAGAGAAAGGGAGTGGGAGCTGGTAAATTTGGAAGCCCGTATGGGAAGCATCAAAGCATTAGACACGCATCCTTGTAACTATGTATATATACATATTACATGTTTATCTTGGTTGTATACATAATACTCTCCTAATACTCAAACATTTCCAAACGGAGGTTCCGGTATTATATACTGATGGAGGGAGGTGCGTCTGTGTACCTGGCCATAAACTACATCAATTCGCCTCAATTAACCCCTCCTAAGAGGCTTGCTAAACACATCAACGACCACGGCATTTAACCCTCCTCGAGAGAACTCCCAAATGTCTGCCGTAACCTTGCACAATTATAGGTATGTCCGAACTACACAAACCCAATCTCAAATATCTGTGATATTGTAATTAAATTTCCTTATCAGTGCATAACCAATAAATAAATGCAAATCACGCGACCCAATCATCAAAGTGACGTACTTAAGGTATTACTATCACGAAACTTATTGAGGGTTCTTTCTAAATTTAGTATAAACGTTCTTGGCACCAAAACTAACAGTTTGCTCCTGCGAAGAAAAATTTTCTGACGTTTAGAATTTGAGATATTCAATTTTCCATTTTTTATTTTTCCCATCTGAACGCATGGAAATTGGAGTCACGTTTCGTTAAAAAGTTGCGAGAAAAAAACAAAAGAAACGCGAGGACAATTTACACGCGTTTGGATGAGAAAAATAAAAAAAATTGGAAATGAAATATCTCAAATTCTAGACGTCAGAAAAATTTTCTTCATAGGAGAAAATTGTTACTTATGATGTCAAGAATGTTCAATTATTAAAGAATCCTAAATGAAGTAATTTTTTACTTTAATCTCAGAATTGCGTTTCAAAAAAATTCAAATCTCTTGAAAATTATTTTTTTTTTTGAAAATCGAGAAAAATCAAAAATCAATTTTTTCGGGCGCAGTGTTTCCTGTATAGAGCTTTTTTTCCTCCTGTATAGAAATTTGTGTATGCAATTGACGGTTACCGTACGGCAGTCAAAGTAAAAAATTACAGATCCCACACGAAGTGTTTTCTACAACGTTTTCTTTTTCTTGCTCAATGCCCTTGGCCCCGGAATTGCATCACATGTAATTATCGGCAGCCCCTCACTCCCTAGTGTTCAAGTTTGAATCGATCGATGGTTCGACCATCAACGAACCCTCGGACAAGCTTTCACGGTACACAACCATAACGCTTATATTTCTTATGTAATATTTTCCGAATATGCCACTTATTATTTCTTAACCTTTAGTATAGTCACATTGGGTCCATGGGACCCAGGGGTTTTAAAATTGTTATAAATATTAAAATAATGCATTGAGCGATATGAAAAAAATAGTGAATTATAATGTGAACCTCGTTTGATAGAAGAATATTGGTTAGAAATCAAAAAATAAATTTTAAATATGCAAAAAAAATTATGCAAAAAAAAAACTTGTGAAAAATGACTTTTTTTTGACAAAAACGAAAATTAAATGGCAATAAATTCGTTTGCCATTAAAAGCCAACGAATCGGTGACAGAAAATTGTCGGGGTCAAAACGACCCAGTATGTACTCGAAGGGTTAACCTGTGCACAAAGTTTCTGGAACAAAACTCCAGCAAAAAATGTTCTCCACAAGAAAAAAAAATTCCCAAGTCGTCAGCATTGGAATATTCACACATCACATCATATCAAAGTTTACGCACACGTCATTCCTGTTTGGGAACGCCGACATATTATTTTGGGAGAAGTTGATGATGAATGAAAACCAAGAAAGCGGTTTATCACTGAGAGTTCCGCTAGATTGAGTGCCTGAGGAAGGAGAATGTCGTGCGAAGACCGATTTCTCGCAGGAGGAGACTGACAAGAAATTAATGCCTCAAAAGAAAGTCCGTACGGAAACCCCTGAAGTTTTGGGCGTTCGGCAAGGAGCGAAATTTCTAATTCCCATTTTTTTACTTTACTCGTGAATGTCCCTCGTTTTCTCGTACATTTCATCAATCTGCTTTCATATCCCATTATATATTTCCACGATAAAATATTTCTTACTGTCCTCGTGCATGTTTAATGAATTCCCCAGGAGTCACCAGGGAATTTTGCTATATACACATGTTGGCACAAAGTCGATTCGTGGTCGCCCCAATTTTTCTCTCCTTCCCTTTAAGTCCCTCCTCTCCTCCAACACATACAACACATAAATCACTCGGTTAATATCGTAAAGGCGTATTGCACAGCATAAAACATTCTGCTTTGACTTTCAAGAGTCCTGAGACGGATGGACTGTGAGGAAAATAAAGCTGTACACCTATGAACACACATTTTCATGTGTATGTTTTATCTTGCCTGCTCTCTTGCCTTTGAGGACCTTTTGCTTTTTTTGTGAACGAGTTGCAGGCTCAAAGGACTCGCGAGCTCGGGAGATATACGTCGGAAAGATGAGCGTGTGCGAGAAGATAGAGAAAGAAAGAAAATAAGGAATATGTATTTATGTTCCGTCAGACTTGAGAGTTTTCAAGCTCAAACGGAGCCTACTCGGCGGCTGGCAACTCGAAGGTACACATTGCATTTTGTTGTGTGTTTTTAAATTTACTCGAAGCACAAAAATGTCCTCAATTTTCGTTACACTTTTTGAAAATAATCCTCGCGGGACTTTTGGGCGAGACTCTTCGTCGAGATATTCCAATTTTTTTTCGCTCAAATTAAGGTTCGAATGTCGGTTTTGGAATTACCGTTCAGAATTTTATAAAATTTGGTACTGTGTAGATTATGATGAGAAAAAAAATCCAGTCAAATTTTCGAGAGACTCAGAGAACCAGAAAAAATATATTCGCACTGGTAATTTCATGAATTTAACGAGTTCATATATTTTATTGTAAAGTACAATGAAAACAGAGATTCATCATAAAACTCAATGGGTGCGAAACTACACCAATGCGAATATCTTTCTTTTTCTGATACTCTGTAGATATTTACAAAAAGATATTCGCATTGGTAGTTTCGCACATTTAACATTGAATTTTATAATAATTTTCAGTTTTCGTTGTATTTTACAATAAATCCTTATCAATTCTTAGAAGAAATCACAGTTTTCATTGTAAAATACAATGAAATGTATGAAATCGATGTTAAATTCATGAAATTACCAATGCGAATATTTTTCTTCTGGGGCTCTGTAGATATTCGCAAAAAGATATTCGCATTGGTAGTTTCGCACATTTTAGTGAGTTTTATGATAAATCTCAGTTTTTATTGTATTTCACAATAAATTCTTATCAATTCTTAGAAGAAATCACAGTTTCCATTGTAAAATACAATGAAATGTATGAAATCGATGTTAAATTCATGAAATTACCAATGCGAATATTTTCTTTCTGGGGCTCTGTAGATATTCGCAAAAAGATATTCGCATTGGTAGTTTCGCACATTTTAGTGAGTTTTATGATAAATCTCAGTTTTTATTGTATTTTACAATGAATTCTTATTAATTCCTAGGAAAAATCACAGTTTTCATTGTAAATCACAATGAAATGTATGGGATCGATGTTAAATTCATAAAATTACCAATGCAAATATTTTTTTTTCTGGTGCTCTGTAGATATTCGCATTGCTGGTAGTTTCGCATATTTGACATTGAGTTTTATGATAAATCTCAGTTTTTATTGTATTTTACAATAAATTCTTATCAATTCCTAGGAGAAATCATAGTTTTCATTGTAAAATACAATGAAATGCAAGAAATCGATGTTAAATTCATGAAATTACCAATGCGAATATTTTTTTTCTGGTTCTCTGTAGCCTCTTGAAAATCTGACTGGATCTTTTTCTTATCGTAATCTATCACTGTACCAAATTTAGTCAAATTCTGAACGGTAATTCTAAAATCGACGGTACTACCTTAAGGGACGTTGCTGCGATAATGATATGGGAAAAGATTACCATGTTCCTTGGGTTTATTTCTTCAGATACTTCATGGTAAACGATGTGTAGATCTCAGGCTAGTCTTTCCTGCTCGTATAAGTGGGGAAAGTGTTATACGAAGACCGTAATCCAAAGGGTCAGACTAGACTCTGCGGAGCAGGCTCAGTTACGCGCTGGCTCAACGTAAGCTTTCCGTATTCTCTATCCCATATTTCTGGCACCACGTTCTTTCAGTCCTTTCCCATAAACTTCTTATTCCCGTGGCTGTTTAAGGGGCAAATATTCACGAGGAATTTCCGAAATTATGTGCAAACGGTCGAAACGGCCGAAGAGAAAGTTCGAAGACAATTCGTTTGTCTCGTTAATGAAAATATCCACGAAATTCAAACTTTTTAATCGGAAAATTTAGTTGAATATTCATTTTTACGACCTCGAGGCACTTAACGACGAAACGAATACTCGTTACTTTCGAATTTTAAGGTATTAATTACTAAACGGTAATGCACAACTGCTTCGATATGTATTCAGTCTCGAGATTCGTTACTGCAACTCAAAGGATCGCTTTTCAGCAAATCCTCGGTCTCCTATTTATTTGGCCATGAACTTTATGAATATGTATTATTGCAAGTCGAGTGCAAAGCTTTGTCCGTTGTTCTCAAGGTCATATTTAACCATGATGAACCTTTCTGTCCAATTTTCTTCAAACCCTCCAGGAGTCGTGCTCAATCCATTGATCTCGTCCCTGAGCTTTGTCGACTCGAAATATATATGCAGTGCAGAGAGCAATGATACAGAAATAAACATAGAAAGGAAAACTTCGTTTATATTCAAAATGGCGACGAAGATTCAGGGCTTGAGAATCTTCAACGAGTCTCATTTCAATAAATAAATTTGTGACTCCCTTGGAGCCAAAAAGCTCGAGCTGCATGTCGGAAAAATAGTTTTTCAATCAATTGTTTGTTCAATTTAAAAAATCATGATAATTTTTGTACCGATTTTGTGTTTGGATCCTAAAAAAAATCTTTTCGTTATCCTGACAAAATATTGAATGAGAATCGTGCGAGCTCTGCTCGAGAAAAAACAGAATTTTGTTGCATTCCAACGATGCAAACTTCAAAATTTTTTTTTTCTCCAATTTTTTGAATTTTTCGAAAAATAAAATGATTTCACAATAATGAAAATCATTCTTCAAAAGCCCATAGTGATAAAATGTATTTTTTCATTTGGATAAACGTTCGAGGAAAATGGAGAAGAGTTTAGTTTTCAGAGAAGTCGTTCTTCAGACCTTTATTGCTTCCAACGAGCGTCAAGTTTTCTGTATTTTCCACGCGGCCCAGTTTCATCCTCCTATTCGCGATTTATGAATGTGTGTGTTATTTCTACATCTCCTGACACGATACGAACAAACAACTCGAGGATGTAATAATCTTCGGGTTTCTTTTATTGTTCAATCAGGAAAAAAGTTGTGAGAAAACGACAAAATCTCAAGAGAACGTTTTATTCTCAAAATTGCACAGCGACGACGTCATAGAAAAACTCTATAAATTTTTAAGCAAATTTAGAAAAATATTTAGTTTTTTGCAATCACTTTGTCGTAACGTGATAATGACTAGAAAATTCAGTGAAAAATTTTGTATTTCTGTGTGAATTTTTTTTTTTCGTCGAAACTTGAAAATCCCGAATGTAATTTTGAGTGATAAATTTCGTTGCTCTCCAAAAATCCATTTCATTTACCCTGAGCCTCAAAATCTCTTCACACACGATCGTCACGCGCTAACCGTTTATTTTCTCCCGTTGCCCATTCAATTATTTGATTGACGGACTTTTTTCAACAGCCCCTTTTTTTCGCACTCGTCAACATATAGCCGCGTAGTGCGAAACGTTCACGAACGGGAGAGCATGTTAGACAATAGGAAAATTGATTGACCCATCGATTTATTTATAGAGTATGGAAAACTCTTTGGCGTTTTATACACCGGACAAAACAGCTTTTAGCGATATTCTTTTTACGCTCGTGTTCTAGTCTTTCTTTTTAAACTAGGTTATAATATTAAAAATTCGTTTTTATTAAAGAAAAATACACTGAGAGACAAATCGTATCCGAGTCGGCGTCAAATATTCGCTGATATTCTCAAAAAAAAAAAAAAAATTAAATTGCTGTTTGATTTTGATTAGAAAATTATCGCAACAGCATAGTTTTTAAATAATAGTTAATTTAATAATTTTTTGTATTTTTAATAGTTAACGGTGGTTGGAAATATTTTTTCGTAGCAAATTCAATCATGAATACATTTTTACTTCCTCATAGAGGAAGCTATGAGAGGGTGAAAATTTAAAAATGTCCCAAAACATCGAAAAATAATATCTAGAAAAAATGTGTAAAAATTTGTAAAATTTTTCAAATTCGAAATATCTTTTGACACTTTTCCTCGTCCACGACGATTTAGTTTCGAGCAACGTACGCCAAGATTTCTTACTGCTCACAGTTTTCCCAAAAATGAGTACAGCCTTGTATTGAGAAAACGAAATTTTGTCATCGAAGAAAAAGGTCCCCCGGATCCATGAATATGCAAAATTCCATATTCCTATGCGTTTCAGTGCCACTTTCGAGAAAGCTCGAGTTCATCCTGATTTTTCTATCGGCTCATCATATCCCAGCAAATGCAAGTTGCACATGTCTCTATTACGTGCACAAGGAATTTGATACGAATATACAAGTAACGCATCCTGCCCGCAGTGCCAGCTCGCGAAGGAAGATTCAATAAGGATTTTCACTCAGGATGAAAAACCCTAGCGCAACATTGAGCATTTCTACAAAAGCTTTTACGACGCGGAACTCGTGCTCATCAATATATTCCTCGACGCTCGTATCAACGACACAATCCATTAATATCCTGTGAATTTTTCTTATTTCCTTCATTCCACTTTAGTCCTACTTGCCAGGACAATAGATCGTAACATCTTTTCAGAATAAAAAGTTGTCGCTTTCGTTTTGTTTTTGATTGACGAACAAATTTCGACAAGACCAAAAAAAAAAATTTTTTTTGAGCAAATTTTTTTTTTTTAATCGTTTCAAAAATTGTGATGAAGAAAAATCGACTGTACGAGACGTAAAAGTTCAGTTTGTGTAACAAGAGAGATGGGAGGGCGATCTATAGTTCCAATATTTCCAATAAGACGACATGACCGTTGACCTGAGATGCAAGTTACGAGGTTGAATAGAGGCGAGCAACATGTATTTGAGCTCGTACAGGAGACGTTCCGTGTATAAGAGGAACAGTGTTGAAAAATCAATACCATTATTCGTGTATTGTCTGGTCTGCAGAAAAAAATGTTGCATTCGCGTTCTGCACTCGAGACACTGGGCAACACAATCATTTTATCGAGTTGCTTTTACGGAATATCTTACGATGCGAAGGATTCATCGGAATTTTCGACCGAAGGCTCGTCCACCTTGATTGATCGTCTTTTTGACAAGATTTAAAAAAAAAATTTGCCAAGCGGTTAGACGATTTTTCGAAAAACTCAGATTTTCGTAAAATTCGAAAAATCAGAAAATTTAAACTGTTCAACCGATATTTCCCAAATTCGATACCAACCTTCCTATTAAGATACTCTATCCATAAAAAAAAAAATTAGTAAAAAATGTTAAAATTTGCGGAAGCTAGAGCGTCGACAGCCTTTTTTTGAAAATTTCAAAACGTCGTAGAATTCGTATTTTTCTAACAATTCCGACAAAATTATTCTCAGAGAATGAAGAGCTTGTATAGCTGTGCGAAACGGGGGAGCCCTGTAGCTCAAACCGTTCTCGAGTTATGAACGTTTGAAATTTGCAGTGCCAGAACATACACACATCCGGATATTTTTTCTAGATACGATTTTTCGATGTTTTGGGAAATTTTAAGAACATTGACATTGAAAACTGGAAAAAAAAAAATTTCACCATCACATAGCTTCCTCTATGAGGAAGTAAAAATCCTGAAATGGTTTTCCACACAGCAATAAAGCCATAAATTCATTTGTGGATTGAGACCAAAAGGGAAAACTTCAAGAAACAATGTTCCTTATTGAGAGCTTCCAGTAAACAAAACTTTTCATCTCATTCGTTAGTCAGTGGTGCCTTATAAATGATGCTTGGATCTCACGTGTTCTTGGAATGTCCCATAGACTTATCTATAGGTTAACAGTATCAGAGTCTTGGCCACAGATGCCGGATATTACAGGGTGGAAAAGAGTGAGTGAAAGAAAGAGAACGATAAAGACGTTTTCTGTCTGCCCAGCAGTGTGGAGAACACATGGACATGTATGTTCTCACACTTGTACATGGCCTTGGGAGAAAGTAAAGAATTGCACAGGTTGAACGTTGGCAATGGATGATACGAGAGACAATTTCTAATGCTTCGAAACACATGGACACACAGACATATGTACGTATACAGTTTGCAGGCCATTGTCGTTGGAATGTACGAAGCCATGGTAACAGGTTGGACACACGTTACGAGGAGAAGCCCTCATCGCGACAGTGGTATCGAGAAAATGCGAGAAAATACACACCGAAGGAAACACATTCGCGTTAGTAGTAACACTCCGATAATGGTCAGACGCAGTGTGTATGGAGCTCAACTGCCGGAGAGAGCTTTCATAATGAACACAAAAGGAGACGAGCTTTATAATCGAGAAAGTGTTCTCTTCGTTTTATTCTTTTTTTTACTTATATCCCCACAATTACATATTTACGTTCGAGACGTAAATAGGCTGCGAAAATTTGCACGATCAAGAAAAAAAAAAAATAAAAAATAAATTTCAGCGCGATTGCTCGCTTTTCGGTGGTCTAGGAACAGTTGAAAATTTCACAAGGGCACTCCCACGAAAAGAGTGATTAATTTTCAAGCTTTTTTTTATCAAGGATAATGGGAATGAACGAGTCGGTTTGAATTTTTCATTGTTCATCCACATTTTGCTTCCTATATCGTTTTTCAATGGACGCTATGGAATTAAATGATTATTAACTTAATTAACCATCCGCAGACAAACATGGGTCTGGGGTGGCCAGCCTATTGAGCGAACGACGTGAATTTCTCGTTTTTCGTAACGATTACAATTGAATAACAATAGTAAAAAAGAATTTTAATCCATCACCCAGTGCACTCTCTATTTCTATGGATCCAAAACAAGTTTCCTCAATTTTTTCAGATTTTTCAAACGAGCTCAAGTACAATCAAAAACTGTAGGACACTTCAGACTCGTGTGTGTGTGGCTACAGAGGGTTCAGGACGTTGGCTACACACAACAATGTTGCCATGTTATAGGAAAATTCGAAATGATTAGAATTTAAAGAAATTTGGCGAGTATATTCTTTAATATTAAATATTAATATACAAATTTTTAAAGATTTTTCTTCTTCATAGTTCTCGAGTAAACGAACACTAGAGTTTACATGCATAAGCTCAGGATTCAGATATATATAGGTATATCGTTTGCATATTGTAAACTCCAATTATTCGACAACTATGTAGACGAAAAATTAGAAAAAAATTGTGTCATCGTATTTGATGCTAAAGAATGTCATCACCAAATTTTATTAAATTCTTATCATATTGTCGTATGTAGCCAACGTCCTTAATCACTTGCAGAGCGGTGGCCTGTTATAAAAATCGTTTTTCCTTTATTTACAGACACCGAGAGTGACTCCAAAGGTTCAAGACTACTGAATAAATCTTTCCCTCTATTTTTCTCTTTCAGTTTTTTTCTCCTGGTCTATACTACACGATCAGGTGGATTCCTCAGGCCTTTGCTAATTTGAGTCTTTGTGGATGCGAGCATATTCAAGCAAAACACATGCCATAGAATCTCCACCGTGAATACATGCTCGTCCTATACCATCGTCCTCTTTTAACCCATGCCATGTCTTCCTGTCGAGACTTTACATACGCTCGAACCTTCCCTTCAACAGTTCCTGTGACAAAGGCTTCGGTTTTGCTAATATTGATGCACGTGTGGTTAACCTTGCTTGTGCCGATCACATCCCGACAGATCCATAGAGAGAAGCCTTCCCTCGTTTTATCCCAAAGCCAAAATCTATTCGTTATTGTTGTTTGATATACACGCCGAGACTTGGCTCCTTGTTTTGCTCTTGGACATCGTTCCAATCTGTTTTCGCCCTCTCTCCGCGAGACGGAGAGAGGGAGAATGTTGACATGAAGGTTTGTCGCCTCGATGACGCAAGAGAATTCTTGTATGTGATTTTTATGATTTAAGGTAGAACTGTCGGTTTTAGAATTACCGTTCAGAAATTAATAAAATTTAGTACAGTGGTAGATTATGATAAGAAAAAGATCCAGTCAATTTTTTGAGAGGCTACAGAGAATAAGAAAAAAGATATTCTCATTGATAATTTCATGAACTTAACATCGATTTCATGGATTTCATTGTATTTTACAATGAAAACCGATTTCTCCTAAGAATTGATAAGAATTTATTGTAAAATACAATAAAAACTGAGATTTATCATAAAACTCAATGTCAAATATGCGAAACTACCAGCAATGCGAATATCTACAGAGCACCAGAAAAAAAAATATTTACATTGGTAATTTTATGAATTTAACAACGATTCCATACATTTCATTGTGATTTACAATGAAAACTGTGATTTTTCCTAGGAATTGATAAGAATTTATTGTAAAATACAATGAAAACTGAGATTTATCATAAAACTTAATGCTAAATGTGCGAAACTACCAGCAATGCGAATATCTACAGAGCACCAGAAAAAAAAATATTTACATTGGTAATTTTATGAATTTAACAACGATTCCATACATTTCATTGTGATTTACAATGAAAACTGTGATTTTTCCTAGGAATTGATAAGAATTCATTGTAAAATACAATAAAAACTAAGATTTATCATAAAACTCACTAAAATGTGCGAAACTACCAATGCGAATATCTTTTTGCGAATATCTACAGAGCCCCAGAAAGAAAATATTCGTATTGGTAATTTCATGAATTTAACATCGATTTCATACATTTCATTGTATTTTACAATGAAAACTGTGATTTCTTCTAAGAATTGATAAGAATTTATTGTGAAATACAATAAAAACTGAGATTTATCATAAAACTCACTAAAATGTGCGAAACTACCAATGCGAATATCTTTTTGCGAATATCTACAGAGCCCCAGAAAGAAAATATTCGCATTGGTAATTTTATAAATTTAACATCGATTTCCATACATTTCATTGTATTTTACAATGAAAACTGTGATTTCTTCTAAGAATTGATAAGAATTTATTGTAAAATACAATGAAAACTGAGATTCATCATAAAACTCGATGTTAAATGTATGAAACTACCAATGCGAATATCTTTTTTCTGGTTCTCTGTAGCCTCTTGAAAACTTAACTGGATCTTTTTCTAATCATAATCTACTAATGTACTAAATTTTATTAAATTCTAAACGGTAATTATAAAACCGACATTACTATCGTAATTGCTGCGCCGAAGAAATAATAGCTTTCCAAATAAATTTAATGCCTACGACGAGACAGTCGAGCAGTATGGACCAAAACATGCATCAACGAATCATATGAAATAATATTGACAAAAATTTATATGACACTGAAGTTTGCATCGTTGGAATGCAACGAAAAATATTTTTTATTCATTATTTTGATAATTAATGGACTCGTTCAAATTTTTCTAGAAAATTAAGTTTTCGAATCGACGAATTTATGACACTGAAGCTTCCATCGTTTCGATACAACGAAAAATTTAATTTTCATTCATTATTTTGATATTTAATGGACTCGTTCAAAATTTTCTAGTGAATTCTGTTTTCAAATGGTAAAGAAGACTGTCCCATTATCGTTGACAAATACTGTATGAAAATGTTGTCCTCTGCAATAAAAAATAATCAGGTTTCGTTGCATTGCAACGATGGGAACATCGACATCGTTAAAATTTTGGAGTTCACGATATTTGAGGTGATTTTCATGTCTCAGGAAACTTCACGATGTATCTGCGTATCTATTTGCAAAGACACAAAGAATTTCCGCAACAATATTGCATCGCTCGATGGACGCATCGATTACGTTACGAGTCAGAAAAAAATGGTCCATTCGTATCGACGTAGAGAAAGAGCGAACCGGAATAGATAATAAAAATACAACAGGAAAGTTTTTCCCTCTGGAAGCCAAGAGTTCAAATGACCTCTGATCCAATTTACGATCGCGAGCTGTCCCAGCAGTCTCGACTAAAAAGATCTCAATTAATCATGTCTCTTATCCACGACGTGCTTCCTGATTGATTCCAAATCTTGCTCGCTCGACGAGATGAAATCGAGAGGAAACATGATTGTGAGTAAGAAATCTTCAGGATTCAAAGAATGTTTCCTCCGAGTCGCGTAATATTCACGTGGGGTGCTGCATGTGTTTTAAAAAAAATTCGATGTCATGTCTGCTCGATCTTACAGGCTCATAAAAAAAATTAATTAATAAATTATAAATAAATAAAAATAAAAATAAATATTAAAATATATTAATTAAATATTATTATTATCATCGTCAATTATTATTCTCGAGTCTTTTTTCCTAAAAACTTTTCCAAAACGTTAAAAAAAATTGATTAAAAAAAATAAAAAAGCAGATTTGATATTTCGTCTTTGCAGATTACGTTGTGAGAAGAAAACTACGTGTTCCAGGCGCCATTTTGTCTGTTATTACGTTTGTTATTAGATGCAAAAAAACGTGTATTCGCCTCTCGGCAGTGTAAAGTCATGAAAAAAAGGATTTTCTCTGTTGCTCACTCTTTTTCGTTTTGCTGTTTGAATAGCTCAGGTCTCTCGGTCAAGTTGCTGTTGTATAAGTCACGCTGGAGTATTGAAGCATTTCGTGGAATTGCATCCCTCGAAAGCAGCCACAAGAGGTCGACGAAACAAGGAAATAGGAAGGTTCGCAGCGGCTCAATCGAGTGCGATGCAGGAGCGTTGATATTCTGCGAAGTTTATCGTGGCCAGCAGGTCACATGTTGATCGTGTAGTTCGAAGGGTCAACGAGATAACGAGCCAAAATTGAGACCCTACGCACATGGTTTATGTAGCTTTTCTACTTTTTTATGGGCGTGATTTATTCGATTCACGATTTTCTTGTTTGAGGGGCGATGCCGAGGGGCTAGGGAGGGGAATATGAATTCTTTACGTTTTTCCTGTCTCAAATAATTCCACGAGGATCTTAAGGATGTTGAGTACCTATGAAATTTGTTAATATTGTTAATGTAAAATTGTGCAATAAATAACTTCTTAATCGTCGTGAAATTTGTACACGACCTCCGGAATACTTAATGTAAAAACATACCAAATTTTAAGAATTCTATCATCAGTCCTTTAACCACCTTAAGGGTTGAAATAAAAAATGATGAGAAAATTCTGAAAATTTAGTATGTTTTTGTATGAAGTATTTAAGAGGTCGTGTAAAAATTTCACAACGATTAGGAAGCTTGTTTATTAAAAAATTAACATTTTGTTGAGAACTATTTTTTAAACAAATACAAAAAATATTTATCAATAAATTTCGTTTTGTTTCCGTTGCTTTCAGTACATTGAAGATATTAACAAATTGAGAGATCAAAAAAACAGCTTATTGCAAAGTTGTACCAGTTTCCATAAAACTACATTTGACTAAATTTAATTTATTCATGTTAATTGTTCAATAACGAGCTTCTTAATCGTCAGAAAATTTTGACATGATCTCTTAAATACTTCATACGAAAAAATACCAAATTTTCAGAATTTTCTCATCATTTACGATTTGCGACTCAACGTCCTTAACAGCCAAAATCAATGAACTTATGGTAGACCAAAGTCTGCCTTTGCTTTCGCAGACTTTTCCATCAAGGCTACGATTAACGATCGCCAGAAAATACCAGAAAATTTCTTTTCCAGCTTTTTAACCTTGCCCCAATTTTTTCGAGCAATTGCTCTCGCGTCGATAAACGATGTCATAATTTTTTAGGAAAAGAATCCTCCGAAATATGGAACGACGCGTGAGATTTTGGTCATGAAATCGCATCGAATACGTTAAAATATTTTTCCTCGATTTTTCCCGGAATCCGATACAAAGATCCAACCCCCGCTCTGCATCAATTTCCGCATGTACAATTTTTGCTCCCTTTCTCGCCAGGGGCTAGAAAAATGAAAGACTCCCAGAGGGTATAAAGTGTAAACTTACGTCGTGAGGCGCGAACATGTACGAATAACTTGCTGTACCTGCGGCTTTGCTCGCAGCAACAAATATCGTTCCCGGTGCCAGTGAAATTGCGTTTTCGAATGATTTATAATATTTTCTGCGTATTAAGGACGTTGTATGCACAATTTTCTATCGATAGAATGCCTTCAAATTTGCACCACACAAAGAGAATAGTGACATCTAATAGCTCGCGCAATTTTAAGAGCTTTCACAATGCAGAAGTCGAGATATTTATTTATAAAAATCACAATTTTCAGTAGTTTCTCATAAGAGCGTGTGTTAAAAGTTGCAATTTTCAACATTAAATATTTCCATTTTTAAATGGTGAAGCCTCTTAAAACTTTGCGTACACTTTTATGTAACATCAAAGAAGCTTTATTTAGTTTTTCAAAAAAAACGATCGTAAAATTTTTTCGAAATTTTGTTTATTATATAAAAAATACAGTTTACCTCGGATAATCTTGGATTTAGAGTATCTCGTTCTTTAGTCAATTTGTAACAACTTTTTTTAATGAACTTGGGCTTGCAAACCATTTTGTATGTAAAAAAAACTGAAAACAAAAATTTAGATTTAACCGTCGCGATACAACGTCCTTAAGGAGGCTGGAGACTGACTTTACCGGGCAGACAGCAAGGGAGAAGCCTGCGTTTTAAATTTGAGTTTGAAGCCAATTGATAGGGTTCACGTGCCTCCAGCAACGCGCACCTGGGGATTTTTTAAATTTATACAAAAATCAAATATTTGTCGTGTAAGTTGCCCCTTAAAACCCCTTACGACGTAAACACGTAGAAACCGTGGAGTGTTGTCTCAATTATTTTCGAATTGCGATCAAATCGATTCGACAACCGAAAAATTTCATATTGTCCTCTTGTTTTTTTTTCGTTTATTGTTCGAAATGTATTCGATTCTTCAATTTTTCTCCCACGCAAACATATCGCAGGCTTCGCGCCATTAATCTCAACATTTCGGTTTTTTAGACACTCATGAACTAAAATAAATTCATTATGAAAATAATTTATCGACAAAGCTGTAATTCTACGAAATTCTGCGAAAGATTTATCGAAATTTTTTGAGTTGGGAGTCAATAAATAATACACGCCGAGACGGACACTGAATCTTGTTTGTCGAGCAGCTCTTTATGTACAAAAAATATTAGTGTCTCGTCCTTGAGGACGTCAAATTCGATGAGCGAGCTAAAATTTATTGAAACGTAAAAAAAAAAAATTAAAAAATCTGTGCCTTTTGATCCCAATCGCGGTTCCCAGTGTAAAGCTCTCTCTCTCCCTCTCCGAGTAGCTCAACAAGAAGTTCGCGTGGCCAGGCGAACTATAAGGAATGAAAATTTAAAACCAAACGTTGCTCAACGTCAAAAGCAGAGCAGGGCAGGCACAGCCGCAAGTACGAGAGAGAGAGAGAGAGAGAGAGAGAGAGAGAGAGAGAGAGAGAGAGAGAGAGAGAGAGCGAGAGAGATAGGCTTTTATAGCAAAGTACACGAAGTAGCGTCGTACGGGCAACGAGGCCCACGAGGTAGTCTCGCGTGATCAGCCCTCGTTGCACGACATTAGCCTCCCGCGTGTTGCTCTGAATGAGAAAAAAAAATCTCACTCTCGCGTATTTGGATTGGTTGGAAACTCTGTGGAGGGACATAAGAGCGAGTTACTCGTGGTGGGTTGCCTTGTTAGCTCTCGCATATTTAGGCTGCCACATGTGTAAGTAAACTCTGTAGTTTTTCATCGAGCATCCTTTTTTTGCATGGACATTAATTCGAAACACGAAGAGAGACTCAAGAGGACACAAACGCACGTGTTCAACTTCCGAGGCTTTTATACGAGCAACAACATCGTGGAAATTCTCGCTCGAACATCGGTCACGGGTCGGCCCAGAGTTGGGAGTTGGAGTGCCGAGTGGTGCATGTGCCCAGCAGCAGCAGCAGCAGCAGCAGGTCGAACTCTGCCTGCACCTACTCACCTCTACTTGAACCTGCGATTCGGGGCTAGGCTTCGCGTTCTCTTTCCTTCCTCTGCACCTTTTTCCCTATATCCCCATCTTCATTTTTTTCTTTTTTTCCTGCGATAGCAACATGGCCGAAGTTTGCAGCGTGTATATAACGACGACGATGGGTCAAGGATGCAATTTAGCCTGGATATCGTTCTCGTTACCTACCGAGAGTTCGCTGCTGTGCGTTGCGTTCTCTTCAAACTACTATTCCCTTTCGCCAGTACACTCTTTTATACGGATTTCCCTTTCTCTGTGCAAGCACACAAGCTTCATTGCCTGTTGGCTAAATTTCGATAGCAAACGTTTCGAGCATGCCTATATGGCTGCTGCCTTTCCTTCTCATTACTTTTCCCTCCAAAATCTCCTGCAAGTGCTTTGTGTGTGTGTAATTAAAGTAGTCCTATCGCTTCTCACACTAGTCGTACTGCTGATCATACTGGAGACTTGTATAATTGACATTTTCAACATGTGCTAAAAAAATCATTTTCAATGTCTGAAATTTTTTAGGTATAAACGTTCACATTTCATTAGAAGAATGCAAAATATGTATTCCATTGATTCACGTAGTATTTTTATAGATTTTGAATTAGGCAAACGTTGGTTCTTTCTCCATTTCTTTCTACTACTTAAGGACGTTGTATGCAAAATTTTCTATCGATAGAATTCCTTCAAATTTGCACCACACAAAGAAAATAGTGTTATCTAATAGCTCGCACTATTTTAAGAGGTTCCATCATGTAGAAGTCGAGATATTTATTTATGAAAATCACAATTTTCAGTAGTTTCTCATAAGAGGGTGTGTTAAAAGTTGCAATTTTCAACATTAAATATTTCGACCTCTAAATGTTGAAGCCTCTTAAAACTTTGCATACACTTTTATGTAACATCGAAGAAGCTTTATTTAGTTTTTCAAAAAAATCGCTCGTAAAATTTTTCTGAAATTTTGGTTATTATATAAAAAATACAGATCACCTCGAACAATCTTGGATTCAGAGTACGTTGTTCTTTAGTCAATTTGTAACGGGAAATTTGCGGATTCCCACTGTTATAAACACTTTTATAGCGACCGGGAGTTGGGTTTTTGTATGTCGTCTCAGAATTCCTTTGCAAAAATACCCAATTTGTATTTTTTTTTCTGTGTAATTAAGTCGATCACCGACCCTGAAGTTTTCAAGAAAAAATTATTATAACTGAAGCTAGAAAACAAAAATTTAAAATCCCTTGGATCGAGGCCTGGCGATGGGATTACCTTAATCAGAAATGGCAATGTTCGTAATATCAAGTTAGCGAATCGTGTTTACTGATGATACGAACGTATCGTTCGTTTGATCTCGACACCTTGCTCGCCTGATTTTCTTTTTCTTCCATTTCGCTCGAAAAGCATCCTGTCTAAGCTGTTCAAACATCGTACACGGATATTTCGTACTTGATTCCCATTGGTAGGCGACGAACCGACTCAGGCGTAATCAACATAACGATTCGCAAACTTTAGGATGATCCAAAAGCTTATTAATTATGAGCTTGATTCAGCAAAGCGAAATAAACTTTAACTATCAACTGCTCCATACCGTGTTTATTCACCGGGTCACGGAGACCCGTGTAGCAACTGGGATATTTCGCTTATTGACGAGAATCAACAAACACAGAGTTCTGCACGATGCCAGAGTGGCTGAAGCTCTTATGTTTGTCGAACGTTTCCCTTATTTTTCTTTTTTTTTTTTCTTTCTGTGGAGATGATTGAGCTTTTCGGCCAATAGCGAAGCTCCTCCTTTCCCTTTTATGCCCGGAAAACAAATGACAGTTCCGACGTATAAGAACTGACATTTTTTTACCGTTAAACAAATGCACCCTCGATGTGAACCGTGAGAACCAGCCAAACAGGCATCCCAGTTGCAAAACGTCGATGTGGACTTAGCGGGCTTATAACAAAAAAGTCCAGGAAGCTGCATGCTGGTTCGCCCGAAGATTCATCCATGCTCGAGAAAATATTACAGTTTACCTTCTACCCTTCTCTCAGCTCCAGTTTCCATAACAACTCAACCATGAAATTCATCTCTTCGCATTTTCATCAGCCAAATACAACAGGTTCGTGTTTTCTTCGAGCTTTCTCGTTGCTTTTGTTTATATACACCTGATTCCTCTTCTTCCGTTCAAAATGACAACGTGTTCAATTATCAAAATAAACAACAGGCAATCTCAATATTATTATTAACTCTCGGAGCGCACACCTCCTATAAGTGTATATAAGTACATTGGGTCAATCTGACCCAAGGTGTTTTTTAAATCGTTTTATTGCGGTGAATATGTATTTTTTGTTTTTTTATTTTCTGCCGTTTTTTGTAGTAAACTATGCAGCTTTATTTTTTGTGGAAAACGATAATGAAATGCCAAAACATTCGTAGCCTTCGTAGCATTCGTAAAATGGCAAAAAATTGGTGATCAAAAATTGATGGGGTCAGAACGACCCAGTAGGCACTCGAAAATTTATTATTATTATTATTATTATTATTATTGTTGATGTTATTATTATTTATTTTTTGTCGAAAACGAAAATCAAATGCCAAAACATTCGTTTCTATATGGAATGGCAAATAATTGGTGACAGAACATTGATGGGGTCAAAACGACCCAGTATATGCACTCGAAGGTTTATTTCTATTATTGTTATTATTATTATTTATTTTTGGTCGAAAACGAAAATTACATGCCAAAAGATTCGTTGCCATTGAATGGCAAACAATCGGTGATGGGAAATTGATGGGGTCAAAACGACCCAGTATGTACTCGGAAGTTTATTATTGTTATTAATATTATTATTAGGAAAAGAAATCTTTATCCTGTGTCCCGATAAATTGTTGTGATATTCAGAATTTTCGACTCATGCGATTTTAGCAGCGATTGGATTCTATCCTAAAGATTCTGTACTAATTAATTTTGCTTATTGAGGTAATTCGTGATTATTTCATGGAAAATGCAATCGTCGCATAGGAAATCGAGGTGAATACGAATTTTTCTGAACCCATAAATTTTGTACAGTTCCAGCTCGTGTTTATTTTATTCAAATATTCGAGGAATATTTGCATAAAGAAGCAGAGCGTTGAGGAACAGAGAAAATAATTTTTACTGACTGGCTGCATCGATGTTTTTTCGCATTGGAGTTTCCTGGCTCGTCTGGATCAGTAAATATCTGCATATTATTATTTGTCGAGGGAATAATGTTTTTTTTTTAGTATTTGGATGATTGGTCGTGCGTTGCGTCGAGTTACAAAAAAAAAAAGCGTATCGATTTTGGTTGGGGCAATCGTGCGGAAATCGCTAATCGGTGCGTCCGTGCGAACTCTCGAGCTTGTTCGTTCGCTCATGACCATTTTCCTTTGCGATATGGTCCTCCGTACCGCGTCACTTACTTTTCCCGTCTATCGTAAATGTGCGACTGTGTGCGTCGCTTAATTGAGTGTTTAACGTATAGCCGAGTGGCTACACGAAAGTCTCGACTTGTTCTCGCTTGGCTGTGTAACAGAGTTGCCACAGCAAAGTTTTGTCAATTCGTGTATACAAACAATCATTAATCAAAACATATAATTTACAATTTTTTTTAGCATACTCCCAGGTGTCACGATTTTTTTTCCGGCATTCAATAATTCAACGAGCTTTGTCGAGTGAATTTAAAATATCGACGAGGGGAGCTTGGCTTTGGTGGGTGAAGCCTCTTAAAACTTTGCATACACTTTTGTCTAACATCGAAGAAACTTTATTTAATTTTTCAAAAAAATCGATCGGAAATTTTTTTCGAAATTTTTTTTATTATATAACAAATACAGATGGCCTCGGACAATCTTGGATTTAGGGTAAGTTGATCTTTCGTCAATTTCCAACAACTTTTTTCAATCAACTTGGGCTCGCAAACCATTTTGTATGTAAGAAAAACTGAAAAACAAAAATTTTAATATCACCGTCGCCATACAACGTCCTCGACTTGATTTTTTCGCCTAATTCATTGTTTTTGTTATCGTTCCTGCAGCCTTCGACTACTCTGCTCTGATGCACTGGAGAATCGCATTTAGAGGGATAAGGGAAACTATGGAAAGATCCACAGCCAGCTACTGAGTTTTGATTTTGAAAATTTTGCTAAAGTTTTGCTCATTGTATTCCCAACGTTGATTACGAGACAAATCTGTGTGCAAATCCAACAATAAGAAACTCACGTTACACGCCATTTTGTGATGAAGTCCGAGCCAATGGTGTAGATCGGTGACGATGTGCGATTAGTCTCGGTTGCATTTAGACTGGAGTCGACTGTCCCGTTACCCTCCATGCCCCGAGCCTTATTCGGTCAACAGCACCGCTCCGGTTTTTGTATCCGTCACTTCTACGCCGCCTCGGACCTCAGTATCCTTCAGTCATCTCTCGGACATTCTGGAATATCAAGACGATGAATCCACCAAAATTTTCTTATTTCTTTGGCAAAGTTTATTATTAACCCTCCGAGTGCAAGAATCCCATAAAAGTGCATACTGGGTCAATTTGACCCAAGGAGTTTTTCAAATAATTGTATTCCGGTAAATATGGATTTTTTCTTTTTGTTTTTTTTTTTTGTAGAGACGTTTTCTGTAGTAAATTATTCAAACTTGATGGCCCAAAATTTATTTTTTGTCGAAAAGAAAAATTAAATGCCAAACAATCGGTGACAGAAATTTGTTAAAAGGCAGAATGTAATTACGATGATAAAACAATCGGTTTTTACGACCGGAAAAATTTGGATGATTTAAAAAATTAAACAAATCATCGAAAAAATGAAGAAAAAAAAAAATTTCGTTGCATTCCAACGTCGTGAATCATTAATCATCGGGAGAGGGCAAGAACGATTGTGTACGAAGGCGGTAGTGAGATTCTATAGAAAAAAAAACTTGTGACTCGTATCCATGGGAGGATGTCGATGTCAATAGCAACACGTTCTCATTTATTTTTGCTCTTTCCCTTTTTCCCAGAGCCATACCATGTGACAAGAGACAAGATCGTGGCGGATTCGCACCAAGAGCTTAATGATCTGCTGAATAAACCTCCCTCGCTGGATAAGCCATTAGTACCAAAAGCTCTGCCTCTCATCGCAGCGTTACAAGAATACGAGCAGGTCAGTCTTTTAAAATGTAATCCTCCCTAGACTTGGCCAAGTCGTTCTCCCTCAGCGTTCTCATCAAGTGACGAATGAGCAAATTATATCATCATCATCGCTTATCGAGTACCTCGTTCCAAAAATTCTCCAGAGACTGAATATTCCAAAAATCCTTTTTCGTAGATGGTCGCTATTTTTTTTTGTCATTCTGTCAAATTGCGAGTTTGCAAGTTTCGTAATTATCATGAGAAAAACGCAGATTAGCATCGAATTAAAATTTGGCCTCATTTTTATAAATTCTTTGACGACGATCTTTGGATAAATGATTTTTTTATACTCAACGTTTGAATCAACGTCTCTCGTTATGTTTTGTTCGTAATCGCAAATCGATCGAGCACCTCCATTGAGGGATAAAATTGAACAAATGCTCACTTAACCGGATTATTCTTTCTTGTGATAATTTTTCTTTCCGAACTTTCTCTCCCTTATCCCGCTCCTCGCAACGCTTCAAATTTTTTTTTTTTTTTTCACTTTTGTTTTCTTCTATATCGTTCTCTCTATTACATGGGTCTATTGTTCTGGAAAAATCGAACACTCGCACAAAAGCGCCCGGGCAGGAAATAGCTGAATCGACCGATGCATATGCGACATGGAAACTTATCGATAGGAAGGCAAATGTCAGATTTTTTCAACCGTTTTACACTTATTGGGGGTCTCCTCGGTAAATATTTCGTTTTATGATTCGCAATTCGATCAATCGAAGTGGAGCTTCATCCAATTGTCATTTTTACGTTTTATTGATTGTTCACGTGATTTTTTACTTCCTCCTAGAAAAAGCTATGTGAAGGTGATTTTTTTTTTTTTTCCAGTTTCCAATGTCAATGTGCTTAAAAGGTCCCAAAACATCGAAAAACCTTATCTAGAAAAAATGTCCGGATGTGTGTGTGTGTTTATGTTCTGGCACTGTAAAATTCAAACGTTCATAACTCGAGAACGGTTTGAGCTACAGGGCTCCCATTTTGCCCAGATGTTGATCCATACAAGCTCTTCATTCTCTGATAATTTTGTTAGAATCGCTAGAAAAATACGAATTCTATGGCATTTTGAAATTTTCAAAAAAGGGTGTCACCGCTCTAACTTCCGCAAATTTGAAGATTTATTAGTAATTTTTTTTTAACAAATAGAGCATCATAATAGGAAGGTTGGTATTGAATTTGAAAAATATCGGTTGAACCGTTTAATTTTATGCGTTTTTTTTTTTTTTTGAGTAGGTTTTTTTTCGAACTTGATTATTTTATTGGAATTGACGAATATTCCTGCCAGGACGAGCAGAATTTGCGTCTAGTATTCTCACGCATAAACCGTTTTCATTGTAAATTGTCCATAAAAATGAGAGGCTCGTGTATTGTGCAAATTGCGCGACAATTGAACGGTTAGAGAAGCCCGAATGGCAGTTGCCATGGCAGATGTAAAGGAAAGGCCAGTGGATATCAAAATTCGAGCAGATTCCGGACTCTGTTGGGCTTTGCCCAACAGAGCCCGGAAACATGAGATAATACAGCGAATGAAATGTGAAACGGCAGCGGGAGGTTCACCTCGATGACTGAAGCTCGTGCGATTTCGTGTGGCGTCGGCTATACACAGAGTCATATATAAGCAGACAAAATTCGACCGCTATGATTTTCTATTGAGCTTTTGTTTCCAGAAATGGAGGGAGACAGCCTCGCAATTCTTCGCAATATCTTTTTTTTTTTTTTCCCCCAACAGCCTCCTGCTTTTTCCATCAATAGGGATCCGGGCGAGCATTCAATCGCCTCTCATTGGAAAAATATCTCGAGCATAAAATTTGTCGTCTAGATTTCCATTTTTTTACTCGTTTTTTTTCTCAACTCTCTTTCTATTTACTTTCCACTTTTTTAGATTTGAGATAGACTCTCAGGATTTCTTTTACATTTTCCATACATTTCCATGTAACCTCGATCAACATTTTTGTCATACATTAGTGCGGACTGAATGGTCTTGAACTGTCATCGCCAGCCGATCGATTAAAATATAAATCAACGTTCGATCTATAATTAGCAACTCGTTTAAATCAAAAATTCAGGAATTTCACGACGGTGCAGCGGACCGATAAAAAATTATGGCGTGACATTAAAATTCATGGAAATATTTTTGCAAGATGTTACGAATAATTAAATATTCGGACAAAATTATTTTGTTTAGGATTCTTTAATAACTTTGCACGAACATTCTTGACACCAAAACTAACGATTTTCTCCTATGAAGAAAAATTTTCTGACCTCAAGAATTCGAGATATTTAATTTTCAATTTTTAACTTTTCTCATTTATAAACGCGTGCAAATTGAAGTCGCGTTTCGTTTATGAGTTGCAAAAAAAATGTGTTTAGAATTTTTCTCAAAAAATTCTTTCTGGCTATCTGCAAAAAAAATCCTAAATACATTTTTTTTTGCTACTCGATTTTTGCAACTTTTTAACGAAACGTGACTTCAATTTACAGAGGCATTTAGATGGAGAAAATAAAAAATTGCAAATTAAGTGTCTCGAATTCTAAAAGTTAGAAATTTTTCTTCCTAGGAAAAAACTGTTCGTTTTGGTGTCAAGAACGTTTATACAAAATTTAGAAAGAATCCTAAATAAAGTCGTTTCGTGATATTGTAATATCTTAATCATAGTTTATCAGGAGTGAATAATTGATTAAGGGAAGCAGAAGGAATCGTCGAAACTGAAAGCGACCTCGTGACTTGCATGGAACCTGTTGGCACAGCAATGGAATTTCCATGCGAAGAAAGGTTCTTCGCCAATTGGAGAAACTGGAATTCCGAAGCCAATAAATCGGCTGGAGCTGAGTATTTTGCGACGTTCGTCATTCCCGCGTCTTTGTCTCTTGCTGGAAAATCATCCAGTCTCACTGTACTGTACTTTCGTAAATATAGGAAGGTGTATGCTCGATCTATGTGCTTTCAGCGTTGTAAAGGCTCCAGCGACAGCAATTACTCGTAGATTCCATGTTCACCCACCGCATCGATCATTTCCCTCTGCACCTTATTTTGCTTAGGTGGTTCCCTTTTCACAAAATTACCAGAGGCCACAAAAGCAATGTTCGTCTCTGCATTACCGATTTTTTCGATGCACTGAAAATTTAATTTTATTAAAAATCTTCGATATTTGTTGAACACGGTAAACTAAATATTTTTGGATAATTTCACAATTTTCGTTATTTTGGCAAAATATTTACTTTCTAACGGAATCCTCAGCAAAATTTACGATGGGAACGACAAGAATTAGCTTCCGAAGAGACTTTCTAGAATATTTCTCGCGGCAAGGACACAACTTTTGGAATTATTAAAAAAAAAAAACGTTTAGTCAAACGTATGCAAAAAAATATCGATCTTTTCCAACAAAATTTTCTTTTCAGTGTCGCTCGTTCGTCCTGCTCTCGTAAAAATTCGCCACACGTGTGTGCCAACAAGGCTGTTTACGCGATTGGTTTTATTTCTTGTTCACTCTTGCAGCCTTTTCTATTTTCCGTTCGGAGCTCCAATCCTTTCAGGCTGTGGAACAATTTACTCGATCAAGAGGCTGAGAGACAATATAGCGAGAGCGTGTCCGATGATACACTGGTGACGTTTTTTTTTTTTTTTTGATAAAGTCTGTCTGTTTCACGAACCAGAACAAATCTCAACGTAAATTGATTTGATGACGTTGCACTCATACTTTTTTCAACTTTGCCAGAAAAATGGAGCTCGAGCTTTCCTACTGCATCGATCCTTCGCGACAAATCGTGTTCGATGGCACTCTAGAATGATTCTAACGTTGCATCGATTTTTTATTTACCTCCTGCATCGTCCATGGCACTTTGATGTCGTTGCAAAATGATTCCTCGATGGGATGCTCCCCTTTTTCCGAAAAGTGTATTTGAGGCATTTTGAGAATTGAAACGAAAATGTGACACGGTTATTGACCCTTGGTAGACACAATTAGCGCACCTCCCTATACACACATGGGTCTGGAGTGTCCTACCGTTTTTTGCTGTACTTGGACTCGTTCAAAAAATCGAAAAAAATTCAGGAAAGTAGTTTTTGATCTATAGAAAGAGAGCCTGCACTGGATGATTGATAAAATTTTTTTTTATTATTGTTATTTAATGATAATCGAAAGGAAACAGAAGAAATTCCCGCCATTCGCTGAATAGGGCTCGACACCCCAGACCCATGTGTGTCTATACTGAGGGTTAATCGATAAAGTCTTCATTTTTCATACAGGAGCCTCGGTTATTTCTGTTAATAATTTCAGCCTGCATATATAAATTGTTCCATTTACCAAAGTGCTTTTTTCATAATTTTTTCAATAAAAAATCGTATTTTCGTTTGTGGGGAGGCAAGACGATCGATTTTTCCGATCCAAAAGTAAATCAGCTCGAAAAATTTGTTTGATTTTAAAAATTAAACAAGTGATCGATGAAAAAAAACTTTGCGAGCTTCATCCTCAGGTCTGCGTGTCGTCAAGCCCTTTTTCATTTTAGTTCATTATTAGCTTTGCTTTCTCTTTCAATCTCTTCCACTCAAATTATATACTGAACACATATATGAAGCAAACGATATCGTACAACCGCACAAGTTGGTTACGCGGCGTTTGCGATAAGCATTTCGCTTCCCGGGCACATATATATCTGTGCCAGAGTACCCAAGCAACCCCCGTTTCTCGCCCTCCTCCTGCTTGTGACATTTCCCGATGGGAAATCAAACATTATCAACGACCTATTAGGTTAATGTTGAATTGACGATTTCAGAATGCACTGGAATCATCATTGCTCTTCCGTTTCCGATTCACGAGTCGCAATATTGTATCCAAGACGTAAAACGCACAAGGAAATTCATAAATCATTATGCACAACGCAATTTGATGGCGAATAATGAAAATTTTAATCGTGCTCGATTGGACTTTATATATTTTCTTTTCGCGAGTCATTTAAAGTTGCTGCATTGTTAATGCAATTGCAGTTTAACCCTAAATGGTCACATCGGGCTAATTTTACCCCAGCCGCTTTCTACCGACGATACGTAATAGCAATTTTGACAAAATGGGACTTATGACACCCTCTATCGATAGTTTGAACCTTCTAGTAGGGAGCTTCATCGTTATTATTTGAAAGGGCCCATTAGTTCAGTTTCGGGAGCCGTAGGAAGCAGACGGCGTAAAACCTGGGGTATACTTTTTGGAACGGTCGCTATTTTAACCAGTCCCACCTGAAAGCATGCTATTTCGGACTTACGAAACGATTTTTTTTTGTTTTTTTAAATTGAAAATTACAATTTCTTCATTATTTTTTGTAAAAAAAAGTCATTTTTGCAGAATTTTTTTTTTCGACATTTTTTTTATATTAAAAATTGCAGGAATTCAATACAATCATAATGGTCGTTACTCAAGGGTTGAAAATACATTGTAGTATTTTTATTTAATTTTTTTTAAACGTTTTTTCAACTATTTATCGCCTTCCAAAGTGAGTGGGGCTGATAACACCCCCTATGACTATTACGTCACAATCTGGAGGTGTGACTATTAAGGGTTAACAAAACAAAGAAAAGTATTAATAGAAATATTTTTTTCCGGATCCCATACGAAAATTTGTATGGTTATAGTTCCACGAGGCAATATTCAACGTCCTGTCTACTCGAGTAATTCTCGTGTCTATATCTACATTGAGGCAAAGTCCCAAGGGGCTCAATTATCAAGCCGTCCAGTGGCCTCGGTTCTTGTTACTATGTGTTCGAGTTTATACACACTTGTGTGTGTGTGTGTTTGTGTGTAAATGTGGACACGAATGTGATGGTTAGTCGTGGCGTTGGTATAACGAAGTTTGAGGTTAGCGAGCGACAGAGATTCATCTCAGCTCGGAGCTGGATTAAGAGGCGAAGGAGCTGGGGGCGCGTGAGCTGTGTCAAGACTACACTCGGTCAACCCTACGCCGAGAGCTATCGAATGCATCCCCTTGGTAGCTCCTTCCTATCTCGCGTGTGGGACTAACATAAGTTCAGCCACCACTGATGAGACGCCAATCCTATCTGGTCATTTTCCTTCCACTTAACGGATAATTCGATCGAGCAAGCGTGCACCTTGCAGCAAAATTAAAGTTTTCTCGATCTCATCCATCGAATAATTCACACTCTTTTCCAGGATAAAATTGGTAACTGTTTCTATTTTTTAGGCTCATATGTATCTCGCGACTAAACACAACGCATTCATTCTCGTCTTGCCAAAAGGCATCCTTGCAATTGCCAGTTAAGGTGTTACTATCACAAAACGACTCTATTTAGGGTTCTCTCAAAATTTTGTATAAACGTTCTCAGCACTGAAACTTACAGTTTTCTCCTGCCATGCTAAGCCATGTTTAAAACATTAAGAATTTTAAAAAGAATTTAATAAAATTTAACAAAATTTAACAAAATTTAATAAAATTTATCAAAATTTAATAAAATTTAATAAAATTTAGTAAATATATTCTTTAATAATATACATGACAGTACTAATTTTTTTAGATTTTCCCACCACGCAGTACTCGAGTAATTGAACACAAAAATTGACAGCTATAAGCATAGAGTTTACATCTCGTGCATAAAAAGTTCGATTTAACTCTCAATTATTCGATAACCCTGTGGTAAAAAATTTGGAAAAAATTTGTGCTTCTATACTTGATGCCAAATAATGTTATCACCAAATTTTATCAAATTCTGATTATTCTGATTTTGTGATTCAACGTCCTTAAGCAATATTTCGTAACGTTTAAAATTTAAGATGTTTTGATTTCCCTATCTGAACACGTGTAAATTGCATTCACGTTTCGTTGAAAAGTTGCAATGATCGAATTGCAAAAAAAACAGTATTTAGGATTTTTTTTAGGGATAGCCAGGAAGACTATGATGTCGAAATTTTTGAAGAAAAATCCTAAACACATTTTTATTACACGCGTTTAGATGGGAAAAGTTAAAAATTGGAAATTAAATATCTCAAATTCTTGACGTCAGAAAATTTTTCTTCATGGGAGAAAATTGTTAGTTTTGGTGTCAAGAATTTTCATACAAAATTATCGAAGAATCCTAAACAAAGTAATTTTGTGATAGCGATACGTTAATTGAGACGAATTCCGGTCGACTCAGCTCATCAGCAATTAATTAACAATGAATTCCATTGCTGCACCGATTATTATCCGAGTGACTGAAACATTTTACAGGCAATTTAATTCGAAGCCTCGATTCTCGATCCCGTTGGTACTTGACCCTCAGCTTTTCCAAGAAATTCAAGGCTCTGGATCATTAATTCAATTTTCTCTCGAAATAATTTCATTCTCAACGAGCGAGCTATTTTAAGAGAGAGAGAGAGAGCTTTATTGTGTTGTTATCGAGAACAATGTTTTACGGGAGAACCTACTCGAGAGGCGGAAAGTGCATCCGTACAGTCTGGTCATAATGATTTAATATTATTATTTAGTTATGATAACAATCAACAAGTTTTGCAAAATAAAGCCACGATTCGCCGCACAGCTCGATTACCCTTTCCGCTTATTTTCTCCTCCTTTTTTTTCATTCCTTTCTCGACGTCACTTCGCTGCTGCAAAATTGATTTTAGGAGAGGCGAGCACTGCTCGATCCAGGAAGCGTTGCACACTCGAGAATTTTTCACTCGATCATTCGATCGACTGAATAGTCTGGCTTTCTATATCAATATATTTATGAATATATCAATTTATCCGTGCATGTGTGTGTGTGTGTCGAGAAAAATCAATGTGCTCAACGGAGAATGGGAATCGATCGATCACCACACTTGCTGGACTCGATCGAGTTGACATAAGCCTCTCGAATGAACGATTATTGAACGAATAATAAAATTTTGTGCACTCGGTGTTCGTGTGATATCTGCTTCAAATTTTCTCTCCTTTTTGTCATTTCTCCAACAATTTATTGAGTTTTATTAGGCACGGTGAAGCTGCAACGAAATTATATACAAAAATCAGGAAATCTGTATGGAATTTTGTTAATTAACCCTTAATGGTCTCATGGGGTTAATTTTACCCCAGCCGCTTTCGACCGACGATACGTAATAGCAATTTTGACAAAATGGGACTTGTGACACCCTCTATCGGTAGTTTGAACCTTTTAGTAGGGAGCTTCATCGTTATTATTTGAAAGGGCCCATTAGTTCAGTTTCGGGAGCCGTAGGAAGCAGACGGCGTAAAATCTGGGGTATACTTTTTGGAACGGTCGCTATTTTAACCAGTCCCACCTGAAAGCATGCTATTTCGGACTTACGAAACGATTTTTTTTTTTTTTTTTAATTGAAAATTACAATTTCTTCATTATTTTTTGTAAAAAAAAGTCATTTTTGCAGAATTTTTTTTTTCGACATTTTTTTTATATCAAAAATTGCAGGAATTCAATACAATCATCATGGTCGTTATTCAAGGGTTGAAAATACATTGTAGTATTTTTATTTAATTTTTTTAAACGATTTTTCAACTATTTATCGCCTTCCAAAGTGAGTGGGGTTGATAACACCCCCAAAGACTATTACGTCACAATCTGGAGGTGTGACTATTAAGGGTTAAACGAATGCAATTCCATGACATTGAAGTTCGCATCGTTTGGGTCCAACGAAAAATACTTTTTCTATTAACTGTTTGTTCAATTTCAAAAATGTCGTCTTTGGATCCTAAAAAAAAATGGTTTCATTGCCCAGACCAAATATTGAGCTCCGCTCAAGAAAAAACAGAAAAACTGCAACATCGTTGTATTTTCATGGATCAATTTTGATTGGAATACTAAGAATTTTCGGGTTGTAGAAATATAAATAGTCATGCATTCAATAGATATTGACGCATGTGGCAGTTTTTGAAGCCAACACCTCGCGACAACACGAATGTTTATATGTACATATATAAACCGGAAGAGAAGGTGGTAGACAGGATGTGTGACTGGGGTGTAAAAAGCTCGACATTAAATCCGATAGAATGATTTATATTCGTCGTCCTGGTGGTATATGTGGGTGTTGTAAAAGCAGGGATGGGGGTTGAAGCATGTGCTTCCATGGCTAGCCCCACCGAGAAGCAGCAGCAGCAGTAGCAGAAGCAGCAGGCTGAGCCGATATTGGTTTTTTTTTTGTTTCGTTTGCGTTATGGCCACGCTAGACCTATAGCTAGTCAACCCAGGCCAATCTGTGCGCGCGCTGTTTCAAAAAATACATACAAAAAGCTCTAGGCCTGGCGAATACTTTCGATGATGATAAATTTTAAATTACACGAAACTTTGACCAAAGTTCGTGCTTTATGTTAAAGAAAAACAAAAATAAATTCCAATGCATTTTTCTCAAATCCTCATGTATCGATCGCAACCTCATTGTGGTTTGAATTGTTAAAATATTACCAAAATGGCTTATTTCTGGTTTCGAGAAGAATACTCTCGATCTGATGACACTTAAGTTCGCAACGTCGGGCTCCAACGAAAAATACTTTTCCTATTAATTGTTTGTTCAATTTCAAAAACCATGGCTTGATCCATATTTTTGGATCCTCAAAAAACTATCGTTTTGCTTCCTTATAGAGAAAACTATGTGACGGTGAAAACTTTTTTTTCCAGTTATCAATGTCAATGAGCTTAAAATGTCTCAAAACATCGAAAAATCATATTTAGAAAAAATGTCCGGATGTTTGTGTGTGTGTATGTTCTGGCACTGTAACATTCAAACGTTTATATCTCGAGAACGGTTTGAGCTACAGAGCTCCCGTTTTGCCCAGATGTTGATCTATACAAGCTCTTCATTCTCTGAGAATTTTGTCGGAATTGCTAAAAAAATACGAATTCTACGGCATTTTGAAATTTTCAAAAAAAGGCTGTCGACGCTCTAGCTTCCGCAAATTTTAAGATTTATTACTAATTTTTTTTTTATAAACAGAGTATCATAATAGGAAGGTTGGCATTGAATTTGGGAAATATCGATGGAATGGTTTAAATTTTATGATTTTTCAAATTTTACAAAAATCTGAGTTTTTTTAAAAATCGTCCAACCACTTCAATTTTTGCAAATTTTCTAAGATATTGTGTATCCGTACTTCCTCTTCAGTTTCTAGAAAAGTTGTCGAATTTTTATTTTGTCCTCGCTAAATATTGAATAAGAATCGTGAGCTCTGCTAAAGAAAAAAAAAAGAATTTTGTTGCATTCCAACGATGCAAACTTCAACATCGTCTCGATAATAAGGGATATTCGTCAGAAATTACCAATGCATACGTGCTCACGTACGTGACGTGTCGAGGGAAACGAGACGTGTGTGTATTGCTATGTCGTACAAGTAGCAATGCCCGCGCTGATGCGACAGTAAAACGAATGGGGTTGAACGCGTCGGTGTTTTGTCGCGTGTCCGTTGCATTATGCAATTGCGAGTATACGTTGTCTCATATATATATATATATATATTTATGAGAGAGCACTTTTTGGTACCAATTCCGGACAACAACAGTACATATTGGGACACTTGGTACTTCTGGGGACAGTCCCCGTATTTTTTTCGATGCAGCAATCAATTCAGGTACCGGTCCCGGAAATTTCTAAAAGATTTTTTGAGGACCTCCAACGATATACAACCAAAGTACACTTCCGGGACCGCAAAAAATCAATTCTTATAAGTTCTCCACCAGTCTCTACTCGTTAAATCTTCGTTCGCTGTGCATTCGCAGCAGTGAGAGAGAGAAAAAGAAAGACGTAGAATTTTTTCATCCGCTGTCACCGCTGTATGAAAAAAAAAAAAATTTCAAATCATGGAAACTGTGGGCGAGAAAGTTGAGTATATTCGCGACGAGATTTTCGCCCAAGCGTCGTTTATTTTTTTTTTTTGTTTTGTTTCGGTATTTCTTACGTGTAAATTCTCATTGACGTATGGGCGAGAAGCTCGTCGTGAATATACTTCATTTTCTCGCCTACAGTTTCCACGATTTGAAATTTTTTTTTTTCGTACCGCGGCGACAGAATATGAATGAATTCTGCGTCTTTCTCTCTCTCTCTCTTTCTCCGTCTGAGTTCCATACATGCACGTATACACTATTGGGTTATTCTGCGTGGTCGCAGAAGTCTGAACTCGTGGAAAATTACCCAAAGATTGTCTGCGCAAAAGACACACAAAGGGAACAAGAGAGACGAGAAAAAAATCTCTGAACGTTAACTTACGTCGCTCCGTGGCAGGAGCCTGGACACAGCCATTAAAAAAAACTATTTTGCCCTTTCTTAACGTCTCACTATCACGAAACGACTTAATTCTGGATTCTTTCAAAATTTTTTAGAAACCTTCCTGGTACCAAAACTAACTGTTTTCTCCTCTGAAAATTTTTTTTCCGACGTTTAGAATTTGAGATATTTAATTTCCAAGTTTTTATTGTTTCCATCTAAACGCGTGTAAATTGAAGTCGCGTTTCTTTTGTTTTTTTCTTGCAAGTTTTTAGCGGAAAACGTAACTTCAATTTACACGCGTTTAGATGGGAAAAATAAAAGAATGGAAATTGAATATCTCAAATTCTAAACGTCAGAAAAAATTTCTATATAGGAGAAAGCTGTTAGTTTTGGTGCCAAGAACGTTTCTATAAAAAATTTGAAAAAACCCTAAACAAAGTCCTTTCGTGATAATAATACCTTAATTCATTCGTCCCCGGACTTTGAGGTCCGGGGACGAATGAATTAAGATTTCACGGTCCCCAAATCGACCACTGGAATACAGTGGTGGTACCGGTATGTACCACAGAACATCGTAAAGCGCGTAATGGCTATTTTGAGGACCACGGTCCCCATATTCACCCTTAGCACAACACTGACGGTACCAAGATGTAAGATTACATAAATATATATATTAGTTCCAATGTTTGGTCCTCACATGAACCATTGCATAAAAATGACGGTACCAGTATAAATCATTACCCCAACGTAACTATTGACACTTATATTTGATGTATGCAAGCATGTGGGGACCGCAAGGAAAGACGGATAAAACTATTCGTGTAATGTGTTTGGACCGTTGAAGCGTGGATTCAGATACTTTATTTTAATTTTTCTACTATTCCAAATTAGACAATTTTCTGAACAAATACAGCGTACCGAAAATTAGAGCTGTGAAAACGTTTACGATTTTTTTGTATAAACAAAAATGATGCAACGAAATTCTGTTTTCGCTTCCTCATAGAGCAATGTGTGACGGTGAAAATTTTTATTTCCACTTTTCAATATCAATGTGCTTAAAATATCCGAAAACATTGAAAAGTCATACGTTTTGCACAGTCATTAATCTATACAAGCTCTTCATTCCCTGAGAATTTCGTTGAAATTGCTGCAAAAATACGAATTCTACGACATTTTGAAATTGGAAACGCGGTTCTTGGTGTAAAAGTGTCTTGTAGCGAGTCGTTTCAAAATGTGCTTGTCTCGAGTCGCTGCCGCGACTCTTGATTCTCAAAAAAAAAGGGTGTCGACTTCTAACTTCCGTAACTTTAAACATTTATTACTATTTTTTTTAAATATAAATAGAGTATCATAATAGGAAGGTTGGTATTGAATTTGGGGAGTATCGGTTGAACGGTTTAAATTTTATGATCTTTCGAATTTTACGAAAATCTGAGTTTTTCGAAAAATCGTCCAACCGCTCTAATTTCTGCAAATTTTGTAAAATATTGTGCATAAGTCTGTACTTCCTCTTTTTTCCACTTCTTTACAAACACGAAATCTCGTGTACTTGCGCTCGAGGGTATTTCTATTTGCGGGCACCCAAATGACCCAGTGTGTTAAGAAAAGCCTAAAAATATGCCAGAAAAAGGAGAAATTGTTTTTGTTTTCAACTAAATAACGAAGAAAATAATTCCACGAGAAAAACCGGATAACAGAGAAATTCCGAAAAATTGTTGCATTCGCAGCAGTGAGAAAATGCGTTACACCTCGTGATCGACTCTCTGGACCTCAAAGTCCGGGGTGACACTATTCTTTCGTGCGAAAACTATTTTAGGGTATTGAGTACCTATGAAACTTTTTAATGTTAATTGTTCAATAATCAGCTTCTTAATCGTTGTGAAATTTGTACACGACCTCCCGAATACTTCATGTAAAAACATACCAAATATTAAGAATTCTATCATCGTTACTTTAACCCCCTTAAGGGTTTAAATAAAAAATGATGAGAAAATTCTGAAAATTTGGTATGTTTTTGTATGAAGTATTTAAGAGATTGTGTAAAAATTTCATGACCATTAGGAAGCTCGTTAATGATCAATTAACATTAATAAATTGAATGTAGTCAAATGCAGTCTTATGGAAACTGGTATAACTTTCCGATAAATTTTTTTCTGTGACCTCTCAATTTTTTAATATCTACAATGTACTGAAAGCAACGGAAACAAAACGGAGTTTATTGATAAATATTTTTTGTATTTGTTTAAAAAATTGTTTTTAACAAAACATTAATTTTTTTAATAACGAGCTTCCTTATCGTCGTGAAATTTTTACACGACCTCTTAAATACTTCATACAAAAACATACTCAATTTTCAGAATTTCCTAATCATTTTTTATTTAAACCCTTAAGGGGGTTAAAGTAACGATGATAGAATTCTTAATATTTGGTATGTTTTTACATGAAGTATTCGGGAGGTAGTGTACAAATTTCACAACGATTAAGAAGCTGATTATTGAACAATTAACATTAACAAGTTTCATAGGTACTCAACACCCTAAAATAGTTTTCTCACGAAAGAATAGTGTCACCCCGGACTTTGAGGTCCAGAGAGTCGATCACGAGGTGTAACGCATTTTCTCACTCCTGCGAATTCAACAATTTTTCGGAATTTTTCGGAATTTTTCTGTTGTCCGGTTTTTCTCGTGGAATTATTTTCTTCGTTATTTAGTTGAAAACAAAAACAATTTCTCCTTCTTCTGGCATTTTTTTAGGCTTTCCTGGACACACTGGATCATTCGGGTGCCCGCAAATAGAAATACCCTCGAGCGCAAGTACACGAGATTTCGTGTTTGTAAAGAAGTGGAAAAAAGAGGAAGTACAGACTTATGCATAATATTTTACAAAATTTACAGAAATTAGAGCGGATGGACGATTTTTCGAAAAACTCAGATTTTCGTAAAATTCGAAAGATCATAAAATTTAAACCGATATTCCCCAAATTCAATACCAACCTTCCTATTATGATACTCTATTGATATTTTAAAAAAATAGTAATAAATCTTGAAAGTTACGGAAGTTAGAAGTCGACACCATTTTTTTGAGAATCAAGAGTCGCGGTAGCGACTCGAGACAAGTACATTTTGAAACGAGTCGCTACAAGACACTTTTACACCAACGACCGCGTTTCCAATTTCAAAATGTCGTAGAATTCGTATTTTTGCAGCAATTTCAACGAAATTCTCAGAGAATGAAGAGCTTGTATAGATTAACATCTGTGCAAAACGTATGACTTTTCAATGTTTTCAGATATTTTAAGCACATTGACATTGAAAAGTGGAAATAAAAATTTTCACCGTCACACATTGCTCTATGAGGAAGCGAGAACAGAATTTCGTTGCATCATTTCTGTTTATACAGAAAAATCGTAAACGTTTTCACAGCTCTAATTTTCGGTACGCTGTATTTGTTCAGAAAATTGTTTAATTCGGAATAGTAGAAAAACTAAAATAAAGTATCTGAATCCACGCTTCAACGGTCCAAACACATTACACGAATAGTTTTATCCCAATCTTTCCTTGCGGTCCCCACATGCTTGCATACATCAAATATGAGTGTCAATAGTTACGTTGGGGTAATGATTTATACTGGTACCGTCATTTTTATGCAATGATTCATGTGAGGACCAAACATTGGAATTAATATATATATTTATGTAATCTTACATCTTGGTACCGTCAGTGTTGTGTTAAGGGTGAATATGGGGACCGTGGTCCTCAAAATAGCCATTACGCGCAGTACGATGTTCTGTGGTACATACCGGTACCACAACCGTATTTCAGTGGTCGATTTGGGGACCGTAAATTCGAATGCATCGATACTCCATACACGCGTTTCAATTGTCTCCAATTTAAATAAATCCAGTCCCGAATTCGCTTCAAGAACTGAAAAACCCTTTATTTACAAACAAAAACCGCGAAGTTTTTTCGAAAATCATGCCGATTTTCCGTCTCGATTGAGTTTCTGAGTCGCGAGAGAGGGATGTTTACACTAAATATTTTACACACTGAGAAAAGAAATTTGTTGATTCAACAAAGCCAGGGCGAACGAAATCCATTTTGTAAATTTGACAAAACATTTTGTTTATTTGACAAAACCGCCACATTGACAAAAAAGGTAATGAGGCGGTGAGCGCATATGTAGTTGAGGCAATAACTTGTTTTGTCAAATTTACAAAATCGATTTCGTTCGCCCTGACTTTGTTGAATCAGCAATTTTCTTTTCTCAGTGTACTAATGACGAGCTGTGCTAAAGAAAAAGCGGAATTTCGTTGCATCCCAACGATGCAAGCTTCAACATCATTTTATTTTGAGGGTTTTCTTGATTTCCGGAACGATTTCAGGATTGAATTTATCTAAATCGTAGTCAATCGAAAGACGTTCATCGAATATCGATGCATTTGATTTTACGGTCCCCAAATCGACCACTGGAATACAGTGGTGGTACCGGTATGTACCACAGAACATCGTACCGCGCATAACGGCTATTTTGAGGACCCCGGTCCCCATATTCACCCTTAGCACAACACTGACGGTACCAATATGTGAGATTACACAAACGCTCCAATATTTGGTCCTCACATAAACCATTGCATGAAAGTGACGGTACCAGTACAAACCGTTACACCAATGTAACTATCGCTACTCAGATTTGATGTATGCAGGCACGTGGGGACCGCAACGAAAGACGCTGTATTCCTTAAGAAAATACTTCCAATGCCTTGCTTAAGGATGTTGAGTCACAAATGATGAGAAAATTCTGAAAATTTGGTATGTTTTTGTATGAAGTATTTAAGAGATTGTGTAAAAATTTCATGACCATTAGGAAGCTCGTTAATGATCAATTAACATTAATAAATTGAATGTAGTCAAATGCAGTCTTATGGAAACTGGTATAACTTTCGGATAAATTTTTTTCTGTGACCTCTCAATTTTTTAATATCTACAATGTACTGAAAGCAACGGAAACAAAACGGAGTTTATTGATAAATATTTTTTGTATTTGTTTAAAAAATTGTTTTTAACAAAACATTAATTTTTTTAATAACGAGCTTCCTTATCGTCGTGAAATTTTTACACGACCTCTTAAATACTTCATACAAAAACATACTCAATTTTCAGAATTTCCTTATCATTTTTTATTTAAACCCTTAAGGGGGTTAAAGTAACGATGATAGAATTCTTAATATTTGGTATGTTTTTACATGAAGTTTTCGGGAGGTAGTGTACAAATTTCACAACGATTAAGAAGCTGATTATTGAACAATTAACATTAACAAGTTTCATAGGTACTTAACATCCTTAAATAGTTTTCTCACGAAAGAATAGTGTCACTGCTTTTGGAGTCGAATGTTTGGGTTTTTTATTCGACGACAGCTGTAACTATGTTGCAGATTCCTGTGAATTCTGCGAGTCCAAGTTACAGTACTTTTTTCTCCGGATTTTTGGCTAAAACGGGGAACTCTCCGGTCCCCGTATTCACCACAGCGACATACAAATTGCGTGTACGTGTAAACTACATGTATCGTTGTATTTGAAGCGAAATTCAACTGTTTTTCGATCTATCGATGTATTTTTTCGGGTTGATATATATGTGTGGGCACAAACTCAGTTGCAGCGCCTCCAGTCGACAAATGCTGAGGCAGTTAGCAACAAATCTTCTTTCAGTCTTGACAGTGTGACGAGTGTGAAGTGAGCTGAGTGGTAAAAAAAAGTGCGTCCTAATGTTTGCACTAGTTCGATTCGACAATGAGTCGTACTATATTTGCAAAAAAAAAGATATCGAAAAAAAAAAAAGTGAAACAATCGTGCGCTACAAAGGGTCTCGATTTGCAGCCGAGTGTATTGCTGAAGATGGTAAGTTAAGAAAAGAATAAATCTCTTTGCTCCCCGGTTTTTCGATCCACGGTCTTTCAGTTTTGGAGGTCGATCGAAGCGCCCCTTCTCCCTTCGTTATCTCGTTTTTTATCCTTTTACCGCATTTTCGACTAATTTTTTTACTTCGAGCAAAATCGCCCCACGCTTACGTGAATCCCGCATTAAAAAACGAAAAGAATCAGCCCAAGTTGAACCCTTTTCGTTAAATTTTTCCGGAAATATGAATTTTTCAAAATGTTAAAGTTAAAAAATAAAATAAATGTATCTCAGGGAGAAAATTGGGCATAACTTTTCAGATGTCAAAGAAAAACTAAAGGGGCTGAAAGCTAAGTTGGAAGCTGAACGGGAAAGGCAATCTGAGGAATCGAATGACGCTGAAGACAATTCGTGCGAGAATTTGAAAGATGATGGCCTCGAAAAAAAATCAACAGAACCGTCCCAACCGTTGTTGAAAACGAATGAAGATACATGTATGTATATAGATAATCGAGCTGCATATTCTTATGTTACATTTTTTTTTTCAAAAAACCTTGGTTCTGGCAAACCATTTTGCCAAAATCGAGAAATTAATAATTTATATTCGAACTGTGAGAATTTTTTTTTTTAAATCGAAATTAGTTATAATTAAGTCGTGATAAAGTGCGGACAGTTTCGGTTCAAAATTTTTTTAAACATTACAATTTTCGCGCTCAGATTTAGCAAAAGATTGACATTCGCATTTGTATAATTTTCAGCGATCAAGAAGGAAGAAATAGTTCCCCTGATAATTTCTCCAAGCAATTCAGGACATGATTTGGGAAAAAATTTTGATCGCGATTTGGAAAAAAATTTAGATCGTGATTTCGAAAAGAATTCCTATCATGATTCCGAAAAAAATACCGATTGCGATTTGAAAAAAATTTCCGATCATGATTCGGGAAACAATTCCGATCATGAATTGGAAAAAAATTCCGATCATGATTCGGGAGAAAATTCCGATCATGAATTGGAAAAAAATTCCGATCATGATTCGGGAAAAAATTCCGATCATGAATTGGAAAAAATTTTAGATCGTGATTTGGAAAAGAATTCCGATCCTGATTCGGAAAAAAATTCCGATTATGATTTGGGAAAAAATTCAGATCATGATTCGGAAAAAAATTCTGATTATGATTTGAAAAAAAATTCCGATCAAAATTTGGAAAAAAATTCCGATCATGATTCGGATAAAAATTTCGATCATGATTTGGAAAAAAATTACGATCAGGTTTTGGAGAATAAAAACTGCGGAATTCAATTATCAGAAACGGTTGATCAAGCTTTGCACATAAATGAAATTTTGGGTACGTATGTTTGATTCTGAACGATGATTGTTTTCATTGCCAATGATTTTTTTGCAAAATTTTTTTTTTGTAATATCTCCCTTCTGGAAATTTTTTAGGATGTAGTGGAGTAAATTCTGAAGGATTTTCGGAGGTCAAACGTCGGAAATTGCCCGTCATCGTGCAAGATGAAATAATAAATCTGAACGAGATATTGCAAAGGGCCATCTCATATAGTTTACCTTCAACAGACGAAAAAGAATTGGACGAAGGTTTGTTCAAATAAATTTCTTAGAATTTTCTCGTTATGGATATTTGATGACATATTGTACACAAAAAGGAAAACTATTTTACAAGATATCTTAATTATGTGCCTGATAGGAATCGAAGGAGCAGATCTGAACGGTTCGCTGAGTGATACAGCGAGAGTTTTGTTCGACACTCGCACTTCTGTTTGGGGAAACTTTCCTGACGTCCAAGAAAATGATATTCCGACACTCCAATCATTCTCAGATCTACTCAACTTATCAGACGTGAGATCGATTTCTGAAATACACAGCGAAGTAGCTGGTTCATCTGAATCATCTGTGCCACTGCCTCCCTGTCCTACAAAGATTTCCCCGATTCAAAAAGGTATGTTTTATATTTTTATCGATTTCATGTGAGTCTTCAAACAATACCCCGTTTTATACATAATTTTTAAATATTCATATTTTCAGAAAATAAAGCTCAACCTGACGGAACCCCTGAATCCGATGACGATGGAGGCGATAACTACAGCTGCGGAGATTCTGAGTATGTCCCGGAAACGGATAATTCAACCGACAGCGAGCAAGAAGAAAACGAGATAATCGTTAATTCAAGGGCATTGAAGGACACATCCGCTGATGTCAACTTATCGACGAACAGCTCGATCCACATACTCTCCCACAGCTTCAACACTGTAGGTCGCAGTGCACCCGACGACGACAAAATGTTTGTAAAAAATTCGGAATCGGGGCTGAAGAGAGACTATTGTCCATATTGTAACACGGAGCAGGCAAAGCTGAGTCGTCACGTGGTTCGAAAACACATGCAAGAAACTGATGTTGCGGAGTTTTTGAGTTTTGATCGGGGCGCGGACGAACGGAAAAAAATCATGACCAGAATACGTAAAAAAGGATATTTTGCATTCAACAGCAATCCAGACTTGAACACTGGAGAAAAAAAAGTCATGCGAAGACCTAATGCTCGGTTCGAAAAAGAAGCTACAGATTATGCACTATGCCCTTCGTGCTTTGCTGAGTATTCAAAAAAAACTTTACATAAGCATCGTCGACGGTGCTTAAACCGAAAAAATAAAAGTAAACGCCGGGATGGGATGGTAAAATCGAAAGAAGCAGCAGGTCGCATTCATCATGTAGCGAGCAACGTTCTCCGTCAAAAGGTTTTCCCTACAATGAAAGAGGACGAAGTCGTAAAAGCTATTCGATATGACGAGTTAATTATCCGTTTCGCGAATCAATTGTGCAAAAGGTATAAAGATCCACATTACTACGATTTGATTCGGCAAAAAATGCGACAACTCGGCCGTTTTTTGATCGAAGCACGGAAAGAAAATCCAAATATCCACGACATGTTCAGCGTTTACACTCCAAAAAATTACGATTCCGTAATATCAGCGGTACAGACTGTGACTGGATTGAATGAAAGTCAAACTGGGCTAGAAAAACCTTCCCTAGCCTCGTCTCTCGGGACTCTGCTAAAAACTGTCGGCCAACTCTGTGTGTCGGTATGCATCAAGCGCGAAAATAAGAATCAACAAACTAATGTGGAAGATTTCCTCAAATTGCTAGGTCAAGATTTCTCCACGAGTGTTGCGCGAACGGCTTTAGAGGCTCATATCCGGAGGCAGAGACAGAAAAAAGTCATTCTCCCTTCAGCAGACGATATACAGAAACTGCAACTTTATCTTCGCAATGAAGTGCGCAAAAATTATAATGCGTTGCTTCAAAAATTCTCTTATAAAAATTGGATCGAAATGATGTCATCGGCCTTGTCGCTGCTCCAACTGTTCAATCGCAGGCGACCCGGGGAGACCGAACGTATCCTGATTGATGATTTCAAAAACTACCAAAAAATTACCGATCCTAATGCTGGAGATCCGCATAAAAATTTCACGAGCGAAGAGAAAAAAGCAGCACAGAAATACGTTCGTTTCGAGATACGGGGAAAATTGAATCGCACGGTTCCTGTTCTAGCACACGTAGAACTCATCACGTACATTGAATATGCACTGGCGTTAAGAGCAAAAGCAGGAGTGGACGAAAACAATCCATACGTCTTCGGAATACCTGGGCATCTGAAGGGCGACTTCAAGTATCTGCGTGCTTGCGTATTAATGCGACGTTACGCTGTGGAGTGTGGAGCGGAGAGACCGCAAACACTGCGAGGCACCATTCTACGCAAACACGTCGCCACCATGTGCATGTATTACAATTTGCCCGATCACGAAGTGGACCGACTTGTCAATTTTATGGGGCACGCCAAAGCGATTCATAAGGATTATTACAGAAAACCTGATATCGAGCACGAAATTCTAGTAATTTCAAAATTATTAGAAAACGTACAAGGAAGAGAAGATGATGAATCTGATGGAGAAATTGACAGCGATGTGGAGGCTCAAGGAGCTCAAGACAACACGAACGAAGGAACCAATTTGTCCCAAGCAGCATCGGATGATGAATCTCTTCCTGTTCCGAGTACCAGCATTGGTATAGATAAAAAAACGAACGACTCAACTAAAAAGAGAAGAACGCGATCAAGTAAGAGTGTTCTTCATGACATTCCAGCTCTTATTATTCATGACGATCCTTGTTTAAAGCTAACGACTTGACTCATTTTAATCGGAACATTTTTTCTTTTAATTTTCAGTTTCACCCGCTGGAAAGTGCAAACGGCTCCGCTGGACAGAGGAAGAAAAAAAAGTTGCTTTCTGTGCATTTCAACAAAATATCGACAGCAGAAAGCTCCCGTCATTCAAAGAAATTCAAAGCGTGATGGCAGAGCATCCCGAACTTTCCAACAGAACCGTCGCCACAGTGAAAACGTGGGTCAGCAACCAAATTAAAAAAGCGTAAAATGACCTGAGTTCTTCAATTTTTCGAGAAGAAATTTTCTATTATTTTTTATGTATAAGTTTCAAAGTATAGCTCTAACTGTGTAGAAAATATTTCGATTGTATGAACTGTTGTCGTCAAATAAACTTTACTGAAATATTTTTAAAATCTGATTGTCAATGAGTTAAAAAAAAAAAACATTACAGAAATAAACAAAACGTTGAGTAGTCAAAAATATTAATATGCAAAAAAATTCGATTGTTCATTGAACTACAGATACGCGTATAGTTGGCAGTATTCGAACATTTACATATGCAGTATTAAACACTGCATAAAGTGATTTGCATTCCTGATGTTTCTCCCATTTCTACTTTGCCTTCATTCCTCGACATGATCGACAGCGCATAGCCATATTTTTCACAGCGAAAAAGAGAGAATCAGGATTTTACCATTTTGAAGATTCCGAGAACACAAATATGAATTTTAATATTCTATGGACTAGGAAGAATTTCAGTAGTTCAAAGTGTCCTTCAGCATTTTTTAATCGAGACAGACCCTGCTCCTGCATGAAGTGTTATTCACCGACGAATTCGTCATCACGAATAAGCATTTCGGCAAAAGTTGAGCGAAAAAATTCATCAATTTTTCATTCAAATGATTCTCAATGACCTCGATACATATTCGTCACATACGTGCTTCCAATTCTGTTCGTGTAATGGCCAAAATCGGGACTCCGGTTTGCATAAAACACAGGTCCCAATATTGCACCGTACACAAAAAAAATGAAAATTCTCTTTTTTCAGCGTTGTGCGGTATACAATTGAAAATTAATCATTTTTTAAACCAATTAATCCGTTTGTAAACCTTTGTACAGTGTCAGCCCATTATGTACATTCGGTCCCAGGAAGTGCTCTCTCATAAATATATATATATATATGAACATGTCGGTGGTCGGTGTATGTCGGTATTATAAGCTAATGCTAAAACCGAAGCTCGCGGGAATGCCGGTGAGCAAGTTCCACGAGAGCTCAACTCTTGTGATTCAAGCTTTTTACATATAGATTCCTCACAAGCTCACTTTCACGTGAGGGATACAGCTTGTTAACGTCACAAAACCGAGTATTCATGCTGTTCAGTGACACTGAGATCCGAAGCGGATCATTTTCGTTCGTATATTCACTCGTTTTTATTGTTTATTTCTGCGCCACAAAAATGGTAGATTTTCAAAAAGCACAAAACTTTTTTTTTCAACGTTCCGTTCATCTCGAAATTTTTTCGAAGCACCGGAAAACATTTTTCGATTTCTAATGAAAATGAATAGTTTTTTGTTTTTTTAGTTTTCGCTAAATTTTTAATTGTCCCGTGGAGTGACTCGCTTCTCCGTTGTCGATCATGATTTTTTTTCAGATTTTTACGATCAATTCTCAGTGGATTTTCTTGGCGGAAAAATCCTTATTAAAAAATTTGTTAACGATCACCTTTTCTTTTATTGGTAATCGGTTATCCTCGGAATATTATGTGGTGCAGGAGAATTTGCACGTTGGCGTGGAGTCTGATGGAAAAATTGGCAGACAACTTAATTTCGGTATCTGCGACACGTTCGTGATGGGTGAATTCGGTTCATGCATCGCTAAACAGAGCAAGTTAGATATACAATCGTTGGATCGATCGTGTCGAGGTTCGCGAGGGTTTCATGCCATTTTTTCTATTCCGAATTGTTACGGTTAGAAATTTTGACATCGAATTCATTTATTATTTCGAATAAAGGAGTCTTTTTTAATTTTTTCGATACTTGACGCTCATTCCTTTATTAATAATCCTCCGTTCGTGATGAATTTATTGTCTGCGGAAAAAAATCATTTCTATTAAGAAAATTCAACGTAATGTGGTCAAAAAAAATTTTTTAATTAAAAAAAAACTTTGGCATGTATTCTGTCACGTTTCTGTATGAATTTCGATTAAAAAACCCAGCACCGTATAATTGTTTACACGTCCAAGGGGATGAATATTCAAATTCCCAAAATACAGATGATTTTTTCAGTAAAATAAAAACAAACACAATGGAAAACGAATAATCACGTGAGCTATACGATCGACAAAAAGTTTCACGATTTCTCAGCACTTTTTACTGACGTTTTCACGTCAAAGTACCATTTCGCCATGAGTAAATATTTTTTTCAGCCTTTCGAGAAGGCCAGCACGATACAAATTTGTTTTTCATTCGTTGAAACAAAACTGATCGTTTATCAAACACACGCAGAAGGCATCGATTTGCTTAGTCTCTCTTGTGGAGCGATGACTTTTTTTTCACGATATTTAACATGCCCATTAGTCAAGGGTTGTTGTTAGTGAAGAATCTGTACACTGTCGACTGACAGTCACATCAATTTTTAATAAAAAAAAAAAAACTCTTTTTCTCGTAGTAACTGGTAATTGTCCTTCGGGGATTCAGGGTCTGGCAGAATTTTTTTTCGAAACAATAACTCGAAGCATGTCACATTCACGAAAAATGTCACAACTCGACGATTTTTCAAGGTTGCTAATCAGCAACGAATCTAAACTCGTTAAAAAACACTATTTTTTCAGTTTCTGAAAGAAAATGTTGCATGAACAATAAACTGGATTTTTTCGAGTTTTTTATTCATGGAAAAAATCGTCACGACATCCTGAGCCTCCCTAGGGCTCAGGGGCCAATAAAAAATCCGGGGCTGGGTCTGTCAATGTTAAAAAACGATATTGAGGGTTCATCGAGACTCCATTGGAAAAAAAAAAAAAACAAAAAAATTTCGACCAACTAAGCTGATTTAATTAAACTGATAATTTTTATTTATTTTTCATTCGTAAAACGTTTATACATTTGTTTATTCCCCTCGATCGGATAAAATCAACTGGTTTATTCGAAAGCCCCACTTAATCGACTGTAGGCACATGTACAAACCACAACGAGATGATGCAAAGATCTTTCGTCACGAATGTGGCAGAGATTTCATTTGATCGATAAGCCACACGTTACAGAACCCTCTGAACCTCCCTCGACGATATAAAGTCTTCAACGAGTTAACCCACATTTATTTCACGTGTAAATCACCACAAATACACAAACCCATGAAGGACGTCGTAGTTGAAATTTGAAACAATGCTCAATCACCATTGGGTCTGTACTTTAAATCTCACGTTTCTAATCACAATAATCATTGCTCACTACCAGGAAACACTTCCCCTGTAACGTCATAATTTTCAAAAGGTGAATTAATAGACATTTTTCTTTATTAATTCACAAACGCGAGATAATCGAGGGATTAAGATTGAACGGTCAATTTTTCTACAAATCAAACGAAAGGTTAGCACAAAAAAAAAATAATAAAAATATCAAAATGAAGCAAAAAAACAAATTAAGTTTTCGTTTTTTAAATTTACGAGTGAGTGCAATAAAATCTTGAAAAAAGTCGAAATTCTCGCGTTGAATCGCGTTAGACTACTTGAGGCGGTGAGTCTCTTGGGATTGTCGTGTAAGCTTCCTCTTCTCATTAACCACTTTACCGAACTCTTGTTCTCATGCTGCTCTCAACTTGGCTCTTGTTAATGGATCCACGTACCGCTATAACATTTTCCTGTTCGAATCGACGTAATTATTTTCATTCCTTTTTGTTTTTTTGTATTTTTTTTTTCATTTTTTTCTCCAAGGAAGAAAAATATGCTGAAGAATGAACTTCCATTAAATTCTGCCAATCGATCAAATCTCGTTGTTAGAAAAAACATGGAGAAAGCTTTGAGCATCGTGCTAAATCTTGAGGAAGCAACTTGCAACTTCCAGTTTGCAGCATTTTTGAAAATAATTTCGACAACTTTTCTATAAAGTAAAGAGGAAGCACAGACTTATACACAATATTCTGGAAAAATTGCAAAAATTAAAGAGTTTAGACGATTTATTGAAAAACTTAGATTTTCGTAAAATTTGAATAATCATCAAATTTAAACCGTTCAACCGATATTTTCCAAATTCAGTACCAACCTTCCTATCAAGATACTCTATTGAAAAAAAAATAATAATAAATCTTTACAATTTGCGGAAGTTAGAGCGGTGACCCGATTTTTTGAAAATTCCAAAATGCCGTAGAATTCGTTTTTTTTTTTCAGCGATTCCGACAAAATTTTCACCGCCACATAGCTTCCTCTATGAGGAAGCAAAACGAAACCGAATATTTTGTGGATACGATGAATAGATTAAATTTTTTTTACATCGGAATAATTTGAAAAATGTACAGAAATAAAATGTCATTTTGCGAATTTTGTGAGGATGATAAAAATGGTTGAAAAAAATGGCTGTGAGCTCGCGAGAGCAGGTTCACATGTAGGTCGAGTTTGGCATCTATTCGCCTGTATATGTATGCATGTTTGTAATTTGTCTGGATGTTGACGTGCACTGTATTTTCTGGTGGAGAATACATGACTGCCTCGCTGGTTCGCGTGTAGTGGTGTCTAATCACTTTTTCGAAGGTACTCAGTGGATTTCCTACCCAAGAATTCACTTCTGTATCTTCTTCCTGTGAACTACTAAGCTCTCTGCTTCTGCGATGAGTTTCTCAAGACTTTTGGAGTCCGTGGTAACAATTTCAAGGAGGATGAAGAGAGCACGGACTCTGAAAATAAAGTCTCGAGATCCTCGCTACTATTCTGCAGGATCAAAGAGGACGAGGACAGCTCAAATAAGAGTGAAAAGTTCAGCAAACCTATTTTTCAAAATACAATTCAACGATTCTCATCCTTATTGCATGAGCGTGGGACGGAGGATATTAAGGGAGCAGCATCCTGCGGACTCGAATTTCGTTGCGATAGATTTTCATTCCGCGATTTGGAAAAACAAAATAAAAATCTCGTTAAAATTCGGAGACACTTTCTCAAAACCCCAAATTTTAAGAAAATGCAACAAAAAAATCGTATTTTTCAAGTTTCTAGATCCCCTTAAGGATGTTGAGTACCTATGAAACTTGTTAATGTTAATTCTTCAATAAATAGCTTCTTAATCGTCGTGAAATTTTTACACGACTTCCTGAATACTTAATGTAAAAATATACCAAATTTTAAGAATTCTATCATCATTCCTTTAACCACCTTAAGGGTTGAAATAAAAAATGATGAGAAAATTCTGAAAATTTAGTATGTTTTTGTATGAAGTATTTAAGAGGTCGTGTAAAAATTTCACAACGATTAGGAAGCTTGTTATTAAAAAATAAACATTTTATTGAGAACTATTTTTTAAACAAATACAAAAAATATTTATAAATAAATTTCGTTTTATTTCCGTTGCTTTCAGTATATTGAAGATATTAACAAATTGAGAGATCAAAAAAACAGCTTATCGCAAAGTTGTACCAGTTTCCATAAAACTACATTTGACTAAATTCAATTTATTAATGTTGATTGTTCAATAACGAGTTTCCTAATGATCGTGAAATTTTTACACGATCTCTTAAAAAATACTCTATACATACAAAATTTTCAGAATTTTCTAATCATTTGGATTTGGAACTTCCTTAATGAATTCCTAGATCCTGTTCGATCAGGTTATTCGAATCAATAATCGTCGCTGCCTCAAGACTCCCCCGATGCCTTGTGTCATCATGGACTCCAAAGGACACCAAGGGAATACGATGCTCATACGTTCGTGTTTTTTTTCGTTCTTTCTATTCTCCCAGCGCCTCCACTCAAACTCGACAAGGATCATAATAACCTACTTTCCACTTGCCTCCAGGGCTAACGATTTTAGCACTCGTCCTCGCGATGTATATATTACCCACGAACACATACATGTACGTACAACGACATTAACGCGCCTCGGAATACAAATATAATGTTCTTATCGTTTCTCGAGCCCCGTGATATCGCCCGGGGAAACGTCGACGCGCGGGGTTCTCCGGTGCAAAATGCGTGGAGCGGCTGTTTTCACGTTATCAAACAAATGTGATTTGTACACCATTCCACGGAGCTCCTTTGCTCTTGCTCCTTCTCACTCTCTCCAGCTCTCGCCACCTCGCCTGATTTATCTTGTTTAGAGACTACGATATTTTCGACACTATCTCGATCCCGATTTGCGAGGTCGAAGGGTAGCGAATTTTCTCAAATGAGTGGTTCGAACCCCAAAAGAGTTTCGTGCGATTATTTCTTCCCAAAACACGTTTTCCACGTGTTTTTAAACAATTTCGATGATCCGGTCGATTTGATAACAATAATTGAGAGAAAAAAAAATTTATCATCGAAGGAAGTCAAGAAAACATCGATGCGCCGTTATGAATGAAATTTTTCATCAATGATCCACTGCGCAGTAGAAACAGCTGTATGTGGCAAGCCAGAAAATTTCTTAGTGCACCGTATGTCATCGAACTTTCGTAATATTTGTTTTCGCCTGCTTTTGTAACGTCCGCTCAATCGCAACGTGTTGCTCTCCGACGATTATGGAACTTTGGCCCCTTCCGCAAAGCGTTTCATCGCTCCTATGGAAAATGGCAGTTTACGGTGCTGACATTACGATCTGATACATATTTTTTCGCCAGGCGATTCGGGAGGGTCCTGAGGGAGATTTTGGCCGATCCCTCTTATTCCAAAACGCTCGAAAAAAAAAGAAAAAAAAACTGGAGCGTTTCCTCGTGACAATAGAAACGACCAAGTCGATCCTGCGATGTCACGAATCGATACCAAAATACTTGCAAGAAAAATAACACTTTTTCATGGTGTGCGGTGAACGCCATGACGCTTCATCATCCCATAACGCAATTCATTCAGTTTTGCGTTTTCTTTTCCCTAAACACGAGTAAAGATGCTCGAATAAGAATTAAATGGCATTTGCATGGACATCAACCCGATCTGCGGTTCGTAATGAAACAAAATCGTTGTGCTGCTTAATCATTTTTGTCCAACCATTCACTTGGAAGACATTCCATGTCGAATCATTAAAAAGCAACGGAAATTACGATCCTGATGTTTTTTTCAAAATCTGAATGAATATTTTCGTCTTGGAAGCTCGAAAGTTTTTTTTTGCTCGAGCAGGTCACGTGGTTGCAATTATTTCGGGAATTTTCACGTTTTTCAGCAAATTTTCTCTGATTTTTTTTAGCGAAGAATCTTGTGACGTATATTTTCGAAATAGTAACATCTTGTCGATGAAGCACGTGGAAAATGATTACAAAGTGAAAAAGAAGGTCCTGTAAGCAAATTCATGATGATCCTGAAGTTTGCATCGTTGGAAAACAAAGAAAAATATATTGTTAATTCATTATATTAAAAATAAACCCATTCGTTACAATTTTTCTAGTAAATTCAATTTTTAAATGGCAAAGAAGACTGTCCCATTATCGTTGACAAATGCTGTATAAAAATTGTTTCGCTCTGCTATAAAAAATAATGAATTTTCGTTGCATTTCTCCGATGAGAACTTCAACATCGTAATTCCTGATGATCCTGAAGTTCGCATCGTTGGAAAACAACGAAAAATATATTTTTAATTCATTATATTAAAAATAAACCCATTCGTTACAATTTTTCTAGTAAATTCAATTTTTAAATGGCAAAGAAGACTGTCCCATTATCGTTGACAAATGCTGTATAAAAATTGTTTCGCTCTGCTATAAAAAATAATGAATTTTCGTTGCATTTCAACGATGAGAACTTCAACATCGTAATTCGTCGGGGGTTCTGTGCAAAATGGGTTTTCGTAAGAAAACAAGGCGTGAAAATGTCACCGCGCGGGCATAATGGAATATGGTGAAATGGGGCTGTAACGTAATGTGTTGCAAAAGTCATTGAAGGAGAAGTGAGAACAACGAGTTCTGGGTTGAGTGATGTTCGACGGGCGTCGTTGTAGCCACTGTGGTCTGATTAATCGCTCATCCACCCCGACACGTCGGTCGCCTATTAGAGCCCTAACACGATATCCACGAATAGTTTGTATCCCGGCATATGGAACGAAACAATATACCGACATGATATTATCATAAATAAGTCTGGCAGCTTGTGCGATAATAAATCGTTTGGTCGCGTAAATTGATTCCCGATCAAGAAAATTGACGATATTTTTATGGACATTTCGATAGGTATTCATTTTTGGCAATCAAATTAGTTCGCGTATCGTTTCCACGTTGTGTGAAATGGAGCAAGTGGCAAAATAATTGGCTACCGAATTGTTACAGCTCGAGCCCGACTATCTCTCGTGCTTTGGAAATTTTCTTTTTTCTTATTTTTTCCACCAATTCCTTCTCTTTCCAACTCCCTTAGGTCACGATTGCCGACAACCTGTCAATCAATGTGCCCTCGCATTCTATCCTACACGAAACGTTATTAAACTTGAATCCGCGCCTTTCACTGCTCCATACATTTCCTAGTGAAATATCAAGCCCTTATGCTACGTGGAGAAAAATTTGCCCTGGGAATGCGAGAATTATTTGGTTGAGGTACGAAGACTACAGAAAATTGTTGTTTCAGTTTTTTTTTCCAACGCGATATCGCGGATCTCAGTCCTTTCTCATGGAAGTGATTGGAAAAACTTTAGAAAACACGTTTTTTTTTTTCATTTTTTGTAATTAAATATCGAAGACGTTTTTGGTTCGGAATCTCGAGTCAGTCCAGACTCTCCAGGCAGAGTTTTCCAGCGTGTAATCTGCACGAACGATCGGTGGAGGGTGTGGATCGAATTGTTTGGTCTAAAGCCAAAAAACGGGGTCAAGGCGATAAGGTTCGTTTATTTCCAAGTTCTCATGGGGAGCTATGGAAACGAATGACGTTAAAGTTTGCATCGTTGGAATGCAACGAAATTCTTGTATTTCTAGGTTCGGTTTTTGGCACCCGAAAGCTGTATCGGCTCGAAAAATTTTAAATGATTTTGAAAATTAAACAAATCAGCAATGAAAAAAATCGACGCGTTCCAACGTCGGCCAGATTCAGCGTCATTAGAAAAGCTACTTCCAGGCACTTTCGAATGGCAATAGTAATTTAAAATGAAATTACGTTTGTACGTCTTTGATGCGATATTTCTGGGGTTATGGACGCTTAACTATGCTCATAAGTGCTTAATAACAGATCCTCAGGGTTGCGGGTGTTTCCTGCTCTGCGCGAGAGTCAATTTGAGTATTTATTAGTTTCGCTAAGTACACCTCGCGTTAAATAAAGCACTAATCTCCATCATAAGAAAAAGATCTAGTCCAATTTTCAAGAGGCTACAGAGAACCAGAAAAAATGTTGTAAAATTTTGTAAAATTTGTAATTTCATGAATTTAACATCGATTTTTATATTTCATTGTATTTTACAATGAAAACTCTCATTTCTTCTAGGAATTGATAAGAATTTATTGTAAAATACAATGAAAACTGAGATTTATCATAAAACTCAATGTTAAATGTGCGAAACTACCAACGCAAATATCTTTTTTGCGAATATCTACAAAGCAGCAGAAAAAAAAATATTCGCATTGGAAATTTCATGAATTTAACATCGACTTCATACATTTTATTGTATTTTACAATGAAAACTGTGATTTCTCCTAGGAATTGATAAGGATTTATTGTAAAATACAATGAAAACTGAAACTCAATGTTAAATAATGATGCTGAAGTTTCCATCGTTGCAAATAAACGAAATTGAAATTTGTTTCAAGTCAAAAAAGAAACTTTTTCATTCCATGAAAAGTTTAGAAGAAGCATAATGATGGCGGAAGAAATTTCTCCTAAACTTTTGGTGGAATATAAAAAATTGTCTTTTTTATTTTGAAATAATTTCAATTTCGTTTATTTGCAACGATGAAAACTTCAGGATCATGTTAAATATATAAAACTACCAATGCGAATATCTATTTTCCGGTGCTCTGTAATCTCTTGAAAATTTGACTGGATCCTTTTCTAATGATGATCTACTGCTATACCAAATTTTATTAAATTCTGAAAACTAATTATAAAACTGAAAGTACTATCGTAACATCAAAGAAGAATTCGTGATCTTGTCGTAGAAAATTTAAATCGTCTACAAAACGTGATAATCATTTTTGCCAACTTCATAAAAATGTTTTTCTTTTTTATTTATTCCACTTGTTGATTGTTTTATGAAATAAAAGCTACGCTCGTGGTCAGTTGGAAGTTACAGTCGTCGAGATTGGTGCTTTGTAAAAATGTACGTGATATTTGCTCACCTTGTGGGTCAATTCTTCTTGGTATTGGAACTTGGTGGAATAGGCCACAGCGCAGAACTTGAAACTGAACTTTTAAACCTCCATTTCCGGTAACTTTGAATATATTTTCTTGGCTCTTTGCTACTATTTATTTTTCTTTTCCTCGAGGTTTCTTCGTATCTCTGATTTTCAGATTTCGTTTTTCTCGAAGAAAACGGAACTGGTCTCACTCGAAAGGCGCGCGTTAGCGTGCGTCAAGGTGTGTACGTGTGCGTACTTTTTTTTTCCGCTTCGATGATTCCGAATTCGAAAGTTCACAAAAAAAAAAAAAAAAACGTTGTAGAAATGGTCGCACTGTCGTAAGACGTTGTAACTCGCGTTCGGTACCGATCGCGAGGAGAACTTGTTGAAAACTCGGAGGTTGGACGGTCACGCGAATCGAGGCGAAAGAAAATCGTGGTTCATCGCATTTATTTTCGTTCGAATCAATCAACTGCGGTGGCAAGAAGCAAAAATGCGGAAGTCGTGGCTTTTACGAGTGAGAGAAAAAAAATTATAAATAATCTCGAGTCCGTATCTTCCAGCAGCACTTTTCAGGCATTAGCTTTACTCAACGTCGCACCTTTTTAACGTTGTCGTGAGCGAGGAGGAATAAGCAGATTCATTAGTCACGAAAAGATCGAAATAGCAAAATCGAAAAAAAAACTTGGACCAGAGAATCCAAAGAGACTCTGAATCAATTGGAAAAATGAAGTCTAGTCAAGAAAGAAATCGTGGGATCGAGTCTCCGTCCCATCGTTTTTCGATTTTGATATTTTTTTATTTTATTTTTTTAAATTTTCTAATTAACCTGTGTGTGTGTTTGTTTCACCATTCGTTTCGGAATCTCATTGAACGATAGAGGACGAATAGACGGACACGCGGCGTGGAATTGAAGTGAGCGCGCGGCGTTTGTCGCGATGGCTTGGTGGTCGCGCTTCCAAGGCTCCCTCTCGTCCGTATACATTGGAAAACTCGATGGTCCGAGTGCGCATGCGCTGTGAAAAGTGCACGAACTAGCCCTATAGACAACGTCGAAATTCACCCCTCTTTAACAAACCTCCTGCTGTATCGGGAAAAAGGTTTTGCTGCTCCTCTCTCCCTAGCCGGTAAACCACCGACGCACGTTTCACTGGCTATTACCGATTTACCCTCTGCCTCGAACCCTTCACCTCGTCTCTTCTTTTGCTTCCGCTCCGGTTCACCTTTCTCTCGCTCTTTCTCGTTCCCTCTCGGTCTGTCTTCGATATTAAATCATTTTCTTTCTTTTATCAAATTTTATTTTAATTCGTTGAATGTTCTGCGTTCCCGTGGGAGAACGTCTGCTCCGTTATTTTCAATTTATTTTTACATCTCCTCGTTCTCATTTTTATAATATTCATCGGTCCTCCGGAATCGTCGATAAACGGCGCGCGGGTCTGGAAGGAGCAGGAGAAAGGGAAAGAAATACCTCGAGAAACTTGAAAAAGAAAATGTCTCCGATATGAATATACTTAGCCATGTAAATAGAGACACAAGAGAAACGAGCCGGTATCAGACATTAAAATTCATCGAGATTCGATCGAAACGAAAGGATGAAAGTAATGAAAAGGACGATGAGCAAGTGGCGAGTTAATTAAACATGACTTTCTCTCAATAGCTCGCATTTATTGTTTTTTTTCTCACCCTCTACATGCTTCCATTATATTTCGAGTCAACTCTCTTAAAATTCTCTGATATTCCAATCGTATATAACTTCGTGCTTTATATATCGATGGTTTACATAGCGTGCAAATAAAATTTTCTTCAGACTCGATTATACCTGCTACGGTATAATTTTCATTCGAGCAGATAGACGTAAATGCTGTGAGTGTGCACAAGTCTTTGAAAGGTTGAAGGTCTTGAAAGCGATTCTCTAGTCTGAAGATATTTTTGGTACCTTTTGTCGTGTGGGAGGCCAATATTCAAATGATATCTGGCTATCAGGTGCTCTAATATCGGTGTGTATCAAGCATATCGAACGGTTCACAAAATCTCGTGTATTCGGTACTCACAGATTTCCATTCAATAAATCAAAAAATATAAAACGATAAAAACTGACTAATTTTTTTTTAAATTTCTATAAACACTAGTCACGGAATTTCCAGGTGGAGCTAAAATTCGAAAAGCTTTCCCAAATATTCACACGATTCAAATTTAATGAAAATTCGACGCAGCCATAATTTATGGGGAAGGTAAAAATAATTATTACCATGGAAACCGGAAATGTGCAAAAATTTAAAAAAAAACGAGTTCCGCGCAATAATTTCGATATTCAAAGATGAAAAAAATTGTGTTGGACATTTTTATGTTTCCTATGATACAAAGAGTTCAAATGTTGACATTTCTCATGGGAATTCATTGCCAATTACATAAATTACGTAGAAAAAAAATTCGAGTACTTTTTATAACTCTCATAAATTTTTTGTTCTCATTTTTTTCTTTATGACGTCACTACTAGCTGCTCCAGCGGAGTGGGATTCGATAGCAACTGCTCTTAGCAACCGCGTTCTTGCAGAATTTCATCCCTCCAGCAAGAGACGATCCACGTATCCGAGCTCGTTCTCCAAATAATTAACTGCATTCAGTTTGCTGAATTGTTTAATAAATTATCTCGTGTTCTCCAATTCAGGACATGAGAAACTTAGTAAATATTTTTCTTTAGTTATTCCTATGATTTTTACTTCCATTTTACAAATATAATTCTTTCAGTAGCTAGCAAATGAATTCTCATTGTTCGAACACCCTATAGACCTTTAATAATGTGTACCAAAATGCCTCTCCAGGTTACTCCATAATTAGCACACGAAACAAACGGAAAACTAGTGGGCTCAGCATTCCCTACCCCTGATGCCATGACGCAGGTCTTTGGGGGCTTTCGTCCTTGTTTGCTCGACATAGGTGCCGGGCTCACCTCTATGACTTTTGATAGACAATGACTATTCCAACGCCGAAGAAAGAAGCAATCGTGGTTTGGGTAGGTCATGCTGCTAAGAATGTATACAATAAAGAGCTCTACCCTTTTTCACATGTGCACACATTTACACTTTAATTCAAACACGCGAATCCATCAGTAGTTTTTCTGACAAGGCTACACGAATTCGAACTTTGCTGCCAAAGTTTTTTAAAATCCTCATTCTCTTCTTTGGGCTGAATTTTTCATGGGGAATTTTTTTCAACATTTCGCGTGTGGGTCAATCTGACCCAGGGCGTTTTTCGAACCATTTTATTCCGGTAAATCTGCATTTTTAGTTTTTTTTTCTTGTAGAAACGTTTTTTTATGGAAAATTGTTCTCGTTTTGTGGCCGTAAATTTATTTTTTGACGAAAACGAAAATAAAATGCCAAATCATTCGTTGCTATTGCGAATGCCAAACGATCGGTGATGGAAAATCGTTGGGGTCAAAACGACCCAGTATGCACTCGAAGGTTAAACGACTCCAAGGTTTTCAAGGTTCTTTATTAATAGTTGGCGAGTACAAATGCCAATTCGTTGCCTCGTGTTTCTTCCTATTTATATTATATTTTTAAACTCGCAGCAATTTACACAAGCAACTTTGTTACTTTCCAGAAATCTGTCAATTTGACGAGAGCTTTTGTGATACAGATTTTCCCTCCGCGTTTGTTTGTTGGTGATGAGCATGTATCAGATTTTTCTCTTTCGAATGTAACTTTTCGTATTGATTTTATGCGTTCCAGAGTGCATTAATTCGATTCGTTGATACGTCGAAATATAAAGATATCACCAAGTCACATATACATGTGTCTCCCGATGATATACACTTTTTGGATGAATCTGGAGATAAGAGTTTATCTCCTGTTTTACTTTGCGATCTTTATTCTTTGTGCTCTGAATTTCCTTCTTTCTCGTTATTTTGTTAATCTTATCTTTTGAAAAAATGATTCTCTGAAATGTTCCTGCTGGATGATGTCGAACTGCCCGGTCTGATAAGCAATTTTTGTTTTGTTTCTGTGTACATGATTTTTTAAAATTGCTCCAACATGAATTTTCATTTATCTTCTTGTTGAATCTCTCGGATAACGAATCTCATGATACTTGGGAGTGGGATTTTTCCTAACAGAACAGAAGAATCATCGGCCGAATTCAATTTATTTTTAAAAAAATCAAATTTGTTGTTATCTCGTTTCAAAAATGTTTTATCGAACGCATGGAAAACGCATTGAGTCTGGACAACCTGTATCAAAAAAATTCCAATATTTTTATTCGCATCGGAGATAAAAATTAAAATTTAACAATTTCCGTGCCAAAATCAAGTACAGTTTGCTCCAGCAGATTATTGTAATCCCTGTCGGAATCGAGACCTTCGCATTTTCTCACAGAAAAAGTGTTGTCACACGAAAACAATTTCTTTCTCATTTTTTTCGTAGTAATGAGCGGAAATAAGACAAAAATCGAAATTCCGGTTAACGGACTCTTCGTCTCAGTCCGTCGGACGTGGTGAAATGCATTAAGAGGAAAAAGGTCAGAGAGAACAGAGAGAGATGATGAGAAATCAGTCGCTATCTCGCCACTGTGAGTGCGAGAGAGATTAGCTGCAATTTTCAAAATTGAATATTTCCGACACGTTTTCACGAATAAAAAAAAAGCCCCTGTCAGCGGATTTTTGCCATTGTCCTGCGTACGCTGACAGAGCCTTTTTTTATTAGTCAAACGATATCGAAGAATTTTAATTTCGAAAATTCGAGGTGAGGTGTAGTGACTGATCCATCATCTTAAGGCAAATGGCGTAAAATATAGTAAAGATAACAATGTATAGTTGACAGAAAAAATTATAAAATATAAATGTAAAAACAAAATACATAGTAATAAACAATAATGAGAGAGAGAGAGAGAGAGAGAGAGAGAGAGAGAGAGAGAGAGAGAGAGAGAGAGAGAGAGAGAGAGAGAGAGAGGCGTAGAAAGACAGAAAAAGTTGCGAGATTCGAGTTGAATGGAAAATAAAGGAGACGAGAAGGTGAACGAAAGAAGAAGCCGAAAAAGTATATGCGAAAGAAGAGAAGGGGGGAGGGGGGGGGACATGTGGTACGGGTTCTCATCATCCTCCGCTAATATTTACTTGCGCGAACACAAAAGCATCGTACACGTTATATATTTCAAAGTCTAAAGACAGATAAAGAGAGCGGAAGAAAAAAATGATAGAAGCAGATGAGAGAGAGAGAGAGGGAGTGACCGTTTTTCCCTGATAAAAATGTCCGGAAGTCGACCTCGTCTCTGCACCGCTAGATCGACTAGACGTTCCACTCACTCGTGCTCGTTTCCCTCCCCTCATCGCTGACTCTTTCACTGCAGTGATGGTCGTCTTGGTGGTCCAGAGCTCTTCGCTCAGCTTTCTGCTTCATCCTCATGCTTCTCTATGCCGCTTTAATAGAAGATTTCGCGTGGAAACAGCCAGCAAGAGGGTTTAGAGTCAACCGCGTTCACATCACGATGGTCGTTGCATATCCTAGTCTCGTGTGTCGTGTGTGCATCTAAAAATGGAATTCAACCCTTCGTAATAAAAACCGTCCACCTCAAACCCAAACATATTTTCATTCCATATAAATTCATCCACACGCACGGACCACCATTTGTCTCTATGTATTTTGCGATTATCCCATCATGCGCCCACAAAAAACTACAATTTTTAGCTCCGATTGTCACATTTAGAAAAGTGACAAAGTATTTTTCATTGCAACGAGCTTCCGCACAATTTTCTTAGCGAAACTCACTCGCACACAGTTGCCTTCTGAATTCTTTGCTTCCCGTTGAACTACGAGATTCTTGAAGAACGTTAACCAATCAGTTTTTCTTTGTCAGTAAAGACTTAACCCTTACTTGCCATCCGGACAACTACTCCAGGCCTATTTAGGAAAATAGTCATTTTTTCACTTTTGTTGGTTTTAGCATTTTTTTTTAGTCCACTTAAATTTAATTTTTGGCAATATAAAGTGAACAATCTTCTGAAAAAAGCTTTCAATATGTTCTACAACAATTTTCAAGTCGAAATATTCAGGAGTTCATTTTTTATAACAATTTTTGTCACTGGGGTACAAATTTACCCCATGGTGGCAATTACGTAATTCTGCAGAGGTGTGGCAAGTAAGGGTTAAGCAAAGTGATTAAATCTGCGAGAACTGAAATGAATTTTCAATCATCGGGGGCTTTCTGTCACGGGAAAGGGTCCCCAGGTGTGCCAAGTATGCCAGAAGCTGAGACAAATAAATTTTACCTTCAAATACTGGAGAATAACTTCGATCAGCTGACGTTCGATTTCTTTGGGATAAATGAAGATTTAAAAATAAAAAAAATAAGTCTACTCTATGCAGCAATTTTTTGAATCTCACAACGCAGAGGCTGTAACTTTCAGGATGTTTAGCTGGATTTCTGTGCAATATTTTAATGAACCGTTTTCGAGTGGAAAACGACACAACACCCTTGGAAAACTTGGCTTGTCAGCAGCGTACGCACCTTTGCCTCGACGATACGTTTCCTAACGAGAACCGACGTATAATATATCACTGAATGAGGCTTTGGACCGAATATTAAATTTCTTGGGAAGCAGCGGTAGTTGAGTAAACGATAACCCCTCGTATACATTTGCGTTTGAATATAGAAACATCTTCCTCAGATTATAACGTCATAATAATTCTAAAGGATGATTCTTTGTCTGCGAAAAGGATGTTCACTAAATTCAGTTTTGTTGGGAAGGAATAGAATGATGAACGCTGAAGTTTGCAACGTTGGAATGCAACGAAAAATATTTATTTTTATTGATGATTCGTTTAATTATAAAAATCGTTTTCGAGCCGATATACTTTTTGGGTGCTCTGCCAAAGAAATAAAAGCATTTCGTTGCATTTCGACGATGCAAACTTCAACGTCATACCGAGGACCTGAAGAGGGTCAATTGGGTTTTATTTCAGTCCAAGGGCTCTCAGGGAATATGAAAAAAAAAAACATTCAACTATAACAACATTTGAAAAAATGTTCAGGTCCCCTTGAAGAGAACTTGGAAAAAAAATCCTCAGTACCATGCACCGGAGCTCGCTAACAAGGTTTCTCGTGTTTAGACAATGCCTTAAGTTTGAAGGAACAAATGGTTTACGTCGATGAGAATATATAGCAATGTGTAGGCGTGTGGTGGTCAACGATGGATATTTAGATGATGCTCACTGCCGAGCTCCATTTCACTATGGCAGTTTGAACAAGCATCGCGAGTGAGAAACGCAGGTCCTTCGCTCTTGGTTGGATCCTATGTTAACTATGTCTGCAGAATCTGGAGGGCCGAAGCTTTCAAACGGGTCCATAATGAAATTACCAACGGGATTGGTTGGGACGTTGGTGCACGTGGTCTGTTTTCGAAATGGTAGAGGAATTGCCTTCCGGCATCTGGATATTACGCAATATAGATATATATTTATATATATCCATGTACATAAGTATATGCTCGTATATTTGCCCGTATGTACCAACAGTTTGAAGGCCCTGGGCTAAATACGTCAACATTTCCAGCGTTTAACTATAGAGACAGATTTTTTCCGAAGGTTTATACAGTCGCTGTAATTTGTCTGGCAATCGCGAGAATTTGCAAACCCGCAAATGTCTTGGCTCTCTCGATTTTTATTTTCCAATCCCTAATTCGTTTACTGCGCGGTAAATTTCCGATTCGTCCGCATCCAGAAAAATGTCGTTGCCGAGCGAAAAAAAAAACGTGTCCGGATTAAAGGAGAAACAGGAAATAAGGAGGCGTCTTGTACAAGGTACAGAGTGAACAGGTACCTCGAAGAGAGATTATCGATGCTCGACCAAGCGCTTGTTAGTAGAATATCATTTCCCTCGATTCATCCGGACAGTTGAATTTTTTCAGGTACACACCGTCGTTCTCAAGATGTAAAATCTCGATGCAACAAGCTCCCAGGCCAAGGACGTGAATTTAATCATAAGCCAAGGGCTGATTTTTTTAAGAAATGTAAGTTAGAATCAAATGAATGGATGGAGGCATAAAAATCGTTTAGAAACCATGCAAAGTTACTCAGAGAACATCAATGCAACGACGTCGAAGATTGCATCGTTGAAATGCAACGAAGTCCTGTTTTTTCTTGAGCAGATCTCAAGATTCCTATTCAATATTTGGTCAGGACCATAAAACGATCTCTTTTTAGGATCCAAACACAAAATCGGTACAAAAATTGTCATGGTTTTTGAAATTGAATAAACAATGAATAGAAAAAGTATTTTTCAAAAAATGGCCATTTTATGCCATGAAAAATTTACCTCCCCCTGCAATGTTCAGGAATCTTTTTCACAAAAATAAACAATGGATACAATCCTCGAAAGCTGCAAGCACAAAACCATGAACCACCGATCGCCAATTGCAACAAACCTTTTGGCTCAAAACAGTTTAACCCCCGGCCATCGATGGCTTTGCTAATTGTAAGTTTATGGAAATAAGCTGCTCGTGGAGCCGAGCACGAACAATGCCAGAAACAGCGACACAAGGGACAGTGAGAAGATACAACTGGTAGTGACCGACAATGGTCGAACTATTGAACCACCAAATGCACAAGATGGAATGAGATGCAAGTATATGCTAATCGCTGCATCTTGAGCATCACCACGATCGGTTGGCATAGTTTGCACTGCAAAGCGTGGGCTTCGGAAGCACTTTGCCCGCGGATGCACCGTTTGAATATTCAAACAGCTGATTGAGGGAGCGAGCCTTGGGAGAGGCACGTGTAATCAGGACGTAATGAGATTATTGATTCATCGAATGATAATCTAAACGTTCGATGACCTACACCGGCGCTTATATGTTAAAATGTGTTAAATTTTCATCTGATAAATTAAGGTACTCTTTTCTCGATTGTCACTCGGATTATAAATGAAAATTTCAAGTGCCTTCTCTTAATTTTAAATGCCCACCTTATTTTTATTTTCTGGACATGGGTCACAACGGTATAGATGGAGAATGGGATCTCCATCATGGTGTATTTCAACGGAACGTGAAAAATGTTGAATATTAACGACTCGTCGGTCCATCAAGCCGCAGGCAAAGTCAGCGACAGTGGATGTCTCTTTTTTATCATCTCGAAGGGGTGATTGTGGCGTGAACTATAAGCTCTTCCAGGATCTATCCTCGGGGCTTTCCCTTCAGCTATTCAGACCGCCTGACGTGAAAATTTCAGAAAATGGAGGAAAATGGTGTAGCCTGCGGGCTTGAACTGAAGCTCGTGAATTGCTGTTACACCCTTGGAACTAGCATATGCATACTCATTCTAAAAAAGCCAGAGGCTCTTAGTTTCTTCCTCCGTTAACACTAACTATTGAAGCAAGATTCGAAGAAATACTGCATCGGGATTAAAACAAAACAAAAAGATTCACTTTTATAGTCTCACCAAATTGTCCAACTTCCCCGCATTCGTCAATGACTACAAAGACCTGTAATTGATGCAGTAACCAATTTTACCCAATCGTCCAATTAATGCTGTAGCGTTTTACAACGATGTTGAAGTTTGCATCGTTGGAATGTAACGAAAATTCATTATTTTTTATAGCGGATCACCAAATTTTCATACAGTATTTCTCGAAGATAATGAGACACTCGAAAACTGAGTTTACTAGAAAAATTGAAACGAGTGCATCAATTATCGAAACAGTAGGCAAAAAAAAAAACATTTCGTTGCATTCCGCCGATGAAAACTGCGTTACGATTGTTTTCCATGGAATCGAAAACTGTAAAAAGTCTGAAAAGAAAAAAACTAACATTTTTATAGACAAGTGCCTGTATTTCTCGATTAGTAGCTATCAATAATGTGACCCAGATCTTTTGATTAAGGATCGCTTACTCTTAGAGTGAACCATCCCGTTTGTACAGTCTCGCACACCTCAAATTTCTGCAATAATTAATCTCAAAGGTAAGAAAGCCGACAGTGTTCTTAGTCCTGACTGATTCCTGAATGTGCCATTGTTACCATGCTCCGGTGATGGAATACAAAAGCGACACCTCATTTACAACATTGATGAGGACCGCGTAGGACTCTTTGCTTTTGTTTTTTTATTCACCTCGATTAGATACGTAAACTTTGGTATCGTGTGGCATTGCCAGACTATAGATTCTAGACTATAGAGCCAGCGAATAAATTATGTTCATTTTTCTTGCCTCAGGAGGTTTTGAAAATAAAAAAAAAACAGGTGGGGTCTCTCCAATTTCTGTTATCGGATGCTCCTGGAAAAAAATCACGGTCACGGTTACCATGTTATGTTTGGACAAGAAACCCGGAGCTTTTTCTTCAGGTATAAACAAAAAATCGAATCGCGAGGATTCATATAGAGCGTGCTCCAGAGCTGTTTTATGAGCCCCGAGTAAGCCAACTGCCAAGCACCGAAATCCTATCGTTACGTATTTCAGGATTACATGAGGATCCCGTTCAATTACATGCAAATCTTGGCGGATCCGTACCCAATAAACCTTAACGCACTGGAATCGAAGGAAACCTGAAGCAACTATATATCCATATACATATTGTTGCTTTAGGTATATAAATTGATGCATGTGCGACGTCTTAGCTTCTCAAGGGCGACACGCTAGACCGTTGAGTAAATTAATTGAGTAAATTGAGTAAATTAATGAAAATAGTGTCATAATTCCGAATCGTACAATGGGACTATTTGCGCAATTATATCAACATGCGATGCTCTTTTGTCTTCGGAGGACTTATTTTCAGAAACTTCTCCAAAGTGAAACCAAAGTCAACGTCATTCATTTTGTCTTTGACTTTGATTTCACATTTTCAGAATGACAAAAAGAATTTGTAACATGTTGAGCTCTTCAGAAGATATTCGGTCAGTCAGTCAACCAACAACCAGAACCTAAAATTGGAGAATGACTGCAAAAGAGTACAGAATCGAGGCCTGCAATCTATGAAGATAGAAAATCCACACGTGGATTCCATCGAGTACGAGATTTGAAAAGGAAATTCCATAATTTTGAATGATCAGTATTTAGCAGTGGCAATCAATAATTTTATCAATATCATTTTATCAATAATCCGTGTGCACTCCAATGAATGTTTCGTACATCGATATAATCGTTGCGAGATACCGATTGTCTTATTACACAAATTCTCATCCGTCGATTACTTGCCTCTCCAGTGACAGATTAGATAGTTCGTTGTGCAGAAATCAGAGCGTGGGGCTTCGCTGCTTTCATTAAGAAAAATGGTGGCTTGGAATCTGGTAGTCTCGCTGTTCCTGACATTTATTTTATTACCTGGTAACGTCCTCGGTCAATCAGGAATCCAGGATGAAGGAAGACTTTCCACTAATGAAACCGATCCATCATGGTACAGACTCCCGGAATACGTATTGCCGGATAAATACGAATTGTGGATATTTCCACAGCTTGCTGTGAACAATTTCACGTACGAGGGCCGAGTGAAAATCGATCTTCGGGTTCACGAAAAAACAAACAATTTGATGGTTAATGTTGTTGGGCTAGAAATAAATGGTCAAGAGTCTGAAGTTGGAAAAATCGTAAACGGTAGCAGCGTGAACGTGGCAATTTTAAAACAAGAACTGAATATTAAAAGACAAGTGTACATTCTTTCATTCGTGAATGATATTCTTCCTGGACACTACGTGTTGTCGCTATCGTTTGCTGGTGTAGTCCTCGACGATTTGAACGGATTCTACAGGAGCTCTTACGAATCAGGAGGAAAAACACGGTAATTTATTCCTAATCCTTTCAATCATTTGCTCGGATTAGTGCTGACTCTGAGTTTTTTCTTTTTTTTTTTTTAATCTCCAGATGGCTCGGAGTCACGCAATTTTCTTCAATTTTCGCACGCAAAGCTTTCCCGTGTTTCGACGAGCCCTACATGAAGGCCAGCTATCGACTACACATAGGACATTATACAAATGAAACGGTGACCGCGAACACTGCGTTGGAAATGGTTCGACAAATGTATGTCTGTTTAATCCACTATTTCTTAATGCCCTAGGATTATTAACGAATGAAAAAAATACTGAAAAAGTTTTTTTTTCTTCGTTAGCAAACCTGACTACTTGCTAACGACCTTCACAGAAACTCCACCAATGTCAACGTATCTCGTGGGTTGGGCAATCCATAATTTCTCGTACATGAAAGCAGAAAATTCGACTTCGATAGGACTGTGGACCCAAGAAAGTATGAAGGATCATGGCTTCGCTTTCCTCACCGAATGCACTAAGATTTACGAAGCACTTTACGACTGGATTCAAGTACCAAATCCCATCACGAAGATGGATCAGATCGCAGTCCCAGATTTCTACTGGTCCGCTATGGAAAACTGGGGAATGGTGACTTTCCGGGAGTCTGGAATACTTTGGGAAAGCGGTGTCACACCCACAATTAAAATTCGCAATGGACTTAGCACCGTTGCTCATGAATATGCTCACACTTGGTTCGGCAATTTGGTCACTCCCAAATTCTGGAATGTTGCCTGGTTGAAGGAAGGCTTTGCTACGTTCTTTGGCCATTATGTCCTTGACATTCTTCACGATGATTGGAAAATGATGGATCTGTTTGTTGTTGATGTACTTCAACAGGCATTGATGCATGATTCCGTCCAGCACAACAGAACCATGAACGGTAAAGCAGTTGGTAGCCCAGAAAGTATTCCTGCCTGCATGGATTTTGTAACTTACAAAAAAGGTTGGTGCAGAAGAAGAAATTCCTAGTTCTGGTCCAGGACCCGTCTTTATAATCTTCGAAATGATCATGATTTTCCTTAGGGGCTTCAATCATCCGCATGATGTACCATCTTATGGGCCATTCCGCATTCCATCGTGGAATGAAATCCTATGTTTCCACATTGTAAGTGAACATCGAAAACAAATTCTTCTTTACAATAATGATAAGCTGGACGACGTTGAAGTTTGCATCGTTGGAATGCAATGATAAGACGATCGATTTTTGCTACCCAAGAACGATAACATATCGAAAAATTTGGATGATTTTAAAAAGTTAACAAATCATCAAGAGCATGAAATGTTTTTCCTTACATTCCAAAGTTGCGAACTTCAGCTTCATCAAGCTGGCCTTTTTTGAGTGATATACATCTTTCTTGCTAATTGTTGCCAGGGCCTATAAGTTTGCGATTCCAAATGATGTCTACGAGCACCTGCAGCATTTTGCAGATCAGGAAGATCTGTTGGAAAAGCCAATTCAGCTGAGTGAGGTCGTCGAATCCTGGGCGAATCAAGCAGGTTACCCTGTCATCACTGTCACACGGAATTATTCCAACAGCATGACAGAAATTAAGCAAGAGAAATTTTATTTGAACGAGAGTCGACGAACTGATGGGGCTGAAGATGATCCGCGATGGTGGGTTCCCATCAATTTCGCCACAGTTGAATCTCGACTCTTTCCGAAAAAGAAAACCATCTGGATCAGACCACAGAACAAAAGTCTTCTCCTGCCAACGGTTCAACCTTCCGAAACAATAATCTGCAACATTGATCAAGCTTACTACTATCGGGTCAATTACGATCGAGTGAACTGGCAGAGGCTAATAAATCATTTGAAGTCTGACAATTTCGAGTTCATCGGTACACCAAACAGAGCATCATTGCTCGACGACTCTCACAACCTTGCAAAAGCCGGATATATCGACTACTCTATACCCTTGGACCTCTCGAGATATTTGATCCGAGAAACGGATTACGAGCCATGGGTTGCAGCGATCACGGCGTTTGACTTTCTCAACATCATGCTGGGTAGTCTGCCGGATGTCAAAGCAACTTTCCAAGTGAGATTTTTCCTTCCGTCAAGAGCATCAAATAAACTTTGCTCATTCAGGACTTGAGGTTCCTTTTTGAATTTCAGGTCCATGTCAATCGTCTTATCCAACCTATCTACGAGAATTTAACATTCCATCAAAATCCATCTGATGGAATGCGGTCTCGTCTTTTGCGGAGCGTCATATTATCAACGGCATGTTCCATGAACAATGAAAACTGTCTGAACGTTGCGACGTCTTTGTTCAAAGAATGGCTGATGGATAATGGCAAAAGGTGAGTCTCGGAATGGAATTTTGGTAAATTCAATCAGTCAAATTGTTGACTTTCAATGATTCAATGATCAATGATTGAACGACCATTCAAACTAGTCCAATTGCAACTTTGAAACGTCTAACCCAATAAAGGCAACAAAGCCACATGATGTGAAATACAAACATTGAATTATTATTGACGTTTCCAAGAAACAAACAGCAATGACTTACGATGTTGAGGTTTGCATCGTTGGAATGCAACGAAATTCTGTTTTTTTCTTGAGCAGATTTCTATTCAATATTTGGTCACGACCCTAAAACGATCTTATTTTAGGATCCAAACACAACATTTTTTAAATTGAACAAATAATGAATAGAAAAAGTATTTTTCGTTGGAGCCCAACGTTTCGACCATCAGTGTCAAAAATATTCACTCCAAATGGCAATGAGACCAGTATCATTTTTTCCAGGATAAATCCAGACTCGAAAAGCGCCGTTTATTGTGCTGGCATACGTTCGGCCAGCTCGAAAGATTGGCATGAGGTTTTACGAATATTCCTCAACACCAAATTGCATACGGAACAAGAACTGTTGATTGCTGGCCTCGGTTGTACGAATAACTCCACTCTGATAAGAGAATTCCTAAATTATTCTCTCTACGATGGACCTGAAATACGCAAGCAATACAGACTCACTGTATTTGACGCTGTTCTCAATGGGAATATGGAAAATCTGGACCACGTTTTAAACTTCGTCGACGAAAATTTGCACAAGATCGTTACCATGTAAGAATATTTTCAATGAGACCTCGTAATTGATACGTAGAAAATAGAAATCTCTCTCATCGTACGAACTTCATTCCTCACAAATTTCTCTTTACATTTTTTTGTTGTATAAATCAGCAGCAAACAATATTTTCTGTTTTTTTTTTCATCATTTTTAAATTGCAGAAGAGGCGTTTCATTTTTGAGCAATATCTTCGGAGCCCTTAAAAAGCGAATCGTTCTCGAGGACCAATTACGAAAGGTACGGATGAATCGATGATTAGTATGAACCTGCTGAGCTTAGTACATCCGCTTAGGATTTCCATAAATGCAGAATTCTATAAAAACGAATTTGAATCACAAAAAAACTTGTATGTTTTGTTCAACAGCTAAAAATTCTGGTGCAACGCAGTTCGGACTTTATGGGTTCAAGTTTCAACGATGCTAGAAAAACCATCGAATATGCGCAGGATAACATTTCATGGATACGTATTTACACCCCGAAAATCGCGAAATGGTTGAATTCAAACACGTGAGATAATTCAGTTTCGTATTCAATAAAAATGTTATCAACTGTAAAAGATTTTTTTGAATCATTCCATCCAGAAGAGAATCGTCATGGTGTTGTTCCGAAAACAAAAAAAAAACAAATATCACGATTGATAATAAAAATTCTTCCTTACCGAGGACTGGCCGAATCACTAGAAAATCAATTTTATCGGTTGAGCTTAACGAAAGTAAATCCCTACTCTCTCTGATGAAACAGTCTGAGGCGACGTCGTAAGATTGCAGCACATAATGGTTGCGGGATTCTTGTGAAGAACTCGGATCTCTCGATCCCGATTTGAATGATTGTATTCATCCATGAAATCGGAATAGATATCCAGTTTATTACAAGCTCAAACGAACAGCAATGAAGTTCATGCAAAAATAATCAGGAAACGGCAATTTTCAAATGTTTGTCCCATGGTCGATCAGTAATGAAATGTTACTGTTTTTTTTTAACATCAATCTGCAACTATTTCAAGAACAAATAAGCCTGGAACCAGCCCAGCTGCATTTACATCAATTTCATCAATTTCAGGCGAACTGAAATATATTTTTCTGTGAATATTTCACGTTTGTAATCGAACATAAAATTTATTGCATTTAAAATTTTAAGAAATCATTGCGTATCATATTCCATGTACGCTTGTGTATAACTTTTCTGAGGAACAATTTTTAAAAAGCCACTCACTCAAGGCCACGTGTCGTAGCTACAGAATCGCCATGATTGCGAAAGAGATAGTGACAAATTTGGAAGATAAAAAGTTTCCACATCATTCGTTCGATCGGACTGAAAAAGTTCCAGACCATTTTTGCCTTTGTCGGTGCGTGGGATGACGCTTTCTTTATTCTGATCAGACGAATGGCGTGGAAAAGCTTCACCTTCGAATATTCGAGACTTTTGGGTGGCTGATTCATACCCTTAACAGGGCGATAGCACTGACGATTATTCGGAGAGAAAAGATAGCGGAAAATATATCCATCAGTCAGGAACTTTGTAATAGCTGCAGTGTTTTCCACAGGTTCTTCAGTACTTATCGCAAATCAACTCGATTATTTTTCAATGATAAATCTTGAGTTGGATGAAGCATTGAAAAATTTATTTTTTAACGAGTTATCTTAATGGACTCTTCTTCTTATAAGTGGAGGAATATCGCAAAAGACTTGACGACATTGAATTCCCATGAACGAAAGTAGAATGAAGGCACACACTTTGATAATATTTAATTTTGTCAGTTGTGTTTGATTTTGAAAAATATTTTCTCGCTGCTATTGATGTAGCTGAAAGAATGAATCTGACAGCGATTATAGTGGAGGATAAAAAGCGAATTCCGGAACATTTTCTTTCGAAAAGCTCGAAAACCATCGAGACCATTTCGAATTTATTTCTCGAAAGGAAAAACGTATGACTCAGAGGGTTGAACTATTCGAGATACCGCGAAACGCCAATGGGTGGATTCTTTCCATTGTGATTCCTCAGACCCGTGATCAACGTTAAATTTCGTGTTATCAATATAATATCGATTCACGTCGTTATCGATTGTATCAGTTTTAAACCTGTCGCATTTGTGATTAGATTGAAAAAATTCTAAACGTTTTTGGACAAAATCACTTTTGACATACTTTTTTTTTTACAAAATAAATTCTTTCGATGTTTTTACCAAAGCAATAACACTTCGAAAAACTCCGAATCTAATAACTTTATCGTATGCCTTTTGTAATCATCAGGAATTAAAGAAATGCCACGAAAGGTTCAAATTCTTAGGAAAAATAATTTGGATTTCGTTTTCAACTTTGCAAATTACATCTTTTTTTACATAAATTAAACTGCTTATTAAAAAACAATAACGTAGCGTGGGGATGAGCATTTCATGAAGGAAGAAATAAAATCATGTGAGGGCAAAAAAAAAATGTACAATTTTTCTAGGCGTACGCCACTTTGCTTGCAAAAATAAATGTTTTCCTGTTGAAAGTGACAAGGAAGCACTGCTCGTTCTTTGGCTGATAAGAGTAAGGATCAGACGAGGCTAGTTGAACTTCTAAGAAATAGAAAATTCCTTTTAATACTTCGTCGCGGTTTGCTCGATGAATAAAAAAATTAAAACATCAACTTTTTAAGCTGATGATGTCAACGCCTGCTCCCTGTACAACCAAAAATTATCGGATAACCTTATCCGAAGGACCATCTGGTGATTCATTATACTGAATTCGCAACTGCGCCGGTTTCATTAATCAGTGGATCCCATTATTACTGTAGTTTTTTTTTTTATTGGACCACAGTAACGCAATTCAATCGGAATTGCAAAATCAAAGGGTCTAAATTTTATTTTTCTGTCTTGGGAAAAAATGAAGGCCCCCAATTCGGTTCTTTCCTGAAATGCGGATCCTTATAAAAGATTATTTATAAAAATAGGTAGTTTACAGGTATCAAAAGCCTTAGACACTCAAAGAATTAGGTTGATTTTTTTTGTTCTAAAGATATAAAAGAAAAACGAAAGCGAAGCTCCCTGAAATTATTATCTATACTTCGAACGATCGATTAAGACAACACGACTTATCAGTATCAATTCTGCCTGATCAAATTCCTCCAAACCCGGCGAATATTGTTCAATCATCACCAGATAAATTCCAAGGCGCAAGTATTTCACGTGTTAAATAATTTTTCCAAAAGTAACTCAAGCCAAAATTGTCTCAACCGAAATTTAATCTTGTGAACAAACAAATATCACTGGAGACAATACTACGCGACCCCAAAATATGGTTTGCTCTTGAGATAAACAACTTTCTGTTACGAGACGATCCACTTTTTTTTCTCGTGGTCTATTTGAGGCCCCCGATACCTGTAAAGTGCGGGAAGGGAGTTCAATAGCGACACTTATGGGCGCTGCTATTGAGTCCGTGATTAAAAATCACAATTTCCATAACATGTTAAAAATACACGATAAGGATACACTTGCAAAAAATTGGGGCGAAATTTGATACGTTTCTGAGAACAATATGAATCATGTGCCCTTGGCGCATTCTATATTCGGAATCTTACAGATCGTGATTCGAAAAATTTTTAATCGATCTTACTCGAATTTTGTCCACATCTGAATGAGAAAGTCCTATGCTACGCGTTTGTAAAATTTCTATCAAAAAGTGCATGATTTTTCATGGAAAATGAACTACAAAAAATTTATTGAATCATGGCAGATCAGGGGAACTGGTAACTTGGAGTTATACCATTTTCGGACTCGAGTTACGACGTTCCAGCATATCTGCGTTCTACTACTACGCCACCAACTGAAACGTAGTGAAAAAAATTCGCGTTCTCCGAGAGCGACGATTACTCATGTCCATTATTTCAAGAAAATGTTGAATTGACTGTTGATTTGATTTTTATTGATTCATAAAAATCGACCTATTTTAACTTCCTCAAAGGGATTCCCTGCCTTGAATATATATACAAAATGATCTTGATTTAATAATCATTGACGAAGCTCATAAACGATCATATCCTGATTAATAAAAATTGTCTGGTGAAAAACATACAATGAGTCACATTATTTAACCGCAATAATCATTTAACCCAAGATAGATCTGGTTGGATTTTTTTTTCATGAAGCGTCTAAATTCTGTTCCACGCATTCACAAGAAATACAGTGAAATACAGGAAAATAACAGTGTTATGATGAGATGTTCTCATCTTGTTTTGCATCCAACACTAGGCCTACATGATCATATTGGTGGAGTACCGATTATGATGCTGCAGGCAAAGACTATTTAGACAGCAATTCAGGACTCTATTGAATTCGAATAAATCAATAATCACTCGAAATAAATCACGAAGACGCTGTTTTTTTCGGCAAAGTATCGAATTCGGGCATTAAAAAAAAAAAAGAGAATGAAGAATCGGAAAAGATATAATGAATCTCTGGTCTAATCTGAGAACGTCGTCAATGGTTCCTAGGAATTGTAGGTGCTTGATCGATGTCCCAGCCGAGTTTGTCCAATCGTGCAAGATTAAACAACCGAAAATGCTTCCAACGATTGCAACGATTTGGTTGATGACGGAGAAAAAAAAAAGAAAATTCAATAAGATAACATTTTTATCGTCAGAGCCCATCGCGCTGCTCATTGTGATAAGATTAAGCGGAGATCCGACATATTTTTAAAATCATGTTATCTAGGCTTCCGAAGCATTATAAAGGTGTGGACTCACGTAAGGTGACCCGCCGTTCACTTTTATATTCGCGATTGCAACGATCATCGCAAAAAGTGGTTCTTTTTGTTCGTGTTGTCATCAACTTGTTAAAACGACAGGATGTCGTTCCAACGACAAACTCTGTGGTGTCTTTTGCTGGTGGGTGTAGCAGGTGCGATTCCTGTCAATGAAGATGTCCACAAACCACCTGACAATCGTCTCAACAAAGATGCTCTACCGGACGGTTATCGCCTTTCGAAGGATGTGCGTCCCACAAAGTACACAATCAGACTAGAACCGAATATTGTTGTGGGTGACTTTACTTTCAAAGGTGAAACCGATATCGCAATAAACATCGCTTCGACAACTCGGATCATAGTTTTACATGCTATGAATCTTACCTTCGACGAGAAATCCACGGAATTGTTTCAAAAGGGTGTAAAGGTAAATACGGAGATAAAGGGTACCTACGACCAAAACAAGCAGTTCTACCAATTAAATTTCGGAAACATGTTATACGGCGACTATACATTGAAGTTTAAATATACCGGAATATTGCATGACGATATGAATGGATTCTACCGAAGTTCGTACTCGAACGCCCAAGGAGAAATAGTGTAAGTAGCAACAATTTTGTATTCTCCAATCACTGGCTATTTAAATTTTACAACAATCCGTACATGTAGAAGAAAATTTAGCGTGCTTTCTCCGGATCCAATTGACCCGCCAGGTGCTTATGAACATAGAAATGTCATTTGCTTCATTCTAAGAGCTTTGATCAGCTTGGATTTTAAATAGGACCGAAAGCTTAGAAGGTAAAGTTCACGGAGGATTGTTTTTTTTAGATGGTTAGCGACGACTCAATTCGAACCTACTTACGCGAGGCGAGCGTTTCCCTGCTTCGATGAACCGTCTTTCAAGGCAACATTCAGCATATCCATCACTCACTCGGACGAACTCAACGCGGTCTCCAATATGCCAGCCATAAGAAAAACAAGACCATCAGGCGATGGATTAACAAAGTGGACGACTACATTCGAAGAAACTCCCATAATGTCACCGTATCTCCTTGCTTTCGTTGTTTCGGATTTTAAGTCCCTCTCGGAGTCAGAGGGCAAATTCAAAATATTTGCCAGAAGTAACAAAGTCCATCTGGGTCAATTCTCCAAGACGATAGGTCCTCAAGAACTCGAAGCGTTAACAAATTTTACACAGATCAAATACGAACTACCAAAACTGGATAACTTCGCAATACCACAGTTCCGCGCTGGCGCCATGGAGAATTGGGGGCTGGTCACGTACAGGTGAATAACTATTTCCTAAAGTAGCATACGCCATCCTTCAAAAATGTGGAAGGAAAAAAGCTGTCTCACTTGGATAGTACGATTTTTAACCTGTTTGTCATTTAAAGAGAGAGTGCACTTTTGTTCGATGAAAAAGACACCACGACAGAGACCAAACAAGGAATCGCAAGTGTCATATCCCATGAGTACGCCCACCAATGGTTTGGAAATCTCGTCAGTCCGGACTGGTGGTCTTACACTTGGCTCAACGAAGGATTCGCCAATTACTTCCAGTACTGGATTACCGATCAGGTACTTAACCCAAGTTAACAAGTTATCCGCCACTCCAAGATGACAAATTTTTTCAGAGTCAGGTCAATTAATTCGTCATGATTTGATTTCTAGATCGAGCCTTCATGGCGTATGATGGACCAGTTTGTGACTGAAAATCTTCAAGAGATCGCTTTTATGGCTGACGATAATGAAACTCAGCATGCGATGAATGTGGAGGTCAACGATCCAGTTCAAATTTATAGCATTTTCGATAGCGTGTCTTACAGCAAAGGTCGATATTTTTATAGTAAATCTCATGCGCATGTTACACATCAATTATGTTTCCTCCCTAACGAAGATTTCTTTCGTTTCCGCTTGTAACAGCTGGCAGTGTCATTCGCATGTTTTCACATGTGCTCACACCAGCCGTATTCCAAAAAGGACTCCAGAATTATTTGAAAACAATGTACGTACACTGTAATGTAAACACTGTAATGTAAACCAAACATTCTTGAAGTATCGAATAGTTGACTGCTTTTTTTTCAAATCGGACTTTTCCTTCTTCAGGGCACATAAGGCAGCCATCCCCGAAGACTTGATCAAAGAGTTAGTAGCTGTTGGTACAGACATCAAGTTTTTGGATAAAGCATTGCAATCTTGGTTCACACAACGCGGCTATCCTGTCATCACTGTAACCCGAAATCATACGGTTGGAAACGCCGTCATATCGCAAAAAAGATTTTTAACCAGTGCTTCCGCGGCCCCGAAGGAGCAATGGTATGTCCCATTGACCGTCGTTAAACAGGATGACAAGCTTCCCGAGAAATTTTCAGAGACCAAGCCAACCAATTGGCTTTTAAATGACTCGAAAAACATAACCCTTTCAGGATATAAAAACAACAGCTGGATCATCTTGAACAGCCAGCAAACTGGTTAGTGGATTACAAATTATCAATCCCTATTTGTTCCCTATTTGTGTCCCTATTTTTATCTCTATTTGAGCAGCCCAACTTTTTCTGTCAGCTGAAGATTCAAAGAACAATAAAACTGTGAAGATAAATGTATCCTTCGAATTAGGTTATTATCGGGTGAATTATAATCTCGAGAACTGGCAGTTAATCATTGATTACCTGAAGGACGCAAACACGACGGAAAAAATTCATCCCCTGAACCGAGCTCAACTCTTGGATGATTCCTTCCATCTCGCCGAAGCCAAGGAACTTGTCAATCATACCGTCTTCCTGGAGATGACGAATTATCTTCAACACGAAACGGACTATTTCCCTTGGTATGCGGCTCATCGTGCCTTTGCCGTGCTCAACAGAGCTCTCGCGAATACCGATAGCCACGATCTTTTCAAGGTAAATTGCGCCGTACGACTGAATGATATTTCTGCTAGGAGCAATGATTTGTTCATTTTTCATTCACGAATGACTCAAGCAATGATTGTCTCAGCTTAGTGAATAATAATCGTCGTTGTGTCCACGTCAAATCCGCTATTGGAAATCATTGATGCGATGGAGTTACCGATTGTTATATTTATATTTCTTGAATTACACACATGCGCACCACTGTTGTGACTTTACGGGTTCTTCCTTTCTAGCTTTATATTCAACGGCTGACTGAGAATCTGGAGAAAAGCTTGGGCTATGCTGAACGAGCCCATGAAAAGGATGATGTTAAGATGAATAGGCTGAATGTCATCAGGACTGCCTGCGCAATGGGTTCTGCAAAATGTCTGACGGCCACCCACGAGATCCTGAGTGAGCATGTAGTCAAATCGAACAAGTGAGTTCTCGCAGCGTTAACAACATTCTAAATCATCGGAGTACCCGATATTTACAGCATTCAGAAAACTTACCTACCACATGTGTTGATTGTTCCAAAGATCTTCAGCTGATTTACAAAGCGTCGCGCTTTGTGCGGGAATGCGATCAGCGGACACAGAATTATGGGAAACGGCTTACAATTACACACTAACATTGGACAAAGACTCGAACGAACGTCAAAGGCTCATCAACTCACTGGGATGTTCATCTGACCCCGCTGTTTTGAAGATGTACCTCGAGAAAGCTCTCCTCCCAGAGTCTGCCATTAATCCAAAAGACACCGTGAAGGCAGTCTACACTGGTGATATTTCTGGTGTTGATGTCGTTCTTGATTTCATCAAAGACAAGTTCAAAACTATCGTCGACGTGTAAGTCGAGCTCTCCACTCTCGAAAATCCGGAAAAATACATCAAGAATTTGATTTCATGGTTTAAAGCCTTTCTGTTACAGCGATGGTGATACCAACATGATTTTGGAATATGTGATACAGATTGCCAGCAGAATGACTACACCTGAGCAAGTCGAAAGGGTGAGTACCGTGGAAGAATGAACTGCCTCATCAGTTCTGACAAACAACGGAATTTCATAATTTGATGATGTTTGTTGATTTGATTTTTGCAGTTGAAAGATTTCATCAAGAGCCTACCCGAAAACTATAAACCATTAGCAGACACGTTGACACGCGAGGCCGTTACTAAAGCTCAAAAGAATGTCGATTGGGTGAAAAAGTATGAAGAGTCAGTAAGGACGTTTTTGGATGCGCAAGATTTGGTAGATCATCCCGACTCGAACGATTCATCAAGCGTATCACTCCCAAGCCTTACACTTGTCGCTTTCCTGATTATCGTTGGGGTATTCAAGCAAGCCTAATCGAGGCGTGAGATGGGAACATCAATTGCGAAGAGAGTTATTGCCGTAAAATTCACGCAACGTGAAAATCAAGAATCATGAAACTGCACGGAAAAATCAAAGATTCATTGATTTGCCCAACGATTATGAAAAATGATGATCTAGAACAGCGGTTGCCTCGAAAATCATCGAGCTTATCACAAATCATTTATGATCAATCAATGGGACTTGAGGACTTTTCATAGTATTTTTTTAGATAAATGACAAATTTGAGTAAGCATAAAAAATACAATAGATTTATACATCTCGAATTAATGAATAAAAAATATTTACTCAAATGGACCATTCATGTGTTCAACTCCTGACTGCCCACAGAGGCCAAAGCTGCGAATCCTGTGTTCGACTGCGCCATCATTGAAATTTCACGGGTTTTTGGTGGATTGGCCCATCAAAACTCAGTCAATTTTCAGCTACACGAAAACAACATTCGTAATCCTCATCGAAAACCTCTTTTGTACTCGTTATTCTACATCTTCATGAAAATGGATAATTCCAAAAAGTTTCGTCAAGAAAAAAAAATTTCGGAATCGCACGATTTCCGTAATAATCATCACATGACCCTGCACGATACAAATTTGAAAAACAAAGTTAATCTTGACATGCCCAGACCCGATAGTTCCGGAGAAAACATGAAGAACAATATTTAAATGATGCTCTGCGGCTGATGAGGTCAAACTCATAAATACATAATGATGTTTGCCCCAACTCATTCGAATGTGAATAATCGTAGGAAGAGTTAATGAAACCAGTACGACAACCATTGTTTCACGAGAATACAAATTTTTGTTGGACCTCGGATTTGATACGACGTTACATTGTGCTAGTTTCCTGACCAAGAAAAAATTAAAGTGTCATGTCGTACTCAGTCATTCTCCAGGTCAGCTTTTTCAAGGATTTCACGATTCTATCAAGAGAATTTTTTATTCGTTGTACCAATGAATAATCAATCATCTTGACGACTGGGGCTCCAACAGTTGTGTTGTAAAGTTCATGCCAGTGAGTGAACGAGCTGCGGCTCGTTAACGTCAAGAATCTCTCACATTTGACGAGACTATAGGAAAAAGAACTCATTTCCAAATAGCCAAATCAAAATCAACAATGTGCAGTAAAAAAATGATATTCGTGGTGCCAGTGTTGATCGCATTGACAGCATCAATTCCAACACTCGAAGATGGAACCAATGCGAAGACTTTAGAGACATGGGCAAATGAGACGCGCTATCGTTTACCGAACAATTCAATTCCACGGTTGTATAGAATCAATATTGAGCCGAACCTTTCCTATGACGACTTAACTTGGAACGGTGAATGTAGTATTGATGTGGAAATGATGGCATCCACGAAATCCATTACGTTACACGCATTCAGAAACCTCGTGATAGATGAAAATGCGACCAGCCTGGTAGACTCTGCTAGCAGGAAATATCTACCAATCCAACAAGTTCGTGACGTCGAGTTGGACTTCTTGATTTTGGTTTTCGAGCAAGATATTCCAGTTGGAAATCACACGCTTAATCTTAAGTTTAATGGCACGGATACCAGATATGTTGGCTTCTATAAAGCTGCGTTTAGCAGGAGCGATCCGTAAGTTAGACAAGAAATATGAATTTGCGAAGATTCACTGGTGGTCCATAACTATTTGGAGTAATCAATGGAAAATCGTTATTGATTCAGACAAGACAAGTAATTGTTCTGTATAAAACTCTTTGCATCTCAACGTCGTCACTTTTGTCCGAAATATCTTTGTGAACAATGTCAATTGTCAACATTTTGTTGAAAGCTCGGCACCATCATTTCATTTACCAACTTCTCTTCATAGAAATCAAAGAATATCCGAAATTGAACGACCTGATTCTTAGTCCTGTTGCAGCGACACATTTCGAAGCGACATATGCACGCTATGCTTTTCCCTGTTGGGACGAACCAGGTTTGAAATCACGTTATCAAATGTCCATCAAACATTATCCAAATTACACTGCTATATCAAATATGCCCGCCATTGATGAAATTGACACCGGAGATGGAAAGATTGTTACGACTTTTGAGACAACTCCGGTAATGTCCATTTACCTGTTGACCTTTGTCATTTCCGGCCACGAGAGTGTTTCCAATGAGTTCGGAAATGTGACTGTATGGACTGACAAAAGTGATTCTGATGGATTCTTGCATATTTTAAATACCAGCCAAAAAGCTGTCGATTTTATGGAAGCCTACACAGGATTATCGTTTGGTTTGTCCCGATTAGGATCGGTAATAGTTCCGGTCTATACGTCATCGGCAACAGAACATTGGGGTTTGATTAGTTACCGGTAATGTTGAATATCCTTATTCGTTATAAATCTATCACAAAGTTCGGATTCATTACTATTTTAACCCTCCGCGGATCATATGATTTTTCATGGCATGCCGGGTCATACGAGTCCTTTTCGTCCTGCCACTTATATTTGACGATTTGGAGAGAATAAAATCTGGAACATTTTTGAAATACTCTCGATTGACTTTGCTTTGAGGTTTCGTATTTATTACAGCGGTTGCATTTGTTTTATTTTTCAATAAAACATTTTAAAAAACAAGATTCTCGATGAAAGTTGTCGCTTGGCTCGGAAAATACGCGTATGATCCGGGGAGGGTTAACCACATAAAAAATTAATCATTTTTAATCCACTGTTTTGCAACAAGAAATGATTGAGTAATAACAATATTTGTGTAGCGATGCAATGGTGAAGTATGTTGCATCAGAGGACAAAACGTCAACATTGGATCGCGCTAATTTGTTAATAGCACACGAATTATCACACACATGGTTCGGCAATCGTGTGACACCAATATGGTGGGATGATCTATGGCTGAACGAAGCCTTCGCCTCCTATTTCCAGTTCATGATCACGGCTAAGGTAAAATTCTTGATTACATTTTCTTTCACGTCTGCGGAAATTGAGTCGTCGAATACTTCGTCTCGAATAAGTTGCCGTTCGGCTAACTGGCTCATCATTACAAAAAAAAACTTTCATTGTTTATGAATTTTGATTTAAAGTTTTACGGATATTCGGACCTGTCGGGATTTTTTGTCGTAAGTAACAATCAGCAAATTGCTTTTCCTTTGGACCTCAACGAAGATGAACTCCAGGTTCCCATCAAATGGAGTCCCCCTACGAATGAAGAAATAAGAAGAGTGTTTGCCCGGCTCACATATCGGAAAGGTGGGTCAACGTTTCGTTGTAATATCAAAAACATTAAGGTTTTTGGTTTTTCATAAATTAATTAACATTTCCATCCTCCCCTTTTTTTTTATCTTGGCAATTAAAACGAATGATTTTTTCCAAAGGTGCTGCCATTTTGCACATGTTTCACAATGTTTTATCCGCCGAAATATTCAGATCAGGAATTAGGAAATACCTAACAAGACAGTGAGTAAGAAAAACAGAAAAATAATGATTTTTTTCATAATCAAATTGTCTGAATGATAATCAGACACTGTTGAAAGTTCGAACAAACAAATTTCGCCAATTCCAAACAATCAGTATGAAATCCTGAATGAACCATGAATAAGTTGGTCGTTCGTTAACGAGTCGTGCCTCGTCTGTAGAAACAAATTGATTTGAAGCTCATTTACAGTTCCTACGAAACAGTGGAGGCAGACGATTTGATGGCAGCTTTACAGGAAGCTTACGATGAGAATAACAATGGCAAAGCTCCTTTGAATGTCAAAGAGACGATGATGACGTGGCTCGAGCAAACCGGAAGTCCCATTATCAACATTACTCGAAATTACACAACCGGTGAAACGAGAGTGGAGCAGAGAAGTTTAGTTCTTAACGACGACAGCACCAAGAAGTGGTGGATCCCATTGAATTACGCGACAAAGACGAATCCCAATTTTTCGTCAACCGCGCCAATGACTTGGATGAGTAACAAAGACGCGACTGTTGTGATCAATGGAATTGACCCGGACGATTGGGTCATTTTTAACATTCAAGCTAGTGGTTAGTGTAAAGCTTTCGCGAGACTATCGTCAGAATTGACGACAATTGAATTGAATTACACTACCATAGCAAATTCTTGATTTTTCTAATGATCAAAACTATAGGGCTGTTTGCCAGAGCACTTCTTTCCAGAATTGATCGTTAAAAATAACGAAAAGTTTATTCAACATATTTCTAGGCTATTTCCGTGTCAATTACGACGACGAGAATTGGAAACGAATCGTCGAGTACATGAATTCCGACAATTATATAAATATCCACGTCAACAATCGTGCTCAGATCATTAACGATTTGTTCACTCTCGCGAAAGAAGAACCACTGATATACGGAAAACATTTTTGGCAATTGACAAAATATTTGTCAAGGGAAACGGAATATATTCCGTGGAAGGCTGCACTGACCGCTCTCAGATCCATCGATGGATTCGGTGGGACCTCAGTTCGTGGAACGCGGCAGGTTGGAACATTGAACGATCACTGCTGTGATAATTGAGTATTCATCCACACAAATTAACATGGATTCAATGATACTGAAGTTCATAACGTTGGGGTTCAACAACAGATAGTTTTTCTATTCATTGTTTGTTTGATTTTAAAAACTATGACAATTTTCATACCGATTTTGTCTTTAAATCCTAAAAAAATATCGTTTTACTGTTCTGACAAATCTGACTATTATTCAATAAGAATCATTAGCTCTGCTCAATACAAAAGAGAATTTCGTTGCTTTACAATTTTTGCTCAAAGTTTGACCTCAACAAATAAGCTTTGTTGAATTTGCAGACATACGTTCTGGGACTAATGGAGAACTTTATTCAAAAAGTTGGTTACGAGACCCGAGATGATGACGATCACTTGACCAAGTTGGCGAGAGAAAATTTAATCGAATGGGCATGCATTTCGGGTCACGCCGGATGCCATGAATTTTCGGTTCAAAGACTCCAGAAATTTGTTGAAAATCCTGTAGAAAATCGGTGAGTCCTGTCGATTTATTTAATGATCAAACGAACTTATCTGTAAGTGAAGTTACTACTATGCACCGACGTCGCCGTAATTTTTAAAGTTGAAGTGTTTTGTTTCGGTCGTCTTCCACGCCTGCTCTGGTACGTAACTCAGTAATTTAAGGTGCAGCCGTAACCATCAGGGTTGCTAATATATGTATAATTAGAAAAAAACAAGAAAACCTGTTGGGCGAGCCTGATCTCTTCGGAAGAGGTGCCTCATACAATTATGATCGAACTTCACTTACGAGTGAGTTCGTTTGGTCGTTTTATTGTATTACGAGCTTCTTCCTCGAGGTAGGTGCATAGTTATTTGAAGTTTGTTACTGCAGATATTCGATGATTCAAAAATTCGATATCTCATTCATTCACAGTATATTACGCCGCCAGGAAGCTTTAAAACGGCCTTTTTCCCCTCCCGTGTTAGGTATACGAATTTTCACCACACCTGTAACGGAAAGTTCGAAATATTGCGAGAAAATGATAAAAAATTAACTTGACAGAGAGGTTACAAGCCCTTTTCTGTGTTTTGCATTTGTTTTCATACCGCAGAGATGTAGCAACTGCATATAGGGGAGAGGAGGGCGAAGTGGGACAATAGGGCAAAGTGGGACACCCGTCAGAAAAATTATTTTTTTGTGAAGAACTAAAAAGATTCACCAGGTACCCCAAGACACGAGTTCATCGCAATGTTAATCGAAACGAGTAATATTTTCAGAATGAAAAATAATTTTCGTAAATAATGTCGAATCATGGCTCGACCTTAACACAGCTTCCATTTTTTTCTAATGTTTTTTATCACTCAGCAATGGTGTATCATGCAATAACACGGTGAGGCATAATATATAACACCATAGAAAATAATTGAAATACCATAAGTTATTAGAAATGTATGAACGGAGAAACGAATTCTTTGCTGCTATCACCTGATAGTGGTGATAAAAAAACATTATTATTGCATGTTCGGCAATAATATTGCCTAACATGCAATAATATGGTGGTGTATGATATTTAATAGCATAAAAAGCGGAAACGCCTGTAACGGAACGGCCTTATCCCCTGGCTGGATTTCTGGTGTGGGAAAAATCTGCCAGAGGGCTATGGGTCGAACGATCTCGCTCATGCGACGTATCCCCCGTACGCCTATAAGGTCCCAACTGTTTCAAAATTCTTTCTTCAATTGCTTACCAAAGGTCTATGGCCTACGCCGTATTGTCTATCTATGAGATAGATTTATTGATCCGGACGAGAGTATTCGTTGAACAAGTGCGGGAAGTGACCGATCACATCGCGCACGAAGTTACGGTTATGAGCCGGAGGCTTATGATGCGTATTCGCACAGATACGAGTGTGAATTGCAATGACACCCGTACAAGGCAAACGCGCAATTTACTTTGTTGTTTTTCGCACGTGTTGCATACAATATTATTTGTGCTAGTTGCTTCGAAAGTGATCACAAAGAATTGAGATTACAAAAAAATACTCAAGCTGTGTTTCCAGCGATTTTCAGGTTTTCTTTGAATTTACCAACCGTGTTGAATGTTGAATTAGAACAGTTGTTAATATTAAAAGTGATAACATTGTTCACTGACGACGTTTTCAACGATGGATCCAAATATTGATTGAGCACGCCCGAATAAATATTAATAATGCGAGGTACATTGATAGTCATTTCGCAGACCTTTAGTGAGTTGCTCGTGATTTTTGCTGTCGACGGCATGGATGTTGACGTCGCAGAGACAGCTGGTTTTGGAAGATTACTGAGTTCCCTAATTTTTTCACAAATTCTTATTTTGTTGTTCAAGAAACCATTGATATAGCCTTCAGCAGTTTGATTGGATATATCCATCCACCATGACATTTCAACGTTGTGATGTCGGCTCCAGCATAAACGCGTAAGGTTCGTCGGAAAGTGTGGCCAGTATATTTTTCGAGATCCGCAAATTCAAATACGGAGCCCCCAAATTTATTGATGCCGATAGCTTGTCGATAGGGTAAACTTCCCATCTAGAGTCGCCGTAGCGAGTCGGAGAATAGCGAATATACGACGAAAGCAGTGTCCGGTGTAATTTTCGACGTTCGGCAAATCCGAATACAGTGTGATCGTTTTTGGGACCTCGCTCATTTTATTTTTTTCAATTACCTGGCGCGTACATTTTCCTTTTTGAAAATCAATGAAAAATCTTGGTGTATCGATATCCTCCGGATTTCCATCCATGTATTTTTTTTACAATTCCGTAAAAATTCGCGCCGATCATGAAAGATTGTGGGGAATAATTTTTGGTGTCGTGAATGGTCGCTATCAATTGAGTGTCTGTATCCTCGACATCATTTCTGTTGATACTACAGAATTCCATGCTCTTTTGGGCTCCACAAATACCAACGATTAAGATGACCTACAAAATAGAAATTGCGTTGGTTAAAAAATGAATAATAGACGACATTGAAGTTAACATTGTTGAAATGCAACGAAATTCTGTTTTTTCTTGTGCAGAGCTCGTGATTCTCATTCAATATTTGGTAATGGTAATTAAACAATGTTTTTTGAGGATCCAAATAGAAAATCGGGAGATTTCGGAAAGTTGAACTCTCAGGTGCATGTGTGGTAAAAATATTATTTTGTGATATTTGCCCCGAAAGTTTGATTTCCGATTTGCGTTTGGCGTGCGAAAAGTAGCCGATTTCTCAACGTTCGCTCTTTTGTCTTACTTTACCGCACGGTAAGAGGATTTCTATCGTTATTTTTTGAATTTCAAATCAAACTTTAGAGGCAAGTATCATAAAAAATGATGTATGCAACAGGTGCGGAAAACAACGAATTACATCGTGGGTGAAGTTGCCTCATGGGCCGAAGACTTGTGATGCTTATTCGTACGAGTTCCATTCGATTGATTGACACTTGTTGCATAACTAGCTATTTCGTTGGTCATTAACGTTGCACACTTCAGTATTATAAAGGGAAATCAAGGCGGTATAGAATCGAATAAATTTTATATTAAAAAACATTTATTAAAATTTTTTATGCTTTCAATAATATAGTATATTACGTCACTGGCAAGGAGAGTGGGCCATTGCAAACCGCGTCCAAAATGCCACTCGAATCGAAGGCGACCGTGGCAAGCACGCGGTTTGAGATGGCCTTTTTCCCTCCCATGTTGCGTATACAATTTTTTACCACAGCTGTAACACACAAAAACACAAAACACAAAGAATGCGCCAAAATCATCTAGTAGTTAAGTTTCAATCAATTTTCGACTGTTTCGTTCGAGTATCGACTTGTCGAGTCACGGTGTGATAAAAGTGGTAATTTTATTCGCGGTCACAGTACCGGTTTATAACGATCGTAAAAATACGGTAAATTTACCGGTCACGTTTACCATTTACATCGCTGATCGCATCAAAGTGTCGCGAGATGACTGTGTATTGCTGGTGCTAGTACTTCCTCCGGTTTGAGACGTTCTCCGAACACTCTCAAAACGTCTGCCTCCAATTCGATTCTTTGCACTTTACCCGAGACCTCTCCAGTATCGCGCTTTGCATTCCATTGCACTTCCATCGACACTACGTCAACTGCTGTAGTAGTGCCATCGATATGACCTGGGTCGATTGTAAGCGTCGCGATTCCTTCTACGAGATTGACTATGCGATTGACTCCGCATTCGAACTCCTGCGATTTCCTGCACTATGTTCTCCGTGGCCTCTTAATTGCAACGAATGAATTGAAACGAAAAAGTCATAGCGTGATAATGCATGGTTATTCCTTGTAGTTCTCTATGGGTCAAAGAGACCCAATTGCAATTAATAAACTAACTTTATTATACAATAATTTTGTGCCCAAAAAACAGGAGTCGTCCTGATTTACTGAAGTAATTTGCAGTTTACATCCGGACAACGTAGTCGCTATTTCCTGTTCCGGGCTCGGTGGACTCAATGACACGTCAGCAAAATTTGTACAGAACTGGACTGAAGCCCAAGGCATATTATTAAATGAATTTGATTGCATAAAGAATGATGAGATTGATCGAAATGACGTGGACTCATTGGAAGGAAATTTCGATAAAAAACGTCTGCTAACTCCCACGTTAAACAACATATTTCTCGGGAGCGATGAAAACTTCAATTTTGGCATAGTTCACATAGTTGAACACTATAAAATGATGAACAAGTAAATAAATTTCATAGTAACAAAATCATTTCTCTATCCATAGAAATATCTTTTGCTTTTGCAATCTTTTTTTAGTGACACCGAGAGTTCATCAGACAATCCGAGTTACACAATGCTGACGCATGCTCAGAAAATGATTTATAATCGAGCTCGCTTGGAAAAGGTATAGAAATAATTTTGGTACTAAATATTCGATTGAAAAAAAATTCTATGTCGACCTTTAGTCTCGGCACTAAGCCATGATTTGTTGCAGCATAAAAAAGTTCTGGATTCGGACGTTGTCGGAAAGAAGAAAAAACTGTCAAAAGCAAAGTTACCGTCTGAGGCTGAAATAAAAGTTCCTGATGTGGAAAAAAATGTGGCAGCGTTTCGAACGTTGTGGAATCAATAATTTTTCGTAACAATTTTAAGCACGAGGGAAATGTTGAAACTGAGAAAGTTTCGAATTAGGGAATTGGCTTCTTCGATGTAATGAAACAATGGGATGTAGAGCAATTTAGTTGAATAACAAATAACATTATTACGAACTAATCAACTGCATTTCTTTATTTTTGACAAAAACATGTTTTTTTTTAACGATTCCAAATTAATTAAGAATTTCCTCATGAATGTTCCGTTGATAATATTAAGAATTCTCATTAGTCCAGCATTTATGAATCAGCGATTTTCAAAATCTTAAAAAAAATAACTTTATTAACTGCATCGATAAAGTAGTTGCGAAAAAATTTGAGATGCATTCCTAAACGACGGTCTTATGACTTCGTCAAAATTTTTCGAGTCGTAACGTCATCCTTATCAATTATCACGCATTAAAAATTATTTCATTTGACTGCGACGTTTGAGCACAATATATATAAATTTCTAAGGACGTATACGTCGATTGAATGCCAGCAATCTAACCAAGTTGACAAAGTAATTGCTCAATCCGAGAGACCTGTTACAGAAATGCTAAATTGCAAGTTACTATGGGGCACATCCGACGTACAAAGCTTATAAAATTTGTGACATTTCAACGAGCACGACAGTGCTCGAGTTGGACGTCGTACAGTTAACCTCGTGCAAATAAAAAATATCATCACAGGTAGGCGTAGACAATAACGAAAATATAAAAAAATAGAATCAGATTCCATGAGCAATTCTTTTTTTAAAACTAGTTACGGACATGACTTTTGTTCATAATTAATAAATGATGAAATCGTTAATGAATGAACGCTACGAACTTAATTAAATAATGTCATACGATCTAATTAATCAATTTAAAAAAAAATAAAATTTATTTACATCCGTTTTTGGTGGAATTGACTACATTCAAATGTTTCACTTGCCAATTAATTTGTGGGAAAATCCTTTCATACTGGACGAACTATTTTGCAACTTTATAATTATAATTGAAAAATTATGACCCAGTCGTGCGTGGAATTTGGCTCAATTATTCATCAGGTCATAGCAATTAACCAGGAGCTCCAAAATTCCAGGAGTTCCAATTACCATTTTATTCCAAAAATAAAAGTCTCTCTCAACGATGTTTTTCAGCATAATGATGAATCCAAAACTCCTGGTATGTTTCACCCTGTTTTTGTTACTATTGCTGCACACCGAAGGGTCAACAACCACAGAGAACAATAAAACGGAGAAAAACGAGAGCCTGCAGTATCGTTTGTCACGAGTGACAGTGCCAATTTCGTACGATATTAAATTGGTGCCCGAAATGATAGAGAATAATTTTACGTTCCAAGGCGAATCGAACGCCACAGTGAAAATCAACGAGCCTACGAGAAATTTGACACTTCACAGCAAGGATCTATCATTAGATGAAAATGTCACGAGTCTCATTGGAATCAATGGAATTGAATACAAACCAACAAACCACACTTACGAAAGTACGACTAATTTCCTCATTATTGAATTCGACAAATTGCTCCCTGCTGGAAATTACACTCTTTATCTCAAGTTCGCTGGTGTCATGCCAACCGTACCGGAAGGAATCTACAACAGTTCTTACGTTAACGAAAATGGTGAAAAAGTGTACGTTGACTTTTTTTTTCTAGTTCTCAAAATGCCATATTCATTTTTCCAATTTTAGATAAACGCCACTCTTGTTGCGATGGTTCATTTTATCATTTTTATGATTTCCTGTAAATGTAAAAAAAAAAAAAAAAAAATACTTTGTGATCGCGAAATCATTGAAATTTGAATGTAAATTAAAAAATTGCGCAGATCGTTGATAGCCACAAAGTTCACACAGTTGCACGCACGCCGAGCATTTCCTTGCTGGGACGAGCCGGATTTAAAAGCAACGTTCAATTTGTCCGTCAAGCACGAGACGAATTATACGGCCGTGTCAAATATGCCAGTGCGCAAAAAGCACATTGATTCCGATGGCAAACAGTGGACCAACTTTGCAGTCACACCGATCATGTCGACTTACCTCCTCGCATTCGTCATCTCCGATTTCGACTGTCTTCGTGATGAGAAAGAGAAATTCAACGTTTGCGGCAGGAGGGCTGTTTTGCCGTACCTCAAACATTCTCGTGACGTCAGTCAACGGGCTCTTGAACTTTTAGGAAAGTATATGGATTACAAATACAATTTGCCAAAAATGGATCAATATGCAGTGCCCGATGCAACGACAGGTGCAACGGAAAATTGGGGGCTCATTATATATCGGTAATTGATTCAACAAAATCATATTTCGTGGCCTAGAAACGTACTTCTTTAATAATTAAAAAAAAAAACTTTAATTGCGCTTTGAAAATGATGGAAATTTATTGAAACTTTGATTTTTATGAAATTCGATTAAAATGCAATTTTCTCGCACGTCTGACAAATGAACCAATTTTTTTAATTTTCTCGCAGCGAATCGTCTTTCGCTTATGAGCCTTTCGCACATCCAGTTTCTGGTAAGGAATACGTCACTCTAACTATAGTGCATGAATTGGCGCATCAGTGGATCGGTAACTTGGTGACCCCTGTCACATGGAAATATTCATGGATCAAGGAAGGTTTACCGACGTATCTTCAGTATTATATCGTCGACAAGGTACTCGAACGTTTAACTAATACCGAATTGAAACGGTTTTTAAATCTTTGATTCAATAGCAATTTTTTAAATATTTTTTTCATTTTTATTATTTAGTTGTTTTTTTTTTTTTAATTATTGTTTACGCTGTGTGAGTTTTTTTTTTAGCTTTTTCCTGACTGGAGACAAATGGACATGTTCGTGACACGAGTTATCCAGGAAGCGACGTTCAATTTTGACGACAGCGAACACTACAAAGCCCTCGAATGGAGCTCCGATAATCCAGCCAATATCAGGAGCAGATTTTCACCGCAAATTTACAATCGAGGTTCGCTGCAACCGTTTTTTTTTTTCCAAACAAGCAAAAATTAGTTTCTCATAGAAATGAAATTTCTTACAATATTTAGAAAACTCAAGTTTTTAGGAAAACTAGAAATTTGCTTCGTAATAATCACAAAAAAATTTCATTCGCTTTCATTTTTATCACTATACACGTGAGAATCAGTTTCTCATGAAAATTAAATTTTTCACAATATCCAAAAAATTTGAATTTCGATGAAAACTGAAATTTTGCTTCGTTAAAATTATAAAAATCAAAAATTCACGTTCTTTCGTATGACTGCACGAAAATTTTCCATTTCTCGTTGTCTGAACCGCTTTCTTCATTAGTACCATCGACTATAAAGCTTTTTCTGCGATCTCAGGTGCTGCTATTTTCTACATGATGTCGAATATCCTGACCGAGCCCATATTCAAAGCTGGAATCGTTAAATTTGTGAAACAAAAGTAAGTTCTCATTGAGGTCTATAAAAAATAGTATCATGTGAAAATTGAAAATCTTTCATCAATTCATTAAACAGTCATGTCCTATGAATACATTATACGAAAGTTCGGAAAAATTACGATTTTATCGCACCGGGAAAAAAACTGTCGAAAACCATAATTTTTTGGGCCCAAAAATGGAAATCCTTAGGAAAATATTAAAAAAATATTCTATGTAAGTATTTCGTGCGAATTTCAGTGAATACGGAAGTATAACATCGGACGATTTATGGAACGCGTTGCAATCAGCATATAATGAGAAAGAAAAAGAATCGAGCAATAATCTCTCCATAAAAGAAATAATGAGGGGGTGGGTCGAGCAGCAAGGGTATCCGATCGTGAATGTGACGAGAAATTATGAGACAGGAAAGGTCGTTATAACGCAAGAAGGAAATCTCCAAGGACATAAATCGAATCGCTGGTGGATTCCGATTAATTTTGCAACCAAGTCAAATGCAAATTTCGACGTTGTATCGCCGACTCATTGGCTCAAGCCCGGAGACGAGAACATCGTTATCGATGGAGTTGACAAAGATGATTGGATCATTGTCAACATCCAGCAATCTGGTATACCAATCGTTTGTGATTAATGTTTTTTTTTTTTATCCTCCAAAACAAACTCACTCCACTGATTAATTTTCCTCTTCGTTAACGTGTTTTTTTTTCCTGGAAAATTAGGATACTATCGCGTCAATTACGACACTGAAAATTGGAAGCGAGTAGGTCAGTGGATGAATACTGAAATGTACGATAAAATACCTTCTCGTAGTCGCGCTCAGTTGATCAACGATCTGTCGTACATGGTGACGACGAAACGTGCCAATTATACCACGTTCCTGGATCTTGTGAGATATCTCATTCGCGAGGACGATTATCAACCCTGGATTCCTACTTTTCATGCAATCAGAAAACTCCGGAGAACCATGTACCATGAACAAGTTGATCGAGAATTGAAGGTAAAAAATTGTAGAAAATAATTCGATGACGTTACTTTTTTGTTAATGGATTCTTTTTTTTTATTTTTCAAATTTTTTGAATTTAAATTTTTCAAAATTGGGGTCAATCGTGACACAAAAAAAAATAAGGTTACCGTTCTAGGGTTAAAGGTGAAAATTTATTTAAAAAAATAATCGATGTCGTTACTTTTGTTAATGGATTTCTCAATTTTTTGAGCTGTTTTTCTCAAATCCACTGGATTCATTCCATTCTATTGATTCCGTGCATTAGCAAGGAATTCAGCAATTATGCACGTTACTCAGAAGCTGCTGAATTGCCATTGACGCGATCGGAAAGTCAAGATTTCTATTTTTTTTTTTTTTTTTTTTTCATAGAAATATATTCTGGGACTAATGGAGAAAGTAATCAATAAAATCGGCTACGAAGATCGTAGCAAGTACGAATGGACGAAAAACTACAAGGCTAGTTACGAGAGGCTGGACAGTAAAACAAAAGTAAGTGAAATATTATTAAAATGTTATAATGATCGAGTTAAAAACGAATGATTAGTGAACTATGAAAACGCTTATTCCAATGGCTGCGTTTAGAAATTCGTACCAACGGAAAAAGCGCTTGAAAACATCTACAAGAGCGAAGACTTTTTGACGAGACGTTTCCGGGCGAAATTTTTGTCGTTCGCGTGCAGTCTCGGCCACAAAACTTGCAAGGAATCAGCGAGTGCTCAACTCCGTGCCAACATAGAAAACGCCACGGAAAATCCGTATGTTTAGTACGAAATCTATTTATTTTCATCAAATTAAAAAAAAAAAAACAAATTATTTCCTCAAAATGAAAGTTTCCTCGACTGCGTTTTCTTTTTCAATTCTTTTGTTTATAAAAAACTATTTCTTTCAGTTTCAAACGAGAAAACTTTGTTTTTTCAACGATTTCTTTATTCTGCAAAATTTTTCGCAAAATTCTGTGAATTCTCGTTGATTGTTAATGTTTTTTAGAATTTCACCGGATCTCGTTGGTTGGGTCAATTGTTACGGTGCCGAACGTTCCGAAGATGAATTAATGAAAAGCATCAACGGTTCTGACATAAAATACGTCGGGTATCTCGGTTGCTCACAAGACAAAACAGTTCTGCGCAAATACGTGGATAAAGTTCTTTCCGGAGAATTAAATGCAACGGCCAGACAAACTCGCATCGCGATCGGTTATCTCAGCGAAGATGGACCGAGCAACTTTGATCGAGCTCTCGACTATTTGATCGAGAACTTCGACATCATATACAAACAGTGAGTCGTGAATTCATAATGTTTTTTTTCGCCTCAATTATCATTATTATTTTTTGCAAATTCCAATTGGATTTTTTGATGAAAAGTGCAAAAAAAAAATAATTGCTGAAGAAATTCTCCCGGTAAAAATTTTAGAAAAATTCTTGCAAAAAAACCAAAAGGGTCTTGAGAATTCTTTCCTGTCCACAGCTTCGAGAAAGATTCGGCGGATCAGAAATCGACGTCTGCAGTCAACAATCCGGCGATATCGATTCTGAATGACTACATTTGGCGAACTCGAACGCACGAGCAAATGCAGAAGGTTTGAAATGAATAACGCTTTAACAAGTGCAAACAAATGTTCCAGACGACAAAGAAAAATAATGATATGCTCTTATATTCACGATGACGGATTACTTCTCTTCTATAGATAAGGAATCTCGTCGAAGTGGAGAAATCTCGGATACCTGGATGGATCGCAGATTGCATTTCTGAGCAAACGAAGAAAATTGAATGGAGCGAGGAAAACGCAGCGGTATTGGGGCAATGGCTTCACGATCACTCCTTTAATAAATCGAAGTGACTCCGACCCTCGAAAAATGAAAACAATGTATGTGATTCCACGATTGTGCAAATAATATTCAGCCCAACTGTAATAAGTTTTTAAAAATTGAATAAATACATTTAGACAGATAGATGAATCCCTTCAACGGTGAATTTTAAACCATAGGTTGTTACTCCGGGTCAATTTGACCCAGAATGAATCTTTGGCCCAAAAATTCAGTCAAACTATTTTTCAACTTTAAAAACGCGTGGATTAATCGTAGCCACAGTTAACGAGCCGAATACTAAATGCTTCGCCAGAATTTTTGAGCGATCGTAAAAAGAGTAAAAATTACATTTCGAAATTAATGGTGTTTCAATTAATTTCTATGGTTTTAAAAATCATGTGGCACCATAGTATTGGATGTCACAGTATTGCTGAGCGATAAGAAACATTAGAAAAATAAATTGTTTGTTATTGCAGTAATTTTCGATTTATGGTGTTTTAATAATTTTTTATGGTGTTTAGATAATTTTTCATGACGTTTTGATTAATTTTTATGGTGTTAAATCTCATGTGGCACCATATTATTGCATGTTACACCATTGCTGAGTGATAAGAAAGAAAATGAAAAAATTTGGAGCTATTTCAAGGTAGAGTTGATACAATTACCGTATTTTCTTTCATTCATCTGTCTCCTGATAAATAAACAATATTCACGCTCTAATTAAAGTAACTGCGTAAAATCTTCGCGTAAACTGATAAAGACACTAATGTGTATGGTTGGGTCGAGCTATACTAAGCGTTGCAAGAGACAGTAGACGGATTATCATTAATCGATCAATCAATCTAGATTCGATCAATTCTAGATCAATGGATAGAAAAAAAGTAATAAAAAAAAAAAAAAAAATAGCAGTAATATCGCGGATGGAAAAGACTATTATCACGAAAATGACATTGTGCAATGTCGCGTGTGATCCGAGTGAAATGGCACTAGAAATATGCATTATCAAATTGTGTCACGATAGCAAGTGCACTTTTCTTATTCACTTAATTCTTGTTCAAACTTTCATTCCAACATCTAGAACTAGCTATCCTTTTTTTTAAACGATTTCCTTTCGCCAGGCTTGAAATTATTAAATCCTGGTTTTTATAACAAAGCTTAAGCAAAATCGTAACATTATTTACGTCATATTAACATTTCGTGTGTTTATATTTATTTCCTTTAATTTCAGATCGACGTCCACACGATCAGACTTTTTGATCTCAATCCGAATATTTCAGATTGACTCCATCACGCCGGATTATCTTTTTCTTCCACGATCGCATTTTTCTCCTAATCATTCCTGGTATCATTGGGCATTAATTTTTTTCAAAGGAGTCGATAAAACGGCCAGTTCAACACGCTAACTTCATTTTCTAATAGTTATCAAGCTGCGCTTCATCCAATGCTCGATATTGTGACGAAAAATCCGAAAAGAAAAGTTGCAGGATGGAATGTTGTCCGTTTAGCGTTCTCGAAGCAGCACCGATCGTTATAATCAAATCAAAAATATCAATTAAAGCTATGGCAGCGCTAAATCAGCGATCTTTTGGTAATACGTCATTGCCGAATTGCAGCGTGACCTGCAGGTGCATTAACAAAAAATTCGCACAATCGTAAACTCGATTTGTATCGGAAACAGGTTGAAAATATGTCCAATGGTCATTGCGCAAAGATAAGATATGGAAAATGATGTTATAAAGTTCCGGCGGTGTTTCAATCCCCGCTCATTTTTACATTTTTGAGCATTGAAGCGTTACATTGCAAAATCATATTCTCATCTATTTTCCGCTTTTCAACTGTATAATGAATTTTTAACACTCCGCTAGAATTCCGCGTCTATATCTTTCCTACAATCTGGATCCATATTGAATATCTAATCACACTTCAAGTGCGAACAGAGCCTAATAGTCGGCTTTACGTTTCTGTTATTTAAGCAAGTTTGCTGAATGCATTTGACAATCTCACTGTGTGATTTGTGATGTGCATTTCGAAGTGATGGCACTTGAAATAATTTAGAAATAATTTCAAAAGTTTTTAATTGGTGGCTGGATTTATCAACGACTGGCAGCGGATTTCCAGCAGCAAGCAAGGAGGTAAAATATACTTTTGCATCTCTTGTTGTCCATTCCGAAATGTTCATTCTCAAACTCCTCAAAAGATTATATCGGCATCATAATAATTAATCGATAGCCATCAGCGACGATCTACAATCATGATTGATTGATTGATTGATTGATTATTCGCTTATCCTCGTCAGATCCTCGATACGCGATCAATTTGATTACCGTTTGTACGAATAAATCTCGTGAATCCAATGTGGGGAATCCAGCATCTTAATTTATCGATGACTCTACGCAAGAATCTTTTATCAGAATCGCAATGATTATTCGCTTTTTCAACATTACGATCGATTTCTCGAGATATTTAAAAATTGAGAGACAACAGAAATCAGTAAGGCGGAAATTAATTCTCTTCGGCAACAACAACGATAATGGAACGTCCTTAACCCTCCGTGGATCATATGAGTCTTCTTCGATCCAATCGACAACTTTTTTCCGAAAATCTTGTTTCTTAGAACGTTTTATTTGACAATTGAACAAACGCAACAACCATAACAATTATGAATCCTTAAGGTAGTACTGTCGGTTTTAGAATTATCGTTCAGAATTTAATAAAAATTGGTACTGTGGTAGATTATGATAAAAAAAAAAATCCAGACGAATTTTCGAGAAGCTACAGAGAACTAGAAAAAAGATATTCGCATTGGTAATTTCATGAATCTTATTATGAGAGATGTCAGTTTTTATTGTATTTTACAATGAATTCTTATCAATTCTTGGGAGAAATCACAGTTTTGCTTCTCAAATACAATGAAATGTATGAAATCGATGTTAAATACCAATGCGAATTTTTTTTTCTGGTTCTCTGTAGCCTTCTGAAATTTGAACTGGATCCTTTTCTAATTGTAATCTACTACTATACCAAATTTCGTTAAATTCTGATCACTAATTCTAAAACCAACAAGACTACCTTAAAGTAGAATCAATGGAGACAATTCCAAAATTTTTTAGATTTTTTTCTCTCCAAATACGTGAGAATAAGTGGCAGGACGAAAAGGACCCATATGGTCCGGGACGCCATGAAAAATCATATGATCCTCAGAGGGTCAGTGTCCGGGAGAAATGATTGAAGTTTAAATAACTATAACGTTTGTTCCATAGGCAAAATGCAGTCCTTGTGGGTGACGATTTTCGTCCTGATTATGGTCACAACTTTCGCCAAAGGAGACTTTTATCAAGAGATCAATAATGATTCAGAAAATAGTGAAAATGCAGAAGCAGAGATTGACTATCGTCTGCCAACATCAATTATGCCAATGACCTACGACATTACGCTGCTCCTTCCACAAAAAGAAAATTTCACGACTTTTGATGGTACGGTCATCATCGAAGCGTTCGTTGATGAACCGACCAACGAGGTCGTGCTTCACGTCGGAAAAATAACTATACTATCCTACAAAATTAATACTCCCAGTGCACCCTGGGTGCAGGCTTACAAAACCGAGTACGATCCCGTGACCGAAAAATACAAGATCCTGATGAATTCGACACTTTCCTCAAACCAAAATATGACAATCGCGATAAAATATCATGGAGATTTGAGAGACGATATGATCGGACTTTATCAAAGTTCCTACTTTGATAAAAATGGTGCAACAAAGTACGTTCGAACACAATTATGCTTGCAATTCCATAAATGTAATGAGGGAATGTCAGAATGTCTAATAATTTAGAAATCAAAATGTTACTCAGATGGTTGGCTGCTACACAATTCCAATCAATCCATGCGAGACACGTTTTTCCCTGTTTCGATGAGCCAAGCTTTAAAGCAACTTTTACATTTCGAGTTCTGACATCGAAGAATTATAAATGCCTGAGCAACACGCCCGTTATGGAAATGACAGAGATTTCGTAAGTCAAAAACCACAAGCATGCTGTAAAAAAAATTACTCGATTCTCATTGAATTGATCATTTTGACAGGAAACCGATTTTTTCGCTTCTAAAAGTGATTTAGGATAATGATGTCTTTTTATGTCTGTTGTGTGACGACGTCTTTTCCAGAGATGAACGTGTCTGGTCAGGGTTCCACAAGACCGTTACCATGTCCACGTATTTGTTGGCTTTCATCGTTTCGGAGTTTTCACATCTACAGAACGAAGTCGGTAACTTTAGCGTTTGGGCTCGACCTGAAGCCATTGATGAAGCCAATTATGCTCTTGAGATTGGGCAGAAAGCCCTGCAACAGTTAGAGTCTCTTTTTGATATAAAATACCAACTCGACAAAATGGACATGGTTGCTGTGCCAGATTTCGCTGCTGGTGCAATGGAAAATTGGGGACTGATTACCTTTCGTGAAACAAGAATGCTGTACAATGAAAATGTCTCGTCTGTGGCATCACAGCAGAAAGTTGCTGCGGTCATCGTTCACGAGTGTGTCCACATGTGGTTTGGGAATTTAGTGACCCCAAAATGGTGGGGCTACCTTTGGCTCAGCGAAGGTTTTGCCAGATATTACGAATACATGTTGACAGCGAAGGTAAATTTGTTCATACTTCAGACTCAAATTGATTTATTCACCAATCACGATGTCCAGTCTTCATTCCAAGGCCAAATTAACCCTCCGCGGATCATATGGATCTTTTTCGATCCAAGCGACAACTTTTTTCAAAAATCAAGATTTTTAAAGCCTTTTATTTTAAGATGAAACAAATGCGACGAATATGACAACTATGAAACCTCAAAGTAGAATAAATGAAGAGTGTTCCAGAATTTTCTTAGATTTTTCTCTCTAAAAACGTGGGATATGTGTGGCAAAACGAAAGGGGACCATATGATCCGGGGTGTCATGAAAAATCATATGATTCATGGAGGGTTAAATGCGAAATAGCTAAATTTCTTGCAATTTCATTAAATAGTCAGTCATAGTCAGTCCAGGTCAAAATCAAAGAAATTTTATCACCCCGATCACTGATTGGACGTTGATTTTATTGATTATATGGCATCAGCTTGAACCAAGCTGGAGAATGGAGCAACAGTTCGTAGTCAACGAATTGCAGTCGGTGTTCGCTGCAGATGCCTTGGATTCCGCGAACCCAATGACCAGAAATGTCGTCAACATGGAACAAATAGAAACATCAGGGGATACCATAACTTATGCGAAAGCTGCTAGTGTCATACGAATGATGGAACTGTCTTTCGGATCTGATGTCTTCAATCTCGCCCTGCGGGGGTACCTGAGTACAAAGTAAACTGAAATTTCATTTCAAGATTTTATTATCAATCATCGCGCATTGATGTTTCGGTCATTCAGGTCAAAGTTTGACTTGTTGGCAATGAGATCAATTGATCACGACTCAATCTTCGTTTTCTTATCAGAAAATTCAATTCAGCAACTCCGGAAGATTTGTGGATAGCTTTCCAAGAACAGGCTAACAAGAAAAGTCTCAACCTCGGAGCATCCGTCGAAATGATCATGAACACCTGGACCAAGCAAGCTGGATTTCCGGTTTTGATGGTCAACATCATCAACGGAACAGTAAGTCTGAATCAAAAACGATTTTACCTCCGGAATGCGACTCCCTCGCTCATCAATGAAGTTTGGTGGCTGCCAATCACTTGGACAAGTGGGAAAAATCGAAATTTCATTTCAACCACCCCGAAATATTGGCTTGGTCGCGAAAATGATGAAATCACAATATCCAATGATTACGACGACTGGATCGTCTTCAACGTCCAACAAGCTGGTTATTATCGAGTCAATTATGACAGAGCTTCTTGGTATCGTATCATCGATACATTGACCAGTGAACGCTTTGAGGAAATTCATGAAATCAACAGAGCAGCTATAGTCGATGATTTGTTGAATCTTGCGCGAGCAAATCTTTTGGATTACGACACAGCTCTCTCGGGCGTGAATTACATCAAACGGGAGACTAACTATTTTCCTTTCAAGGCCGCATTCACAGCCCTTCAATATTTGCACGACCGTTTCGCTGGGCAACCAAATTATGATGCCATTAAGGTAGAACAACGCTCCTAATTTTGACATATTCATCTCGTTAATAAATGATTCTATACATTTCCTTCATGGAAACTTCCATTATAGACTCACTCGCTGTCGATCATTGAGAATATATACAAAAAATTGGGCTACGAAGATCGCGTCGATGATGACAGACTGACGATTTTGTTGCGACAAAAAATCAACAATTGGGCCTGCAAACTGGATCATGAAACCTGCCTCGAAAAATCACTATTTTATTTCAACGAATGGCGAAATAATTTGAAAATGTATGTGGTCAATACAGTAATTTACGTTATTACTCAAGATTCTTCGATTCTGACCTAATTTAATGCAGAATCGTTTTTCCAGGGTACCCAAGAATCAGAAAGAAGCAGCTTATTGCTCTGCCATCAGACACGGAAGTTCTGAAGACTGGGATTTCTTGTGGGATCAATATTTCAAGTCCGACTGCGCTGCCGAACAAGCTTTGATTTTGGACGCTTTGGCATGCAGTCAGAATAAGACTCTTCTCGAAAAGTATGAATTCTAAATATTTTCATGCCACTTAAGTTCGCAACGTTGGGATCCAAGGAAAAATACTTTTTCTATTCATTGTTTGTTCGATTTGAAAAATCATGACAATTTTCGTATCGATTTGGGTTTGGCTCCTAAAAAAAAAATCGTTTTATGGCCCTGAGAAAAAATTGAGCTCTGCTGGAGAAAAAAACAGAATTTAGTTGCATATCCCAATGATGCAAACTTCAACATCGTATTTTTTTTTTACAATTTTCCAGTTTTCGCTTCAATCATAACGAAGCTGATGACGACAAACTCGAACATCCACTAAAATTTAACTTCAATTGACATTTTTTTTAGCTTATTGCTGAAGGCAGTGACTCCCTTCCAAGAAAGCAGAATTCGCAAACAGGACAGCACCACCGTTTTCAAAGCGGTTTACTCCTCTGGTCTCCTCGGTGCTGAATACATTTTGGACTTTGTCGAAAAGCATCACTCGGTCATGGCGAAATTGTAAGCAATCAATGTATCTACACAATTGAGCTATTAGCTAGCTAAGAAAAAAAGAAGAAAATTAGTCAACATTGAGTCACTTAGTGCATCAATTAATTTATTTTAGAAATATCAACATAATGAGGCAACATTACCATCTTCTTTTAACGTCAGAATCTGTGCAAATTAACAAAGGAACCGAATATCCACGAATCCCCTTCGTTTTTCCACTTTTTTCAAATTCACGCAGTTATTATTTAAAAAAAAAACAATTTTCCAGTTTCAAATGCATTAAATGAATGAAAAGTCGAATTTCGATTTTACTAAAACATCAAAATACCGAATTCTTGAAAAACCTCTATACATTTTGCGAATTTGGAAAAAGTTTATACAAAATCGTCGGTGGTTTGTATTTTGAAAAGATCAATTAAACAAATTAAACAAATGATCAATTAAAAGTTTTGAAATTTCGAGTTCACAATTTGAATAAAAGAGCCAAAAACCAGCAAGTACAATACAGCTTCACAAGAGGCAAGAAGTATCCCTCAAAGAATTACTCAAACTCAAAAATAAATGTTTTCAATTGCAAAATTTCAGTGACGGTGGTTACGGAATCGTGAACACCGTTTTGTCCGGGGCTTCGCGTTATTACTCAACAGAAGACTTGGTCACAAAATTCGAAGCACTCATAAACAATTATTCCAAAGAATTCAAGGGAATCTTGAGTTCTCTGAAAAAAGCTCTGGAATTGGCAAAGTACGAGTTGAAATGGTACGAAAAAAATGAAGCAGCTATAATGAGATGGATGCTGAAAAACAATAAAGCTGAGGATACCAGCGACACTACCGATTATCGATTACCAACTAGTATCGTGCCTAAAAGTTACGAGATCAAGTTGACTCCTCACATTGAGATTGGCAAGTTCACGTTCGATGGAAACGTAAAAATAACCACGAGCATATCCGAAGCCACGACAAAAATTGTGCTCCACGTTAAAGACATTGTTTTTAATTCACTTCTTATCACTGCGGACGGGAAAAATATTGGACTGAAAAGCAGAGTGCCGGATGCGAAATACGATTTTGTCACTCTGAATCTCGTTGAGACCCTAAACGTTAGTCAAACTGTGATAATCGAGATTGGCTACGAAGGACAATTGAACGATGTCATGAGAGGCTTCTACAGGAGCTCGTACAGGGATGACTCGGGCGTGACCAGGTAAAATGATGCTGCATTATAAAAAAGCGAAGTTTTTGGAGGATTTATATTTTTCCATGTTGAAAACATACAAATTTTCAAAATAATTAGAATTTTAATAAAATTTTGTTAATGTATTCTTTGGTATTATACATGACAATACAAATTTTTTCAGATTTTTCTTCTAACCAGTTCTCGAGTAATTGAACATTGAAGTTTGCGTGTATAAGCATAGCGTTTTCATATTTATATAAGTATATATTCCGGGCATAAGAATTCTGTTTTAATGTTGAATTACTCGATAACTAGACAGATGAACAATTCAAAAAAAAATTATATTTTCGCTCTGGATGTTGAAGAACGTTATCACGAAATTTTATCAATTTCTCAATATTTAGATTTTCCAGCATAAACTCCTTAAAAACCCCATAAAATAAATAACGCTGAATCGTTGGAATACAACGAAAAATATATTTTGAATTTATTATTTTGACAGTTCCAATTTTTCTAGTAATTTCAGTTCTCGAATGGCAGAGATCCCATTATCGTTGACAAATTCTGAATGAAAATTTCGTGCTCTGCCATAAAAAATAATGAGTTTTCGTTAAAACAATCTGATAATATTTAGAATTATTTCAAAAATTTCTATCGCTCGTTCCAGTAAAAAAAATAACAATTGCTAGGAAACGAAAATTTCGTTTTTACTTGTATACCGTTTTTAGATGGTTAGCAGCTACTCATTTGGAGCCAGTAGGTGCACGGAGGATGTTTCCCTGCTTCGACGAACCAGCACTAAAAGCAACTTTCGTCATGTCTGTCAGCAGACCCGCCAATTATAGTGCAATCAGCAATACTCCTTCGAAATCATCCGTCCCGAATGGGTACGAATGTTCAATTTTATGAAACTCTCGTTTAAAATCAATGGATTATCGTTACATTTTTGAACGATGACAATTTTTCATACGCTCATTCTTTCATTAAGGTGGTATTTTGGCCAACACGTTTTTTCAGCTTTCAACTTAACGGAATGTCCAAAATAACATCATGATCGATTCTCAACAGCAATTCATATTTTTTTTTTTTCTAATGAATTAATAACAAAAAAATAACAATATAATAATAATAATAAATAAAATAACAAATTTTAACAAAAGAAATAACAAACAATGATAAAATAATAATAACAATAACAAATAATAATTCTAACAATAAAATTAACGAATAAGTAAAATAAAAAAAATATTTTCATCTCAACAAACAAATGTTTATAGCGAAGGGCGAGTGTTGGAAACTTTCGAGGAAACTCCAATCATGTCAACGTACCTCGTGGCACTCGTTGTCTCCGATTTTGATTCCCTCGTCGATGAAACCAACAATTGTGCAACGTGGGCAAGACCAAATGCAATTAAACAGGCCGAATATGCTCTTTCCGTGATGGCACCGTTGCTGAAATTTTACGAAAAGGCTGTGGACCAGCCTTATCAACTTACAAAACTCGATATGGTAGCGTTGCCGGATTTCGCTTCAGGAGCCATGGAAAATTGGGGCCTCATCACTTATAAAGAATCGAATATGCTTTACGATCAAAATGATTCCCCAATAACTTCCAAACAATCAATCGCGAATGTTATTTCACACGAAATATCGCATCAATGGTTCGGCAATCAAGTTAGCCCAAGATGGTGGAAATTTACCTGGCTCAGCGAAGGATTTGCTAGATATTTCCAGTATCATGGAACGGCCAATGTGAGTCTTTAAATCTGCATCAATTTTTCATTTTTATCGCATCAAGGAATTTATCGAATTTAATCATTTTTTCGATCAATAATTTTTTTTCACCAATCGATTCGTTCTTCGTTATCAATTTATTGATTTCGACAAAATTCCTGCAATCATGGAACGTCTCTTCAGGATTTGCACGATTTTTATTTCCTACAAAATTCAATAAAGCAAAAAAAAACATGTATTTGGATTAAATTCTTTTTTTTTCGACAATTTCGTTGACGACTCTCGTCGCAGGTGGAAACCGAATGGGGCTTAGAATCACAATTCGTCGTTGAGCAGCTTCAAATAGCTTTCTCAATTGATGCTCGAGCTGCAACTCATCCCATGACCCACGACGTATACAGTCCTACGGAAATTAGCGGTATTTTCGATTCAATATCCTACAACAAAGGAGCCAGTGTGATTCGCATGATTGAAAAATCGTTTGGTCGCGAAATGTTTTATGCAGCTTTACACGATTACTTGGTCGCACGGTTGGTATAATTCAAAGTTTCTATTCTTTAAAGGCTCACACTTGAATATTTATATGGTCAACAAAAGAACCTCCAGATCTTGGACAAAGTTTGATAAAAATGTCTTCAGTGGTGTTTCGGATCGATTTCCTAATTAAAAACAGATGAAAGAGTTGCTAGCAGCAAGAACGAAACTCAGGAAATTGCAGGATTTATTTATTTATTTATTTATTTATTTATTTATTTATTTATTTATTTATTTATTTATTTATTTATTTATTTATTTATTTATTCCCGGGCCCCTGCACCTCGTAAAGAGGTGCGGGGACAGGGGTGAGGCCAACCGGGCGCGTCTCCAGGTGGCGGATAGGAGGAGTTCCAGGGTGGGGACCGTCCACAGCGGCCGGGGAACGGGGCGCCCAGGCGACCGGGACCGGGACCGTGGGGACGCCGAACACCCTGGACAACGGGTGCTATAGGGAAACCGGCCGGCGTAAAACCTGGCCCAGGGGACCCAAGGCCCCGTCGCGGACCAACTCCCCAAGCTAAGGTGGGAGCTATCGTGCCGATGGCTGGATGGCACTGGGTTATAGTGTCTTGAACGATGCCCTTGGGGTACCAGGCGCCCCCCCATTGTATCTAGCCTTATCACCGCAACAGGCTCTGCGGTGACGGACCGCATATTTCCTGTCTACTCGTGGGAACAGAAATGGAAACTAATGAACAGAACACAAAAACAAACAACGCCGCTGCCGGGACCACTCAGATGGACCCAGCAACGGACAACACAATGGATGTCGGAGACGGCCCGGCTTCTGTGGACCTCGTCACGGCGAGGACCGGGGAGCTGACCGTCACCGACATTCCTACACGCGCTGATGAAGAGGGATCAGCGAAAGCCGGTCCCTCCAAATCAACGTCAGGAGAGGAAAAGAAGAAGCATGGTCGCTGCGGTGCGGCGAGGAAGAGGGCACGCAAGGCCTGGCTGGCCGCGCAGGGCCTCTCTTCCGAGCCTGCCCCGGCGGACAAGGCGGACTCTACGGAGGCGGCAAAGGAGGGCAAGGGCTCGACAAAACGACCCAGGCCCACAGACAGCACGCCTCCCGAAAAATACACAGCTCCGAAGAGAAGCAAGGTGTTCCCCAGGCCCACTGGGTACGGGGAGGCCGCAGCCGCGGATAAAAAACTGGTCATCGCGCCAGTCGACTATCCGGACTCGCTCCTCGGCCAGGGGCAGGACGAACTGGTCGCGCGGGACCTCCTCGTGGCGCTGGACTCTATCCCCCTGGGACAGGAGGTACCGTGCTTCGAGGGGACCCGATGCGAGCAGGGAACCCTTTGGGTCACCTGCGCTGACGAGAGAGCGAAGAAATGGCTGAGGGAAACAGTCCCGAAGCTCAGACCATGGGAAGGCGCATCTCTCAAGGCTTTTGAGAGAGTGAGCCTCCCCAAGCTGGTGAGAGTGACCGCAGTTTTCCCCGGACTCAACGAGGATATACGGGCCACACTCACCAGGCTCCGACGTCAAAACCCGGGACTACAGACCCCCATATGGAGGGTGTGGGACCGGAAACAGACGAAAGGATCCACTCACATAGTGTTGGGGGTGGATGTGGAGTCCATGAAGAGGCTCGAGGCGTGTGGCATGGCTCCCCACTACGGACTGAGCAGGGCCCGCTTCTACGAGGCCCAGCACAGAACGAGGGGTGAGCGTGACGGCGCGCCTGAGGGCCTCTCCGAGGGAAGGCCAAAGGATGGGTCCACGGAGGCCCACGAGGCCACGGGGATCACCCCGGAAGCCGGCCCTCCCCCCGCACCGGCACCGGAGCCAGAAGAGAAGGGACCAGACACCACGGTGCCTGCGGTTTCGGCCGCAGGGCCCGCGGGGTCCGAGGGCCCAGCCAATCAGAACTGGCTAACGAAGAGGGGCAAAGGGCGAAGAGCTAGGGGCAGGCCGACGCGGGCCCAAGCTCTGGCTCGGGAGAGCCTGGTGGAGTCCCGAAGGGGAGTCCAAAAGACCCTCGACGAGTCTCTCCCAAGTCAAACCAGCTCACCCCGGGGGCCAGCAACACCATGCGCGGCCGCCGGAGCGAGAGAGAGGGAGGGGAACGACTCAAGGTGAGAGTCAGGACCCCTTCCTCCACATCCCGCACCCAACCCCTATCTCCCAAATCCCAGCACTCCACCCACCTACCCATTACCCTTCCACACTCTCCCCTCCCTGCACATTCGGGAGAGGTACCACCGCTGACGCCACTGAGGGTGCAGCTTGGATCACCTTCTCCCAGATCAACTTGCAGCATTGCATAGCGGCCTCAGCTATACATAGCCGAGACCTGGCAATGAAGCACACACAAATATCCCTAATACAAGAACCTTGGGTCTACAAAGGACTAGTAAAGGGGATAGACCAAAGCAACGGTACACTGCTATACGATCCCTCGGAGCCGGGGCCAAGAGCCTGCATCTATGTGAAAAATGGATGCAAGGCCCTAAAGCTCAGCAGGCTCTGCAGCAGGGATCTGGCAGTGGCCAAAATTAACCTGAGAATGGGGGGAGGGCCAGCTGACCTAGTGGTCTGCTCGGCGTATCTCCCATACGACTCAGAGGAACCACCTCCAACAAGAGAACTCAGAGCAGTAGTCGACTACTGCTCCCACAACGGGCTAGATCTCCTGATCGGGTGTGATGCCAATTCGCACCACCTAGTCTGGGGCAGCTCAGACACCAATGGGAGGGGTACTTCCTTGCTGGAGTACCTATCGACCACAAACCTCGAGATTCTTAACAGAGGATCGAGACCCACATTCATCACCCCTAGAAGACAGGAAGTGATTGACCTCACAGTGGGGACTCCAGGAGTCACACAGTGTCTAAAGGACTGGCGAGTGGACGATGAGGATACCTTGTCGGACCACCGCCGCATATCCTTCTTGGTGAGAGGGGGAGAGGCGCCATCGCCGGAGGCCACCTACAGAAACCCAAGGACCACCGACTGGGCCTCCTACAGGGAGGAACTAAGCGGAAGGCTCAGGGGAGCTGACGGTCGGTCACGGACGGAAGGCCGGATCGAGAGTGACGTGGAATTTCTACGCACGTCCATCATCCGGGCCTACGAGGCTGCCTGTCCAGCCAAAACCAAGAAGGTCAAGAAGAGAGTCGCATGGTGGAGCAAGGAGCTGGACAAGCTCCGCTCCACATCACGGCGGCTACTAAACAAGGCTCTCAGAGTCAACTCCGAGGAGAACTGGGCCGCTTATAGGTCCACACAGAGGACCTATAAAAAGCTCATAAGAAAATCCAAAACCGACGCCTGGAGGAAGTTCTGCAGGGAAGTCGAGGCTCTTTCAGTAGTGGCCAGACTTCGCAGAATCTTCACGACAGGACCACACATGAAACCCGGCAGCCTAGTGCTGCCGGGGGGCACCATGGCCGAGAAACGCGAAGACGTCTTAGCCCATCTTATTGAGGTGCATTTCCCGGGCTCGTGTCTGGCAAGGCAGGGCGACGCCGAGAGGACAACGCCTGCCAAGTTTAGGCCTGCGGACTGGGAAACGGCCACCAGAGTTGTCACGCTGGGCAGGGTCAGATGGGCTGTTGAGTCCTTCGACAGGTACAAAAGTCCAGGGACGGACGGCATCTTCCCGGCCCTTCTTCAGGAGGGAGGGGAGGACCTGGCGAGGCACTTGACTTGCACATTTAGATCCTGCTTAGCACTAAGATACGTCCCAGAAGCCTGGAGGGAGGTGAGAATAGTCTTCATCCCCAAACCAGGCAAAACCAGCTACGATCAGGCGAAGTCGTTCAGGCCCATCAGCCTGACGTCTTTCCTCCTGAAAACGCTGGAAAGGCTAGTGGACAGATACATAAGGGACGGGGCGCTAGAGCAAATGCCGGTGCAACAGTCTCAACACGCGTACCAGCCGGGCAAATCCGTGGAGACGGCCCTACACGATCTCGTTGGGGAGATCGAGGGGGCCCTCCACAGGAAGGAGTCCACGCTGTGTGTATTCCTTGACGTGGAGGGGGCGTTTGACAACACCTCCTTCGACGCAATCTGCAATGCAGCAAGAGGATTCCAAGTGAATGACACAATCATTGACTGGATCCATTGCATGCTGAAAACTAGGACAGTCACCGCCAGCCTCAATGGAACCGACGTCAGGGCCCGGGTCGGCAGAGGATGCCCGCAGGGGGGAGTTACGTCCCCCCTGTTATGGCTGATGGTGGTGGACGGGCTCTTGGCCGGGATCGGGAGACTGGGGGTGAAGGTCATTGGCTTCGCGGATGACGTCTGCATAGCGGTAAGCGGCGATCATCCGAACTACATGGCAAGCAAAATGCAGAAAGCATTAGACTTAGTCGAATCGTGGTGCACTGCTCAGTCTCTGAGGGTTAATCCTAACAAGACTGAAATGGTGCTCTTCACTAAGAAGAGGCGCCTCAATATGAGGCCTCCTTCCATTTTCGGGTCAGAGCTGACTTACTCACAACAGGTCCGCTACCTAGGAGTGACTCTAGACAGCAAACTCAGCTGGAAAGGACACATCGACAGGCAGGCTCGGAAGGCGATAGCGACCTTCTGGGCCTGCCGTAGAATGTTTGGCCTAACCTGGGGACTCAAGCCCAACATGGTTAGATGGATCTACAAGGCTATTGTAGTTCCTCAACTGATCTACGCCTGCATTGTCTGGTGGCCCGCACTCCGCAGGGCCACCAACAGGAAGGCACTTGACAGGGTGTACAGGCTAGTGGGGCTGGGGATAACAGGTGCGTTTAGCACAACCCCAACCCTCGCCCTGGGCGCACTTGTCAATCTACCACCTCCACACATCACGGCGGAGGTAGAAGCGAGGAAAGCAGCCGTCAGGCTGCTATTCAACGGCAGGTGGAGGAAGGCATGGACGGGACATGCGTCAGCCCTGAGGGAGGACACGGTCCTGAAAAGGATCAGCCTCCTAGGGGGGGACAACTGCCCCCGACAGTACCTCTTCCACCACGACTACCACGTCCTCATCCCTGACAGACGGTCATGGAAGGACAATCCACGGACGTTGCTGTCCCCTGGGGGCCCGGTCTGGTTCACAGACGGGGCCAAGACGGGCACAGGAGCGGGGGCCGGAGTATGGAGTGACGGACCCAGGACGGAAATAAGCCTCGCCCTGGGACCGAATGCCTCCGTCCTTCAGGCCGAACTCTTTGCGATCAAGACCTGTGCCCTATCCATTCTGGCTAAGGGCTACAGGAATAAGCATTTATATATCTGCAGTGACAGCCAGGCTGCACTCAGAGCGCTGTGCACTGTCACAGTGAACTCGAGGCTGACCAAGGACTGCACGGAACTGCTATCGCTGATCGCCAGTGATAACAGGGTCAAGCTGCTGTGGGTACCGGGCCACAACGGTATCCAGGGAAATGAGAAGGCTAATCTATTAGCCGAATGTGGAGCCGCAAGGCAGGAACCGGCGGACATACGCCACATAGGCGCCTCAACGGAACTTGTAAGGAGGGAGGCAAACAGATGGACGGAGGAGTGGTTTGCTGACCTCTGGGCAAGAGCACCCGGAATGAGGCACACGAGGGAACTCTTTGCAGGACCCTCGGAAAAACTGGGGATCGCACTCACCAACCTAGAACGGGGACAGTTGAGAGTGATCTCAGGGCTGGTGACAGGACACTGGTTCACAGGTAGGCACGCGGCGCGGTTGGGTCTCACTGAAGAAACAATCTGCCCTAGATGCGAAGAAGCAGAGGAGACTCCTCTGCACCTCATCACGAGTTGCAAAGGACTAGAGGGCGCCAGGTACGAGGCCTTCGGGTCCCGGCAACTCGCAGACTACAAGCTGGAGGCTGACGGGGTGGGTAGACTCCTACGCTTTGCAAGGGAGGCCGGCCTGCTCCTCAGCACCCCTTAGAAAGGTTGCCCTCTCCAGGGCCCGGGCACAATGGTCTACCTAGACTGAGCGCCCGGCTAACCAATCACAAATACAATACAATATTTATTTATTTATTTATTTATTTATTCATTCATTTATATATTTATTTATTTATTTATTCATTTATTCATTTATTTAATTGTTTTATTTTTTTTATTTTTTATTTTTTGCAATTTTGTTATGTCAATAGCCATTTTTTTCACATTTTAGTCAGAATCATCAAATTGAGCATGAAATTAACTTCAATTCTTGAAACACAGAAAATACATGGACTCAACTCCGGATTACTTATTCGAGGCGTTCCAAAAGCATGTAAATTCGCCTGATGTGAATGTGAAAAGCTTAGTAGAGAAATGGACTACTCAAGCTGGTTATCCTGTCGTAATGGTCCAGATAGGAGCAGGAAACTTTGTTCAGCTGCAACAAAAAAGATTTTATCTCGAAGAAAACGAGGCATCAGGGGAAGTAATGCTCTGGTCGATCCCTCTGACATGGGCTTCGAAATCGAATCCTAATTTTTTGAATACCACTCCAAAGTATTGGATGAGTAAATCGGTCGATACGGTGGATATGAAAATTGCTAAAGACGAATGGATCATTTTCAATGTTCAGGAATCAGGTACGACCGTTTTTTTTCGTAACAAGAAAAAATATTTATTAGAAATTTTAATTACATTATTAAATTAAATTACATTCGTTTAAATTTTTCCATAAAATTCAAATAAATTTTCAAGGTTATTACCGAGTTAATTACGCATCGGAATTGTGGGAAAGAATAATCAATGCTTTGAAAAGCGAAGACTTTGAAATCATCCACGAAGTGAATCGAGCCTCTCTCGTTGATGATCTTCTTATCCTCGCGCAAGCTGGTCAGCTTGATTATAAAACAACGTTATCCGCGACGCAATATTTGATCAATGAGACTAATTACATACCTTGGCGAGCTGCGTTTAACGGACTCGTCTATTTAAATGGACAATTGAAAGATCGTGGCGAAATTTTCCAACTTTACAAGGTATGCAATTTTTTTTATTTTTTTTTTTTAATTTATTTTGCAATGCGATTTTTTACTTTTTCTTTCGACACAATTTCCAGACACATATATTGACGATTCTAATGCCAATCTTTAAAAAACTTGGCTTCAATGAAACAGCCACGGATTCGCATTACGACAAAATTTTAAGGAGATACGTAGTTACTTGGGTGTGCAACTTTGACTTGGAAAGCTGCGTTTCTTTATCGCTGAAACAATTCGACGCTTGGAAATACCATTCGATTCCGTAAGATAAAAATTTTCCTCTTTCCATTCTCGCCCATCATTCCCACCTTTTTATCGAAGCAATTTTGATTCGATGTACAAAAAAATTAATCGCTGCAAATTCTTTTTTCTATTAATTGTTTATTTAATTTCCAAACCCATGACAATTTTCCTACAGATTTTGTGTTTGGATCCTGAAAAAAAATCATTTTACTGTTTTCACGAAATATCGAATCAGAACCTCAATAAAAAAAAACGAGATTTCGTTGCGTTCCAACGATGCAAACATTATTGCTCAAATATTTTGTCCAGGCAATCAATCAATCTCAAAAATTCTCCAAATAAATTCCGACGTCGAGAAAAAGTATTTTCGATGAGATAATTTAATGCCAAATGTTAAAAACGAATTTTTCGATTATAATTAAAAATTCTAGGGTTCCAGTGAATTTACGAGATACTATTTACTGCACCGCGATGAAGCATGGCTCGATGGACGATTGGGAGTTTTTGTGGAGCAAATATACGAGCACGAACTTGTCAACAGAAAAAAACGTCATTTTAGCTGCCCTGGGATGTTCCAGGAATCCGAATGCGCTTCAAAAGTGAGTGAAGGAAAAGCTGCAAATGTTTGCATGACTCTTGACAATTGGATTGATTCGTAGCGATCAAAATTGCGTGATGAATTTTTTTTCAGACTTCTGACGCAGGCTATTCGGAAAAATTCGGAAATTCGAATTCAGGACACCTCGAGTGTATTCTCTGCAGTATACAGCTCCGGATCGATCGGTGCCAAGTTGACATTGGATTTCATCGAGCGGAATTACATGAATTTTCATAATTAGTGAGTAAAAAATTCTTACACGACATACGTTTCGTCGGACTGGCAAATAATTGGCAAATCGATGTTTCGCTCACGTTTTTCACAGTTATGCAGACAACAGCAAAATGGCAAACATTTTGGGTGGCATTTCTGCTCAATTGAAGACCAAGGAAGACATTCTCAAGGTATTTTCGATGGCCACAGGCTTAACCCTCCGCGGGTCATTTTTCATAGCACACAGAATCATATTTTCGTCCTTTTCGTCCTGCCACTTGTATCTCACGTATTTTGAGAGAAAAAAATCTGAAAAAATTCTGAAATACTCTCCATGGATTCTACTTTGAGATTCCACATTTCTTAGAATCGTTGCATTTATTTATCGTTAAATAAATTTTTTTAAAAAACATGATTTTCGAAAAAAAGTTTTGGCTCCGGGTCAAAAAGACCCATATGATCCGAGGAGGGTTAATAATTCAAAAACAAACGAATCAATCGAGCCCGAAATAAAAATACTGACTCTCACGATTCTTCAAAGTTTCAACAATTCATCGAGAACCATCGCGAGACTCTGGAATCGATCGAATCAACGCTGAAAAATTATTTGAATACCGCGTACGAAGAACTCGAGTGGTACGACAAATACAGTCCCGGAATCTTCGAGTGGCTGGACAAAACTTATCCCAGCGGCGATTATCGCCTAGCCAAGAAAATTTATCCAGAAAGCTACGAAATTTATCTCAAACCTTTCCTCGACGAAAACAACTTCACGTTTGATGGCGAAGTCAATATAAACATGATCGTTACGCAAAGCACATCGAGCATCGTCCTTCTTGCGAGTGACCTCACGATCCGAGAAATCATCGCTTTTGTCGATGCTGTCAATATCCCAAAAGTTTCGAGCTACACAATCAACTCGACGAATCATCGGTTCACTATTTATTTAAAATCGATCGTCCCTGCTGGCAGCAAACTTTCTTTGTATATTTCTTACTCCGGTTTACTCGGCGACAAAATGGTTGGTTTTTATCGCAGCTCTTACGATGACAAAAACGGCAAGACCCGGTACGTCCATTTTTTTTTTTTTTTAAATAACGTAAAAAACGATTTTTCCTCCTACACGAAATTTTAATTGTAAAAATTGATCGATAAAAAAAAATGGGAAGATTTTTTGAAAAAATCGTCGTACTGGTTTTTTTTTTTTTTTTTTTTATTAATTAATTTTCACAATCAAAGTTTCTTGTGAGAGGATTTGGTAGATTTTGATTATTCTTACAGGTGGCTGGCGAGCACTCAATTCGAGCCCGTGTACGCGAGGAAAGCTTTTCCTTGTTTCGACGAACCAGCTTTCAAAGCAAGATTCACGATCCATATTGAAAGACCCATGGATTATCGGACGCGCAGCAATATGCCATGGCTCATCTCTAATCCATCGACGTAATTATTATAGACCATGCATTTCCTCGGACCACACAATATCGATTTTATTCCCGGAGAGAAAATAATACCAAAAATGAATATGGCCTCATAGTTTCCCATTGAAATATGCCATAAGAAGTGGAAAAATCATTGAAATTTAGTGGCCAATCGTGGATTCAAAAATTACCATTTGGTTCGAGGAAACTATGATGTTAAAGTATCTTTTCATGGTTTTTTTTCTTCACGTGTATTTTGAATTTTGGAAAAAAGTGGGTTTTCAATTCTCAAAAACTAATTTGTTTGTAAATTTATTTGTAACATTTTTTTTTTTTTTTATTTGTAATTTGTAATTTGTAATTTGTAAAATTATTTGAATGTCACGAACTTTTCACATTTTTTTTTCACGTGTATTTTGGATTTGAGAACAGTTTCCAAAATTATTTGAAATTTACGAACTTTTCACATTTTTTTGTCCATGGGTATTTTGGATTTCAGAAAAAAGTGTGTTTTCACGTTGCAGGAACTAAATTGCGTACAGTTCTCAAAATTATTTGAATTTTACGAACTTTTAACATTTTTTTCTTCACGTTTATTTTGGATTTGAGAAAAATTGGGTTTTCAAGTTTCAGAAACTAAATTGCGAATGGTTTTTGAAATTATTTGAATTACACGAATTTTTCACATTTTTTTCTCCACGTTTATTTTGAATTTTCGAAAAAAATGGGTTTTCAAGTTTCAGAAACTAAATTGCGAACAGTTTTCAAAATTATTTGAATTTTACAATCTTTTCACATTTTTTCGTCCATGGGTATTTTAGATTTTAGAAAAAATTGGGTTTTCAAGTTTCAGGAACAAAATTGCGAACGTTTTTCGAAATTATATAAATTTTAGAACGGCCAATCGTATGTGGGATTCGTACCAACAAAGCGTGCCAATGTCTTCGTATCTAGTGGCATTCATGGTGACAGATTTTGAATCAATGAAAAACGAGGCTGGAAATTTCACGGTGTGGGCGAGGCCAGGAGCTGTTCAATATGCCGCATACGCTTTGGAGGTTGGGCAGAAAGTTCTGAGTTTTTTGGAAGGATTCACAGGCATAGATTACCCGATTAAAAAAATGGATCTTGTTGCGATTCCGGACTTCCAAGCCGGAGCAATGGAAAACTGGGGTCTCATAACTTTCAGGTAATAATCATTTGTAATGATAAAAATTAATTCATTTAATTCCGAAGGATCTTTGAAAAAAATTTCAGAAAAACGATTATGACGTCATTGTAAATAATACCGAAGTTCGCAACGTTGGGATCCGACGAAAAATACTTTTTTTATTCATTGTTTGTTCAATTTCAAAAACCATGACAATTTTCGTACCAATTTTGTCTTTGACCAAAAATTGAATAAGAATCTCGAGCTCTGCTCAAGAAAAAACAGAATTTCGTTGCATTCCAACGACGCAAACTTCATCATCGTAATTTTCACGAATTTTTTCAATCGTTGCAGAGAATACGGTTTGCTCCAACATCCAAACGTCACGTCTGCAGTGTATAAAAAATATTTGCACACGACCGTGTCTCACGAGATCGTTCACATGTGGTTCGGTAATTTGGTGACCTGTGACTGGTGGGATTACATCTGGTTGCACGAGGGTTTTGCTCAATATTTCCAATCGATTGCAGGTCATTATGTGAGTGAAAAATCGACGAAAATTAATTAATTAACAAAGACATTTCTCTCCACCAAAATCATAGAAACGAGTATCTTTTTTTCAAGAATATTCAAACGTGCTGAAGGATGTTGAGTCCCAAATCGCAAATGATAAGAAAATTCTGAAAAATAGGTATATTTTTGTATGAAGTATTTAAGAGATCGTGTAAAAATTTCACGACGATTAGGAAGTTCGTTATTGAACAATTAACATTAATAAATTAACCATCGTCAAATGTAGTCTTATGAAAACTGGTATAACTTTGCGATAAGTTTTTTTTTTCACCTCTCAATTTTTAAATATCTACAATACACTGAAAGCAACGGAAACAAAATGAAATTTATTGATAAATATTTTTTGTATTTGTTTAAAAAATTGTTCTTAACAAAATGTTAATTTTTTAATAACGAGCTTTCTAATCGTCGTGAAATTTTTACACTCCTCTTAAATATACAAAAACATACTAAATTTTTAGAATTGTCTTATCATTTTTTATTTCGACCCTTAAGGTGGATAAGCAATGACGATAGAATTCTTAAAATTTGGTATCTTTTTACACGAGGTATTCAGGAGGTCGTGTAAAAATTTCACGACGATTAAGAAGCTATTTATTGAACAATTAAAATTAACAATTTTTATACGTACTCAAAATTCTTAACGAAATGTTTCCTGCAAACAGGCAGCGCCGGAATTGAAGCTTCTCCAGCAATTCGTCGTTTACGAATTACAAAGTGCAATGCAGTTCGATTCTTCGCCATCGGTTCATCCCATGAACAATGACGTCGTTGAACCAGTCGCGATCGCAAATTCTTTCGACACAATCGCCTATGCCAAATGTACGAAAGTTCATTTTATTTCAAAGAGGAAATAAAAATTAACTCCATTTTTTCCAGAAATAAATAAATAAATTTATTTATTAAATTTATCAAATTTATTCAATAATTAATTAATTACTAATTTATTTATTTATTTTATTAAATTTATTTAATAATTAACTCATTCCCAATTAATTAATTATCTTATTAATTAAATGTCAATCTGATTCAGCTGCCAGTGTCCTCCGGATGCTGCACCATGCCTTGGGACCCGATGTCTTTGAATCAGGAATCCGGACATATCTCGAAAAAAACAAATACCACAATGCCATTCCGAACAATCTTTCCTTGGCCATTCAATTTCATGCCAACAAGGAAAACTCTTCAGGAATTTCGATCGAGTCGTTGATGAACAGTTGGACCAATAATGCTGGCTACCCAGTGGTCAATGCGACTTGGACCTCGGGCATCCTGATGCTCACCCAAGAACGTTTCTACCTCAAACGCCCGGAGAAAACGATTGATGATGATGACGAAAAATATTGGATCCCCATAAGCATGACGACGAAATCCGAATCGAATTTCCTAGAGACTCTTCCAGATTTTTGGTTCAATGAGAAAGAAATGAATTGGTCATTGACCTTGAAGACCGGTGAATGGTTTTTGCTAAATATTCAAGCAACAGGCTATTATCGCGTTAATTACGATCCCGATTCTTGGGCTCGTCTCATCGCTGGATTACGATACTACGAAAACTTTGATGGCATCGACGAAACCAATCGGGCACAGATTGTCGACGATCTTCTCAATCTTGCAAGAGTCGATTACGTTTCTTACGACCTTGCCCTCAGCGTCACGAAGTATCTCGAAAAAGAGGACAATCATCTACCATGGAAATCATTTTTCACTGCTGTCAGTTTCTTGAATCAACGCTTCGATGGCCACAACATCAGCCAAGACTTTTCCGAATATATACTTGGCCTCATGCAGCCATTGTACGAAAAAGTTGGCTTTGTCGATCTCCCTGATGAGAGTCAATTGGAACAACTCAATCGCGATTTGATTCTTAGTTGGGCATGCAAATTAGAACATTCTGGATGTATCGAAAAAGCACGAGAGCTTTTTGGCCAATGGAAAAAAGACGAGAAACTGTGGTACGATTTTTTTTTTCTATACGTTTTATCATCGCGTTTGACCCTCTGTGGATCCCATGGATTTTTATGGCACCCTGGAGTGTCCTTTTCGTACTGCCACTTATTTCACGTATTTGGAGAGAAAAAAATTGCCAATGGCTCGCACGCTGTTGAACAGCGTGCTAAATCTTAAGGAAGCAATTTGCAACTTTCAATTTTGAGCGTATTTAATAAAATTTATCCATTTTTTACTTTTTTTGAAAATAATTTCGACAACTTTTCTAGAAAGTAAAGAGGAAGTACAGACTTGTACACAATGTCTTAGAAAATTAGAAAAACGTAAAGCGGTTAGTCGATTTTTCGAAATATTCAGATTTTCGTAAAATTCGAAACAATCATAAAATTTAAACCGTTCGATATATATGTATATTTTTTTTTTTACATGTCTCAGGATATCACCCAATGCAAGGACTGCCGTGTACTGCGCATCCATCAAACATGGATCTGACGACGACTGGCAATTTTTGTTCAACGAATACAAAAAATCGGACTTTTCGAGCGAAAAAGTCATAATTTTGAAAGCTCTTGGATGTTCGAGAAACACGAGTACTTTGGAAAGGTTGGAAATGAATGAATGAATAAAAATTTATTGACTAGATATTTTTATGAGGACTCGAGTATTTCGAACTCAAATACAATTTTTCGACGATTTTTTGATTTTCGGAAATTCATTACTGCTCTTCTAATTGGTCACTTCTGCATTTACAGTTATTTAAAACTTGCCATATCGGATGACGATACGATCCGGACTCAGGACGTCAATACTGTGCTGGATTCTGTTTCGAACGCCGATAGCTTTGGCGTCGATGCCATGTTGGATTTCTTAATAAAAAATTACAAGGACCTGTGGGAATAGTGAGTAAATTTTTCTTACTGATTCTCAGCCTTCGAGGATAACTTTTCATCCCCGAGCTAGTCGACTAAGTGACACTCAAAAATTCATTAAATCCTTCGAAATTTTAAAAATACTATAAAATTTTAAAAATACTATAAATTTTAAAAATTCATTAAACCCTTCGAAATTTTAAAAATACTGTGTTTCCAGTTATGGAAACTGGGCGGATGTGGCGAGTCTGTTTGGAAACGTTGCCGGGAAAATATCCACCGAAAACCAAATTCAAAAGGTACGAAACGAAATCAACGATTTATTTTTTAAATTAACTGAACTAATTAATTTTAATTTTTTATTTTTATTTCAATTTCAATTTTATTTTTTATTTTAATTTTAATTTCAATTTTTCATTAACGAGATTCGAATCAATTTTTCCTGAAACTATGAATGAAAATCATCGACCAACACTCGACCATTTTCAACGAATCTCAAAATTAGTTTACGAAAGGAAGATTTCACAAGATTTTAAATATTTTGCGTTGTTATACTCGCAGCTCGAGCTTTTCGCAAACGCTTCGACGCCAGAGCTCGCCGATATAAAAACGTCTCTGCAGTCAGTGGTTTCCGTTGCCAAGAAGAATTTCGAGTGGTACGAGAATCACAAAGCGCACATTCACATTTGGCTGACAAAAACTCCGGATACAGGAGAATCCGGCGTCGAGCCGGACTCAAGCACGGATCCGGGTTCGAGCTCCATCCAAACATCGAGTTTGAGTCTCCTTGCGACAGCGTTCTACCTCGTTTTTTATTATTATTAACACAAACTGAACGACCACCATGAATAAACCCTCCGCGGATGATATGGGTCTTTTTGACCCGGGCCAAAACATTTTTTCAAAAATCTTTAAAAAAAAAAACAACATTTTTGATGAAAATATAATTTAAAAATAGTAAAACAAATAAAAAAAAAACAAATAACTACCAGAAACCTTGAAGTAGAATCAATGCCAAGTTTTCCAGAATTTTTTCACATTTTTTTCTCTCCAAATACGTGAAATAAAAGTGGCAGGACGAAAAAAATCCACATGATCCTGAACGCCCTAAAAAATCATATGATCCGCGAATAGGCAATGTAAAAAAAATGTATTCTGTCAATAAAATCGAAAATGATCGAGATATTTCAGTTCTGAGCGAAAATTCTCGAGCCACAATTTTCTACCATTACTAGGGAGCATCACGCGCGCTGAAGCGCGCGAGCGGTTTTCTGGTAGCGCTGCAGCGCTCATTTTAGGAATGACAACTTATCGAGATATGGGACAGCGTCTTGGAGCCAATCAATTTTAGAATAGTTCGATAAGAATTTGGAGCTCCATTCCTTTTTAGCAAAAATCATGGCGTTTTCATTTTGAAAAAGTTAGCGCTGCCACAAGATTTTTTCGTTCTTTTATAGTTTTTTGTACACCACACTTGAGAGTCTCAAAAATGCCTCCAATTCAAACCACTACAAACATCAATTGGTCGAAATTAGCGTTTGAAGTCAAGCGTCTTCACAACCGGAGCGATTCAGTCGAAATCACTCCAAAACGAGCTTTATCACTCCACTTGATGACTATGACGAGTTTTCGTAGATGTAGCAATTCTGAGTGATGGAAAAGTTTTCTAGCGAGTACTCGTGAAAAGTTCTAGTCAATTGCGTTCCCGGATAAATTTTTATCCACCATTTTTGAAAAAAAATTTAAAAAAAGTTTCAACCCCGTGATGCCGAAGCCGTATGACGCGTTTTCGTAAATCTAGCGATTATGGGTGATGGAGAAGGTCTCCCTGCGTGCCCTCGTGAACAGTTCTAGTCGATTGCGTTTCTGGAAATTTTTTTACCCACTATTTTCGAAAAAACGAAATAAAAATTGTTTCAATCCCGAAGCTGAGGCTCCCAGACACGTTTTCGTAGATCTGGCAATTCCCAGTGATAGAGAGAGTCTCCCTGCGTGTCCTCGTGAAGAGTTCTAGTCAATCGCGTTCCCGGATAAATTTTTATTCACCATTTTCGGAAAAAAGAAATAAAAATTGTTTCAATCCCGAAGCTGAGGCTCCATGACGCGTTTTCGTAGATCTGGCGATTCCTCGTGAAGAGTTCTAGTCGATTGCTCTTCTGGATAAATTTTTATCCATTATTTTTGAAAAAAAATTAATAAAAAGTTTCAACCCCGTGATGCCGAAGCTGAATGACGCGCTTTCGTAAATCTAGCGATTATGGGTGATGGAGAAAGTCTCCCTGCGTGCCCTCGTGAAGAGTTCTAGTCGATTGCGTTTCTGGAAATTTTTTTACCCACTTTTTTCGGAAAAAAGAGATAAAAATTGTTTCAATCCCGAAGCTGAGGCTCCATGACGCGTTTTCGTAGATCTGGCGATTCCTCGTGAAGAGTTCTAGTCGATTGCTCTTCTGGATAAATTTTTATCCATTATTTTCGAAAAAAAATTAATAAAAAGTTTCAACCCCGTGATGCCGAAGCTGAATGACGCGCTTTCGTAAATCTAGCGATTATGGGTGATGGAGAAAGTCTCCCTGCGTGCCCTCGTGAAGAGTTCTAGTCGATTGCGTATCTGGAAATTTTTTTACCCACTTTTTTCGGAAAAAAGACATAAAAATTGTTTCAATCCCGAAGCTGAGGATCCATGACGCGTTTTCGTAGATCTGGCGATTCCTCGTGAAGAGTTCTAGTCGATTGCTCTTCTGGATAAATTTTTATCCATTATTTTTGAAAAAAAATTAATAAAAAGTTTCAACCGCGTGATGCCTAAGCTGAATGACGCGTTTTCGCAGATCTGGCAATTCTGCGTGATGCACAAAGTCTCCCTGCGTGTCCTCGTGAAGAGTTCTAATCAATCGCGTTCCCGGATAAATTTTTATTCACTTTTTTCGGAAAAAAGACATAAAAATTGTTTCAATCCCGAAGCTGAGGATCCATGACGCGTTTTCGTAGATCTGGCGATTCCTCGTGAAGAGTTCTAGTCGATTGCTCTTCTGGATAAATTTTTATCCATTATTTTTGAAAAAAAATTAATAAAAAGTTTCAACCCCGTGATGCCGAAGCTGAATGACGCGCTTTCGTAAATCTAGCGATTATGGGTGATGGAGAAAGTCTCCCTGCGTGCCCTCGTGAAGAGTTCTAGTCGATTGCGTATCTGGAAATTTTTTTACCCACTTTTTTCGGAAAAAAGACATAAAAATTGTTTCAATCCCGAAGCTGAGGCTCCATGACGCGTTTTCGCAGATCTGGCAATTCTGCGTGATGCACAAAGTCTCCCTGCGTGTCCTCGTGAAGAGTTCTAATCAATCGCGTTCCCGGATAAATTTTTATTCACTATTTTCGGAAAAAAGACATAAAAATTGTTTCAATCCCGAAGCTGAGGATCCATGACGCGTTTTCGTAGATCTGGCGATTCCTCGTGAAGAGTTCTAGTCGATTGCTCTTCTGGATAAATTTTTATCCATTATTTTTGAAAAAAAATTAATAAAAAGTTTCAACCCCGTGATGCCGAAGCTGAATGACGCGCTTTCGTAAATCTAGCGATTATGGGTGATGGAGAAAGTCTCCCTGCGTGCCCTCGTGAAGAGTTCTAGTCAATCGCGTTCCCGGATAAATTTTTATTCACCATTTTCGGAAAAAAGAAATAAAAATTGTTTCAATCCCGAAGCTGAGGCTCCATGACGCGTTTTCGTAGATCTGGCGATTCTGCGTGATGCACAAAGTCTCCCTGCGTGTCCTCGTGAAGAGTTCTAGTCGATTGCGTATCTGGAAATTTTTTTACCCACTATTTTCGGAAAAAAGAAATAAAAATTGTTTCAATCCCGAAGCTGAGGCTCCATGACGCGTTTTCGCAGATCTGTCGATTCCTCGTGAAGAGTTCTAGTCGATTGCTCTTCTGGATAAATTTTTATCCATTATTTTTGAAAAAAAATTAATAAAAAGTTTCAACCCCGTGATGCCTAAGCTGAATGACGCGTTTTCGCAGATCTGGCAATTCTGCGTGATGCACAAAGTCTCCCTGCGTGTCCTCGTGAAGAGTTCTAATCAATCGCGTTCCCGGATAAATTTTTATTCACTTTTTTCGGAAAAAAGACATAAAAATTGTTTCAATCCCGAAGCTGAGGATCCATGACGCGTTTTCGTAGATCTGGCGATTCCTCGTGAAGAGTTCTAGTCGATTGCTCTTCTGGATAAATTTTTATCCATTATTTTTGAAAAAAAATTAATAAAAAGTTTCAACCCCGTGATGCCGAAGCTGAATGACGCGCTTTCGTAAATCTAGCGATTATGGGTGATGGAGAAAGTCTCCCTGCGTGTCCTCGTGAAGAGTTCTAGTCGATTGCGTATCTGGAAATTTTTTTACCCACTTTTTTCGGAAAAAAGACATAAAAATTGTTTCAATCCCGAAGCTGAGGATCCATGACGCGTTTTCGTAGATCTGGCGATTCCTCGTGAAGAGTTCTAGTCGATTGCTCTTCTGGATAAATTTTTATCCATTATTTTTGAAAAAAAATTAATAAAAAGTTTCAACCGCGTGATGCCTAAGCTGAATGACGCGTTTTCGCAGATCTGGCAATTCTGCGTGATGCACAAAGTCTCCCTGCGTGTCCTCGTGAAGAGTTCTAATCAATCGCGTTCCCGGATAAATTTTTATTCACTTTTTTCGGAAAAAAGACATAAAAATTGTTTCAATCCCGAAGCTGAGGATCCATGACGCGTTTTCGTAGATCTGGCGATTCCTCGTGAAGAGTTCTAGTCGATTGCTCTTCTGGATAAATTTTTATCCATTATTTTTGAAAAAAAATTAATAAAAAGTTTCAACCCCGTGATGCCGAAGCTGAATGACGCGCTTTCGTAAATCTAGCGATTATGGGTGATGGAGAAAGTCTCCCTGCGTGCCCTCGTGAAGAGTTCTAGTCGATTGCGTATCTGGAAATTTTTTTACCCACTTTTTTCGGAAAAAAGACATAAAAATTGTTTCAATCCCGAAGCTGAGGCTCCATGACGCGTTTTCGCAGATCTGGCAATTCTGCGTGATGCACAAAGTCTCCCTGCGTGTCCTCGTGAAGAGTTCTAATCAATCGCGTTCCCGGATAAATTTTTATTCACTTTTTTCGGAAAAAAGACATAAAAATTGTTTCAATCCCGAAGCTGAGGATCCATGACGCGTTTTCGTAGATCTGGCGATTCCTCGTGAAGAGTTCTAGTCGATTGCTCTTCTGGATAAATTTTTATCCATTATTTTTGAAAAAAAATTAATAAAAAGTTTCAACCCCGTGATGCCGAAGCTGAATGACGCGCTTTCGTAAATCTAGCGATTATGGGTGATGGAGAAAGTCTCCCTGCGTGTCCTCGTGAAGAGTTCTAGTCGATTGCGTATCTGGAAATTTTTTTACCCACTTTTTTCGGAAAAAAGAAATAAAAATTGTTTCAATCCCGAAGCTGAGGCTCCATGACGCGTTTTCGTAGATCTGGCGATTCTGCGTGATGCACAAAGTCTCCCTGCGTGTCCTCGTGAAGAGTTCTAGTCGATTGCGTATCTGGAAATTTTTTTACCCACTTTTTTCGGAAAAAAGACATAAAAATTGTTTCAATCCCGAAGCTGAGGATCCATGACGCGTTTTCGTAGATCTGGCGATTCCTGGTGAAGAGTTCTAGTCGATTGCTCTTCTGGATAAATTTTTATCCATTATTTTTGAAAAAAAATTAATAAAAAGTTTCAACCGCGTGATGCCTAAGCTGAATGACGCGTTTTCGCAGATCTGGCAATTCTGCGTGATGCACAAAGTCTCCCTGCGTGTCCTCGTGAAGAGTTCTAATCAATCGCGTTCCCGGATAAATTTTTATTCACTTTTTTCGGAAAAAAGACATAAAAATTGTTTCAATCCCGAAGCTGAGGATCCATGACGCGTTTTCGTAGATCTGGCGATTCCTCGTGAAGAGTTCTAGTCGATTGCTCTTCTGGATAAATTTTTATCCATTATTTTTGAAAAAAAATTAATAAAAAGTTTCAACCCCGTGATGCCGAAGCTGAATGACGCGCTTTCGTAAATCTAGCGATTATGGGTGATGGAGAAAGTCTCCCTGCGTGCCCTCGTGAAGAGTTCTAGTCGATTGCGTTTCTGGAAATTTTTTTACCCACTATTTTCGAAAAAACGAAATAAAAATTGTTTCAATCGCGAAGCTGAGGCTCCCAGACACGTTTTCGTAGATCTGGCAATTCCCAGTGATAGAGAGAGTCTCCCTGCGTGCCCTCGTGAAGAATTCTAGTCGATTGCGTATCTGGAAATTTTTTTACCCACTTTTTTCGGAAAAAAGACATAAAAATTGTTTCAATCCCGAAGCTGAGGCTCCATGACGCGTTTTCGTAGATCTGGCGATTCTGCGTGATGCACAAAGTCTCCCTGCGTGTCCTCGTGAAGAGTTCTAATCAATTGCGTTCCCGGATAAATTTTTATTCACTATTTTCGGAAAAAAGACATAAAAATTGTTTCAATCCCGAAGCTGAGGCTCCATGACGCGTTTTCGTAGATCTGGCGATTCCTGGTGAAGAGTTCTAGTCGATTGCGATTCTGGAAAATTTTTTACCCACTATTTTCGGAAAAAAGAAATAAAAATTGTTTCAATCCCGAAGCTGAGGCTCCATGACGCGTTTTCGTAGATCTGGCGATTCTGCGTGATGCACAAAGTCTCCCTGCGTGTCCTCGTGAAGAGTTCTAGTCGATTGCGTATCTGGAAAATTTTTTACCCACTTTTTTCGGAAAAAAGAAATAAAAATTGTTTCAATCCCGAAGCTGAGGCTCCATGACGCGTTTTCGTAGATCTGGCGATTCCTCGTGAAGAGTTCTAGTCGATTGCTCTTCTGGATAAATTTTTATCCATTATTTTTGAAAAAAAATTAATAAAAAGTTTCAACCCTGTGATGCCGAAGCTGAATGACGCGCTTTCGTAAATCTAGCGATTATGGGTGATGGAGAAAGTCTCCCTGCGTGCCCTCGTGAAGAATTCTAGTCGATTGCGTTTCTGGAAATTTTTTTACCCACCATTTTCGAAAAAACGAAATAAAAATTGTTTCAATCCCGAAGCTGAGACTCCCAGACACGTTTTCGTAGATCTGGCGATTCCCAGTGATAGAGAGAGTCTCCCTGCGTGTCCTCGTGAAGAGTTCTAGTCGATTGCGTATCTGGAAATTTTTTTACCCACTTTTTTCGGAAAAAAGACATAAAAATTGTTTCAATCCCGAAGCTGAGGCTCCATGACGCGTTTTCGTAGATCTGGCGATTCTGCGTGATGCACAAAGTCTCCCTGCGTGTCCTCGTGAAGAGTTCTAGTCGATTGCGTATCTGGAAATTTTTTTACCCACTTTTTTCGGAAAAAAGACATAAAAATTGTTTCAATCCCGAAGCTGAGGCTCCATGACGCGTTTTCGTAGATCTGGCGATTCCTCGTGAAGATTTCTAGTCGATTGCTCTTCTGGATAAATTTTTATCCATTATTTTTGAAAAAAAATTAATAAAAAGTTTCAACCCCGTGCTGCCGAAGCTGAATGACGCGCTTTCGTAAATCTAGCGATTATGGGTGATGGAGAAAGTCTCCCTGCGTGCCCTCGTGAAGAATTCTAGTCGATTGCGTTTCTGGAAATTTTTTTACCCACCATTTTCGAAAAAACGAAATAAAAATTGTTTCAATCCCGAAGCTGAGACTCCCAGACACGTTTTCGTAGATCTGGCGATTCCCAGTGATAGAGAGAGTCTCCCTGCGTGTCCTCGTGAAGAGTTCTAGTCGATTGCGTATCTGGAAATTTTTTTACCCACTTTTTTCGGAAAAAAGACATAAAAATTGTTTCAATCCCGAAGCTGAGGCTCCATGACGCGTTTTCGTAGATCTGGCGATTCTGCGTGATGCACAAAGTCTCCCTGCGTGTCCTCGTGAAGAGTTCTAGTCGATTGCGTATCTGGAAATTTTTTTACCCACTTTTTTCGGAAAAAAGACATAAAAATTGTTTCAATCCCGAAGCTGAGGCTCCATGACGCGTTTTCGCAGATCTGGCAATTCTGCGTGATGCACAAAGTCTCCCTGCGTGTCCTCGTGAAGAGTTCTAATCAATCGCGTTCCCGAATAAATTTTTATTCACTTTTTTCGGAAAAAAGACATAAAAATTGTTTCAATCCCGAAGCTGAGGCTCCATGACGCGTTTTCGTAGATCTGGCGATTCCTCGTGAAGAGTTCTAGTCGATTGCTCTTCTGGATAAATTTTTATCCATTATTTTTGAAAAAAAATTAATAAAAAAATTCAACCCCGTGATGCCGAAGCTGAATGACGCGCTTTCGTAAATCTAGCGATTATGGGTGATGGAGAAAGTCTCCCTGCGTGTCCTCGTGAAGAGTTCTAGTCGATTGCGTATCTGGAAATTTTTTTACCCACTTTTTTCGGAAAAAAGAAATAAAAATTGTTTCAATCCCGAAGCTGAGGCTCCATGACGCGTTTTCGTAGATCTGGCGATTCTGCGTGATGCACAAAGTCTCCCTGCGTGTCCTCGTGAAGAGTTCTAGTCGATTGCGTATCTGGAAATTTTTTTACCCACTTTTTTCGGAAAAAAGACATAAAAATTGTTTCAATCCCGAAGCTGAGGATCCATGACGCGTTTTCGTAGATCTGGCGATTCCTCGTGAAGAGTTCTAGTCGATTGCTCTTCTGGATAAATTTTTATCCATTATTTTTGAAAAAAAATTAATAAAAAGTTTCAACCCCGTGATGCCGAAGCTGAATGACGCGCTTTCGTAAATCTAGCGATTATGGGTGATGGAGAAAGTCTCCCTGCGTGCCCTCGTGAAGAGTTCTAGTCGATTGCGTTTCTGGAAATTTTTTTACCCACTATTTTCGAAAAAACGAAATAAAAATTGTTTCAATCGCGAAGCTGAGGCTCCCAGACACGTTTTCGTAGATCTGGCAATTCCCAGTGATAGAGAGAGTCTCCCTGCGTGCCCTCGTGAAGAATTCTAGTCGATTGCGTTTCTGGAAATTTTTTTACCCACCATTTTCGAAAAAACGAAATAAAAATTGTTTCAATCCCGAAGCTGAGACTCCCAGACACGTTTTCGTAGATCTGGCGATTCCTCGTGAAGATTTCTAGTCGATTGCTCTTCTGGATAAATTTTTATCCATTATTTTTGAAAAAAAATTAATAAAAAGTTTCAACCCCGTGCTGCCGAAGCTGAATGACGCGCTTTCGTAAATCTAGCGATTATGGGTGATGGAGAAAGTCTCCCTGCGTGCCCTCGTGAAGAATTCTAGTCGATTGCGTTTCTGGAAATTTTTTTACCCACCATTTTCGAAAAAACGAAATAAAAATTGTTTCAATCCCGAAGCTGAGACTCCCAGACACGTTTTCGTAGATCTGGCGATTCCCAGTGATAGAGAGAGTCTCCCTGCGTGTCCTCGTGAAGAGTTCTAGTCGATTGCGTATCTGGAAATTTTTTTACCCACTTTTTTCGGAAAAAAGACATAAAAATTGTTTCAATCCCGAAGCTGAGGCTCCATGACGCGTTTTCGTAGATCTGGCGATTCTGCGTGATGCACAAAGTCTCCCTGCGTGTCCTCGTGAAGAGTTCTAGTCGATTGCGTATCTGGAAATTTTTTTACCCACTTTTTTCGGAAAAAAGACATAAAAATTGTTTCAATCCCGAAGCTGAGGCTCCATGACGCGTTTTCGTAGATCTGGCGATTCTGCGTGATGCACAAAGTCTCCCTGCGTGTCCTCGTGAAGAGTTCTAGTCGATTGCGTTTCTGGAAATTTTTTTACCCACCATTTTCGAAAAAACGAAATAAAAATTGTTTCAATCCCGAAGCTGAGACTCCCAGACACGTTTTCGTAGATCTGGCGATTCCTCGTGAAGATTTCTAGTCGATTGCTCTTCTGGATAAATTTTTATCCATTATTTTTGAAAAAAAATTAATAAAAAGTTTCAACCCTGTGATGCCGAAGCTGAATGACGCGCTTTCGTAAATCTAGCGATTATGGGTGATGGAGAAAGTCTCCCTGCGTGCCCTCGTGAAGAATTCTAGTCGATTGCGTTTCTGGAAATTTTTTTACCAACCATTTTCGAAAAAACGAAATAAAAATTGTTTCAATCCCGAAGCTGAGACTCCCAGACACGTTTTCGTAGATCTGGCGATTCCTCGTGAAGATTTCTAGTCGATTGCTCTTCTGGATAAATTTTTATCCATTATTTTTGAAAAAAAATTAATAAAAAGTTTCAACCCTGTGATGCCGAAGCTGAATGACGCGCTTTCGTAAATCTAGCGATTATGGGTGATGGAGAAAGTCTCCCTGCGTGCCCTCGTGAAGAATTCTAGTCGATTGCGTTTCTGGAAATTTTTTTACCCACCATTTTCGAAAAAACGAAATAAAAATTGTTTCAATCCCGAAGCTGAGACTCCCAGACACGTTTTCGTAGATCTGGCGATTCCCAGTGATAGAGAGAGTCTCCCTGCGTGTCCTCGTGAAGAGTTCTAGTCGATTGCGTATCTGGAAATTTTTTAACCCACTTTTTTCGGAAAAAAGACATAAAAATTGTTTCAATCCCGAAGCTGAGGCTCCATGACGCGTTTTCGTAGATCTGGCGATTCCTCGTGAAGAGTTCTAGTCGATTGCTCTTCTGGATAAATTTTTATCCATTATTTTTGAAAAAAAATTAATAAAAAAATTCAACCCCGTGATGCCGAAGCTGAATGACGCGCTTTCGTAAATCTAGCGATTATGGGTGATGGAGAAAGTCTCCCTGCGTGTCCTCGTGAAGAGTTCTAGTCGATTGCGTATCTGGAAATTTTTTTACCCACTTTTTTCGGAAAAAAGAAATAAAAATTGTTTCAATCCCGAAGCTGAGGCTCCATGACGCGTTTTCGTAGATCTGGCGATTCTGCGTGATGCACAAAGTCTCCCTGCGTGTCCTCGTGAAGAGTTCTAGTCGATTGCGTATCTGGAAATTTTTTTACCCACTTTTTTCGGAAAAAAGACATAAAAATTGTTTCAATCCCGAAGCTGAGGATCCATGACGCGTTTTCGTAGATCTGGCGATTCCTCGTGAAGAGTTCTAGTCGATTGCTCTTCTGGATAAATTTTTATCCATTATTTTTGAAAAAAAATTAATAAAAAGTTTCAACCCCGTGATGCCGAAGCTGAATGACGCGCTTTCGTAAATCTAGCGATTATGGGTGATGGAGAAAGTCTCCCTGCGTGCCCTCGTGAAGAGTTCTAGTCGATTGCGTTTCTGGAAATTTTTTTACCCACTATTTTCGAAAAAACGAAATAAAAATTGTTTCAATCGCGAAGCTGAGGCTCCCAGACACGTTTTCGTAGATCTGGCAATTCCCAGTGATAGAGAGAGTCTCCCTGCGTGCCCTCGTGAAGAATTCTAGTCGATTGCGTTTCTGGAAATTTTTTTACCCACCATTTTCGAAAAAACGAAATAAAAATTGTTTCAATCCCGAAGCTGAGACTCCCAGACACGTTTTCGTAGATCTGGCGATTCCTCGTGAAGATTTCTAGTCGATTGCTCTTCTGGATAAATTTTTATCCATTATTTTTGAAAAAAAATTAATAAAAAGTTTCAACCCCGTGCTGCCGAAGCTGAATGACGCGCTTTCGTAAATCTAGCGATTATGGGTGATGGAGAAAGTCTCCCTGCGTGCCCTCGTGAAGAATTCTAGTCGATTGCGTTTCTGGAAATTTTTTTACCCACCATTTTCGAAAAAACGAAATAAAAATTGTTTCAATCCCGAAGCTGAGACTCCCAGACACGTTTTCGTAGATCTGGCGATTCCCAGTGATAGAGAGAGTCTCCCTGCGTGTCCTCGTGAAGAGTTCTAGTCGATTGCGTATCTGGAAATTTTTTTACCCACTTTTTTCGGAAAAAAGACATAAAAATTGTTTCAATCCCGAAGCTGAGGCTCCATGACGCGTTTTCGTAGATCTGGCGATTCTGCGTGATGCACAAAGTCTCCCTGCGTGTCCTCGTGAAGAGTTCTAGTCGATTGCGTATCTGGAAATTTTTTTACCCACTTTTTTCGGAAAAAAGACATAAAAATTGTTTCAATCCCGAAGCTGAGGCTCCATGACGCGTTTTCGTAGATCTGGCGATTCTGCGTGATGCACAAAGTCTCCCTGCGTGTCCTCGTGAAGAGTTCTAGTCGATTGCGTTTCTGGAAATTTTTTTACCCACCATTTTCGAAAAAACGAAATAAAAATTGTTTCAATCCCGAAGCTGAGACTCCCAGACACGTTTTCGTAGATCTGGCGATTCCTCGTGAAGATTTCTAGTCGATTGCTCTTCTGGATAAATTTTTATCCATTATTTTTGAAAAAAAATTAATAAAAAGTTTCAACCCTGTGATGCCGAAGCTGAATGACGCGCTTTCGTAAATCTAGCGATTATGGGTGATGGAGAAAGTCTCCCTGCGTGCCCTCGTGAAGAATTCTAGTCGATTGCGTTTCTGGAAATTTTTTTACCAACCATTTTCGAAAAAACGAAATAAAAATTGTTTCAATCCCGAAGCTGAGACTCCCAGACACGTTTTCGTAGATCTGGCGATTCCTCGTGAAGATTTCTAGTCGATTGCTCTTCTGGATAAATTTTTATCCATTATTTTTGAAAAAAAATTAATAAAAAGTTTCAACCCTGTGATGCCGAAGCTGAATGACGCGCTTTCGTAAATCTAGCGATTATGGGTGATGGAGAAAGTCTCCCTGCGTGCCCTCGTGAAGAATTCTAGTCGATTGCGTTTCTGGAAATTTTTTTACCCACCATTTTCGAAAAAACGAAATAAAAATTGTTTCAATCCCGAAGCTGAGACTCCCAGACACGTTTTCGTAGATCTGGCGATTCCCAGTGATAGAGAGAGTCTCCCTGCGTGTCCTCGTGAAGAGTTCTAGTCGATTGCGTATCTGGAAATTTTTTAACCCACTTTTTTCGGAAAAAAGACATAAAAATTGTTTCAATCCCGAAGCTGAGGCTCCATGACGCGTTTTCGTAGATCTGGCGATTCCTCGTGAAGAGTTCTAGTCGATTGCTCTTCTGGATAAATTTTTATCCATTATTTTTGAAAAAAAATTAATAAAAAAATTCAACCCCGTGATGCCGAAGCTGAATGACGCGCTTTCGTAAATCTAGCGATTATGGGTGATGGAGAAAGTCTCCCTGCGTGTCCTCGTGAAGAGTTCTAGTCGATTGCGTATCTGGAAATTTTTTTACCCACTTTTTTCGGAAAAAAGAAATAAAAATTGTTTCAATCCCGAAGCTGAGGCTCCATGACGCGTTTTCGTAGATCTGGCGATTCTGCGTGATGCACAAAGTCTCCCTGCGTGTCCTCGTGAAGAGTTCTAGTCGATTGCGTATCTGGAAATTTTTTTACCCACTTTTTTCGGAAAAAAGACATAAAAATTGTTTCAATCCCGAAGCTGAGGCTCCATGACGCGTTTTCGTAGATCTGGCGATTCCTCGTGAAGAGTTCTAGTCGATTGCTCTTCTGGATAAATTTTTATCCATTATTTTTGAAAAAAAATTAATAAAAAAATTCAACCCCGTGATGCCGAAGCTGAATGACGCGCTTTCGTAAATCTAGCGATTATGGGTGATGGAGAAAGTCTCCCTGCGTGTCCTCGTGAAGAGTTCTAGTCGATTGCGTATCTGGAAATTTTTTTACCCACTTTTTTCGGAAAAAAGACATAAAAATTGTTTCAATCCCGAAGCTGAGGCTCCATGACGCGTTTTCGTAGATCTGGCGATTCTGCGTGATGCACAAAGTCTCCCTGCGTGTCCTCGTGAAGAGTTCTAGTCGATTGCGTATCTGGAAATTTTTTTACCCACTTTTTTCGGAAAAAAGACATAAAAATTGTTTCAATCCCGAAGCTGAGGATCCATGACGCGTTTTCGTAGATCTGGCGATTCCTCGTGAAGAGTTCTAGTCGATTGCTCTTCTGGATAAATTTTTATCCATTATTTTTGAAAAAAAATTAATAAAAAGTTTCAACCCCGTGCTGCCGAAGCTGAATGACGCGCTTTCGTAAATCTAGCGATTATGGGTGATGGAGAAAGTCTCCCTGCGTGCCCTCGTGAAGAATTCTAGTCGATTGCGTTTCTGGAAATTTTTTTACCCACCATTTTCGAAAAAACGAAATAAAAATTGTTTCAATCCCGAAGCTGAGACTCCCAGACACGTTTTCGTAGATCTGGCGATTCCCAGTGATAGAGAGAGTCTCCCTGCGTGTCCTCGTGAAGAGTTCTAGTCGATTGCGTATCTGGAAATTTTTTTACCCACTTTTTTCGGAAAAAAGACATAAAAATTGTTTCAATCCCGAAGCTGAGGCTCCATGACGCGTTTTCGTAGATCTGGCGATTCTGCGTGATGCACAAAGTCTCCCTGCGTGTCCTCGTGAAGAGTTCTAGTCGATTGCGTATCTGGAAATTTTTTTACCCACTTTTTTCGGAAAAAAGACATAAAAATTGTTTCAATCCCGAAGCTGAGGCTCCATGACGCGTTTTCGCAGATCTGGCAATTCTGCGTGATGCACAAAGTCTCCCTGCGTGTCCTCGTGAAGAGTTCTAATCAATCGCGTTCCCGGATAAATTTTTATTCACTTTTTTCGGAAAAAAGACATAAAAATTGTTTCAATCCCGAAGCTGAGGCTCCATGACGCGTTTTCGTAGATCTGGCGATTCCTCGTGAAGAGTTCTAGTCGATTGCTCTTCTGGATAAATTTTTATCCATTATTTTTGAAAAAAAATTAATAAAAAAATTCAACCCCGTGATGCCGAAGCTGAATGACGCGCTTTCGTAAATCTAGCGATTATGGGTGATGGAGAAAGTCTCCCTGCGTGTCCTCGTGAAGAGTTCTAGTCGATTGCGTATCTGGAAATTTTTTTACCCACTTTTTTCGGAAAAAAGACATAAAAATTGTTTCAATCCCGAAGCTGAGGCTCCATGACGCGTTTTCGTAGATCTGGCGATTCTGCGTGATGCACAAAGTCTCCCTGCGTGTCCTCGTGAAGAGTTCTAGTCGATTGCGTATCTGGAAATTTTTTTACCCACTTTTTTCGGAAAAAAGACATAAAAATTGTTTCAATCCCGAAGCTGAGGCTCCATGACGCGTTTTCGTAGATCTGGCGATTCTGCGTGATGCACAAAGTCTCCCTGCGTGTCCTCGTGAAGAGTTCTAGTCGATTGCGTATCTGGAAATTTTTTTACCCACTTTTTTCGGAAAAAAGAAATAAAAATTGTTTCAATCCCGAAGCTGAGGCTCCATGACGCGTTTTCGTAGATCTGGCGATTCTGCGTGATGCACAAAGTCTCCCTGCGTGCCCTCGTGAAGAGTTCTAGTCGATTGCGTTTCTGGAAATTTTTTTACCCACTATTTTCGAAAAAACGAAATAAAAATTGTTTCAATCCCGAAGCTGAGACTCCCAGACACGTTTTCGTAGATCTGGCGATTCCCAGTGATAGAGAGAGTCTCCCTGCGTGTCCTCGTGAAGAGTTCTAGTCGATTGCGTATCTGGAAATTTTTTTACCCACTTTTTTCGGAAAAAAGACATAAAAATTGTTTCAATCCCGAAGCTGAGGCTCCATGACGCGTTTTCGTAGATCTGGCGATTCTGCGTGATGCACAAAGTCTCCCTGCGTGTCCTCGTGAAGAGTTCTAGTCGATTGCGTATCTGGAAATTTTTTTACCCACTTTTTTCGGAAAAAAGACATAAAAATTGTTTCAATCCCGAAGCTGAGGCTCCATGACGCGTTTTCGTAGATCTGGCGATTCCTCGTGAAGAGTTCTAGTCGATTGCTCTTCTGGATAAATTTTTATCCATCATTTTTGAAAAAAAATTAATAAAAAGTTTGGACCCCGTGCTGCCGAAGCTGAATGACGCGCTTTCGTAAATCTAGCGATTATGGGTGATGGAGAAAGTCTCCCTGCGTGCCCTCGTGAAGAGTTCTAGTCGATTGCGTTTCTGGAAATTTTTTTACCCACTATTTTCGAAAAAACGAAATAAAAATTGTTTCAATCGCGAAGCTGAGGCTCCATGACGCGTTTTCGTAGATCTGGCGATTCTGCGTGATGCACAAAGTCTCCCTGCGTGTCCTCGTGAAGAGTTCTAGTCGATTGCGTATCTGGAAATTTTTTTACCCACTTTTTTCGGAAAAAAGACATAAAAATTGTTTCAATCCCGAAGCTGAGGCTCCATGACGCGTTTTCGTAGATCTGGCGATTCTGCGTGATGCACAAAGTCTCCCTGCGTGTCCTCGTGAAGAGTTCTAGTCGATTGCGTATCTGGAAATTTTTTTACCCACTTTTTTCGGAAAAAAGACATAAAAATTGTTTCAATCCCGAAGCTGAGGATCCATGACGCGTTTTCGTAGATCTGGCGATTCCTCGTGAAGAGTTCTAGTCGATTGCTCTTCTGGATAAATTTTTATCCATTATTTTTGAAAAAAAATTAATAAAAAGTTTCAACCCCGTGCTGCCGAAGCTGAATGACGCGCTTTCGTAAATCTAGCGATTATGGGTGATGGAGAAAGTCTCCCTGCGTGCCCTCGTGAAGAATTCTAGTCGATTGCGTTTCTGGAAATTTTTTTACCCACCATTTTCGAAAAAACGAAATAAAAATTGTTTCAATCCCGAAGCTGAGACTCCCAGACACGTTTTCGTAGATCTGGCGATTCCCAGTGATAGAGAGAGTCTCCCTGCGTGTCCTCGTGAAGAGTTCTAGTCGATTGCGTATCTGGAAATTTTTTAACCCACTTTTTTCGGAAAAAAGACATAAAAATTGTTTCAATCCCGAAGCTGAGGCTCCATGACGCGTTTTCGTAGATCTGGCGATTCCTCGTGAAGAGTTCTAGTCGATTGCTCTTCTGGATAAATTTTTATCCATTATTTTTGAAAAAAAATTAATAAAAAGTTTCAACCCCGTGATGCCGAAGCTGAATGACGCGCTTTCGTAAATCTAGCGATTATGGGTGATGGAGAAAGTCTCCCTGCGTGCCCTCGTGAAGAGTTCTAGTCAATCGCGTTCCCGGATAAATTTTTATTCACTATTTTCGGAAAAAAGACATAAAAATTGTTTCAATCCCGAAGCTGAGGATCCATGACGCGTTTTCGTAGATCTGGCGATTCCTCGTGAAGAGTTCTAGTCGATTGCTCTTCTGGATAAATTTTTATCCATTATTTTTGAAAAAAAATTAATAAAAAGTTTCAACCCCGTGATGCCGAAGCTGAATGACGCGCTTTCGTAAATCTAGCGATTATGGGTGATGGAGAAAGTCTCCCTGCGTGTCCTCGTGAAGAGTTCTAGTCGATTGCGTTTCTGGAAATTTTTTTACCCACTATTTTCGAAAAAACGAAATAAAAATTGTTTCAATCGCGAAGCTGAGGCTCCCAGACACGTTTTCGTAGATCTGGCAATTCCCAGTGATAGAGAGAGTCTCCCTGCGTGTCCTCGTGAAGAGTTCTAGTCGATTGCGTATCTGGAAATTTTTTTACCCACTTTTTTCGGAAAAAAGACATAAAAATTGTTTCAATCCCGAAGCTGAGGATCCATGACGCGTTTTCGTAGATCTGGCGATTCCTGGTGAAGAGTTCTAGTCGATTGCTCTTCTGGATAAATTTTTATCCATCATTTTTGAAAAAAAATTAATAAAAAGTTTCAACCCCGTGATGCCGAAGCTGAATGACGCGCTTTCGTAAATCTAGCGATTATGGGTGATGGACAAAGTCTCCCTGCGTGTCCTCGTGAAGAGTTCTAGTCGATTGCGTTTCTGGAAATTTTTTTACCCACTATTTTCGAAAAAACGAAATAAAAATTGTTTCAATCGCGAAGCTGAGGCTCCCAGACACGTTTTCGTAGATCTGGCAATTCCCAGTGATAGAGAGAGTCTCCCTGCGTGTCCTCGTGAAGAGTTCTAGTCGATTGCGTATCTGGAAATTTTTTTACCCACTTTTTTCGGAAAAAAGACATAAAAATTGTTTCAATCCCGAAGCTGAGGATCCATGACGCGTTTTCGTAGATCTGGCGATTCCTGGTGAAGAGTTCTAGTCGATTGCTCTTCTGGATAAATTTTTATCCATCATTTTTGAAAAAAAATTAATAAAAAGTTTCAACCCCGTGATGCCGAAGCTGAATGACGCGCTTTCGTAAATCTAGCGATTATGGGTGATGGAGAAAGTCTCCCTGCGTGTCCTCGTGAAGAGTTCTAGTCGATTGCGTATCTGGAAATTTTTTTACCCACTTTTTTCGGAAAAAAGACATAAAAATTGTTTCAATCCCGAAGCTGAGGCTCCATGACGCGTTTTCGTAGATCTGGCGATTCTGCGTGATGCACAAAGTCTCCCTGCGTGTCCTCGTGAAGAGTTCTAGTCGATTGCGTATCTGGAAATTTTTTTACCCACTTTTTTCGGAAAAAAGACATAAAAATTGTTTCAATCCCGAAGCTGAGGCTCCATGACGCGTTTTCGTAGATCTGGCGATTCCTCGTGAAGATTTCTAGTCGATTGCTCTTCTGGATAAATTTTTATCCATTATTTTTGAAAAAAAATTAATAAAAAGTTTCAACCCCGTGCTGCCGAAGTTGAATGACGCGCTTTCGTAAATCTAGCGATTATGGGTGATGGAGAAAGTCTCCCTGCGTGTCCTCGTGAAGAGTTCTAGTCGATTGCGTATCTGGAAATTTTTTTACCCACTTTTTTCGGAAAAAAGACATAAAAATTGTTTCAATCCCGAAGCTGAGGATCCATGACGCGTTTTCGTAGATCTGGCGATTCCTGGTGAAGAGTTCTAGTCGATTGCTCTTCTGGATAAATTTTTATCCATCATTTTTGAAAAAAAATTAATAAAAAGTTTCAACCCCGTGATGCCGAAGCTGAATGACGCGCTTTCGTAAATCTAGCGATTATGGGTGATGGACAAAGTCTCCCTGCGTGTCCTCGTGAAGAGTTCTAGTCGATTGCGTTTCTGGAAATTTTTTTACCCACTATTTTCGAAAAAACGAAATAAAAATTGTTTCAATCGCGAAGCTGAGGCTCCCAGACACGTTTTCGTAGATCTGGCAATTCCCAGTGATAGAGAGAGTCTCCCTGCGTGTCCTCGTGAAGAGTTCTAGTCGATTGCGTATCTGGAAATTTTTTTACCCACTTTTTTCGGAAAAAAGACATAAAAATTGTTTCAATCCCGAAGCTGAGGATCCATGACGCGTTTTCGTAGATCTGGCGATTCCTGGTGAAGAGTTCTAGTCGATTGCTCTTCTGGATAAATTTTTATCCATCATTTTTGAAAAAAAATTAATAAAAAGTTTCAACCCCGTGATGCCGAAGCTGAATGACGCGCTTTCGTAAATCTAGCGATTATGGGTGATGGAGAAAGTCTCCCTGCGTGTCCTCGTGAAGAGTTCTAGTCGATTGCGTATCTGGAAATTTTTTTACCCACTTTTTTCGGAAAAAAGACATAAAAATTGTTTCAATCCCGAAGCTGAGGCTCCATGACGCGTTTTCGTAGATCTGGCGATTCTGCGTGATGCACAAAGTCTCCCTGCGTGTCCTCGTGAAGAGTTCTAGTCGATTGCGTATCTGGAAACTTTTTTACCCACTTTTTTCGGAAAAAAGACATAAAAATTGTTTCAATCCCGAAGCTGAGGCTCCATGACGCGTTTTCGTAGATCTGGCGATTCCTCGTGAAGATTTCTAGTCGATTGCTCTTCTCGATAAATTTTTATCCATTATTTTTGAAAAAAAATTAATAAAAAGTTTCAACCCTGTGATGCCGAAGCTGAATGACGCGCTTTCGTAAATCTAGCGATTATGGGTGATGGAGAAAGTCTCCCTGCGTGCCCTCGTGAAGAATTCTAGTCGATTGCGTTTCTGGAAATTTTTTTACCCACCATTTTCGAAAAAACGAAATAAAAATTGTTTCAATCCCGAAGCTGAGACTCCCAGACACGTTTTCGTAGATCTGGCGATTCCTCGTGAAGATTTCTAGTCGATTGCTCTTCTGGATAAATTTTTATCCATTATTTTTGAAAAAAAATTAATAAAAAGTTTCAACCCCGTGCTGCCGAAGCTGAATGACGCGCTTTCGTAAATCTAGCGATTATGGGTGATGGAGAAAGTCTCCCTGCGTGCCCTCGTGAAGAATTCTAGTCGATTGCGTTTCTGGAAATTTTTTTACCCACCATTTTCGAAAAAACGAAATAAAAATTGTTTCAATCCCGAAGCTGAGACTCCCAGACACGTTTTCGTAGATCTGGCGATTCCCAGTGATAGAGAGAGTCTCCCTGCGTGTCCTCGTGAAGAGTTCTAGTCGATTGCGTATCTGGAAATTTTTTTACCCACTTTTTTCGGAAAAAAGACATAAAAATTGTTTCAATCCCGAAGCTGAGGCTCCATGACGCGTTTTCGTAGATCTGGCGATTCTGCGTGATGCACAAAGTCTCCCTGCGTGTCCTCGTGAAGAGTTCTAGTCGATTGCGTATCTGGAAATTTTTTTACCCACTTTTTTCGGAAAAAAGACATAAAAATTGTTTCAATCCCGAAGCTGAGGCTCCATGACGCGTTTTCGCAGATCTGGCAATTCTGCGTGATGCACAAAGTCTCCCTGCGTGTCCTCGTGAAGAGTTCTAGTCGATTGCGTATCTGGAAATTTTTTTACCCACTTTTTTCGGAAAAAAGACATAAAAATTGTTTCAATCCCGAAGCTGAGGCTCCATGACGCGTTTTCGTAGATCTGGCGATTCCTCGTGAAGAGTTCTAGTCGATTGCTCTTCTGGATAAATTTTTATCCATTATTTTTGAAAAAAAATTAATAAAAAAATTCAACCCCGTGATGCCGAAGCTGAATGACGCGCTTTCGTAAATCTAGCGATTATGGGTGATGGAGAAAGTCTCCCTGCGTGTCCTCGTGAAGAGTTCTAGTCGATTGCGTATCTGGAAATTTTTTTACCCACTTTTTTCGGAAAAAAGACATAAAAATTGTTTCAATCCCGAAGCTGAGGCTCCATGACGCGTTTTCGTAGATCTGGCGATTCTGCGTGATGCACAAAGTCTCCCTGCGTGTCCTCGTGAAGAGTTCTAGTCGATTGCGTATCTGGAAATTTTTTTACCCACTTTTTTCGGAAAAAAGAAATAAAAATTGTTTCAATCCCGAAGCTGAGGCTCCATGACGCGTTTTCGTAGATCTGGCGATTCTGCGTGATGCACAAAGTCTCCCTGCGTGTCCTCGTGAAGAGTTCTAGTCGATTGCGTATCTGGAAATTTTTTTACCCACTTTTTTCGGAAAAAAGACATAAAAATTGTTTCAATCCCGAAGCTGAGGATCCATGACGCGTTTTCGTAGATCTGGCGATTCCTCGTGAAGAGTTCTAGTCGATTGCTCTTCTGGATAAATTTTTATCCATTATTTTTGAAAAAAAATTAATAAAAAGTTTCAACCCCGTGATGCCGAAGCTGAATGACGCGCTTTCGTAAATCTAGCGATTATGGGTGATGGAGAAAGTCTCCCTGCGTGCCCTCGTGAAGAGTTCTAGTCGATTGCGTTTCTGGAAATTTTTTTACCCACTATTTTCGAAAAAACGAAATAAAAATTGTTTCAATCGCGAAGCTGAGGCTCCCAGACACGTTTTCGTAGATCTGGCAATTCCCAGTGATAGAGAGAGTCTCCCTGCGTGCCCTCGTGAAGAATTCTAGTCGATTGCGTTTCTGGAAATTTTTTTACCCACCATTTTCGAAAAAACGAAATAAAAATTGTTTCAATCCCGAAGCTGAGACTCCCAGACACGTTTTCGTAGATCTGGCGATTCCTCGTGAAGATTTCTAGTCGATTGCTCTTCTGGATAAATTTTTATCCATTATTTTTGAAAAAAAATTAATAAAAAGTTTCAACCCCGTGCTGCCGAAGCTGAATGACGCGCTTTCGTAAATCTAGCGATTATGGGTGATGGAGAAAGTCTCCCTGCGTGCCCTCGTGAAGAATTCTAGTCGATTGCGTTTCTGGAAATTTTTTTACCCACCATTTTCGAAAAAACGAAATAAAAATTGTTTCAATCCCGAAGCTGAGACTCCCAGACACGTTTTCGTAGATCTGGCGATTCCCAGTGATAGAGAGAGTCTCCCTGCGTGTCCTCGTGAAGAGTTCTAGTCGATTGCGTATCTGGAAATTTTTTTACCCACTTTTTTCGGAAAAAAGACATAAAAATTGTTTCAATCCCGAAGCTGAGGCTCCATGACGCGTTTTCGTAGATCTGGCGATTCTGCGTGATGCACAAAGTCTCCCTGCGTGTCCTCGTGAAGAGTTCTAGTCGATTGCGTATCTGGAAATTTTTTTACCCACTTTTTTCGGAAAAAAGACATAAAAATTGTTTCAATCCCGAAGCTGAGGCTCCATGACGCGTTTTCGTAGATCTGGCGATTCTGCGTGATGCACAAAGTCTCCCTGCGTGTCCTCGTGAAGAGTTCTAGTCGATTGCGTTTCTGGAAATTTTTTTACCCACCATTTTCGAAAAAACGAAATAAAAATTGTTTCAATCCCGAAGCTGAGACTCCCAGACACGTTTTCGTAGATCTGGCGATTCCTCGTGAAGATTTCTAGTCGATTGCTCTTCTGGATAAATTTTTATCCATTATTTTTGAAAAAAAATTAATAAAAAGTTTCAACCCTGTGATGCCGAAGCTGAATGACGCGCTTTCGTAAATCTAGCGATTATGGGTGATGGAGAAAGTCTCCCTGCGTGCCCTCGTGAAGAATTCTAGTCGATTGCGTTTCTGGAAATTTTTTTACCAACCATTTTCGAAAAAACGAAATAAAAATTGTTTCAATCCCGAAGCTGAGACTCCCAGACACGTTTTCGTAGATCTGGCGATTCCTCGTGAAGATTTCTAGTCGATTGCTCTTCTGGATAAATTTTTATCCATTATTTTTGAAAAAAAATTAATAAAAAGTTTCAACCCTGTGATGCCGAAGCTGAATGACGCGCTTTCGTAAATCTAGCGATTATGGGTGATGGAGAAAGTCTCCCTGCGTGCCCTCGTGAAGAATTCTAGTCGATTGCGTTTCTGGAAATTTTTTTACCCACCATTTTCGAAAAAACGAAATAAAAATTGTTTCAATCCCGAAGCTGAGACTCCCAGACACGTTTTCGTAGATCTGGCGATTCCCAGTGATAGAGAGAGTCTCCCTGCGTGTCCTCGTGAAGAGTTCTAGTCGATTGCGTATCTGGAAATTTTTTAACCCACTTTTTTCGGAAAAAAGACATAAAAATTGTTTCAATCCCGAAGCTGAGGCTCCATGACGCGTTTTCGTAGATCTGGCGATTCCTCGTGAAGAGTTCTAGTCGATTGCTCTTCTGGATAAATTTTTATCCATTATTTTTGAAAAAAAATTAATAAAAAAATTCAACCCCGTGATGCCGAAGCTGAATGACGCGCTTTCGTAAATCTAGCGATTATGGGTGATGGAGAAAGTCTCCCTGCGTGTCCTCGTGAAGAGTTCTAGTCGATTGCGTATCTGGAAATTTTTTTACCCACTTTTTTCGGAAAAAAGACATAAAAATTGTTTCAATCCCGAAGCTGAGGCTCCATGACGCGTTTTCGTAGATCTGGCGATTCTGCGTGATGCACAAAGTCTCCCTGCGTGTCCTCGTGAAGAGTTCTAGTCGATTGCGTATCTGGAAATTTTTTTACCCACTTTTTTCGGAAAAAAGACATAAAAATTGTTTCAATCCCGAAGCTGAGGATCCATGACGCGTTTTCGTAGATCTGGCGATTCCTGGTGAAGAGTTCTAGTCGATTGCTCTTCTGGATAAATTTTTATCCATCATTTTTGAAAAAAAATTAATAAAAAGTTTCAACCCCGTGATGCCGAAGCTGAATGACGCGCTTTCGTAAATCTAGCGATTATGGGTGATGGACAAAGTCTCCCTGCGTGTCCTCGTGAAGAGTTCTAGTCGATTGCGTTTCTGGAAATTTTTTTACCCACTATTTTCGAAAAAACGAAATAAAAATTGTTTCAATCGCGAAGCTGAGGCTCCCAGACACGTTTTCGTAGATCTGGCAATTCCCAGTGATAGAGAGAGTCTCCCTGCGTGTCCTCGTGAAGAGTTCTAGTCAATCGCGTTCCCGGATAAATTTTTATTCACCATTTTCGGAAAAAAGAAATAAAAATTGTTTCAATCCCGAAGCTGAGGCTCCATGACGCGTTTTCGTAGATCTGGCGATTCTGCGTGATGCACAAAGTCTCCCTGCGTGTCCTCGTGAAGAGTTCTAGTCGATTGCGTATCTGGAAAATTTTTTACCCACTATTTTCGGAAAAAAGAAATAAAAATTGTTTCAATCCCGAAGCTGAGGCTCCATGACGCGTTTTCGCAGATCTGGCGATTCCTCGTGAAGAGTTCTAGTCGATTGCTCTTCTGGATAAATTTTTATCCATTATTTTTGAAAAAAAATTAATAAAAAGTTTCAACCCCGTGATGCCGAAGCTGAATGACGCGCTTTCGTAAATCTAGCGATTATGGGTGATGGAGAAAGTCTCCCTGCGTGCCCTCGTGAAGAGTTCTAGTCAATCGCGTTCCCGGATAAATTTTTATTCACTATTTTCGGAAAAAAGACATAAAAATTGTTTCAATCCCGAAGCTGAGGATCCATGACGCGTTTTCGTAGATCTGGCGATTCCTCGTGAAGAGTTCTAGTCGATTGCTCTTCTGGATAAATTTTTATCCATTATTTTTGAAAAAAAATTAATAAAAAGTTTCAACCCCGTGATGCCGAAGCTGAATGACGCGCTTTCGTAAATCTAGCGATTATGGGTGATGGACAAAGTCTCCCTGCGTGTCCTCGTGAAGAGTTCTAGTCGATTGCGTTTCTGGAAATTTTTTTACCCACTATTTTCGAAAAAACGAAATAAAAATTGTTTCAATCGCGAAGCTGAGGCTCCCAGACACGTTTTCGTAGATCTGGCAATTCCCAGTGATAGAGAGAGTCTCCCTGCGTGTCCTCGTGAAGAGTTCTAGTCGATTGCGTATCTGGAAATTTTTTTACCCACTTTTTTCGGAAAAAAGACATAAAAATTGTTTCAATCCCGAAGCTGAGGCTCCATGACGCGTTTTCGTAGATCTGGCGATTCTGCGTGATGCACAAAGTCTCCCTGCGTGTCCTCGTGAAGAGTTCTAGTCGATTGCGTTTCTGGAAATTTTTTTACCCACCATTTTCGAAAAAACGAAATAAAAATTGTTTCAATCCCGAAGCTGAGACTCCCAGACACGTTTTCGTAGATCTGGCGATTCCTCGTGAAGATTTCTAGTCGATTGCTCTTCTGGATAAATTTTTATCCATTATTTTTGAAAAAAAATTAATAAAAAGTTTCAACCCTGTGATGCCGAAGCTGAATGACGCGCTTTCGTAAATCTAGCGATTATGGGTGATGGAGAAAGTCTCCCTGCGTGCCCTCGTGAAGAATTCTAGTCGATTGCGTTTCTGGAAATTTTTTTACCCACCATTTTCGAAAAAACGAAATAAAAATTGTTTCAATCCCGAAGCTGAGACTCCCAGACACGTTTTCGTAGATCTGGCGATTCCCAGTGATAGAGAGAGTCTCCCTGCGTGTCCTCGTGAAGAGTTCTAGTCGATTGCGTATCTGGAAATTTTTTAACCCACTTTTTTCGGAAAAAAGACATAAAAATTGTTTCAATCCCGAAGCTGAGGCTCCATGACGCGTTTTCGTAGATCTGGCGATTCCTCGTGAAGAGTTCTAGTCGATTGCTCTTCTGGATAAATTTTTATCCATTATTTTTGAAAAAAAATTAATAAAAAAATTCAACCCCGTGATGCCGAAGCTGAATGACGCGCTTTCGTAAATCTAGCGATTATGGGTGATGGAGAAAGTCTCCCTGCGTGTCCTCGTGAAGAGTTCTAGTCGATTGCGTATCTGGAAATTTTTTTACCCACTTTTTTCGGAAAAAAGACATAAAAATTGTTTCAATCCCGAAGCTGAGGCTCCATGACGCGTTTTCGTAGATCTGGCGATTCTGCGTGATGCACAAAGTCTCCCTGCGTGTCCTCGTGAAGAGTTCTAGTCGATTGCGTATCTGGAAATTTTTTTACCCACTTTTTTCGGAAAAAAGACATAAAAATTGTTTCAATCCCGAAGCTGAGGATCCATGACGCGTTTTCGTAGATCTGGCGATTCCTGGTGAAGAGTTCTAGTCGATTGCTCTTCTGGATAAATTTTTATCCATCATTTTTGAAAAAAAATTAATAAAAAGTTTCAACCCCGTGATGCCGAAGCTGAATGACGCGCTTTCGTAAATCTAGCGATTATGGGTGATGGACAAAGTCTCCCTGCGTGTCCTCGTGAAGAGTTCTAGTCGATTGCGTTTCTGGAAATTTTTTTACCCACTATTTTCGAAAAAACGAAATAAAAATTGTTTCAATCGCGAAGCTGAGGCTCCCAGACACGTTTTCGTAGATCTGGCAATTCCCAGTGATAGAGAGAGTCTCCCTGCGTGTCCTCGTGAAGAGTTCTAGTCGATTGCGTATCTGGAAATTTTTTTACCCACTTTTTTCGGAAAAAAGACATAAAAATTGTTTCAATCCCGAAGCTGAGGCTCCATGACGCGTTTTCGTAGATCTGGCGATTCCTCGTGAAGAGTTCTAGTCGATTGCTCTTCTGGATAAATTTTTATCCATTATTTTTGAAAAAAAATTAATAAAAAGTTTCAACCCTGTGATGCCGAAGCTGAATGACGCGCTTTCGTAAATCTAGCGATTATGGGTGATGGAGAAAGTCTCCCTGCGTGCCCTCGTGAAGAATTCTAGTCGATTGCGTTTCTGGAAATTTTTTTACCCACCATTTTCGAAAAAACGAAATAAAAATTGTTTCAATCCCGAAGCTGAGACTCCCAGACACGTTTTCGTAGATCTGGCGATTCTGCGTGATGCACAAAGTCTCCCTGCGTGTCCTCGTGAAGAGTTCTAGTCGATTGCGTATCTGGAAATTTTTTTACCCACTTTTTTCGGAAAAAAGACATAAAAATTGTTTCAATCCCGAAGCTGAGGCTCCATGACGCGTTTTCGTAGATCTGGCGATTCCTCGTGAAGAGTTCTAGTCGATTGCTCTTCTGGATAAATTTTTATCCATTATTTTTGAAAAAAAATTAATAAAAAGTTTCAACCCTGTGATGCCGAAGCTGAATGACGCGCTTTCGTAAATCTAGCGATTATGGGTGATGGAGAAAGTCTCCCTGCGTGCCCTCGTGAAGAATTCTAGTCGATTGCGTTTCTGGAAATTTTTTTACCCACCATTTTCGAAAAAACGAAATAAAAATTGTTTCAATCCCGAAGCTGAGACTCCCAGACACGTTTTCGTAGATCTGGCGATTCCTCGTGAAGAGTTCTAGTCGATTGCTCTTCTGGATAAATTTTTATCCATTATTTTTGAAAAAAAATTAATAAAAAGTTTCAACCCCGTGATGCCGAAGCTGAATGACGCGCTTTCGTAAATCTAGCGATTATGGGTGATGGAGAAAGTCTCCCTGCGTGCCCTCGTGAAGAGTTCTAGTCAATCGCGTTCCCGGATAAATTTTTATTCACCATTTTCGGAAAAAAGAAATAAAAATTGTTTCAATCCCGAAGCTGAGGCTCCATGACGCGTTTTCGTAGATCTGGCGATTCTGCGTGATGCACAAAGTCTCCCTGCGTGTCCTCGTGAAGAGTTCTAGTCGATTGCGTATCTGGAAATTTTTTTACCCACTTTTTTCGGAAAAAAGACATAAAAATTGTTTCAATCCCGAAGCTGAGGATCCATGACGCGTTTTCGTAGATCTGGCGATTCCTCGTGAAGATTTCTAGTCGATTGCTCTTCTGGATAAATTTTTATCCATTATTTTTGAAAAAAAATTAATAAAAAGTTTCAACCCCGTGCTGCCGAAGCTGAATGACGCGCTTTCGTAAATCTAGCGATTATGGGTGATGGAGAAAGTCTCCCTGCGTGCCCTCGTGAAGAATTCTAGTCGATTGCGTTTCTGGAAATTTTTTTACCCACCATTTTCGAAAAAACGAAATAAAAATTGTTTCAATCCCGAAGCTGAGACTCCCAGACACGTTTTCGTAGATCTGGCGATTCCCAGTGATAGAGAGAGTCTCCCTGCGTGTCCTCGTGAAGAGTTCTAGTCGATTGCGTATCTGGAAATTTTTTTACCCACTTTTTTCGGAAAAAAGACATAAAAATTGTTTCAATCCCGAAGCTGAGGCTCCATGACGCGTTTTCGTAGATCTGGCGATTCTGCGTGATGCACAAAGTCTCCCTGCGTGTCCTCGTGAAGAGTTCTAGTCGATTGCGTATCTGGAAATTTTTTTACCCACTTTTTTCGGAAAAAAGACATAAAAATTGTTTCAATCCCGAAGCTGAGGCTCCATGACGCGTTTTCGCAGATCTGGCAATTCTGCGTGATGCACAAAGTCTCCCTGCGTGTCCTCGTGAAGAGTTCTAATCAATCGCGTTCCCGGATAAATTTTTATTCACTTTTTTCGGAAAAAAGACATAAAAATTGTTTCAATCCCGAAGCTGAGGCTCCATGACGCGTTTTCGTAGATCTGGCGATTCCTCGTGAAGAGTTCTAGTCGATTGCTCTTCTGGATAAATTTTTATCCATTATTTTTGAAAAAAAATTAATAAAAAAATTCAACCCCGTGATGCCGAAGCTGAATGACGCGCTTTCGTAAATCTAGCGATTATGGGTGATGGAGAAAGTCTCCCTGCGTGTCCTCGTGAAGAGTTCTAGTCGATTGCGTATCTGGAAATTTTTTTACCCACTTTTTTCGGAAAAAAGACATAAAAATTGTTTCAATCCCGAAGCTGAGGCTCCATGACGCGTTTTCGTAGATCTGGCGATTCCTCGTGAAGAGTTCTAGTCGATTGCTCTTCTGGATAAATTTTTATCCATTATTTTTGAAAAAAAATTAATAAAAAGTTTCAACCCCGTGATGCCGAAGCTGAATGACGCGCTTTCGTAAATCTAGCGATTATGGGTGATGGAGAAAGTCTCCCTGCGTGCCCTCGTGAAGAGTTCTAGTCAATCGCGTTCCCGGATAAATTTTTATTCACTATTTTCGGAAAAAAGACATAAAAATTGTTTCAATCCCGAAGCTGAGGCTCCATGACGCGTTTTCGTAGATCTGGCGATTCCTCGTGAAGAGTTCTAGTCGATTGCTCTTCTGGATAAATTTTTATCCATTATTTTTGAAAAAAAATTAATAAAAAAATTCAACCCCGTGATGCCGAAGCTGAATGACGCGCTTTCGTAAATCTAGCGATTATGGGTGATGGAGAAAGTCTCCCTGCGTGTCCTCGTGAAGAGTTCTAGTCGATTGCGTATCTGGAAATTTTTTTACCCACTTTTTTCGGAAAAAAGACATAAAAATTGTTTCAATCCCGAAGCTGAGGCTCCATGACGCGTTTTCGTAGATCTGGCGATTCTGCGTGATGCACAAAGTCTCCCTGCGTGTCCTCGTGAAGAGTTCTAGTCGATTGCGTATCTGGAAATTTTTTTACCCACTTTTTTCGGAAAAAAGACATAAAAATTGTTTCAATCCCGAAGCTGAGGATCCATGACGCGTTTTCGTAGATCTGGCGATTCCTGGTGAAGAGTTCTAGTCGATTGCTCTTCTGGATAAATTTTTATCCATCATTTTTGAAAAAAAATTAATAAAAAGTTTCAACCCCGTGATGCCGAAGCTGAATGACGCGCTTTCGTAAATCTAGCGATTATGGGTGATGGACAAAGTCTCCCTGCGTGTCCTCGTGAAGAGTTCTAGTCGATTGCGTTTCTGGAAATTTTTTTACCCACTATTTTCGAAAAAACGAAATAAAAATTGTTTCAATCGCGAAGCTGAGGCTCCCAGACACGTTTTCGTAGATCTGGCAATTCCCAGTGATAGAGAGAGTCTCCCTGCGTGTCCTCGTGAAGAGTTCTAGTCGATTGCGTATCTGGAAATTTTTTTACCCACTTTTTTCGGAAAAAAGACATAAAAATTGTTTCAATCCCGAAGCTGAGGATCCATGACGCGTTTTCGTAGATCTGGCGATTCCTGGTGAAGAGTTCTAGTCGATTGCTCTTCTGGATAAATTTTTATCCATCATTTTTGAAAAAAAATTAATAAAAAGTTTCAACCCCGTGATGCCGAAGCTGAATGACGCGCTTTCGTAAATCTAGCGATTATGGGTGATGGAGAAAGTCTCCCTGCGTGCCCTCGTGAAGAGTTCTAGTCGATTGCGATTCTGGAAAATTTTTTACCCACTATTTTCGGAAAAAAGACATAAAAATTGTTTCAATCCCGAAGCTGAGGCTCCATGACGCGTTTTCGTAGATCTGGCGATTCCTCGTGAAGAGTTCTAGTCGATTGCTCTTCTGGATAAATTTTTATCCATTATTTTTGAAAAAAAATTAATAAAAAGTTTCAACCCTGTGATGCCGAAGCTGAATGACGCGCTTTCGTAAATCTAGCGATTATGGGTGATGGAGAAAGTCTCCCTGCGTGCCCTCGTGAAGAATTCTAGTCGATTGCGTTTCTGGAAATTTTTTTACCCACCATTTTCGAAAAAACGAAATAAAAATTGTTTCAATCCCGAAGCTGAGACTCCCAGACACGTTTTCGTAGATCTGGCGATTCTGCGTGATGCACAAAGTCTCCCTGCGTGTCCTCGTGAAGAGTTCTAGTCGATTGCGTATCTGGAAATTTTTTTACCCACTTTTTTCGGAAAAAAGACATAAAAATTGTTTCAATCCCGAAGCTGAGGCTCCATGACGCGTTTTCGTAGATCTGGCGATTCCTCGTGAAGAGTTCTAGTCGATTGCTCTTCTGGATAAATTTTTATCCATTATTTTTGAAAAAAAATTAATAAAAAGTTTCAACCCTGTGATGCCGAAGCTGAATGACGCGCTTTCGTAAATCTAGCGATTATGGGTGATGGAGAAAGTCTCCCTGCGTGCCCTCGTGAAGAATTCTAGTCGATTGCGTTTCTGGAAATTTTTTTACCCACCATTTTCGAAAAAACGAAATAAAAATTGTTTCAATCCCGAAGCTGAGACTCCCAGACACGTTTTCGTAGATCTGGCGATTCCTCGTGAAGAGTTCTAGTCGATTGCTCTTCTGGATAAATTTTTATCCATTATTTTTGAAAAAAAATTAATAAAAAGTTTCAACCCCGTGATGCCGAAGCTGAATGACGCGCTTTCGTAAATCTAGCGATTATGGGTGATGGAGAAAGTCTCCCTGCGTGCCCTCGTGAAGAGTTCTAGTCAATCGCGTTCCCGGATAAATTTTTATTCACCATTTTCGGAAAAAAGAAATAAAAATTGTTTCAATCCCGAAGCTGAGGCTCCATGACGCGTTTTCGTAGATCTGGCGATTCTGCGTGATGCACAAAGTCTCCCTGCGTGTCCTCGTGAAGAGTTCTAGTCGATTGCGTATCTGGAAATTTTTTTACCCACTTTTTTCGGAAAAAAGACATAAAAATTGTTTCAATCCCGAAGCTGAGGATCCATGACGCGTTTTCGTAGATCTGGCGATTCCTCGTGAAGATTTCTAGTCGATTGCTCTTCTGGATAAATTTTTATCCATTATTTTTGAAAAAAAATTAATAAAAAGTTTCAACCCCGTGCTGCCGAAGCTGAATGACGCGCTTTCGTAAATCTAGCGATTATGGGTGATGGAGAAAGTCTCCCTGCGTGCCCTCGTGAAGAATTCTAGTCGATTGCGTTTCTGGAAATTTTTTTACCCACCATTTTCGAAAAAACGAAATAAAAATTGTTTCAATCCCGAAGCTGAGACTCCCAGACACGTTTTCGTAGATCTGGCGATTCCCAGTGATAGAGAGAGTCTCCCTGCGTGTCCTCGTGAAGAGTTCTAGTCGATTGCGTATCTGGAAATTTTTTTACCCACTTTTTTCGGAAAAAAGACATAAAAATTGTTTCAATCCCGAAGCTGAGGCTCCATGACGCGTTTTCGTAGATCTGGCGATTCTGCGTGATGCACAAAGTCTCCCTGCGTGTCCTCGTGAAGAGTTCTAGTCGATTGCGTATCTGGAAATTTTTTTACCCACTTTTTTCGGAAAAAAGACATAAAAATTGTTTCAATCCCGAAGCTGAGGCTCCATGACGCGTTTTCGCAGATCTGGCAATTCTGCGTGATGCACAAAGTCTCCCTGCGTGTCCTCGTGAAGAGTTCTAATCAATCGCGTTCCCGGATAAATTTTTATTCACTTTTTTCGGAAAAAAGACATAAAAATTGTTTCAATCCCGAAGCTGAGGCTCCATGACGCGTTTTCGTAGATCTGGCGATTCCTCGTGAAGAGTTCTAGTCGATTGCTCTTCTGGATAAATTTTTATCCATTATTTTTGAAAAAAAATTAATAAAAAAATTCAACCCCGTGATGCCGAAGCTGAATGACGCGCTTTCGTAAATCTAGCGATTATGGGTGATGGAGAAAGTCTCCCTGCGTGTCCTCGTGAAGAGTTCTAGTCGATTGCGTATCTGGAAATTTTTTTACCCACTTTTTTCGGAAAAAAGACATAAAAATTGTTTCAATCCCGAAGCTGAGGCTCCATGACGCGTTTTCGTAGATCTGGCGATTCCTCGTGAAGAGTTCTAGTCGATTGCTCTTCTGGATAAATTTTTATCCATTATTTTTGAAAAAAAATTAATAAAAAGTTTCAACCCCGTGATGCCGAAGCTGAATGACGCGCTTTCGTAAATCTAGCGATTATGGGTGATGGAGAAAGTCTCCCTGCGTGCCCTCGTGAAGAGTTCTAGTCGATTGCGTTTCTGGAAATTTTTTTACCCACTATTTTCGAAAAAACGAAATAAAAATTGTTTCAATCCCGAAGCTGAGACTCCCAGACACGTTTTCGTAGATCTGGCGATTCCCAGTGATAGAGAGAGTCTCCCTGCGTGTCCTCGTGAAGAGTTCTAGTCGATTGCGTATCTGGAAATTTTTTTACCCACTTTTTTCGGAAAAAAGACATAAAAATTGTTTCAATCCCGAAGCTGAGGCTCCATGACGCGTTTTCGTAGATCTGGCGATTCCTCGTGAAGAGTTCTAGTCGATTGCTCTTCTGGATAAATTTTTATCCATCATTTTTGAAAAAAAATTAATAAAAAGTTTGGACCCCGTGCTGCCGAAGCTGAATGACGCGCTTTCGTAAATCTAGCGATTATGGGTGATGGAGAAAGTCTCCCTGCGTGCCCTCGTGAAGAGTTCTAGTCGATTGCGTTTCTGGAAATTTTTTTACCCACTATTTTCGAAAAAACGAAATAAAAATTGTTTCAATCGCGAAGCTGAGGCTCCATGACGCGTTTTCGTAGATCTGGCGATTCTGCGTGATGCACAAAGTCTCCCTGCGTGTCCTCGTGAAGAGTTCTAGTCGATTGCGTATCTGGAAATTTTTTTACCCACTTTTTTCGGAAAAAAGACATAAAAATTGTTTCAATCCCGAAGCTGAGGCTCCATGACGCGTTTTCGTAGATCTGGCGATTCTGCGTGATGCACAAAGTCTCCCTGCGTGTCCTCGTGAAGAGTTCTAGTCGATTGCGTATCTGGAAATTTTTTTACCCACTTTTTTCGGAAAAAAGACATAAAAATTGTTTCAATCCCGAAGCTGAGGATCCATGACGCGTTTTCGTAGATCTGGCGATTCCTCGTGAAGAGTTCTAGTCGATTGCTCTTCTGGATAAATTTTTATCCATTATTTTTGAAAAAAAATTAATAAAAAGTTTCAACCCCGTGCTGCCGAAGCTGAATGACGCGCTTTCGTAAATCTAGCGATTATGGGTGATGGAGAGAGTCTCCCTGCGTGTCCTCGTTAAGAGTTCTAGTCGATTGCGTTTCTGGAAATTTTTTTACCCACCATTTTCGAAAAAACGAAATAAAAATTGTTTCAATCCCGAAGCTGAGACTCCCAGACACGTTTTCGTAGATCTGGCAATTCCCAGTGATAGAGAGAGTCTCCCTGCGTGTCCTCGTGAAGAGTTCTAGTCAATCGCGTTCCCGGATAAATTTTTATTCACCATTTTCGGAAAAAAGAAATAAAAATTGTTTCAATCCCGAAGCTGAGGCTCCATGACGCGTTTTCGTAGATCTGGCGATTCTGCGTGATGCACAAAGTCTCCCTGCGTGTCCTCGTGAAGAGTTCTAGTCGATTGCGTATCTGGAAAATTTTTTACCCACTATTTTCGGAAAAAAGAAATAAAAATTGTTTCAATCCCGAAGCTGAGGCTCCATGACGCGTTTTCGCAGATCTGGCGATTCCTCGTGAAGAGTTCTAGTCGATTGCTCTTCTGGATAAATTTTTATCCATTATTTTTGAAAAAAAATTAATAAAAAGTTTCAACCCTGTGATGCCGAAGCTGAATGACGCGCTTTCGTAAATCTAGCGATTATGGGTGATGGAGAAAGTCTCCCTGCGTGCCCTCGTGAAGAATTCTAGTCGATTGCGTTTCTGGAAATTTTTTTACCCACCATTTTCGAAAAAACGAAATAAAAATTGTTTCAATCCCGAAGCTGAGACTCCCAGACACGTTTTCGTAGATCTGGCGATTCCCAGTGATAGAGAGAGTCTCCCTGCGTGTCCTCGTGAAGAGTTCTAGTCGATTGCGTATCTGGAAATTTTTTAACCCACTTTTTTCGGAAAAAAGACATAAAAATTGTTTCAATCCCGAAGCTGAGGCTCCATGACGCGTTTTCGTAGATCTGGCGATTCCTCGTGAAGAGTTCTAGTCGATTGCTCTTCTGGATAAATTTTTATCCATTATTTTTGAAAAAAAATTAATAAAAAAATTCAACCCCGTGATGCCGAAGCTGAATGACGCGCTTTCGTAAATCTAGCGATTATGGGTGATGGAGAAAGTCTCCCTGCGTGTCCTCGTGAAGAGTTCTAGTCGATTGCGTATCTGGAAATTTTTTTACCCACTTTTTTCGGAAAAAAGACATAAAAATTGTTTCAATCCCGAAGCTGAGGCTCCATGACGCGTTTTCGTAGATCTGGCGATTCTGCGTGATGCACAAAGTCTCCCTGCGTGTCCTCGTGAAGAGTTCTAGTCGATTGCGTATCTGGAAATTTTTTTACCCACTTTTTTCGGAAAAAAGACATAAAAATTGTTTCAATCCCGAAGCTGAGGATCCATGACGCGTTTTCGTAGATCTGGCGATTCCTGGTGAAGAGTTCTAGTCGATTGCTCTTCTGGATAAATTTTTATCCATCATTTTTGAAAAAAAATTAATAAAAAGTTTCAACCCCGTGATGCCGAAGCTGAATGACGCGCTTTCGTAAATCTAGCGATTATGGGTGATGGAGAAAGTCTCCCTGCGTGCCCTCGTGAAGAGTTCTAGTCGATTGCGATTCTGGAAAATTTTTTACCCACTATTTTCGGAAAAAAGAAATAAAAATTGTTTCAATCCCGAAGCTGAGGCTCCATGACGCGTTTTCGTAGATCTGGCGATTCTGCGTGATGCACAAAGTCTCCCTGCGTGTCCTCGTGAAGAGTTCTAGTCGATTGCGTATCTGGAAAATTTTTTACCCACTTTTTTCGGAAAAAAGAAATAAAAATTGTTTCAATCCCGAAGCTGAGGCTCCATGACGCGTTTTCGTAGATCTGGCGATTCCTCGTGAAGAGTTCTAGTCGATTGCTCTTCTGGATAAATTTTTATCCATTATTTTTGAAAAAAAATTAATAAAAAGTTTCAACCCTGTGATGCCGAAGCTGAATGACGCGCTTTCGTAAATCTAGCGATTATGGGTGATGGAGAAAGTCTCCCTGCGTGCCCTCGTGAAGAATTCTAGTCGATTGCGTTTCTGGAAATTTTTTTACCCACCATTTTCGAAAAAACGAAATAAAAATTGTTTCAATCCCGAAGCTGAGACTCCCAGACACGTTTTCGTAGATCTGGCGATTCCCAGTGATAGAGAGAGTCTCCCTGCGTGTCCTCGTGAAGAGTTCTAGTCGATTGCGTATCTGGAAATTTTTTTACCCACTTTTTTCGGAAAAAAGACATAAAAATTGTTTCAATCCCGAAGCTGAGGCTCCATGACGCGTTTTCGTAGATCTGGCGATTCTGCGTGATGCACAAAGTCTCCCTGCGTGTCCTCGTGAAGAGTTCTAGTCGATTGCGTATCTGGAAATTTTTTTACCCACTTTTTTCGGAAAAAAGACATAAAAATTGTTTCAATCCCGAAGCTGAGGCTCCATGACGCGTTTTCGTAGATCTGGCGATTCCTCGTGAAGATTTCTAGTCGATTGCTCTTCTGGATAAATTTTTATCCATTATTTTTGAAAAAAAATTAATAAAAAGTTTCAACCCCGTGCTGCCGAAGCTGAATGACGCGCTTTCGTAAATCTAGCGATTATGGGTGATGGAGAAAGTCTCCCTGCGTGCCCTCGTGAAGAGTTCTAGTCGATTGCGATTCTGGAAAATTTTTTACCCACTATTTTCGGAAAAAAGAAATAAAAATTGTTTCAATCCCGAAGCTGAGGCTCCATGACGCGTTTTCGTAGATCTGGCGGTTCTGCGTGATGCACAAAGTCTCCCTGCGTGTCCTCGTGAAGAGTTCTAGTCGATTGCGTATCTGGAAAATTTTTTACCCACTTTTTTCGGAAAAAAGAAATAAAAATTGTTTCAATCCCGAAGCTGAGGCTCCATGACGCGTTTTCGTAGATCTGGCGATTCCTCGTGAAGAGTTCTAGTCGATTGCTCTTCTGGATAAATTTTTATCCATTATTTTTGAAAAAAAATTAATAAAAAGTTTCAACCCTGTGATGCCGAAGCTGAATGACGCGCTTTCGTAAATCTAACGATTATGGGTGATGGAGAAAGTCTCCCTGCGTGCCCTCGTGAAGAATTCTAGTCGATTGCGTTTCTGGAAATTTTTTTACCCACCATTTTCGAAAAAACGAAATAAAAATTGTTTCAATCCCGAAGCTGAGACTCCCAGACACGTTTTCGTAGATCTGGCGATTCCCAGTGATAGAGAGAGTCTCCCTGCGTGTCCTCGTGAAGAGTTCTAGTCGATTGCGTATCTGGAAATTTTTTTACCCACTTTTTTCGGAAAAAAGACATAAAAATTGTTTCAATCCCGAAGCTGAGGCTCCATGACGCGTTTTCGTAGATCTGGCGATTCTGCGTGATGCACAAAGTCTCCCTGCGTGTCCTCGTGAAGAGTTCTAGTCGATTGCGTATCTGGAAATTTTTTTACCCACTTTTTTCGGAAAAAAGACATAAAAATTGTTTCAATCCCGAAGCTGAGGCTCCATGACGCGTTTTCGTAGATCTGGCGATTCCTCGTGAAGAGTTCTAGTCGATTGCTCTTCTGGATAAATTTTTATCCATTATTTTTGAAAAAAAATTAATAAAAAAATTCAACCCCGTGATGCCGAAGCTGAATGACGCGCTTTCGTAAATCTAGCGATTATGGGTGATGGAGAAAGTCTCCCTGCGTGTCCTCGTGAAGAGTTCTAGTCGATTGCGTATCTGGAAATTTTTTTACCCACTTTTTTCGGAAAAAAGACATAAAAATTGTTTCAATCCCGAAGCTGAGGCTCCATGACGCGTTTTCGTAGATCTGGCGATTCTGCGTGATGCACAAAGTCTCCCTGCGTGTCCTCGTGAAGAGTTCTAGTCGATTGCGTATCTGGAAATTTTTTTACCCACTTTTTTCGGAAAAAAGACATAAAAATTGTTTCAATCCCGAAGCTGAGGATCCATGACGCGTTTTCGTAGATCTGGCGATTCCTGGTGAAGAGTTCTAGTCGATTGCTCTTCTGGATAAATTTTTATCCATCATTTTTGAAAAAAAATTAATAAAAAGTTTCAACCCCGTGATGCCGAAGCTGAATGACGCGCTTTCGTAAATCTAGCGATTATGGGTGATGGAGAAAGTCTCCCTGCGTGCCCTCGTGAAGAGTTCTAGTCGATTGCGATTCTGGAAAATTTTTTACCCACTATTTTCGGAAAAAAGAAATAAAAATTGTTTCAATCCCGAAGCTGAGGCTCCATGACGCGTTTTCGTAGATCTGGCGATTCTGCGTGATGCACAAAGTCTCCCTGCGTGTCCTCGTGAAGAGTTCTAGTCGATTGCGTATCTGGAAAATTTTTTACCCACTTTTTTCGGAAAAAAGAAATAAAAATTGTTTCAATCCCGAAGCTGAGGCTCCCAGACACGTTTTCGTAGATCTGGCGATTCCCAGTGATAGAGAGAGTCTCCCTGCGTGTCCTCGTGAAGAGTTCTAGTCGATTGCGTATCTGGAAATTTTTTTACCCACTTTTTTCGGAAAAAAGACATAAAAATTGTTTCAATCCCGAAGCTGAGGCTCCATGACGCGTTTTCGTAGATCTGGCGATTCCTCGTGAAGAGTTCTAGTCGATTGCTCTTCTGGATAAATTTTTATCCATTATTTTTGAAAAAAAATTAATAAAAAGTTTCAACCCTGTGATGCCGAAGCTGAATGACGCGCTTTCGTAAATCTAGCGATTATGGGTGATGGAGAAAGTCTCCCTGCGTGCCCTCGTGAAGAATTCTAGTCGATTGCGTTTCTGGAAATTTTTTTACCCACCATTTTCGAAAAAACGAAATAAAAATTGTTTCAATCCCGAAGCTGAGACTCCCAGACACGTTTTCGTAGATCTGGCGATTCCTCGTGAAGAGTTCTAGTCGATTGCTCTTCTGGATAAATTTTTATCCATTATTTTTGAAAAAAAATTAATAAAAAGTTTCAACCCCGTGATGCCGAAGCTGAATGACGCGCTTTCGTAAATCTAGCGATTATGGGTGATGGAGAAAGTCTCCCTGCGTGCCCTCGTGAAGAGTTCTAGTCAATCGCGTTCCCGGATAAATTTTTATTCACCATTTTCGGAAAAAAGAAATAAAAATTGTTTCAATCCCGAAGCTGAGGCTCCATGACGCGTTTTCGTAGATCTGGCGATTCTGCGTGATGCACAAAGTCTCCCTGCGTGTCCTCGTGAAGAGTTCTAGTCGATTGCGTATCTGGAAATTTTTTTACCCACTTTTTTCGGAAAAAAGACATAAAAATTGTTTCAATCCCGAAGCTGAGGCTCCATGACGCGTTTTCGTAGATCTGGCGATTCTGCGTGATGCACAAAGTCTCCCTGCGTGTCCTCGTGAAGAGTTCTAGTCGATTGCGTATCTGGAAATTTTTTTACCCACTTTTTTCGGAAAAAAGACATAAAAATTGTTTCAATCCCGAAGCTGAGGCTCCATGACGCGTTTTCGCAGATCTGGCAATTCTGCGTGATGCACAAAGTCTCCCTGCGTGTCCTCGTGAAGAGTTCTAATCAATCGCGTTCCCGGATAAATTTTTATTCACTATTTTCGGAAAAAAGACATAAAAATTGTTTCAATCCCGAAGCTGAGGCTCCATGACGCGTTTTCGTAGATCTGGCGATTCCTGGTGAAGAGTTCTAGTCGATTGCTCTTCTGGATAAATTTTTATCCATTATTTTTGAAAAAAAATTAATAAAAAGTTTCAACCCCGTGATGCCGAAGCTGAATGACGCGCTTTCGTAAATCTAGCGATTATGGGTGATGGAGAAAGTCTCCCTGCGTGTCCTCGTGAAGAGTTCTAGTCGATTGCGTTTCTGGAAATTTTTTTACCCACTATTTTCGAAAAAACGAAATAAAAATTGTTTCAATCGCGAAGCTGAGGCTCCCAGACACGTTTTCGTAGATCTGGCAATTCCCAGTGATAGAGAGAGTCTCCCTGCGTGTCCTCGTGAAGAGTTCTAGTCGATTGCGTATCTGGAAATTTTTTTACCCACTTTTTTCGGAAAAAAGACATAAAAATTGTTTCAATCCCGAAGCTGAGGCTCCATGACGCGTTTTCGTAGATCTGGCGATTCCTCGTGAAGAGTTCTAGTCGATTGCTCTTCTGGATAAATTTTTATCCATTATTTTTGAAAAAAAATTAATAAAAAAATTCAACCCCGTGATGCCGAAGCTGAATGACGCGCTTTCGTAAATCTAGCGATTATGGGTGATGGAGAAAGTCTCCCTGCGTGTCCTCGTGAAGAGTTCTAGTCGATTGCGTATCTGGAAATTTTTTTACCCACTTTTTTCGGAAAAAAGACATAAAAATTGTTTCAATCCCGAAGCTGAGGCTCCATGACGCGTTTTCGTAGATCTGGCGATTCTGCGTGATGCACAAAGTCTCCCTGCGTGTCCTCGTGAAGAGTTCTAGTCGATTGCGTATCTGGAAATTTTTTTACCCACTTTTTTCGGAAAAAAGACATAAAAATTGTTTCAATCCCGAAGCTGAGGCTCCATGACGCGTTTTCGTAGATCTGGCGATTCCTCGTGAAGATTTCTAGTCGATTGCTCTTCTGGATAAATTTTTATCCATTATTTTTGAAAAAAAATTAATAAAAAGTTTCAACCCTGTGATGCCGAAGCTGAATGACGCGCTTTCGTAAATCTAGCGATTATGGGTGATGGAGAAAGTCTCCCTGCGTGCCCTCGTGAAGAATTCTAGTCGATTGCGTTTCTGGAAATTTTTTTACCCACCATTTTCGAAAAAACGAAATAAAAATTGTTTCAATCCCGAAGCTGAGACTCCCAGACACGTTTTCGTAGATCTGGCGATTCCTCGTGAAGAGTTCTAGTCGATTGCTCTTCTGGATAAATTTTTATCCATTATTTTTGAAAAAAAATTAATAAAAAGTTTCAACCCCGTGATGCCGAAGCTGAATGACGCGCTTTCGTAAATCTAGCGATTATGGGTGATGGAGAAAGTCTCCCTGCGTGCCCTCGTGAAGAGTTCTAGTCAATCGCGTTCCCGGATAAATTTTTATTCACCATTTTCGGAAAAAAGAAATAAAAATTGTTTCAATCCCGAAGCTGAGGCTCCATGACGCGTTTTCGTAGATCTGGCGATTCTGCGTGATGCACAAAGTCTCCCTGCGTGTCCTCGTGAAGAGTTCTAGTCGATTGCGTATCTGGAAATTTTTTTACCCATTTTTTTCGGAAAAAAGACATAAAAATTGTTTCAATCCCGAAGCTGAGGCTCCATGACGCGTTTTCGTAGATCTGGCGATTCTGCGTGATGCACAAAGTCTCCCTGCGTGTCCTCGTGAAGAGTTCTAGTCGATTGCGTATCTGGAAATTTTTTTACCCACTTTTTTCGGAAAAAAGACATAAAAATTGTTTCAATCCCGAAGCTGAGGCTCCATGACGCGTTTTCGCAGATCTGGCAATTCTGCGTGATGCACAAAGTCTCCCTGCGTGTCCTCGTGAAGAGTTCTAATCAATCGCGTTCCCGGATAAATTTTTATTCACTATTTTCGGAAAAAAGACATAAAAATTGTTTCAATCCCGAAGCTGAGGCTCCATGACGCGTTTTCGTAGATCTGGCGATTCCTGGTGAAGAGTTCTAGTCGATTGCTCTTCTGGATAAATTTTTATCCATTATTTTTGAAAAAAAATTAATAAAAAGTTTCAACCCCGTGATGCCGAAGCTGAATGACGCGCTTTCGTAAATCTAGCGATTATGGGTGATGGAGAAAGTCTCCCTGCGTGTCCTCGTGAAGAGTTCTAGTCGATTGCGTTTCTGGAAATTTTTTTACCCACTATTTTCGAAAAAACGAAATAAAAATTGTTTCAATCGCGAAGCTGAGGCTCCCAGACACGTTTTCGTAGATCTGGCAATTCCCAGTGATAGAGAGAGTCTCCCTGCGTGTCCTCGTGAAGAGTTCTAGTCGATTGCGTATCTGGAAATTTTTTTACCCACTTTTTTCGGAAAAAAGACATAAAAATTGTTTCAATCCCGAAGCTGAGGCTCCATGACGCGTTTTCGTAGATCTGGCGATTCTTCGTGAAGAGTTCTAGTCGATTGCTCTTCTGGATAAATTTTTATCCATTATTTTTGAAAAAAAATTAATAAAAAAATTCAACCCCGTGATGCCGAAGCTGAATGACGCGCTTTCGTAAATCTAGCGATTATGGGTGATGGAGAAAGTCTCCCTGCGTGCCCTCGTGAAGAGTTCTAGTCGATTGCGATTCTGGAAAATTTTTTACCCACTATTTTCGGAAAAAAGAAATAAAAATTGTTTCAATCCCGAAGCTGAGGCTCCATGACGCGTTTTCATAGATCTGGCGATTCTGCGTGATGCACAAAGTCTCCCTGCGTGTCCTCGTGAAGAGTTCTAGTCGATTGCGTTTCTGGAAATTTTTTTACCCACCATTTTCGAAAAAACGAAATAAAAATTGTTTCAATCCCGAAGCTGAGACTCCCAGACACGTTTTCGTAGATCTGGCGATTCCTCGTGAAGATTTCTAGTCGATTGCTCTTCTGGATAAATTTTTATCCATTATTTTTGAAAAAAAATTAATAAAAAGTTTCAACCCTGTGATGCCGAAGCTGAATGACGCGCTTTCGTAAATCTAGCGATTATGGGTGATGGAGAAAGTCTCCCTGCGTGCCCTCGTGAAGAATTCTAGTCGATTGCGTTTCTGGAAATTTTTTTACCCACCATTTTCGAAAAAACGAAATAAAAATTGTTTCAATCCCGAAGCTGAGACTCCCAGACACGTTTTCGTAGATCTGGCGATTCCCAGTGATAGAGAGAGTCTCCCTGCGTGTCCTCGTGAAGAGTTCTAGTCGATTGCGTATCTGGAAATTTTTTAACCCACTTTTTTCGGAAAAAAGACATAAAAATTGTTTCAATCCCGAAGCTGAGGCTCCATGACGCGTTTTCGTAGATCTGGCGATTCCTCGTGAAGAGTTCTAGTCGATTGCTCTTCTGGATAAATTTTTATCCATTATTTTTGAAAAAAAATTAATAAAAAAATTCAACCCCGTGATGCCGAAGCTGAATGACGCGCTTTCGTAAATCTAGCGATTATGGGTGATGGAGAAAGTCTCCCTGCGTGTCCTCGTGAAGAGTTCTAGTCGATTGCGTATCTGGAAATTTTTTTACCCACTTTTTTCGGAAAAAAGACATAAAAATTGTTTCAATCCCGAAGCTGAGGCTCCATGACGCGTTTTCGTAGATCTGGCGATTCTGCGTGATGCACAAAGTCTCCCTGCGTGTCCTCGTGAAGAGTTCTAGTCGATTGCGTATCTGGAAATTTTTTTACCCACTTTTTTCGGAAAAAAGACATAAAAATTGTTTCAATCCCGAAGCTGAGGCTCCATGACGCGTTTTCGCAGATCTGGCAATTCTGCGTGATGCACAAAGTCTCCCTGCGTGTCCTCGTGAAGAGTTCTAGTCGATTGCGTATCTGGAAATTTTTTTACCCACTTTTTTCGGAAAAAAGACATAAAAATTGTTTCAATCCCGAAGCTGAGGATCCATGACGCGTTTTCGTAGATCTGGCGATTCCTCGTGAAGATTTCTAGTCGATTGCTCTTCTGGATAAATTTTTATCCATTATTTTTGAAAAAAAATTAATAAAAAGTTTCAACCCCGTGCTGCCGAAGCTGAATGACGCGCTTTCGTAAATCTAGCGATTATGGGTGATGGAGAAAGTCTCCCTGCGTGCCCTCGTGAAGAATTCTAGTCGATTGCGTTTCTGGAAATTTTTTTACCCACCATTTTCGAAAAAACGAAATAAAAATTGTTTCAATCCCGAAGCTGAGACTCCCAGACACGTTTTCGTAGATCTGGCGATTCCCAGTGATAGAGAGAGTCTCCCTGCGTGTCCTCGTGAAGAGTTCTAGTCGATTGCGTATCTGGAAATTTTTTTACCCACTTTTTTCGGAAAAAAGACATAAAAATTGTTTCAATCCCGAAGCTGAGGCTCCATGACGCGTTTTCGTAGATCTGGCGATTCTGCGTGATGCACAAAGTCTCCCTGCGTGTCCTCGTGAAGAGTTCTAGTCGATTGCGTATCTGGAAATTTTTTTACCCACTTTTTTCGGAAAAAAGACATAAAAATTGTTTCAATCCCGAAGCTGAGGCTCCATGACGCGTTTTCGCAGATCTGGCAATTCTGCGTGATGCACAAAGTCTCCCTGCGTGTCCTCGTGAAGAGTTCTAGTCGATTGCGTATCTGGAAATTTTTTTACCCACTTTTTTCGGAAAAAAGACATAAAAATTGTTTCAATCCCGAAGCTGAGGATCCATGACGCGTTTTCGTAGATCTGGCGATTCCTCGTGAAGAGTTCTAGTCGATTGCTCTTCTGGATAAATTTTTATCCATTATTTTTGAAAAAAAATTAATAAAAAGTTTCAACCCCGTGATGCCGAAGCTGAATGACGCGCTTTCGTAAATCTAGCGATTATGGGTGATGGAGAAAGTCTCCCTGCGTGCCCTCGTGAAGAGTTCTAGTCGATTGCGTTTCTGGAAATTTTTTTACCCACTATTTTCGAAAAAACGAAATAAAAATTGTTTCAATCCCGAAGCTGAGACTCCCAGACACGTTTTCGTAGATCTGGCGATTCCCAGTGATAGAGAGAGTCTCCCTGCGTGTCCTCGTGAAGAGTTCTAGTCGATTGCGTATCTGGAAATTTTTTTACCCACTTTTTTCGGAAAAAAGACATAAAAATTGTTTCAATCCCGAAGCTGAGGCTCCATGACGCGTTTTCGTAGATCTGGCGATTCTGCGTGATGCACAAAGTCTCCCTGCGTGTCCTCGTGAAGAGTTCTAGTCGATTGCGTATCTGGAAATTTTTTTACCCACTTTTTTCGGAAAAAAGACATAAAAATTGTTTCAATCCCGAAGCTGAGGCTCCATGACGCGTTTTCGTAGATCTGGCGATTCCTCGTGAAGAGTTCTAGTCGATTGCTCTTCTGGATAAATTTTTATCCATCATTTTTGAAAAAAAATTAATAAAAAGTTTGGACCCCGTGCTGCCGAAGCTGAATGACGCGCTTTCGTAAATCTAGCGATTATGGGTGATGGAGAAAGTCTCCCTGCGTGCCCTCGTGAAGAGTTCTAGTCGATTGCGTTTCTGGAAATTTTTTTACCCACTATTTTCGAAAAAACGAAATAAAAATTGTTTCAATCGCGAAGCTGAGGCTCCATGACGCGTTTTCGTAGATCTGGCGATTCTGCGTGATGCACAAAGTCTCCCTGCGTGTCCTCGTGAAGAGTTCTAGTCGATTGCGTATCTGGAAATTTTTTTACCCACTTTTTTCGGAAAAAAGACATAAAAATTGTTTCAATCCCGAAGCTGAGGCTCCATGACGCGTTTTCGTAGATCTGGCGATTCTGCGTGATGCACAAAGTCTCCCTGCGTGTCCTCGTGAAGAGTTCTAGTCGATTGCGTATCTGGAAATTTTTTTACCCACTTTTTTCGGAAAAAAGACATAAAAATTGTTTCAATCCCGAAGCTGAGGATCCATGACGCGTTTTCGTAGATCTGGCGATTCCTCGTGAAGAGTTCTAGTCGATTGCTCTTCTGGATAAATTTTTATCCATTATTTTTGAAAAAAAATTAATAAAAAGTTTCAACCCCGTGCTGCCGAAGCTGAATGACGCGCTTTCGTAAATCTAGCGATTATGGGTGATGGAGAGAGTCTCCCTGCGTGTCCTCGTTAAGAGTTCTAGTCGATTGCGTTTCTGGAAATTTTTTTACCCACCATTTTCGAAAAAACGAAATAAAAATTGTTTCAATCCCGAAGCTGAGACTCCCAGACACGTTTTCGTAGATCTGGCAATTCCCAGTGATAGAGAGAGTCTCCCTGCGTGTCCTCGTGAAGAGTTCTAGTCAATCGCGTTCCCGGATAAATTTTTATTCACCATTTTCGGAAAAAAGAAATAAAAATTGTTTCAATCCCGAAGCTGAGGCTCCATGACGCGTTTTCGTAGATCTGGCGATTCTGCGTGATGCACAAAGTCTCCCTGCGTGTCCTCGTGAAGAGTTCTAGTCGATTGCGTATCTGGAAATTTTTTTACCCACTTTTTTCGGAAAAAAGACATAAAAATTGTTTCAATCCCGAAGCTGAGGCTCCATGACGCGTTTTCGTAGATCTGGCGATTCCTCGTGAAGATTTCTAGTCGATTGCTCTTCTGGATAAATTTTTATCCATTATTTTTGAAAAAAAATTAATAAAAAGTTTCAACCCCGTGCTGCCGAAGCTGAATGACGCGCTTTCGTAAATCTAGCGATTATGGGTGATGGAGAAAGTCTCCCTGCGTGCCCTCGTGAAGAGTTCTAGTCGATTGCGATTCTGGAAAATTTTTTACCCACTATTTTCGGAAAAAAGAAATAAAAATTGTTTCAATCCCGAAGCTGAGGCTCCATGACGCGTTTTCGTAGATCTGGCGGTTCTGCGTGATGCACAAAGTCTCCCTGCGTGTCCTCGTGAAGAGTTCTAGTCGATTGCGTATCTGGAAAATTTTTTACCCACTTTTTTCGGAAAAAAGAAATAAAAATTGTTTCAATCCCGAAGCTGAGGCTCCATGACGCGTTTTCGTAGATCTGGCGATTCCTCGTGAAGAGTTCTAGTCGATTGCTCTTCTGGATAAATTTTTATCCATTATTTTTGAAAAAAAATTAATAAAAAGTTTCAACCCTGTGATGCCGAAGCTGAATGACGCGCTTTCGTAAATCTAACGATTATGGGTGATGGAGAAAGTCTCCCTGCGTGCCCTCGTGAAGAATTCTAGTCGATTGCGTTTCTGGAAATTTTTTTACCCACCATTTTCGAAAAAACGAAATAAAAATTGTTTCAATCCCGAAGCTGAGACTCCCAGACACGTTTTCGTAGATCTGGCGATTCCCAGTGATAGAGAGAGTCTCCCTGCGTGTCCTCGTGAAGAGTTCTAGTCGATTGCGTATCTGGAAATTTTTTTACCCACTTTTTTCGGAAAAAAGACATAAAAATTGTTTCAATCCCGAAGCTGAGGCTCCATGACGCGTTTTCGTAGATCTGGCGATTCTGCGTGATGCACAAAGTCTCCCTGCGTGTCCTCGTGAAGAGTTCTAGTCGATTGCGTATCTGGAAATTTTTTTACCCACTTTTTTCGGAAAAAAGACATAAAAATTGTTTCAATCCCGAAGCTGAGGCTCCATGACGCGTTTTCGTAGATCTGGCGATTCCTCGTGAAGAGTTCTAGTCGATTGCTCTTCTGGATAAATTTTTATCCATTATTTTTGAAAAAAAATTAATAAAAAAATTCAACCCCGTGATGCCGAAGCTGAATGACGCGCTTTCGTAAATCTAGCGATTATGGGTGATGGAGAAAGTCTCCCTGCGTGTCCTCGTGAAGAGTTCTAGTCGATTGCGTATCTGGAAATTTTTTTACCCACTTTTTTCGGAAAAAAGACATAAAAATTGTTTCAATCCCGAAGCTGAGGCTCCATGACGCGTTTTCGTAGATCTGGCGATTCTGCGTGATGCACAAAGTCTCCCTGCGTGTCCTCGTGAAGAGTTCTAGTCGATTGCGTATCTGGAAATTTTTTTACCCACTTTTTTCGGAAAAAAGACATAAAAATTGTTTCAATCCCGAAGCTGAGGCTCCCAGACACGTTTTCGTAGATCTGGCGATTCCCAGTGATAGAGAGAGTCTCCCTGCGTGTCCTCGTGAAGAGTTCTAGTCGATTGCGTATCTGGAAATTTTTTTACCCACTTTTTTCGGAAAAAAGACATAAAAATTGTTTCAATCCCGAAGCTGAGGCTCCATGACGCGTTTTCGTAGATCTGGCGATTCCTCGTGAAGAGTTCTAGTCGATTGCTCTTCTGGATAAATTTTTATCCATTATTTTTGAAAAAAAATTAATAAAAAGTTTCAACCCTGTGATGCCGAAGCTGAATGACGCGCTTTCGTAAATCTAGCGATTATGGGTGATGGAGAAAGTCTCCCTGCGTGCCCTCGTGAAGAATTCTAGTCGATTGCGTTTCTGGAAATTTTTTTACCCACCATTTTCGAAAAAACGAAATAAAAATTGTTTCAATCCCGAAGCTGAGACTCCCAGACACGTTTTCGTAGATCTGGCGATTCCTCGTGAAGAGTTCTAGTCGATTGCTCTTCTGGATAAATTTTTATCCATTATTTTTGAAAAAAAATTAATAAAAAGTTTCAACCCCGTGATGCCGAAGCTGAATGACGCGCTTTCGTAAATCTAGCGATTATGGGTGATGGAGAAAGTCTCCCTGCGTGCCCTCGTGAAGAGTTCTAGTCAATCGCGTTCCCGGATAAATTTTTATTCACCATTTTCGGAAAAAAGAAATAAAAATTGTTTCAATCCCGAAGCTGAGGCTCCATGACGCGTTTTCGTAGATCTGGCGATTCTGCGTGATGCACAAAGTCTCCCTGCGTGTCCTCGTGAAGAGTTCTAGTCGATTGCGTATCTGGAAATTTTTTTACCCACTTTTTTCGGAAAAAAGACATAAAAATTGTTTCAATCCCGAAGCTGAGGCTCCATGACGCGTTTTCGTAGATCTGGCGATTCTGCGTGATGCACAAAGTCTCCCTGCGTGTCCTCGTGAAGAGTTCTAGTCGATTGCGTATCTGGAAATTTTTTTACCCACTTTTTTCGGAAAAAAGACATAAAAATTGTTTCAATCCCGAAGCTGAGGCTCCATGACGCGTTTTCGCAGATCTGGCAATTCTGCGTGATGCACAAAGTCTCCCTGCGTGTCCTCGTGAAGAGTTCTAATCAATCGCGTTCCCGGATAAATTTTTATTCACTATTTTCGGAAAAAAGACATAAAAATTGTTTCAATCCCGAAGCTGAGGCTCCATGACGCGTTTTCGTAGATCTGGCGATTCCTGGTGAAGAGTTCTAGTCGATTGCTCTTCTGGATAAATTTTTATCCATTATTTTTGAAAAAAAATTAATAAAAAGTTTCAACCCCGTGATGCCGAAGCTGAATGACGCGCTTTCGTAAATCTAGCGATTATGGGTGATGGAGAAAGTCTCCCTGCGTGTCCTCGTGAAGAGTTCTAGTCGATTGCGTTTCTGGAAATTTTTTTACCCACTATTTTCGAAAAAACGAAATAAAAATTGTTTCAATCGCGAAGCTGAGGCTCCCAGACACGTTTTCGTAGATCTGGCAATTCCCAGTGATAGAGAGAGTCTCCCTGCGTGTCCTCGTGAAGAGTTCTAGTCGATTGCGTATCTGGAAATTTTTTTACCCACTTTTTTCGGAAAAAAGACATAAAAATTGTTTCAATCCCGAAGCTGAGGCTCCATGACGCGTTTTCGTAGATCTGGCGATTCTGCGTGATGCACAAAGTCTCCCTGCGTGTCCTCGTGAAGAGTTCTAGTCGATTGCGTATCTGGAAATTTTTTTACCCACTTTTTTCGGAAAAAAGACATAAAAATTGTTTCAATCCCGAAGCTGAGGCTCCATGACGCGTTTTCGTAGATCTGGCGATTCCTCGTGAAGAGTTCTAGTCGATTGCTCTTCTGGATAAATTTTTATCCATTATTTTTGAAAAAAAATTAATAAAAAGTTTCAACCCCGTGATGCCGAAGCTGAATGACGCGCTTTCGTAAATCTAGCGATTATGGGTGATGGAGAAAGTCTCCCTGCGTGCCCTCGTGAAGAGTTCTAGTCAATCGCGTTCCCGGATAAATTTTTATTCACCATTTTCGGAAAAAAGAAATAAAAATTGTTTCAATCCCGGAGCTGAGGCTCCATGACGCGTTTTCGTAGATCTGGCGATTCCCAGTGATAGAGAGAGTCTCCCTGCGTGTCCTCGTGAAGAGTTCTAGTCGATTGCGTATCTGGAAATTTTTTTACCCACTTTTTTCGGAAAAAAGACATAAAAATTGTTTCAATCCCGAAGCTGAGGCTCCATGACGCGTTTTCGTAGATCTGGCGATTCTGCGTGATGCACAAAGTCTCCCTGCGTGTCCTCGTGAAGAGTTCTAGTCGATTGCGTATCTGGAAATTTTTTTACCCACTTTTTTCGGAAAAAAGACATAAAAATTGTTTCAATCCCGAAGCTGAGGCTCCATGACGCGTTTTCGTAGATCTGGCGATTCCTCGTGAAGATTTCTAGTCGATTGCTCTTCTGGATAAATTTTTATCCATTATTTTTGAAAAAAAATTAATAAAAAGTTTCAACCCTGTGATGCCGAAGCTGAATGACGCGCTTTCGTAAATCTAGCGATTATGGGTGATGGAGAAAGTCTCCCTGCGTGCCCTCGTGAAGAATTCTAGTCGATTGCGTTTCTGGAAATTTTTTTACCCACCATTTTCGAAAAAACGAAATAAAAATTGTTTCAATCCCGAAGCTGAGACTCCCAGACACGTTTTCGTAGATCTGGCGATTCCTCGTGAAGAGTTCTAGTCGATTGCTCTTCTGGATAAATTTTTATCCATTATTTTTGAAAAAAAATTAATAAAAAGTTTCAACCCCGTGATGCCGAAGCTGAATGACGCGCTTTCGTAAATCTAGCGATTATGGGTGATGGAGAAAGTCTCCCTGCGTGCCCTCGTGAAGAGTTCTAGTCAATCGCGTTCCCGGATAAATTTTTATTCACCATTTTCGGAAAAAAGAAATAAAAATTGTTTCAATCCCGAAGCTGAGGCTCCATGACGCGTTTTCGTAGATCTGGCGATTCTGCGTGATGCACAAAGTCTCCCTGCGTGTCCTCGTGAAGAGTTCTAGTCGATTGCGTATCTGGAAATTTTTTTACCCATTTTTTTCGGAAAAAAGACATAAAAATTGTTTCAATCCCGAAGCTGAGGCTCCATGACGCGTTTTCGTAGATCTGGCGATTCTGCGTGATGCACAAAGTCTCCCTGCGTGTCCTCGTGAAGAGTTCTAGTCGATTGCGTATCTGGAAATTTTTTTACCCACTTTTTTCGGAAAAAAGACATAAAAATTGTTTCAATCCCGAAGCTGAGGCTCCATGACGCGTTTTCGCAGATCTGGCAATTCTGCGTGATGCACAAAGTCTCCCTGCGTGTCCTCGTGAAGAGTTCTAATCAATCGCGTTCCCGGATAAATTTTTATTCACTATTTTCGGAAAAAAGACATAAAAATTGTTTCAATCCCGAAGCTGAGGCTCCATGACGCGTTTTCGTAGATCTGGCGATTCCTGGTGAAGAGTTCTAGTCGATTGCTCTTCTGGATAAATTTTTATCCATTATTTTTGAAAAAAAATTAATAAAAAGTTTCAACCCCGTGATGCCGAAGCTGAATGACGCGCTTTCGTAAATCTAGCGATTATGGGTGATGGAGAAAGTCTCCCTGCGTGTCCTCGTGAAGAGTTCTAGTCGATTGCGTTTCTGGAAATTTTTTTACCCACTATTTTCGAAAAAACGAAATAAAAATTGTTTCAATCGCGAAGCTGAGGCTCCCAGACACGTTTTCGTAGATCTGGCAATTCCCAGTGATAGAGAGAGTCTCCCTGCGTGTCCTCGTGAAGAGTTCTAGTCGATTGCGTATCTGGAAATTTTTTTACCCACTTTTTTCGGAAAAAAGACATAAAAATTGTTTCAATCCCGAAGCTGAGGCTCCATGACGCGTTTTCGTAGATCTGGCGATTCTTCGTGAAGAGTTCTAGTCGATTGCTCTTCTGGATAAATTTTTATCCATTATTTTTGAAAAAAAATTAATAAAAAAATTCAACCCCGTGATGCCGAAGCTGAATGACGCGCTTTCGTAAATCTAGCGATTATGGGTGATGGAGAAAGTCTCCCTGCGTGCCCTCGTGAAGAGTTCTAGTCGATTGCGATTCTGGAAAATTTTTTACCCACTATTTTCGGAAAAAAGAAATAAAAATTGTTTCAATCCCGAAGCTGAGGCTCCATGACGCGTTTTCATAGATCTGGCGATTCTGCGTGATGCACAAAGTCTCCCTGCGTGTCCTCGTGAAGAGTTCTAGTCGATTGCGTTTCTGGAAATTTTTTTACCCACCATTTTCGAAAAAACGAAATAAAAATTGTTTCAATCCCGAAGCTGAGACTCCCAGACACGTTTTCGTAGATCTGGCGATTCCTCGTGAAGATTTCTAGTCGATTGCTCTTCTGGATAAATTTTTATCCATTATTTTTGAAAAAAAATTAATAAAAAGTTTCAACCCTGTGATGCCGAAGCTGAATGACGCGCTTTCGTAAATCTAGCGATTATGGGTGATGGAGAAAGTCTCCCTGCGTGCCCTCGTGAAGAATTCTAGTCGATTGCGTTTCTGGAAATTTTTTTACCCACCATTTTCGAAAAAACGAAATAAAAATTGTTTCAATCCCGAAGCTGAGACTCCCAGACACGTTTTCGTAGATCTGGCGATTCCCAGTGATAGAGAGAGTCTCCCTGCGTGTCCTCGTGAAGAGTTCTAGTCGATTGCGTATCTGGAAATTTTTTAACCCACTTTTTTCGGAAAAAAGACATAAAAATTGTTTCAATCCCGAAGCTGAGGCTCCATGACGCGTTTTCGTAGATCTGGCGATTCCTCGTGAAGAGTTCTAGTCGATTGCTCTTCTGGATAAATTTTTATCCATTATTTTTGAAAAAAAATTAATAAAAAAATTCAACCCCGTGATGCCGAAGCTGAATGACGCGCTTTCGTAAATCTAGCGATTATGGGTGATGGAGAAAGTCTCCCTGCGTGTCCTCGTGAAGAGTTCTAGTCGATTGCGTATCTGGAAATTTTTTTACCCACTTTTTTCGGAAAAAAGACATAAAAATTGTTTCAATCCCGAAGCTGAGGCTCCATGACGCGTTTTCGTAGATCTGGCGATTCTGCGTGATGCACAAAGTCTCCCTGCGTGTCCTCGTGAAGAGTTCTAGTCGATTGCGTATCTGGAAATTTTTTTACCCACTTTTTTCGGAAAAAAGACATAAAAATTGTTTCAATCCCGAAGCTGAGGCTCCATGACGCGTTTTCGCAGATCTGGCAATTCTGCGTGATGCACAAAGTCTCCCTGCGTGTCCTCGTGAAGAGTTCTAGTCGATTGCGTATCTGGAAATTTTTTTACCCACTTTTTTCGGAAAAAAGACATAAAAATTGTTTCAATCCCGAAGCTGAGGATCCATGACGCGTTTTCGTAGATCTGGCGATTCCTCGTGAAGATTTCTAGTCGATTGCTCTTCTGGATAAATTTTTATCCATTATTTTTGAAAAAAAATTAATAAAAAGTTTCAACCCCGTGCTGCCGAAGCTGAATGACGCGCTTTCGTAAATCTAGCGATTATGGGTGATGGAGAAAGTCTCCCTGCGTGCCCTCGTGAAGAATTCTAGTCGATTGCGTTTCTGGAAATTTTTTTACCCACCATTTTCGAAAAAACGAAATAAAAATTGTTTCAATCCCGAAGCTGAGACTCCCAGACACGTTTTCGTAGATCTGGCGATTCCCAGTGATAGAGAGAGTCTCCCTGCGTGTCCTCGTGAAGAGTTCTAGTCGATTGCGTATCTGGAAATTTTTTTACCCACTTTTTTCGGAAAAAAGACATAAAAATTGTTTCAATCCCGAAGCTGAGGCTCCATGACGCGTTTTCGTAGATCTGGCGATTCTGCGTGATGCACAAAGTCTCCCTGCGTGTCCTCGTGAAGAGTTCTAGTCGATTGCGTATCTGGAAATTTTTTTACCCACTTTTTTCGGAAAAAAGACATAAAAATTGTTTCAATCCCGAAGCTGAGGCTCCATGACGCGTTTTCGCAGATCTGGCAATTCTGCGTGATGCACAAAGTCTCCCTGCGTGTCCTCGTGAAGAGTTCTAGTCGATTGCGTATCTGGAAATTTTTTTACCCACTTTTTTCGGAAAAAAGACATAAAAATTGTTTCAATCCCGAAGCTGAGGATCCATGACGCGTTTTCGTAGATCTGGCGATTCCTCGTGAAGAGTTCTAGTCGATTGCTCTTCTGGATAAATTTTTATCCATTATTTTTGAAAAAAAATTAATAAAAAGTTTCAACCCCGTGATGCCGAAGCTGAATGACGCGCTTTCGTAAATCTAGCGATTATGGGTGATGGAGAAAGTCTCCCTGCGTGCCCTCGTGAAGAGTTCTAGTCGATTGCGTTTCTGGAAATTTTTTTACCCACTATTTTCGAAAAAACGAAATAAAAATTGTTTCAATCCCGAAGCTGAGACTCCCAGACACGTTTTCGTAGATCTGGCGATTCCCAGTGATAGAGAGAGTCTCCCTGCGTGTCCTCGTGAAGAGTTCTAGTCGATTGCGTATCTGGAAATTTTTTTACCCACTTTTTTCGGAAAAAAGACATAAAAATTGTTTCAATCCCGAAGCTGAGGCTCCATGACGCGTTTTCGTAGATCTGGCGATTCTGCGTGATGCACAAAGTCTCCCTGCGTGTCCTCGTGAAGAGTTCTAGTCGATTGCGTATCTGGAAATTTTTTTACCCACTTTTTTCGGAAAAAAGACATAAAAATTGTTTCAATCCCGAAGCTGAGGCTCCATGACGCGTTTTCGTAGATCTGGCGATTCCTCGTGAAGATTTCTAGTCGATTGCTCTTCTGGATAAATTTTTATCCATTATTTTTGAAAAAAAATTAATAAAAAGTTTCAACCCCGTGCTGCCGAAGCTGAATGACGCGCTTTCGTAAATCTAGCGATTATGGGTGATGGAGAAAGTCTCCCTGCGTGCCCTCGTGAAGAGTTCTAGTCGATTGCGATTCTGGAAAATTTTTTACCCACTATTTTCGGAAAAAAGAAATAAAAATTGTTTCAATCCCGAAGCTGAGGCTCCATGACGCGTTTTCGTAGATCTGGCGATTCCTCGTGAAGAGTTCTAGTCGATTGCTCTTCTGGATAAATTTTTATCCATTATTTTTGAAAAAAAATTAATAAAAAGTTTCAACCCTGTGATGCCGAAGCTGAATGACGCGCTTTCGTAAATCTAGCGATTATGGGTGATGGAGAAAGTCTCCCTGCGTGCCCTCGTGAAGAATTCTAGTCGATTGCGTTTCTGGAAATTTTTTTACCCACCATTTTCGAAAAAACGAAATAAAAATTGTTTCAATCCCGAAGCTGAGACTCCCAGACACGTTTTCGTAGATCTGGCGATTCCTCGTGAAGAGTTCTAGTCGATTGCTCTTCTGGATAAATTTTTATCCATTATTTTTGAAAAAAAATTAATAAAAAGTTTCAACCCCGTGATGCCGAAGCTGAATGACGCGCTTTCGTAAATCTAGCGATTATGGGTGATGGAGAAAGTCTCCCTGCGTGCCCTCGTGAAGAGTTCTAGTCAATCGCGTTCCCGGATAAATTTTTATTCACCATTTTCGGAAAAAAGAAATAAAAATTGTTTCAATCCCGAAGCTGAGGCTCCATGACGCGTTTTCGTAGATCTGGCGATTCTGCGTGATGCACAAAGTCTCCCTGCGTGTCCTCGTGAAGAGTTCTAGTCGATTGCGTATCTGGAAATTTTTTTACCCACTTTTTTCGGAAAAAAGACATAAAAATTGTTTCAATCCCGAAGCTGAGGCTCCATGACGCGTTTTCGTAGATCTGGCGATTCTGCGTGATGCACAAAGTCTCCCTGCGTGTCCTCGTGAAGAGTTCTAGTCGATTGCGTATCTGGAAATTTTTTTACCCACTTTTTTCGGAAAAAAGACATAAAAATTGTTTCAATCCCGAAGCTGAGGCTCCATGACGCGTTTTCGCAGATCTGGCAATTCTGCGTGATGCACAAAGTCTCCCTGCGTGTCCTCGTGAAGAGTTCTAATCAATCGCGTTCCCGGATAAATTTTTATTCACTATTTTCGGAAAAAAGACATAAAAATTGTTTCAATCCCGAAGCTGAGGCTCCATGACGCGTTTTCGTAGATCTGGCGATTCCTGGTGAAGAGTTCTAGTCGATTGCTCTTCTGGATAAATTTTTATCCATTATTTTTGAAAAAAAATTAATAAAAAGTTTCAACCCCGTGATGCCGAAGCTGAATGACGCGCTTTCGTAAATCTAGCGATTATGGGTGATGGAGAAAGTCTCCCTGCGTGTCCTCGTGAAGAGTTCTAGTCGATTGCGTTTCTGGAAATTTTTTTACCCACTATTTTCGAAAAAACGAAATAAAAATTGTTTCAATCGCGAAGCTGAGGCTCCCAGACACGTTTTCGTAGATCTGGCAATTCCCAGTGATAGAGAGAGTCTCCCTGCGTGTCCTCGTGAAGAGTTCTAGTCGATTGCGTATCTGGAAATTTTTTTACCCACTTTTTTCGGAAAAAAGACATAAAAATTGTTTCAATCCCGAAGCTGAGGCTCCATGACGCGTTTTCGTAGATCTGGCGATTCCTCGTGAAGAGTTCTAGTCGATTGCTCTTCTGGATAAATTTTTATCCATTATTTTTGAAAAAAAATTAATAAAAAGTTTCAACCCCGTGATGCCGAAGCTGAATGACGCGCTTTCGTAAATCTAGCGATTATGGGTGATGGAGAAAGTCTCCCTGCGTGCCCTCGTGAAGAGTTCTAGTCAATCGCGTTCCCGGATAAATTTTTATTCACCATTTTCGGAAAAAAGAAATAAAAATTGTTTCAATCCCGGAGCTGAGGCTCCATGACGCGTTTTCGTAGATCTGGCGATTCCCAGTGATAGAGAGAGTCTCCCTGCGTGTCCTCGTGAAGAGTTCTAGTCGATTGCGTATCTGGAAATTTTTTTACCCACTTTTTTCGGAAAAAAGACATAAAAATTGTTTCAATCCCGAAGCTGAGGCTCCATGACGCGTTTTCGTAGATCTGGCGATTCTGCGTGATGCACAAAGTCTCCCTGCGTGTCCTCGTGAAGAGTTCTAGTCGATTGCGTATCTGGAAATTTTTTTACCCACTTTTTTCGGAAAAAAGACATAAAAATTGTTTCAATCCCGAAGCTGAGGCTCCATGACGCGTTTTCGTAGATCTGGCGATTCCTCGTGAAGATTTCTAGTCGATTGCTCTTCTGGATAAATTTTTATCCATTATTTTTGAAAAAAAATTAATAAAAAGTTTCAACCCTGTGATGCCGAAGCTGAATGACGCGCTTTCGTAAATCTAGCGATTATGGGTGATGGAGAAAGTCTCCCTGCGTGCCCTCGTGAAGAATTCTAGTCGATTGCGTTTCTGGAAATTTTTTTACCCACCATTTTCGAAAAAACGAAATAAAAATTGTTTCAATCCCGAAGCTGAGACTCCCAGACACGTTTTCGTAGATCTGGCGATTCCTCGTGAAGAGTTCTAGTCGATTGCTCTTCTGGATAAATTTTTATCCATTATTTTTGAAAAAAAATTAATAAAAAGTTTCAACCCCGTGATGCCGAAGCTGAATGACGCGCTTTCGTAAATCTAGCGATTATGGGTGATGGAGAAAGTCTCCCTGCGTGCCCTCGTGAAGAGTTCTAGTCAATCGCGTTCCCGGATAAATTTTTATTCACCATTTTCGGAAAAAAGAAATAAAAATTGTTTCAATCCCGAAGCTGAGGCTCCATGACGCGTTTTCGTAGATCTGGCGATTCTGCGTGATGCACAAAGTCTCCCTGCGTGTCCTCGTGAAGAGTTCTAGTCGATTGCGTATCTGGAAATTTTTTTACCCATTTTTTTCGGAAAAAAGACATAAAAATTGTTTCAATCCCGAAGCTGAGGCTCCATGACGCGTTTTCGTAGATCTGGCGATTCTGCGTGATGCACAAAGTCTCCCTGCGTGTCCTCGTGAAGAGTTCTAGTCGATTGCGTATCTGGAAATTTTTTTACCCACTTTTTTCGGAAAAAAGACATAAAAATTGTTTCAATCCCGAAGCTGAGGCTCCATGACGCGTTTTCGCAGATCTGGCAATTCTGCGTGATGCACAAAGTCTCCCTGCGTGTCCTCGTGAAGAGTTCTAATCAATCGCGTTCCCGGATAAATTTTTATTCACTATTTTCGGAAAAAAGACATAAAAATTGTTTCAATCCCGAAGCTGAGGCTCCATGACGCGTTTTCGTAGATCTGGCGATTCCTGGTGAAGAGTTCTAGTCGATTGCTCTTCTGGATAAATTTTTATCCATTATTTTTGAAAAAAAATTAATAAAAAGTTTCAACCCCGTGATGCCGAAGCTGAATGACGCGCTTTCGTAAATCTAGCGATTATGGGTGATGGAGAAAGTCTCCCTGCGTGTCCTCGTGAAGAGTTCTAGTCGATTGCGTTTCTGGAAATTTTTTTACCCACTATTTTCGAAAAAACGAAATAAAAATTGTTTCAATCGCGAAGCTGAGGCTCCCAGACACGTTTTCGTAGATCTGGCAATTCCCAGTGATAGAGAGAGTCTCCCTGCGTGTCCTCGTGAAGAGTTCTAGTCGATTGCGTATCTGGAAATTTTTTTACCCACTTTTTTCGGAAAAAAGACATAAAAATTGTTTCAATCCCGAAGCTGAGGCTCCATGACGCGTTTTCGTAGATCTGGCGATTCCTCGTGAAGAGTTCTAGTCGATTGCTCTTCTGGATAAATTTTTATCCATTATTTTTGAAAAAAAATTAATAAAAAAATTCAACCCCGTGATGCCGAAGCTGAATGACGCGCTTTCGTAAATCTAGCGATTATGGGTGATGGAGAAAGTCTCCCTGCGTGTCCTCGTGAAGAGTTCTAGTCAATCGCGTTCCCGGATAAATTTTTATTCACCATTTTCGGAAAAAAGAAATAAAAATTGTTTCAATCCCGGAGCTGAGGCTCCATGACGCGTTTTCGTAGATCTGGCGATTCCCAGTGATAGAGAGAGTCTCCCTGCGTGTCCTCGTGAAGAGTTCTAGTCGATTGCGTATCTGGAAATTTTTTTACCCACTTTTTTCGGAAAAAAGACATAAAAATTGTTTCAATCCCGAAGCTGAGGCTCCATGACGCGTTTTCGTAGATCTGGCGATTCTGCGTGATGCACAAAGTCTCCCTGCGTGTCCTCGTGAAGAGTTCTAGTCGATTGCGTATCTGGAAATTTTTTTACCCACTTTTTTCGGAAAAAAGACATAAAAATTGTTTCAATCCCGAAGCTGAGGCTCCATGACGCGTTTTCGTAGATCTGGCGATTCCTCGTGAAGAGTTCTAGTCGATTGCTCTTCTGGATAAATTTTTATCCATTATTTTTGAAAAAAAATTAATAAAAAGTTTCAACCCCGTGATGCCGAAGCTGAATGACGCGCTTTCGTAAATCTAGCGATTATGGGTGATGGAGAAAGTCTCCCTGCGTGCCCTCGTGAAGAGTTCTAGTCAATCGCGTTCCCGGATAAATTTTTATTCACCATTTTCGGAAAAAAGAAATAAAAATTGTTTCAATCCCGAAGCTGAGGCTCCATGACGCGTTTTCGTAGATCTGGCGATTCTGCGTGATGCACAAAGTCTCCCTGCGTGTCCTCGTGAAGAGTTCTAGTCGATTGCGTATCTGGAAATTTTTTTACCCATTTTTTTCGGAAAAAAGACATAAAAATTGTTTCAATCCCGAAGCTGAGGCTCCATGACGCGTTTTCGTAGATCTGGCGATTCTGCGTGATGCACAAAGTCTCCCTGCGTGTCCTCGTGAAGAGTTCTAGTCGATTGCGTATCTGGAAATTTTTTTACCCACTTTTTTCGGAAAAAAGACATAAAAATTGTTTCAATCCCGAAGCTGAGGCTCCATGACGCGTTTTCGCAGATCTGGCAATTCTGCGTGATGCACAAAGTCTCCCTGCGTGTCCTCGTGAAGAGTTCTAATCAATCGCGTTCCCGGATAAATTTTTATTCACTTTTTTCGGAAAAAAGACATAAAAATTGTTTCAATCCCGAAGCTGAGGCTCCATGACGCGTTTTCGTAGATCTGGCGATTCCTCGTGAAGAGTTCTAGTCGATTGCTCTTCTGGATAAATTTTTATCCATTATTTTTGAAAAAAAATTAATAAAAAAATTCAACCCCGTGATGCCGAAGCTGAATGACGCGCTTTCGTAAATCTAGCGATTATGGGTGATGGAGAAAGTCTCCCTGCGTGTCCTCGTGAAGAGTTCTAGTCGATTGCGTATCTGGAAATTTTTTTACCCACTTTTTTCGGAAAAAAGACATAAAAATTGTTTCAATCCCGAAGCTGAGGCTCCATGACGCGTTTTCGTAGATCTGGCGATTCTGCGTGATGCACAAAGTCTCCCTGCGTGTCCTCGTGAAGAGTTCTAGTCGATTGCGTATCTGGAAATTTTTTTACCCACTTTTTTCGGAAAAAAGAAATAAAAATTGTTTCAATCCCGAAGCTGAGGCTCCATGACGCGTTTTCGTAGATCTGGCGATTCTGCGTGATGCACAAAGTCTCCCTGCGTGTCCTCGTGAAGAGTTCTAGTCGATTGCGTATCTGGAAATTTTTTTACCCACTTTTTTCGGAAAAAAGACATAAAAATTGTTTCAATCCCGAAGCTGAGGCTCCATGACGCGTTTTCGTAGATCTGGCGATTCCTCGTGAAGAGTTCTAGTCGATTGCTCTTCTGGATAAATTTTTATCCATCATTTTTGAAAAAAAATTAATAAAAAGTTTGGACCCCGTGCTGCCGAAGCTGAATGACGCGCTTTCGTAAATCTAGCGATTATGGGTGATGGAGAAAGTCTCCCTGCGTGCCCTCGTGAAGAGTTCTAGTCGATTGCGTTTCTGGAAATTTTTTTACCCACTATTTTCGAAAAAACGAAATAAAAATTGTTTCAATCGCGAAGCTGAGGCTCCCAGACACGTTTTCGTAGATCTGGCAATTCCCAGTGATAGAGAGAGTCTCCCTGCGTGCCCTCGTGAAGAATTCTAGTCGATTGCGTTTCTGGAAATTTTTTTACCCACCATTTTCGAAAAAACGAAATAAAAATTGTTTCAATCCCGAAGCTGAGACTCCCAGACACGTTTTCGTAGATCTGGCGATTCCTCGTGAAGATTTCTAGTCGATTGCTCTTCTGGATAAATTTTTATCCATTATTTTTGAAAAAAAATTAATAAAAAGTTTCAACCCCGTGCTGCCGAAGCTGAATGACGCGCTTTCGTAAATCTAGCGATTATGGGTGATGGAGAAAGTCTCCCTGCGTGCCCTCGTGAAGAGTTCTAGTCGATTGCGATTCTGGAAAATTTTTTACCCACTATTTTCGGAAAAAAGAAATAAAAATTGTTTCAATCCCGAAGCTGAGGCTCCATGACGCGTTTTCGTAGATCTGGCGATTCTGCGTGATGCACAAAGTCTCCCTGCGTGTCCTCGTGAAGAGTTCTAGTCGATTGCGTTTCTGGAAATTTTTTTACCCACCATTTTCGAAAAAACGAAATAAAAATTGTTTCAATCCCGAAGCTGAGACTCCCAGACACGTTTTCGTAGATCTGGCGATTCCTCGTGAAGATTTCTAGTCGATTGCTCTTCTGGATAAATTTTTATCCATTATTTTTGAAAAAAAATTAATAAAAAGTTTCAACCCTGTGATGCCGAAGCTGAATGACGCGCTTTCGTAAATCTAGCGATTATGGGTGATGGAGAAAGTCTCCCTGCGTGCCCTCGTGAAGAATTCTAGTCGATTGCGTTTCTGGAAATTTTTTTACCAACCATTTTCGAAAAAACGAAATAAAAATTGTTTCAATCCCGAAGCTGAGACTCCCAGACACGTTTTCGTAGATCTGGCGATTCCTCGTGAAGATTTCTAGTCGATTGCTCTTCTGGATAAATTTTTATCCATTATTTTTGAAAAAAAATTAATAAAAAGTTTCAACCCTGTGATGCCGAAGCTGAATGACGCGCTTTCGTAAATCTAGCGATTATGGGTGATGGAGAAAGTCTCCCTGCGTGCCCTCGTGAAGAATTCTAGTCGATTGCGTTTCTGGAAATTTTTTTACCCACCATTTTCGAAAAAACGAAATAAAAATTGTTTCAATCCCGAAGCTGAGACTCCCAGACACGTTTTCGTAGATCTGGCGATTCCCAGTGATAGAGAGAGTCTCCCTGCGTGTCCTCGTGAAGAGTTCTAGTCGATTGCGTATCTGGAAATTTTTTAACCCACTTTTTTCGGAAAAAAGACATAAAAATTGTTTCAATCCCGAAGCTGAGGCTCCATGACGCGTTTTCGTAGATCTGGCGATTCTGCGTGATGCACAAAGTCTCCCTGCGTGTCCTCGTAAAGAGTTCTAGTCGATTGCGTATCTGGAAATTTTTTTACCCACTTTTTTCGGAAAAAAGACATAAAAATTGTTTCAATCCCGAAGCTGAGGCTCCATGACGCGTTTTCGCAGATCTGGCAATTCTGCGTGATGCACAAAGTCTCCCTGCGTGTCCTCGTGAAGAGTTCTAATCAATCGCGTTCCCGGATAAATTTTTATTCACTATTTTCGGAAAAAAGACATAAAAATTGTTTCAATCCCGAAGCTGAGGCTCCATGACGCGTTTTCGTAGATCTGGCGATTCCTGGTGAAGAGTTCTAGTCGATTGCTCTTCTGGATAAATTTTTATCCATTATTTTTGAAAAAAAATTAATAAAAAGTTTCAACCCCGTGATGCCGAAGCTGAATGACGCGCTTTCGTAAATCTAGCGATTATGGGTGATGGAGAAAGTCTCCCTGCGTGTCCTCGTGAAGAGTTCTAGTCGATTGCGTATCTGGAAATTTTTTTACCCACTTTTTTCGGAAAAAAGAAATAAAAATTGTTTCAATCCCGAAGCTGAGGCTCCATGACGCGTTTTCGTAGATCTGGCGATTCTGCGTGATGCACAAAGTCTCCCTGCGTGTCCTCGTGAAGAGTTCTAGTCGATTGCGTATCTGGAAATTTTTTTACCCACTTTTTTCGGAAAAAAGACATAAAAATTGTTTCAATCCCGAAGCTGAGGCTCCATGACGCGTTTTCGTAGATCTGGCGATTCCTCGTGAAGAGTTCTAGTCGATTGCTCTTCTGGATAAATTTTTATCCATTATTTTTGAAAAAAAATTAATAAAAAGTTTCAACCCCGTGATGCCGAAGCTGAATGACGCGCTTTCGTAAATCTAGCGATTATGGGTGATGGAGAAAGTCTCCCTGCGTGCCCTCGTGAAGAGTTCTAGTCAATCGCGTTCCCGGATAAATTTTTATTCACCATTTTCGGAAAAAAGAAATAAAAATTGTTTCAATCCCGGAGCTGAGGCTCCATGACGCGTTTTCGTAGATCTGGCGATTCCCAGTGATAGAGAGAGTCTCCCTGCGTGTCCTCGTGAAGAGTTCTAGTCGATTGCGTATCTGGAAAATTTTTTACCCACTATTTTCGGAAAAAAGAAATAAAAATTGTTTCAATCCCGAAGCTGAGGCTCCATGACGCGTTTTCGTAGATCTGGCGATTCTGCGTGATGCACAAAGTCTCCCTGCGTGTCCTCGTGAAGAGTTCTAGTCGATTGCGTATCTGGAAATTTTTTTACCCACTTTTTTCGGAAAAAAGACATAAAAATTGTTTCAATCCCGAAGCTGAGGATCCATGACGCGTTTTCGTAGATCTGGCGATTCCTGGTGAAGAGTTCTAGTCGATTGCTCTTCTGGATAAATTTTTATCCATCATTTTTGAAAAAAAATTAATAAAAAGTTTCAACCCCGTGATGCCGAAGCTGAATGACGCGCTTTCGTAAATCTAGCGATTATGGGTGATGGAGAAAGTCTCCCTGCGTGCCCTCGTGAAGAGTTCTAGTCGATTGCGATTCTGGAAAATTTTTTACCCACTATTTTCGGAAAAAAGAAATAAAAATTGTTTCAATCCCGAAGCTGAGGCTCCATGACGCGTTTTCGTAGATCTGGCGATTCTGCGTGATGCACAAAGTCTCCCTGCGTGTCCTCGTGAAGAGTTCTAGTCGATTGCGTTTCTGGAAATTTTTTTACCCACCATTTTCGAAAAAACGAAATAAAAATTGTTTCAATCCCGAAGCTGAGACTCCCAGACACGTTTTCGTAGATCTGGCGATTCCTCGTGAAGATTTCTAGTCGATTGCTCTTCTGGATAAATTTTTATCCATTATTTTTGAAAAAAAATTAATAAAAAGTTTCAACCCCGTGCTGCCGAAGCTGAATGACGCGCTTTCGTAAATCTAGCGATTATGGGTGATGGAGAAAGTCTCCCTGCGTGCCCTCGTGAAGAGTTCTAGTCGATTGCGATTCTGGAAAATTTTTTACCCACTATTTTCGGAAAAAAGAAATAAAAATTGTTTCAATCCCGAAGCTGAGGCTCCATGACGCGTTTTCGTAGATCTGGCGATTCTGCGTGATGCACAAAGTCTCCCTGCGTGTCCTCGTGAAGAGTTCTAGTCGATTGCGTTTCTGGAAATTTTTTTACCCACCATTTTCGAAAAAACGAAATAAAAATTGTTTCAATCCCGAAGCTGAGACTCCCAGACACGTTTTCGTAGATCTGGCGATTCCTCGTGAAGATTTCTAGTCGATTGCTCTTCTGGATAAATTTTTATCCATTATTTTTGAAAAAAAATTAATAAAAAGTTTCAACCCTGTGATGCCGAAGCTGAATGACGCGCTTTCGTAAATCTAGCGATTATGGGTGATGGAGAAAGTCTCCCTGCGTGCCCTCGTGAAGAATTCTAGTCGATTGCGTTTCTGGAAATTTTTTTACCAACCATTTTCGAAAAAACGAAATAAAAATTGTTTCAATCCCGAAGCTGAGACTCCCAGACACGTTTTCGTAGATCTGGCGATTCCTCGTGAAGATTTCTAGTCGATTGCTCTTCTGGATAAATTTTTATCCATTATTTTTGAAAAAAAATTAATAAAAAGTTTCAACCCTGTGATGCCGAAGCTGAATGACGCGCTTTCGTAAATCTAGCGATTATGGGTGATGGAGAAAGTCTCCCTGCGTGCCCTCGTGAAGAATTCTAGTCGATTGCGTTTCTGGAAATTTTTTTACCCACCATTTTCGAAAAAACGAAATAAAAATTGTTTCAATCCCGAAGCTGAGACTCCCAGACACGTTTTCGTAGATCTGGCGATTCCCAGTGATAGAGAGAGTCTCCCTGCGTGTCCTCGTGAAGAGTTCTAGTCGATTGCGTATCTGGAAATTTTTTAACCCACTTTTTTCGGAAAAAAGACATAAAAATTGTTTCAATCCCGAAGCTGAGGCTCCATGACGCGTTTTCGTAGATCTGGCGATTCTGCGTGATGCACAAAGTCTCCCTGCGTGTCCTCGTAAAGAGTTCTAGTCGATTGCGTATCTGGAAATTTTTTTACCCACTTTTTTCGGAAAAAAGACATAAAAATTGTTTCAATCCCGAAGCTGAGGCTCCATGACGCGTTTTCGCAGATCTGGCAATTCTGCGTGATGCACAAAGTCTCCCTGCGTGTCCTCGTGAAGAGTTCTAATCAATCGCGTTCCCGGATAAATTTTTATTCACTATTTTCGGAAAAAAGACATAAAAATTGTTTCAATCCCGAAGCTGAGGCTCCATGACGCGTTTTCGTAGATCTGGCGATTCCTGGTGAAGAGTTCTAGTCGATTGCTCTTCTGGATAAATTTTTATCCATTATTTTTGAAAAAAAATTAATAAAAAGTTTCAACCCCGTGATGCCGAAGCTGAATGACGCGCTTTCGTAAATCTAGCGATTATGGGTGATGGAGAAAGTCTCCCTGCGTGTCCTCGTGAAGAGTTCTAGTCGATTGCGTATCTGGAAATTTTTTTACCCACTTTTTTCGGAAAAAAGAAATAAAAATTGTTTCAATCCCGAAGCTGAGGCTCCATGACGCGTTTTCGTAGATCTGGCGATTCTGCGTGATGCACAAAGTCTCCCTGCGTGTCCTCGTGAAGAGTTCTAGTCGATTGCGTATCTGGAAATTTTTTTACCCACTTTTTTCGGAAAAAAGACATAAAAATTGTTTCAATCCCGAAGCTGAGGCTCCATGACGCGTTTTCGTAGATCTGGCGATTCCTGGTGAAGAGTTCTAGTCGATTGCTCTTCTGGATAAATTTTTATCCATTATTTTTGAAAAAAAATTAATAAAAAGTTTCAACCCCGTGATGCCGAAGCTGAATGACGCGCTTTCGTAAATCTAGCGATTATGGGTGATGGAGAAAGTCTCCCTGCGTGTCCTCGTGAAGAGTTCTAGTCGATTGCGTTTCTGGAAATTTTTTTACCCACTATTTTCGAAAAAACGAAATAAAAATTGTTTCAATCGCGAAGCTGAGGCTCCCAGACACGTTTTCGTAGATCTGGCAATTCCCAGTGATAGAGAGAGTCTCCCTGCGTGTCCTCGTGAAGAGTTCTAGTCGATTGCGTATCTGGAAATTTTTTTACCCACTTTTTTCGGAAAAAAGACATAAAAATTGTTTCAATCCCGAAGCTGAGGCTCCATGACGCGTTTTCGTAGATCTGGCGATTCTGCGTGATGCACAAAGTCTCCCTGCGTGTCCTCGTGAAGAGTTCTAGTCGATTGCGTATCTGGAAATTTTTTTACCCACTTTTTTCGGAAAAAAGACATAAAAATTGTTTCAATCCCGAAGCTGAGGCTCCATGACGCGTTTTCGTAGATCTGGCGATTCCTCGTGAAGAGTTCTAGTCGATTGCTCTTCTGGATAAATTTTTATCCATTATTTTTGAAAAAAAATTAATAAAAAGTTTCAACCCCGTGATGCCGAAGCTGAATGACGCGCTTTCGTAAATCTAGCGATTATGGGTGATGGAGAAAGTCTCCCTGCGTGCCCTCGTGAAGAGTTCTAGTCAATCGCGTTCCCGGATAAATTTTTATTCACCATTTTCGGAAAAAAGAAATAAAAATTGTTTCAATCCCGGAGCTGAGGCTCCATGACGCGTTTTCGTAGATCTGGCGATTCCCAGTGATAGAGAGAGTCTCCCTGCGTGTCCTCGTGAAGAGTTCTAGTCGATTGCGTATCTGGAAATTTTTTTACCCACTTTTTTCGGAAAAAAGACATAAAAATTGTTTCAATCCCGAAGCTGAGGCTCCATGACGCGTTTTCGTAGATCTGGCGATTCTGCGTGATGCACAAAGTCTCCCTGCGTGTCCTCGTGAAGAGTTCTAGTCGATTGCGTATCTGGAAATTTTTTTACCCACTTTTTTCGGAAAAAAGACATAAAAATTGTTTCAATCCCGAAGCTGAGGCTCCATGACGCGTTTTCGTAGATCTGGCGATTCTGCGTGATGCACAAAGTCTCCCTGCGTGTCCTCGTGAAGAGTTCTAGTCGATTGCGTATCTGGAAATTTTTTTACCCACTTTTTTCGGAAAAAAGACATAAAAATTGTTTCAATCCCGAAGCTGAGGCTCCATGACGCGTTTTCGTAGATCTGGCGATTCCTCGTGAAGATTTCTAGTCGATTGCTCTTCTGGATAAATTTTTATCCATTATTTTTGAAAAAAAATTAATAAAAAGTTTCAACCCTGTGATGCCGAAGCTGAATGACGCGCTTTCGTAAATCTAGCGATTATGGGTGATGGAGAAAGTCTCCCTGCGTGCCCTCGTGAAGAATTCTAGTCGATTGCGTTTCTGGAAATTTTTTTACCCACCATTTTCGAAAAAACGAAATAAAAATTGTTTCAATCCCGAAGCTGAGACTCCCAGACACGTTTTCGTAGATCTGGCGATTCCTCGTGAAGAGTTCTAGTCGATTGCTCTTCTGGATAAATTTTTATCCATTATTTTTGAAAAAAAATTAATAAAAAGTTTCAACCCCGTGATGCCGAAGCTGAATGACGCGCTTTCGTAAATCTAGCGATTATGGGTGATGGAGAAAGTCTCCCTGCGTGCCCTCGTGAAGAGTTCTAGTCAATCGCGTTCCCGGATAAATTTTTATTCACCATTTTCGGAAAAAAGAAATAAAAATTGTTTCAATCCCGAAGCTGAGGCTCCATGACGCGTTTTCGTAGATCTGGCGATTCTGCGTGATGCACAAAGTCTCCCTGCGTGTCCTCGTGAAGAGTTCTAGTCGATTGCGTATCTGGAAATTTTTTTACCCATTTTTTTCGGAAAAAAGACATAAAAATTGTTTCAATCCCGAAGCTGAGGCTCCATGACGCGTTTTCGTAGATCTGGCGATTCTGCGTGATGCACAAAGTCTCCCTGCGTGTCCTCGTGAAGAGTTCTAGTCGATTGCGTATCTGGAAATTTTTTTACCCACTTTTTTCGGAAAAAAGACATAAAAATTGTTTCAATCCCGAAGCTGAGGCTCCATGACGCGTTTTCGTAGATCTGGCGATTCCTCGTGAAGAGTTCTAGTCGATTGCTCTTCTGGATAAATTTTTATCCATTATTTTTGAAAAAAAATTAATAAAAAAATTCAACCCCGTGATGCCGAAGCTGAATGACGCGCTTTCGTAAATCTAGCGATTATGGGTGATGGAGAAAGTCTCCCTGCGTGTCCTCGTGAAGAGTTCTAGTCGATTGCGTATCTGGAAATTTTTTTACCCACTTTTTTCGGAAAAAAGACATAAAAATTGTTTCAATCCCGAAGCTGAGGCTCCATGACGCGTTTTCGTAGATCTGGCGATTCTGCGTGATGCACAAAGTCTCCCTGCGTGTCCTCGTGAAGAGTTCTAGTCGATTGCGTATCTGGAAATTTTTTTACCCACTTTTTTCGGAAAAAAGACATAAAAATTGTTTCAATCCCGAAGCTGAGGCTCCATGACGCGTTTTCGCAGATCTGGCAATTCTGCGTGATGCACAAAGTCTCCCTGCGTGTCCTCGTGAAGAGTTCTAGTCGATTGCGTATCTGGAAATTTTTTTACCCACTTTTTTCGGAAAAAAGACATAAAAATTGTTTCAATCCCGAAGCTGAGGATCCATGACGCGTTTTCGTAGATCTGGCGATTCCTCGTGAAGATTTCTAGTCGATTGCTCTTCTGGATAAATTTTTATCCATTATTTTTGAAAAAAAATTAATAAAAAGTTTCAACCCCGTGCTGCCGAAGCTGAATGACGCGCTTTCGTAAATCTAGCGATTATGGGTGATGGAGAAAGTCTCCCTGCGTGCCCTCGTGAAGAATTCTAGTCGATTGCGTTTCTGGAAATTTTTTTACCCACCATTTTCGAAAAAACGAAATAAAAATTGTTTCAATCCCGAAGCTGAGACTCCCAGACACGTTTTCGTAGATCTGGCGATTCCCAGTGATAGAGAGAGTCTCCCTGCGTGTCCTCGTGAAGAGTTCTAGTCGATTGCGTATCTGGAAATTTTTTTACCCACTTTTTTCGGAAAAAAGACATAAAAATTGTTTCAATCCCGAAGCTGAGGCTCCATGACGCGTTTTCGTAGATCTGGCGATTCTGCGTGATGCACAAAGTCTCCCTGCGTGTCCTCGTGAAGAGTTCTAGTCGATTGCGTATCTGGAAATTTTTTTACCCACTTTTTTCGGAAAAAAGACATAAAAATTGTTTCAATCCCGAAGCTGAGGCTCCATGACGCGTTTTCGCAGATCTGGCAATTCTGCGTGATGCACAAAGTCTCCCTGCGTGTCCTCGTGAAGAGTTCTAGTCGATTGCGTATCTGGAAATTTTTTTACCCACTTTTTTCGGAAAAAAGACATAAAAATTGTTTCAATCCCGAAGCTGAGGATCCATGACGCGTTTTCGTAGATCTGGCGATTCCTCGTGAAGAGTTCTAGTCGATTGCTCTTCTGGATAAATTTTTATCCATTATTTTTGAAAAAAAATTAATAAAAAGTTTCAACCCCGTGATGCCGAAGCTGAATGACGCGCTTTCGTAAATCTAGCGATTATGGGTGATGGAGAAAGTCTCCCTGCGTGCCCTCGTGAAGAGTTCTAGTCGATTGCGTTTCTGGAAATTTTTTTACCCACTATTTTCGAAAAAACGAAATAAAAATTGTTTCAATCCCGAAGCTGAGACTCCCAGACACGTTTTCGTAGATCTGGCGATTCCCAGTGATAGAGAGAGTCTCCCTGCGTGTCCTCGTGAAGAGTTCTAGTCGATTGCGTATCTGGAAATTTTTTTACCCACTTTTTTCGGAAAAAAGACATAAAAATTGTTTCAATCCCGAAGCTGAGGCTCCATGACGCGTTTTCGTAGATCTGGCGATTCTGCGTGATGCACAAAGTCTCCCTGCGTGTCCTCGTGAAGAGTTCTAGTCGATTGCGTATCTGGAAATTTTTTTACCCACTTTTTTCGGAAAAAAGACATAAAAATTGTTTCAATCCCGAAGCTGAGGCTCCATGACGCGTTTTCGTAGATCTGGCGATTCCTCGTGAAGAGTTCTAGTCGATTGCTCTTCTGGATAAATTTTTATCCATCATTTTTGAAAAAAAATTAATAAAAAGTTTGGACCCCGTGCTGCCGAAGCTGAATGACGCGCTTTCGTAAATCTAGCGATTATGGGTGATGGAGAAAGTCTCCCTGCGTGCCCTCGTGAAGAGTTCTAGTCGATTGCGTTTCTGGAAATTTTTTTACCCACTATTTTCGAAAAAACGAAATAAAAATTGTTTCAATCGCGAAGCTGAGGCTCCATGACGCGTTTTCGTAGATCTGGCGATTCTGCGTGATGCACAAAGTCTCCCTGCGTGTCCTCGTGAAGAGTTCTAGTCGATTGCGTATCTGGAAATTTTTTTACCCACTTTTTTCGGAAAAAAGACATAAAAATTGTTTCAATCCCGAAGCTGAGGCTCCATGACGCGTTTTCGTAGATCTGGCGATTCTGCGTGATGCACAAAGTCTCCCTGCGTGTCCTCGTGAAGAGTTCTAGTCGATTGCGTATCTGGAAATTTTTTTACCCACTTTTTTCGGAAAAAAGACATAAAAATTGTTTCAATCCCGAAGCTGAGGATCCATGACGCGTTTTCGTAGATCTGGCGATTCCTCGTGAAGAGTTCTAGTCGATTGCTCTTCTGGATAAATTTTTATCCATTATTTTTGAAAAAAAATTAATAAAAAGTTTCAACCCCGTGCTGCCGAAGCTGAATGACGCGCTTTCGTAAATCTAGCGATTATGGGTGATGGAGAGAGTCTCCCTGCGTGTCCTCGTTAAGAGTTCTAGTCGATTGCGTTTCTGGAAATTTTTTTACCCACCATTTTCGAAAAAACGAAATAAAAATTGTTTCAATCCCGAAGCTGAGACTCCCAGACACGTTTTCGTAGATCTGGCAATTCCCAGTGATAGAGAGAGTCTCCCTGCGTGTCCTCGTGAAGAGTTCTAGTCAATCGCGTTCCCGGATAAATTTTTATTCACCATTTTCGGAAAAAAGAAATAAAAATTGTTTCAATCCCGAAGCTGAGGCTCCATGACGCGTTTTCGTAGATCTGGCGATTCTGCGTGATGCACAAAGTCTCCCTGCGTGTCCTCGTGAAGAGTTCTAGTCGATTGCGTATCTGGAAAATTTTTTACCCACTATTTTCGGAAAAAAGAAATAAAAATTGTTTCAATCCCGAAGCTGAGGCTCCATGACGCGTTTTCGCAGATCTGGCGATTCCTCGTGAAGAGTTCTAGTCGATTGCTCTTCTGGATAAATTTTTATCCATTATTTTTGAAAAAAAATTAATAAAAAGTTTCAACCCCGTGATGCCGAAGCTGAATGACGCGCTTTCGTAAATCTAGCGATTATGGGTGATGGACAAAGTCTCCCTGCGTGTCCTCGTGAAGAGTTCTAGTCGATTGCGTTTCTGGAAATTTTTTTACCCACTATTTTCGAAAAAACGAAATAAAAATTGTTTCAATCGCGAAGCTGAGGCTCCCAGACACGTTTTCGTAGATCTGGCAATTCCCAGTGATAGAGAGAGTCTCCCTGCGTGTCCTCGTGAAGAGTTCTAGTCGATTGCGTATCTGGAAATTTTTTTACCCACTTTTTTCGGAAAAAAGACATAAAAATTGTTTCAATCCCGAAGCTGAGGCTCCATGACGCGTTTTCGTAGATCTGGCGATTCTGCGTGATGCACAAAGTCTCCCTGCGTGTCCTCGTGAAGAGTTCTAGTCGATTGCGTTTCTGGAAATTTTTTTACCCACCATTTTCGAAAAAACGAAATAAAAATTGTTTCAATCCCGAAGCTGAGACTCCCAGACACGTTTTCGTAGATCTGGCGATTCCTCGTGAAGATTTCTAGTCGATTGCTCTTCTGGATAAATTTTTATCCATTATTTTTGAAAAAAAATTAATAAAAAGTTTCAACCCTGTGATGCCGAAGCTGAATGACGCGCTTTCGTAAATCTAGCGATTATGGGTGATGGAGAAAGTCTCCCTGCGTGCCCTCGTGAAGAATTCTAGTCGATTGCGTTTCTGGAAATTTTTTTACCCACCATTTTCGAAAAAACGAAATAAAAATTGTTTCAATCCCGAAGCTGAGACTCCCAGACACGTTTTCGTAGATCTGGCGATTCCCAGTGATAGAGAGAGTCTCCCTGCGTGTCCTCGTGAAGAGTTCTAGTCGATTGCGTATCTGGAAATTTTTTAACCCACTTTTTTCGGAAAAAAGACATAAAAATTGTTTCAATCCCGAAGCTGAGGCTCCATGACGCGTTTTCGTAGATCTGGCGATTCCTCGTGAAGAGTTCTAGTCGATTGCTCTTCTGGATAAATTTTTATCCATTATTTTTGAAAAAAAATTAATAAAAAAATTCAACCCCGTGATGCCGAAGCTGAATGACGCGCTTTCGTAAATCTAGCGATTATGGGTGATGGAGAAAGTCTCCCTGCGTGTCCTCGTGAAGAGTTCTAGTCGATTGCGTATCTGGAAATTTTTTTACCCACTTTTTTCGGAAAAAAGACATAAAAATTGTTTCAATCCCGAAGCTGAGGCTCCATGACGCGTTTTCGTAGATCTGGCGATTCTGCGTGATGCACAAAGTCTCCCTGCGTGTCCTCGTGAAGAGTTCTAGTCGATTGCGTATCTGGAAAATTTTTTACCCACTATTTTCGGAAAAAAGAAATAAAAATTGTTTCAATCCCGAAGCTGAGGCTCCATGACGCGTTTTCGCAGATCTGGCGATTCCTCGTGAAGAGTTCTAGTCGATTGCTCTTCTGGATAAATTTTTATCCATTATTTTTGAAAAAAAATTAATAAAAAGTTTCAACCCCGTGATGCCGAAGCTGAATGACGCGCTTTCGTAAATCTAGCGATTATGGGTGATGGAGAAAGTCTCCCTGCGTGCCCTCGTGAAGAATTCTAGTCGATTGCGTTTCTGGAAATTTTTTTACCCACCATTTTCGAAAAAACGAAATAAAAATTGTTTCAATCCCGAAGCTGAGACTCCCAGACACGTTTTCGTAGATCTGGCGATTCCCAGTGATAGAGAGAGTCTCCCTGCGTGTCCTCGTGAAGAGTTCTAGTCGATTGCGTATCTGGAAATTTTTTTACCCACTTTTTTCGGAAAAAAGACATAAAAATTGTTTCAATCCCGAAGCTGAGGCTCCATGACGCGTTTTCGTAGATCTGGCGATTCTGCGTGATGCACAAAGTCTCCCTGCGTGTCCTCGTGAAGAGTTCTAGTCGATTGCGTATCTGGAAATTTTTTTACCCACTTTTTTCGGAAAAAAGACATAAAAATTGTTTCAATCCCGAAGCTGAGGCTCCATGACGCGTTTTCGTAGATCTGGCGATTCCTCGTGAAGATTTCTAGTCGATTGCTCTTCTGGATAAATTTTTATCCATTATTTTTGAAAAAAAATTAATAAAAAGTTTCAACCCCGTGCTGCCGAAGCTGAATGACGCGCTTTCGTAAATCTAGCGATTATGGGTGATGGAGAAAGTCTCCCTGCGTGCCCTCGTGAAGAGTTCTAGTCGATTGCGATTCTGGAAAATTTTTTACCCACTATTTTCGGAAAAAAGAAATAAAAATTGTTTCAATCCCGAAGCTGAGGCTCCATGACGCGTTTTCGTAGATCTGGCGGTTCTGCGTGATGCACAAAGTCTCCCTGCGTGTCCTCGTGAAGAGTTCTAGTCGATTGCGTATCTGGAAAATTTTTTACCCACTTTTTTCGGAAAAAAGAAATAAAAATTGTTTCAATCCCGAAGCTGAGGCTCCATGACGCGTTTTCGTAGATCTGGCGATTCCTCGTGAAGAGTTCTAGTCGATTGCTCTTCTGGATAAATTTTTATCCATTATTTTTGAAAAAAAATTAATAAAAAGTTTCAACCCTGTGATGCCGAAGCTGAATGACGCGCTTTCGTAAATCTAACGATTATGGGTGATGGAGAAAGTCTCCCTGCGTGCCCTCGTGAAGAATTCTAGTCGATTGCGTTTCTGGAAATTTTTTTACCCACCATTTTCGAAAAAACGAAATAAAAATTGTTTCAATCCCGAAGCTGAGACTCCCAGACACGTTTTCGTAGATCTGGCGATTCCCAGTGATAGAGAGAGTCTCCCTGCGTGTCCTCGTGAAGAGTTCTAGTCGATTGCGTATCTGGAAATTTTTTTACCCACTTTTTTCGGAAAAAAGACATAAAAATTGTTTCAATCCCGAAGCTGAGGCTCCATGACGCGTTTTCGTAGATCTGGCGATTCTGCGTGATGCACAAAGTCTCCCTGCGTGTCCTCGTGAAGAGTTCTAGTCGATTGCGTATCTGGAAATTTTTTTACCCACTTTTTTCGGAAAAAAGACATAAAAATTGTTTCAATCCCGAAGCTGAGGCTCCATGACGCGTTTTCGTAGATCTGGCGATTCCTCGTGAAGATTTCTAGTCGATTGCTCTTCTGGATAAATTTTTATCCATTATTTTTGAAAAAAAATTAATAAAAAGTTTCAACCCCGTGCTGCCGAAGCTGAATGACGCGCTTTCGTAAATCTAGCGATTATGGGTGATGGAGAAAGTCTCCCTGCGTGCCCTCGTGAAGAGTTCTAGTCGATTGCGATTCTGGAAAATTTTTTACCCACTATTTTCGGAAAAAAGAAATAAAAATTGTTTCAATCCCGAAGCTGAGGCTCCATGACGCGTTTTCGTAGATCTGGCGATTCCTCGTGAAGAGTTCTAGTCGATTGCTCTTCTGGATAAATTTTTATCCATTATTTTTGAAAAAAAATTAATAAAAAGTTTCAACCCTGTGATGCCGAAGCTGAATGACGCGCTTTCGTAAATCTAGCGATTATGGGTGATGGAGAAAGTCTCCCTGCGTGCCCTCGTGAAGAATTCTAGTCGATTGCGTTTCTGGAAATTTTTTTACCCACCATTTTCGAAAAAACGAAATAAAAATTGTTTCAATCCCGAAGCTGAGACTCCCAGACACGTTTTCGTAGATCTGGCGATTCCTCGTGAAGAGTTCTAGTCGATTGCTCTTCTGGATAAATTTTTATCCATTATTTTTGAAAAAAAATTAATAAAAAGTTTCAACCCCGTGATGCCGAAGCTGAATGACGCGCTTTCGTAAATCTAGCGATTATGGGTGATGGAGAAAGTCTCCCTGCGTGTCCTCGTGAAGAGTTCTAGTCGATTGCGTATCTGGAAATTTTTTTACCCACTTTTTTCGGAAAAAAGACATAAAAATTGTTTCAATCCCGAAGCTGAGGCTCCATGACGCGTTTTCGTAGATCTGGCGATTCTGCGTGATGCACAAAGTCTCCCTGCGTGTCCTCGTGAAGAGTTCTAGTCGATTGCGTATCTGGAAAATTTTTTACCCACTTTTTTCGGAAAAAAGAAATAAAAATTGTTTCAATCCCGAAGCTGAGGCTCCATGACGCGTTTTCGTAGATCTGGCGATTCCTCGTGAAGAGTTCTAGTCGATTGCTCTTCTGGATAAATTTTTATCCATTATTTTTGAAAAAAAATTAATAAAAAGTTTCAACCCTGTGATGCCGAAGCTGAATGACGCGCTTTCGTAAATCTAGCGATTATGGGTGATGGAGAAAGTCTCCCTGCGTGCCCTCGTGAAGAATTCTAGTCGATTGCGTTTCTGGAAATTTTTTTACCCACCATTTTCGAAAAAACGAAATAAAAATTGTTTCAATCCCGAAGCTGAGACTCCCAGACACGTTTTCGTAGATCTGGCGATTCCCAGTGATAGAGAGAGTCTCCCTGCGTGTCCTCGTGAAGAGTTCTAGTCGATTGCGTATCTGGAAATTTTTTTACCCACTTTTTTCGGAAAAAAGACATAAAAATTGTTTCAATCCCGAAGCTGAGGCTCCATGACGCGTTTTCGTAGATCTGGCGATTCTGCGTGATGCACAAAGTCTCCCTGCGTGTCCTCGTGAAGAGTTCTAGTCGATTGCGTATCTGGAAATTTTTTTACCCACTTTTTTCGGAAAAAAGACATAAAAATTGTTTCAATCCCGAAGCTGAGGCTCCATGACGCGTTTTCGTAGATCTGGCGATTCCTCGTGAAGATTTCTAGTCGATTGCTCTTCTGGATAAATTTTTATCCATTATTTTTGAAAAAAAATTAATAAAAAGTTTCAACCCCGTGCTGCCGAAGCTGAATGACGCGCTTTCGTAAATCTAGCGATTATGGGTGATGGAGAAAGTCTCCCTGCGTGCCCTCGTGAAGAGTTCTAGTCGATTGCGATTCTGGAAAATTTTTTACCCACTATTTTCGGAAAAAAGAAATAAAAATTGTTTCAATCCCGAAGCTGAGGCTCCATGACGCGTTTTCGTAGATCTGGCGATTCCTCGTGAAGAGTTCTAGTCGATTGCTCTTCTGGATAAATTTTTATCCATTATTTTTGAAAAAAAATTAATAAAAAGTTTCAACCCTGTGATGCCGAAGCTGAATGACGCGCTTTCGTAAATCTAGCGATTATGGGTGATGGAGAAAGTCTCCCTGCGTGCCCTCGTGAAGAATTCTAGTCGATTGCGTTTCTGGAAATTTTTTTACCCACTATTTTCGAAAAAACGAAATAAAAATTGTTTCAATCGCGAAGCTGAGGCTCCCAGACACGTTTTCGTAGATCTGGCAATTCCCAGTGATAGAGAGAGTCTCCCTGCGTGTCCTCGTGAAGAGTTCTAGTCGATTGCGTATCTGGAAATTTTTTTACCCACTTTTTTCGGAAAAAAGACATAAAAATTGTTTCAATCCCGAAGCTGAGGCTCCATGACGCGTTTTCGTAGATCTGGCGATTCCTCGTGAAGAGTTCTAGTCGATTGCTCTTCTGGATAAATTTTTATCCATTATTTTTGAAAAAAAATTAATAAAAAAATTCAACCCCGTGATGCCGAAGCTGAATGACGCGCTTTCGTAAATCTAGCGATTATGGGTGATGGAGAAAGTCTCCCTGCGTGTCCTCGTGAAGAGTTCTAGTCGATTGCGTATCTGGAAATTTTTTTACCCACTTTTTTCGGAAAAAAGACATAAAAATTGTTTCAATCCCGAAGCTGAGGCTCCATGACGCGTTTTCGTAGATCTGGCGATTCTGCGTGATGCACAAAGTCTCCCTGCGTGTCCTCGTGAAGAGTTCTAGTCGATTGCGTATCTGGAAATTTTTTTACCCACTTTTTTCGGAAAAAAGACATAAAAATTGTTTCAATCCCGAAGCTGAGGCTCCATGACGCGTTTTCGCAGATCTGGCAATTCTGCGTGATGCACAAAGTCTCCCTGCGTGTCCTCGTGAAGAGTTCTAGTCGATTGCGTATCTGGAAATTTTTTTACCCACTTTTTTCGGAAAAAAGACATAAAAATTGTTTCAATCCCGAAGCTGAGGATCCATGACGCGTTTTCGTAGATCTGGCGATTCCTCGTGAAGATTTCTAGTCGATTGCTCTTCTGGATAAATTTTTATCCATTATTTTTGAAAAAAAATTAATAAAAAGTTTCAACCCCGTGCTGCCGAAGCTGAATGACGCGCTTTCGTAAATCTAGCGATTATGGGTGATGGAGAAAGTCTCCCTGCGTGCCCTCGTGAAGAATTCTAGTCGATTGCGTTTCTGGAAATTTTTTTACCCACCATTTTCGAAAAAACGAAATAAAAATTGTTTCAATCCCGAAGCTGAGACTCCCAGACACGTTTTCGTAGATCTGGCGATTCCCAGTGATAGAGAGAGTCTCCCTGCGTGTCCTCGTGAAGAGTTCTAGTCGATTGCGTATCTGGAAATTTTTTTACCCACTTTTTTCGGAAAAAAGACATAAAAATTGTTTCAATCCCGAAGCTGAGGCTCCATGACGCGTTTTCGTAGATCTGGCGATTCTGCGTGATGCACAAAGTCTCCCTGCGTGTCCTCGTGAAGAGTTCTAGTCGATTGCGTATCTGGAAATTTTTTTACCCACTTTTTTCGGAAAAAAGACATAAAAATTGTTTCAATCCCGAAGCTGAGGCTCCATGACGCGTTTTCGCAGATCTGGCAATTCTGCGTGATGCACAAAGTCTCCCTGCGTGTCCTCGTGAAGAGTTCTAGTCGATTGCGTATCTGGAAATTTTTTTACCCACTTTTTTCGGAAAAAAGACATAAAAATTGTTTCAATCCCGAAGCTGAGGATCCATGACGCGTTTTCGTAGATCTGGCGATTCCTCGTGAAGAGTTCTAGTCGATTGCTCTTCTGGATAAATTTTTATCCATTATTTTTGAAAAAAAATTAATAAAAAGTTTCAACCCCGTGATGCCGAAGCTGAATGACGCGCTTTCGTAAATCTAGCGATTATGGGTGATGGAGAAAGTCTCCCTGCGTGCCCTCGTGAAGAGTTCTAGTCGATTGCGTTTCTGGAAATTTTTTTACCCACTATTTTCGAAAAAACGAAATAAAAATTGTTTCAATCCCGAAGCTGAGACTCCCAGACACGTTTTCGTAGATCTGGCGATTCCCAGTGATAGAGAGAGTCTCCCTGCGTGTCCTCGTGAAGAGTTCTAGTCGATTGCGTATCTGGAAATTTTTTTACCCACTTTTTTCGGAAAAAAGACATAAAAATTGTTTCAATCCCGAAGCTGAGGCTCCATGACGCGTTTTCGTAGATCTGGCGATTCTGCGTGATGCACAAAGTCTCCCTGCGTGTCCTCGTGAAGAGTTCTAGTCGATTGCGTATCTGGAAATTTTTTTACCCACTTTTTTCGGAAAAAAGACATAAAAATTGTTTCAATCCCGAAGCTGAGGATCCATGACGCGTTTTCGTAGATCTGGCGATTCCTCGTGAAGAGTTCTAGTCGATTGCTCTTCTGGATAAATTTTTATCCATCATTTTTGAAAAAAAATTAATAAAAAGTTTGGACCCCGTGCTGCCGAAGCTGAATGACGCGCTTTCGTAAATCTAGCGATTATGGGTGATGGAGAAAGTCTCCCTGCGTGCCCTCGTGAAGAGTTCTAGTCGATTGCGTTTCTGGAAATTTTTTTACCCACTATTTTCGAAAAAACGAAATAAAAATTGTTTCAATCGCGAAGCTGAGGCTCCATGACGCGTTTTCGTAGATCTGGCGATTCTGCGTGATGCACAAAGTCTCCCTGCGTGTCCTCGTGAAGAGTTCTAGTCGATTGCGTATCTGGAAATTTTTTTACCCACTTTTTTCGGAAAAAAGACATAAAAATTGTTTCAATCCCGAAGCTGAGGCTCCATGACGCGTTTTCGTAGATCTGGCGATTCTGCGTGATGCACAAAGTCTCCCTGCGTGTCCTCGTGAAGAGTTCTAGTCGATTGCGTATCTGGAAATTTTTTTACCCACTTTTTTCGGAAAAAAGACATAAAAATTGTTTCAATCCCGAAGCTGAGGATCCATGACGCGTTTTCGTAGATCTGGCGATTCCTCGTGAAGAGTTCTAGTCGATTGCTCTTCTGGATAAATTTTTATCCATTATTTTTGAAAAAAAATTAATAAAAAGTTTCAACCCCGTGCTGCCGAAGCTGAATGACGCGCTTTCGTAAATCTAGCGATTATGGGTGATGGAGAGAGTCTCCCTGCGTGTCCTCGTTAAGAGTTCTAGTCGATTGCGTTTCTGGAAATTTTTTTACCCACCATTTTCGAAAAAACGAAATAAAAATTGTTTCAATCCCGAAGCTGAGACTCCCAGACACGTTTTCGTAGATCTGGCAATTCCCAGTGATAGAGAGAGTCTCCCTGCGTGTCCTCGTGAAGAGTTCTAGTCAATCGCGTTCCCGGATAAATTTTTATTCACCATTTTCGGAAAAAAGAAATAAAAATTGTTTCAATCCCGAAGCTGAGGCTCCATGACGCGTTTTCGTAGATCTGGCGATTCTGCGTGATGCACAAAGTCTCCCTGCGTGTCCTCGTGAAGAGTTCTAGTCGATTGCGTATCTGGAAATTTTTTTACCCACTTTTTTCGGAAAAAAGACATAAAAATTGTTTCAATCCCGAAGCTGAGGCTCCATGACGCGTTTTCGTAGATCTGGCGATTCCTCGTGAAGATTTCTAGTCGATTGCTCTTCTGGATAAATTTTTATCCATTATTTTTGAAAAAAAATTAATAAAAAGTTTCAACCCCGTGCTGCCGAAGCTGAATGACGCGCTTTCGTAAATCTAGCGATTATGGGTGATGGAGAAAGTCTCCCTGCGTGCCCTCGTGAAGAGTTCTAGTCGATTGCGATTCTGGAAAATTTTTTACCCACTATTTTCGGAAAAAAGAAATAAAAATTGTTTCAATCCCGAAGCTGAGGCTCCATGACGCGTTTTCGTAGATCTGGCGGTTCTGCGTGATGCACAAAGTCTCCCTGCGTGTCCTCGTGAAGAGTTCTAGTCGATTGCGTATCTGGAAAATTTTTTACCCACTTTTTTCGGAAAAAAGAAATAAAAATTGTTTCAATCCCGAAGCTGAGGCTCCATGACGCGTTTTCGTAGATCTGGCGATTCCTCGTGAAGAGTTCTAGTCGATTGCTCTTCTGGATAAATTTTTATCCATTATTTTTGAAAAAAAATTAATAAAAAGTTTCAACCCTGTGATGCCGAAGCTGAATGACGCGCTTTCGTAAATCTAACGATTATGGGTGATGGAGAAAGTCTCCCTGCGTGCCCTCGTGAAGAATTCTAGTCGATTGCGTTTCTGGAAATTTTTTTACCCACCATTTTCGAAAAAACGAAATAAAAATTGTTTCAATCCCGAAGCTGAGACTCCCAGACACGTTTTCGTAGATCTGGCGATTCCCAGTGATAGAGAGAGTCTCCCTGCGTGTCCTCGTGAAGAGTTCTAGTCGATTGCGTATCTGGAAATTTTTTTACCCACTTTTTTCGGAAAAAAGACATAAAAATTGTTTCAATCCCGAAGCTGAGGCTCCATGACGCGTTTTCGTAGATCTGGCGATTCTGCGTGATGCACAAAGTCTCCCTGCGTGTCCTCGTGAAGAGTTCTAGTCGATTGCGTATCTGGAAATTTTTTTACCCACTTTTTTCGGAAAAAAGACATAAAAATTGTTTCAATCCCGAAGCTGAGGCTCCATGACGCGTTTTCGTAGATCTGGCGATTCCTCGTGAAGAGTTCTAGTCGATTGCTCTTCTGGATAAATTTTTATCCATCATTTTTGAAAAAAAATTAATAAAAAGTTTGGACCCCGTGCTGCCGAAGCTGAATGACGCGCTTTCGTAAATCTAGCGATTATGGGTGATGGAGAAAGTCTCCCTGCGTGCCCTCGTGAAGAGTTCTAGTCGATTGCGTTTCTGGAAATTTTTTTACCCACTATTTTCGAAAAAACGAAATAAAAATTGTTTCAATCGCGAAGCTGAGGCTCCATGACGCGTTTTCGTAGATCTGGCGATTCTGCGTGATGCACAAAGTCTCCCTGCGTGTCCTCGTGAAGAGTTCTAGTCGATTGCGTATCTGGAAATTTTTTTACCCACTTTTTTCGGAAAAAAGACATAAAAATTGTTTCAATCCCGAAGCTGAGGCTCCATGACGCGTTTTCGCAGATCTGGCAATTCTGCGTGATGCACAAAGTCTCCCTGCGTGTCCTCGTGAAGAGTTCTAATCAATCGCGTTCCCGGATAAATTTTTATTCACTATTTTCGGAAAAAAGACATAAAAATTGTTTCAATCCCGAAGCTGAGGCTCCATGACGCGTTTTCGTAGATCTGGCGATTCCTGGTGAAGAGTTCTAGTCGATTGCTCTTCTGGATAAATTTTTATCCATTATTTTTGAAAAAAAATTAATAAAAAGTTTCAACCCCGTGATGCCGAAGCTGAATGACGCGCTTTCGTAAATCTAGCGATTATGGGTGATGGAGAAAGTCTCCCTGCGTGTCCTCGTGAAGAGTTCTAGTCGATTGCGTTTCTGGAAATTTTTTTACCCACTATTTTCGAAAAAACGAAATAAAAATTGTTTCAATCGCGAAGCTGAGGCTCCCAGACACGTTTTCGTAGATCTGGCAATTCCCAGTGATAGAGAGAGTCTCCCTGCGTGTCCTCGTGAAGAGTTCTAGTCGATTGCGTATCTGGAAATTTTTTTACCCACTTTTTTCGGAAAAAAGACATAAAAATTGTTTCAATCCCGAAGCTGAGGCTCCATGACGCGTTTTCGTAGATCTGGCGATTCTTCGTGAAGAGTTCTAGTCGATTGCTCTTCTGGATAAATTTTTATCCATTATTTTTGAAAAAAAATTAATAAAAAAATTCAACCCCGTGATGCCGAAGCTGAATGACGCGCTTTCGTAAATCTAGCGATTATGGGTGATGGAGAAAGTCTCCCTGCGTGCCCTCGTGAAGAGTTCTAGTCGATTGCGATTCTGGAAAATTTTTTACCCACTATTTTCGGAAAAAAGAAATAAAAATTGTTTCAATCCCGAAGCTGAGGCTCCATGACGCGTTTTCATAGATCTGGCGATTCTGCGTGATGCACAAAGTCTCCCTGCGTGTCCTCGTGAAGAGTTCTAGTCGATTGCGTTTCTGGAAATTTTTTTACCCACCATTTTCGAAAAAACGAAATAAAAATTGTTTCAATCCCGAAGCTGAGACTCCCAGACACGTTTTCGTAGATCTGGCGATTCCTCGTGAAGATTTCTAGTCGATTGCTCTTCTGGATAAATTTTTATCCATTATTTTTGAAAAAAAATTAATAAAAAGTTTCAACCCTGTGATGCCGAAGCTGAATGACGCGCTTTCGTAAATCTAGCGATTATGGGTGATGGAGAAAGTCTCCCTGCGTGCCCTCGTGAAGAATTCTAGTCGATTGCGTTTCTGGAAATTTTTTTACCCACCATTTTCGAAAAAACGAAATAAAAATTGTTTCAATCCCGAAGCTGAGACTCCCAGACACGTTTTCGTAGATCTGGCGATTCCCAGTGATAGAGAGAGTCTCCCTGCGTGTCCTCGTGAAGAGTTCTAGTCGATTGCGTATCTGGAAATTTTTTAACCCACTTTTTTCGGAAAAAAGACATAAAAATTGTTTCAATCCCGAAGCTGAGGCTCCATGACGCGTTTTCGTAGATCTGGCGATTCCTCGTGAAGAGTTCTAGTCGATTGCTCTTCTGGATAAATTTTTATCCATTATTTTTGAAAAAAAATTAATAAAAAAATTCAACCCCGTGATGCCGAAGCTGAATGACGCGCTTTCGTAAATCTAGCGATTATGGGTGATGGAGAAAGTCTCCCTGCGTGTCCTCGTGAAGAGTTCTAGTCGATTGCGTATCTGGAAATTTTTTTACCCACTTTTTTCGGAAAAAAGACATAAAAATTGTTTCAATCCCGAAGCTGAGGCTCCATGACGCGTTTTCGTAGATCTGGCGATTCTGCGTGATGCACAAAGTCTCCCTGCGTGTCCTCGTGAAGAGTTCTAGTCGATTGCGTATCTGGAAATTTTTTTACCCACTTTTTTCGGAAAAAAGACATAAAAATTGTTTCAATCCCGAAGCTGAGGCTCCATGACGCGTTTTCGCAGATCTGGCAATTCTGCGTGATGCACAAAGTCTCCCTGCGTGTCCTCGTGAAGAGTTCTAGTCGATTGCGTATCTGGAAATTTTTTTACCCACTTTTTTCGGAAAAAAGACATAAAAATTGTTTCAATCCCGAAGCTGAGGATCCATGACGCGTTTTCGTAGATCTGGCGATTCCTCGTGAAGATTTCTAGTCGATTGCTCTTCTGGATAAATTTTTATCCATTATTTTTGAAAAAAAATTAATAAAAAGTTTCAACCCCGTGCTGCCGAAGCTGAATGACGCGCTTTCGTAAATCTAGCGATTATGGGTGATGGAGAAAGTCTCCCTGCGTGCCCTCGTGAAGAATTCTAGTCGATTGCGTTTCTGGAAATTTTTTTACCCACCATTTTCGAAAAAACGAAATAAAAATTGTTTCAATCCCGAAGCTGAGACTCCCAGACACGTTTTCGTAGATCTGGCGATTCCCAGTGATAGAGAGAGTCTCCCTGCGTGTCCTCGTGAAGAGTTCTAGTCGATTGCGTATCTGGAAATTTTTTTACCCACTTTTTTCGGAAAAAAGACATAAAAATTGTTTCAATCCCGAAGCTGAGGCTCCATGACGCGTTTTCGTAGATCTGGCGATTCTGCGTGATGCACAAAGTCTCCCTGCGTGTCCTCGTGAAGAGTTCTAGTCGATTGCGTATCTGGAAATTTTTTTACCCACTTTTTTCGGAAAAAAGACATAAAAATTGTTTCAATCCCGAAGCTGAGGCTCCATGACGCGTTTTCGCAGATCTGGCAATTCTGCGTGATGCACAAAGTCTCCCTGCGTGTCCTCGTGAAGAGTTCTAGTCGATTGCGTATCTGGAAATTTTTTTACCCACTTTTTTCGGAAAAAAGACATAAAAATTGTTTCAATCCCGAAGCTGAGGATCCATGACGCGTTTTCGTAGATCTGGCGATTCCTCGTGAAGAGTTCTAGTCGATTGCTCTTCTGGATAAATTTTTATCCATTATTTTTGAAAAAAAATTAATAAAAAGTTTCAACCCCGTGATGCCGAAGCTGAATGACGCGCTTTCGTAAATCTAGCGATTATGGGTGATGGAGAAAGTCTCCCTGCGTGCCCTCGTGAAGAGTTCTAGTCGATTGCGTTTCTGGAAATTTTTTTACCCACTATTTTCGAAAAAACGAAATAAAAATTGTTTCAATCCCGAAGCTGAGACTCCCAGACACGTTTTCGTAGATCTGGCGATTCCCAGTGATAGAGAGAGTCTCCCTGCGTGTCCTCGTGAAGAGTTCTAGTCGATTGCGTATCTGGAAATTTTTTTACCCACTTTTTTCGGAAAAAAGACATAAAAATTGTTTCAATCCCGAAGCTGAGGCTCCATGACGCGTTTTCGTAGATCTGGCGATTCTGCGTGATGCACAAAGTCTCCCTGCGTGTCCTCGTGAAGAGTTCTAGTCGATTGCGTATCTGGAAATTTTTTTACCCACTTTTTTCGGAAAAAAGACATAAAAATTGTTTCAATCCCGAAGCTGAGGCTCCATGACGCGTTTTCGTAGATCTGGCGATTCCTCGTGAAGAGTTCTAGTCGATTGCTCTTCTGGATAAATTTTTATCCATCATTTTTGAAAAAAAATTAATAAAAAGTTTGGACCCCGTGCTGCCGAAGCTGAATGACGCGCTTTCGTAAATCTAGCGATTATGGGTGATGGAGAAAGTCTCCCTGCGTGCCCTCGTGAAGAGTTCTAGTCGATTGCGTTTCTGGAAATTTTTTTACCCACTATTTTCGAAAAAACGAAATAAAAATTGTTTCAATCGCGAAGCTGAGGCTCCATGACGCGTTTTCGTAGATCTGGCGATTCTGCGTGATGCACAAAGTCTCCCTGCGTGTCCTCGTGAAGAGTTCTAGTCGATTGCGTATCTGGAAATTTTTTTACCCACTTTTTTCGGAAAAAAGACATAAAAATTGTTTCAATCCCGAAGCTGAGGCTCCATGACGCGTTTTCGTAGATCTGGCGATTCTGCGTGATGCACAAAGTCTCCCTGCGTGTCCTCGTGAAGAGTTCTAGTCGATTGCGTATCTGGAAATTTTTTTACCCACTTTTTTCGGAAAAAAGACATAAAAATTGTTTCAATCCCGAAGCTGAGGATCCATGACGCGTTTTCGTAGATCTGGCGATTCCTCGTGAAGAGTTCTAGTCGATTGCTCTTCTGGATAAATTTTTATCCATTATTTTTGAAAAAAAATTAATAAAAAGTTTCAACCCCGTGCTGCCGAAGCTGAATGACGCGCTTTCGTAAATCTAGCGATTATGGGTGATGGAGAGAGTCTCCCTGCGTGTCCTCGTTAAGAGTTCTAGTCGATTGCGTTTCTGGAAATTTTTTTACCCACCATTTTCGAAAAAACGAAATAAAAATTGTTTCAATCCCGAAGCTGAGACTCCCAGACACGTTTTCGTAGATCTGGCAATTCCCAGTGATAGAGAGAGTCTCCCTGCGTGTCCTCGTGAAGAGTTCTAGTCAATCGCGTTCCCGGATAAATTTTTATTCACCATTTTCGGAAAAAAGAAATAAAAATTGTTTCAATCCCGAAGCTGAGGCTCCATGACGCGTTTTCGTAGATCTGGCGATTCTGCGTGATGCACAAAGTCTCCCTGCGTGTCCTCGTGAAGAGTTCTAGTCGATTGCGTATCTGGAAAATTTTTTACCCACTATTTTCGGAAAAAAGAAATAAAAATTGTTTCAATCCCGAAGCTGAGGCTCCATGACGCGTTTTCGCAGATCTGGCGATTCCTCGTGAAGAGTTCTAGTCGATTGCTCTTCTGGATAAATTTTTATCCATTATTTTTGAAAAAAAATTAATAAAAAGTTTCAACCCTGTGATGCCGAAGCTGAATGACGCGCTTTCGTAAATCTAGCGATTATGGGTGATGGAGAAAGTCTCCCTGCGTGCCCTCGTGAAGAATTCTAGTCGATTGCGTTTCTGGAAATTTTTTTACCCACCATTTTCGAAAAAACGAAATAAAAATTGTTTCAATCCCGAAGCTGAGACTCCCAGACACGTTTTCGTAGATCTGGCGATTCCCAGTGATAGAGAGAGTCTCCCTGCGTGTCCTCGTGAAGAGTTCTAGTCGATTGCGTATCTGGAAATTTTTTAACCCACTTTTTTCGGAAAAAAGACATAAAAATTGTTTCAATCCCGAAGCTGAGGCTCCATGACGCGTTTTCGTAGATCTGGCGATTCCTCGTGAAGAGTTCTAGTCGATTGCTCTTCTGGATAAATTTTTATCCATTATTTTTGAAAAAAAATTAATAAAAAAATTCAACCCCGTGATGCCGAAGCTGAATGACGCGCTTTCGTAAATCTAGCGATTATGGGTGATGGAGAAAGTCTCCCTGCGTGTCCTCGTGAAGAGTTCTAGTCGATTGCGTATCTGGAAATTTTTTTACCCACTTTTTTCGGAAAAAAGACATAAAAATTGTTTCAATCCCGAAGCTGAGGCTCCATGACGCGTTTTCGTAGATCTGGCGATTCTGCGTGATGCACAAAGTCTCCCTGCGTGTCCTCGTGAAGAGTTCTAGTCGATTGCGTATCTGGAAATTTTTTTACCCACTTTTTTCGGAAAAAAGACATAAAAATTGTTTCAATCCCGAAGCTGAGGATCCATGACGCGTTTTCGTAGATCTGGCGATTCCTGGTGAAGAGTTCTAGTCGATTGCTCTTCTGGATAAATTTTTATTTATCATTTTTGAAAAAAAATTAATAAAAAGTTTCAACCCCGTGATGCCGAAGCTGAATGACGCGCTTTCGTAAATCTAGCGATTATGGGTGATGGAGAAAGTCTCCCTGCGTGCCCTCGTGAAGAGTTCTAGTCGATTGCGATTCTGGAAAATTTTTTACCCACTATTTTCGGAAAAAAGAAATAAAAATTGTTTCAATCCCGAAGCTGAGGCTCCATGACGCGTTTTCGTAGATCTGGCGATTCTGCGTGATGCACAAAGTCTCCCTGCGTGTCCTCGTGAAGAGTTCTAGTCGATTGCGTATCTGGAAAATTTTTTACCCACTTTTTTCGGAAAAAAGAAATAAAAATTGTTTCAATCCCGAAGCTGAGGCTCCATGACGCGTTTTCGTAGATCTGGCGATTCCTCGTGAAGAGTTCTAGTCGATTGCTCTTCTGGATAAATTTTTATCCATTATTTTTGAAAAAAAATTAATAAAAAGTTTCAACCCTGTGATGCCGAAGCTGAATGACGCGCTTTCGTAAATCTAGCGATTATGGGTGATGGAGAAAGTCTCCCTGCGTGCCCTCGTGAAGAATTCTAGTCGATTGCGTTTCTGGAAATTTTTTTACCCACCATTTTCGAAAAAACGAAATAAAAATTGTTTCAATCCCGAAGCTGAGACTCCCAGACACGTTTTCGTAGATCTGGCGATTCCCAGTGATAGAGAGAGTCTCCCTGCGTGTCCTCGTGAAGAGTTCTAGTCGATTGCGTATCTGGAAATTTTTTTACCCACTTTTTTCGGAAAAAAGACATAAAAATTGTTTCAATCCCGAAGCTGAGGCTCCATGACGCGTTTTCGTAGATCTGGCGATTCTGCGTGATGCACAAAGTCTCCCTGCGTGTCCTCGTGAAGAGTTCTAGTCGATTGCGTATCTGGAAATTTTTTTACCCACTTTTTTCGGAAAAAAGACATAAAAATTGTTTCAATCCCGAAGCTGAGGCTCCATGACGCGTTTTCGTAGATCTGGCGATTCCTCGTGAAGATTTCTAGTCGATTGCTCTTCTGGATAAATTTTTATCCATTATTTTTGAAAAAAAATTAATAAAAAGTTTCAACCCCGTGCTGCCGAAGCTGAATGACGCGCTTTCGTAAATCTAGCGATTATGGGTGATGGAGAAAGTCTCCCTGCGTGCCCTCGTGAAGAGTTCTAGTCGATTGCGATTCTGGAAAATTTTTTACCCACTATTTTCGGAAAAAAGAAATAAAAATTGTTTCAATCCCGAAGCTGAGGCTCCATGACGCGTTTTCGTAGATCTGGCGGTTCTGCGTGATGCACAAAGTCTCCCTGCGTGTCCTCGTGAAGAGTTCTAGTCGATTGCGTATCTGGAAAATTTTTTACCCACTTTTTTCGGAAAAAAGAAATAAAAATTGTTTCAATCCCGAAGCTGAGGCTCCATGACGCGTTTTCGTAGATCTGGCGATTCCTCGTGAAGAGTTCTAGTCGATTGCTCTTCTGGATAAATTTTTATCCATTATTTTTGAAAAAAAATTAATAAAAAGTTTCAACCCTGTGATGCCGAAGCTGAATGACGCGCTTTCGTAAATCTAACGATTATGGGTGATGGAGAAAGTCTCCCTGCGTGCCCTCGTGAAGAATTCTAGTCGATTGCGTTTCTGGAAATTTTTTTACCCACCATTTTCGAAAAAACGAAATAAAAATTGTTTCAATCCCGAAGCTGAGACTCCCAGACACGTTTTCGTAGATCTGGCGATTCCCAGTGATAGAGAGAGTCTCCCTGCGTGTCCTCGTGAAGAGTTCTAGTCGATTGCGTATCTGGAAATTTTTTTACCCACTTTTTTCGGAAAAAAGACATAAAAATTGTTTCAATCCCGAAGCTGAGGCTCCATGACGCGTTTTCGTAGATCTGGCGATTCTGCGTGATGCACAAAGTCTCCCTGCGTGTCCTCGTGAAGAGTTCTAGTCGATTGCGTATCTGGAAATTTTTTTACCCACTTTTTTCGGAAAAAAGACATAAAAATTGTTTCAATCCCGAAGCTGAGGCTCCATGACGCGTTTTCGTAGATCTGGCGATTCCTCGTGAAGATTTCTAGTCGATTGCTCTTCTGGATAAATTTTTATCCATTATTTTTGAAAAAAAATTAATAAAAAGTTTCAACCCCGTGCTGCCGAAGCTGAATGACGCGCTTTCGTAAATCTAGCGATTATGGGTGATGGAGAAAGTCTCCCTGCGTGCCCTCGTGAAGAGTTCTAGTCGATTGCGATTCTGGAAAATTTTTTACCCACTATTTTCGGAAAAAAGAAATAAAAATTGTTTCAATCCCGAAGCTGAGGCTCCATGACGCGTTTTCGTAGATCTGGCGATTCCTCGTGAAGAGTTCTAGTCGATTGCTCTTCTGGATAAATTTTTATCCATTATTTTTGAAAAAAAATTAATAAAAAGTTTCAACCCTGTGATGCCGAAGCTGAATGACGCGCTTTCGTAAATCTAGCGATTATGGGTGATGGAGAAAGTCTCCCTGCGTGCCCTCGTGAAGAATTCTAGTCGATTGCGTTTCTGGAAATTTTTTTACCCACCATTTTCGAAAAAACGAAATAAAAATTGTTTCAATCCCGAAGCTGAGACTCCCAGACACGTTTTCGTAGATCTGGCGATTCCTCGTGAAGAGTTCTAGTCGATTGCTCTTCTGGATAAATTTTTATCCATTATTTTTGAAAAAAAATTAATAAAAAGTTTCAACCCCGTGATGCCGAAGCTGAATGACGCGCTTTCGTAAATCTAGCGATTATGGGTGATGGAGAAAGTCTCCCTGCGTGCCCTCGTGAAGAGTTCTAGTCAATCGCGTTCCCGGATAAATTTTTATTCACCATTTTCGGAAAAAAGAAATAAAAATTGTTTCAATCCCGAAGCTGAGGCTCCATGACGCGTTTTCGTAGATCTGGCGATTCTGCGTGATGCACAAAGTCTCCCTGCGTGTCCTCGTGAAGAGTTCTAGTCGATTGCGTATCTGGAAATTTTTTTACCCACTTTTTTCGGAAAAAAGACATAAAAATTGTTTCAATCCCGAAGCTGAGGCTCCATGACGCGTTTTCGTAGATCTGGCGATTCTGCGTGATGCACAAAGTCTCCCTGCGTGTCCTCGTGAAGAGTTCTAGTCGATTGCGTATCTGGAAATTTTTTTACCCACTTTTTTCGGAAAAAAGACATAAAAATTGTTTCAATCCCGAAGCTGAGGCTCCATGACGCGTTTTCGCAGATCTGGCAATTCTGCGTGATGCACAAAGTCTCCCTGCGTGTCCTCGTGAAGAGTTCTAATCAATCGCGTTCCCGGATAAATTTTTATTCACTATTTTCGGAAAAAAGACATAAAAATTGTTTCAATCCCGAAGCTGAGGCTCCATGACGCGTTTTCGTAGATCTGGCGATTCCTGGTGAAGAGTTCTAGTCGATTGCTCTTCTGGATAAATTTTTATCCATTATTTTTGAAAAAAAATTAATAAAAAGTTTCAACCCCGTGATGCCGAAGCTGAATGACGCGCTTTCGTAAATCTAGCGATTATGGGTGATGGAGAAAGTCTCCCTGCGTGTCCTCGTGAAGAGTTCTAGTCGATTGCGTTTCTGGAAATTTTTTTACCCACTATTTTCGAAAAAACGAAATAAAAATTGTTTCAATCGCGAAGCTGAGGCTCCCAGACACGTTTTCGTAGATCTGGCAATTCCCAGTGATAGAGAGAGTCTCCCTGCGTGTCCTCGTGAAGAGTTCTAGTCGATTGCGTATCTGGAAATTTTTTTACCCACTTTTTTCGGAAAAAAGACATAAAAATTGTTTCAATCCCGAAGCTGAGGCTCCATGACGCGTTTTCGTAGATCTGGCGATTCCTCGTGAAGAGTTCTAGTCGATTGCTCTTCTGGATAAATTTTTATCCATTATTTTTGAAAAAAAATTAATAAAAAGTTTCAACCCCGTGATGCCGAAGCTGAATGACGCGCTTTCGTAAATCTAGCGATTATGGGTGATGGAGAAAGTCTCCCTGCGTGCCCTCGTGAAGAGTTCTAGTCAATCGCGTTCCCGGATAAATTTTTATTCACCATTTTCGGAAAAAAGAAATAAAAATTGTTTCAATCCCGGAGCTGAGGCTCCATGACGCGTTTTCGTAGATCTGGCGATTCCCAGTGATAGAGAGAGTCTCCCTGCGTGTCCTCGTGAAGAGTTCTAGTCGATTGCGTATCTGGAAATTTTTTTACCCACTTTTTTCGGAAAAAAGACATAAAAATTGTTTCAATCCCGAAGCTGAGGCTCCATGACGCGTTTTCGTAGATCTGGCGATTCTGCGTGATGCACAAAGTCTCCCTGCGTGTCCTCGTGAAGAGTTCTAGTCGATTGCGTATCTGGAAATTTTTTTACCCACTTTTTTCGGAAAAAAGACATAAAAATTGTTTCAATCCCGAAGCTGAGGCTCCATGACGCGTTTTCGTAGATCTGGCGATTCCTCGTGAAGATTTCTAGTCGATTGCTCTTCTGGATAAATTTTTATCCATTATTTTTGAAAAAAAATTAATAAAAAGTTTCAACCCTGTGATGCCGAAGCTGAATGACGCGCTTTCGTAAATCTAGCGATTATGGGTGATGGAGAAAGTCTCCCTGCGTGCCCTCGTGAAGAATTCTAGTCGATTGCGTTTCTGGAAATTTTTTTACCCACCATTTTCGAAAAAACGAAATAAAAATTGTTTCAATCCCGAAGCTGAGACTCCCAGACACGTTTTCGTAGATCTGGCGATTCCTCGTGAAGAGTTCTAGTCGATTGCTCTTCTGGATAAATTTTTATCCATTATTTTTGAAAAAAAATTAATAAAAAGTTTCAACCCCGTGATGCCGAAGCTGAATGACGCGCTTTCGTAAATCTAGCGATTATGGGTGATGGAGAAAGTCTCCCTGCGTGCCCTCGTGAAGAGTTCTAGTCAATCGCGTTCCCGGATAAATTTTTATTCACCATTTTCGGAAAAAAGAAATAAAAATTGTTTCAATCCCGAAGCTGAGGCTCCATGACGCGTTTTCGTAGATCTGGCGATTCTGCGTGATGCACAAAGTCTCCCTGCGTGTCCTCGTGAAGAGTTCTAGTCGATTGCGTATCTGGAAATTTTTTTACCCATTTTTTTCGGAAAAAAGACATAAAAATTGTTTCAATCCCGAAGCTGAGGCTCCATGACGCGTTTTCGTAGATCTGGCGATTCTGCGTGATGCACAAAGTCTCCCTGCGTGTCCTCGTGAAGAGTTCTAGTCGATTGCGTATCTGGAAATTTTTTTACCCACTTTTTTCGGAAAAAAGACATAAAAATTGTTTCAATCCCGAAGCTGAGGCTCCATGACGCGTTTTCGCAGATCTGGCAATTCTGCGTGATGCACAAAGTCTCCCTGCGTGTCCTCGTGAAGAGTTCTAATCAATCGCGTTCCCGGATAAATTTTTATTCACTATTTTCGGAAAAAAGACATAAAAATTGTTTCAATCCCGAAGCTGAGGCTCCATGACGCGTTTTCGTAGATCTGGCGATTCCTGGTGAAGAGTTCTAGTCGATTGCTCTTCTGGATAAATTTTTATCCATTATTTTTGAAAAAAAATTAATAAAAAGTTTCAACCCCGTGATGCCGAAGCTGAATGACGCGCTTTCGTAAATCTAGCGATTATGGGTGATGGAGAAAGTCTCCCTGCGTGTCCTCGTGAAGAGTTCTAGTCGATTGCGTTTCTGGAAATTTTTTTACCCACTATTTTCGAAAAAACGAAATAAAAATTGTTTCAATCGCGAAGCTGAGGCTCCCAGACACGTTTTCGTAGATCTGGCAATTCCCAGTGATAGAGAGAGTCTCCCTGCGTGTCCTCGTGAAGAGTTCTAGTCGATTGCGTATCTGGAAATTTTTTTACCCACTTTTTTCGGAAAAAAGACATAAAAATTGTTTCAATCCCGAAGCTGAGGCTCCATGACGCGTTTTCGTAGATCTGGCGATTCCTCGTGAAGAGTTCTAGTCGATTGCTCTTCTGGATAAATTTTTATCCATTATTTTTGAAAAAAAATTAATAAAAAAATTCAACCCCGTGATGCCGAAGCTGAATGACGCGCTTTCGTAAATCTAGCGATTATGGGTGATGGAGAAAGTCTCCCTGCGTGTCCTCGTGAAGAGTTCTAGTCAATCGCGTTCCCGGATAAATTTTTATTCACCATTTTCGGAAAAAAGAAATAAAAATTGTTTCAATCCCGGAGCTGAGGCTCCATGACGCGTTTTCGTAGATCTGGCGATTCCCAGTGATAGAGAGAGTCTCCCTGCGTGTCCTCGTGAAGAGTTCTAGTCGATTGCGTATCTGGAAATTTTTTTACCCACTTTTTTCGGAAAAAAGACATAAAAATTGTTTCAATCCCGAAGCTGAGGCTCCATGACGCGTTTTCGTAGATCTGGCGATTCTGCGTGATGCACAAAGTCTCCCTGCGTGTCCTCGTGAAGAGTTCTAGTCGATTGCGTATCTGGAAATTTTTTTACCCACTTTTTTCGGAAAAAAGACATAAAAATTGTTTCAATCCCGAAGCTGAGGCTCCATGACGCGTTTTCGTAGATCTGGCGATTCCTCGTGAAGAGTTCTAGTCGATTGCTCTTCTGGATAAATTTTTATCCATTATTTTTGAAAAAAAATTAATAAAAAGTTTCAACCCCGTGATGCCGAAGCTGAATGACGCGCTTTCGTAAATCTAGCGATTATGGGTGATGGAGAAAGTCTCCCTGCGTGCCCTCGTGAAGAGTTCTAGTCAATCGCGTTCCCGGATAAATTTTTATTCACCATTTTCGGAAAAAAGAAATAAAAATTGTTTCAATCCCGAAGCTGAGGCTCCATGACGCGTTTTCGTAGATCTGGCGATTCTGCGTGATGCACAAAGTCTCCCTGCGTGTCCTCGTGAAGAGTTCTAGTCGATTGCGTATCTGGAAATTTTTTTACCCATTTTTTTCGGAAAAAAGACATAAAAATTGTTTCAATCCCGAAGCTGAGGCTCCATGACGCGTTTTCGTAGATCTGGCGATTCTGCGTGATGCACAAAGTCTCCCTGCGTGTCCTCGTGAAGAGTTCTAGTCGATTGCGTATCTGGAAATTTTTTTACCCACTTTTTTCGGAAAAAAGACATAAAAATTGTTTCAATCCCGAAGCTGAGGCTCCATGACGCGTTTTCGCAGATCTGGCAATTCTGCGTGATGCACAAAGTCTCCCTGCGTGTCCTCGTGAAGAGTTCTAATCAATCGCGTTCCCGGATAAATTTTTATTCACTTTTTTCGGAAAAAAGACATAAAAATTGTTTCAATCCCGAAGCTGAGGCTCCATGACGCGTTTTCGTAGATCTGGCGATTCCTCGTGAAGAGTTCTAGTCGATTGCTCTTCTGGATAAATTTTTATCCATTATTTTTGAAAAAAAATTAATAAAAAAATTCAACCCCGTGATGCCGAAGCTGAATGACGCGCTTTCGTAAATCTAGCGATTATGGGTGATGGAGAAAGTCTCCCTGCGTGTCCTCGTGAAGAGTTCTAGTCGATTGCGTATCTGGAAATTTTTTTACCCACTTTTTTCGGAAAAAAGACATAAAAATTGTTTCAATCCCGAAGCTGAGGCTCCATGACGCGTTTTCGTAGATCTGGCGATTCTGCGTGATGCACAAAGTCTCCCTGCGTGTCCTCGTGAAGAGTTCTAGTCGATTGCGTATCTGGAAATTTTTTTACCCACTTTTTTCGGAAAAAAGAAATAAAAATTGTTTCAATCCCGAAGCTGAGGCTCCATGACGCGTTTTCGTAGATCTGGCGATTCTGCGTGATGCACAAAGTCTCCCTGCGTGTCCTCGTGAAGAGTTCTAGTCGATTGCGTATCTGGAAATTTTTTTACCCACTTTTTTCGGAAAAAAGACATAAAAATTGTTTCAATCCCGAAGCTGAGGCTCCATGACGCGTTTTCGTAGATCTGGCGATTCCTCGTGAAGAGTTCTAGTCGATTGCTCTTCTGGATAAATTTTTATCCATCATTTTTGAAAAAAAATTAATAAAAAGTTTGGACCCCGTGCTGCCGAAGCTGAATGACGCGCTTTCGTAAATCTAGCGATTATGGGTGATGGAGAAAGTCTCCCTGCGTGCCCTCGTGAAGAGTTCTAGTCGATTGCGTTTCTGGAAATTTTTTTACCCACTATTTTCGAAAAAACGAAATAAAAATTGTTTCAATCGCGAAGCTGAGGCTCCCAGACACGTTTTCGTAGATCTGGCAATTCCCAGTGATAGAGAGAGTCTCCCTGCGTGCCCTCGTGAAGAATTCTAGTCGATTGCGTTTCTGGAAATTTTTTTACCCACCATTTTCGAAAAAACGAAATAAAAATTGTTTCAATCCCGAAGCTGAGACTCCCAGACACGTTTTCGTAGATCTGGCGATTCCTCGTGAAGATTTCTAGTCGATTGCTCTTCTGGATAAATTTTTATCCATTATTTTTGAAAAAAAATTAATAAAAAGTTTCAACCCCGTGCTGCCGAAGCTGAATGACGCGCTTTCGTAAATCTAGCGATTATGGGTGATGGAGAAAGTCTCCCTGCGTGCCCTCGTGAAGAGTTCTAGTCGATTGCGATTCTGGAAAATTTTTTACCCACTATTTTCGGAAAAAAGAAATAAAAATTGTTTCAATCCCGAAGCTGAGGCTCCATGACGCGTTTTCGTAGATCTGGCGATTCTGCGTGATGCACAAAGTCTCCCTGCGTGTCCTCGTGAAGAGTTCTAGTCGATTGCGTTTCTGGAAATTTTTTTACCCACCATTTTCGAAAAAACGAAATAAAAATTGTTTCAATCCCGAAGCTGAGACTCCCAGACACGTTTTCGTAGATCTGGCGATTCCTCGTGAAGATTTCTAGTCGATTGCTCTTCTGGATAAATTTTTATCCATTATTTTTGAAAAAAAATTAATAAAAAGTTTCAACCCTGTGATGCCGAAGCTGAATGACGCGCTTTCGTAAATCTAGCGATTATGGGTGATGGAGAAAGTCTCCCTGCGTGCCCTCGTGAAGAATTCTAGTCGATTGCGTTTCTGGAAATTTTTTTACCAACCATTTTCGAAAAAACGAAATAAAAATTGTTTCAATCCCGAAGCTGAGACTCCCAGACACGTTTTCGTAGATCTGGCGATTCCTCGTGAAGATTTCTAGTCGATTGCTCTTCTGGATAAATTTTTATCCATTATTTTTGAAAAAAAATTAATAAAAAGTTTCAACCCTGTGATGCCGAAGCTGAATGACGCGCTTTCGTAAATCTAGCGATTATGGGTGATGGAGAAAGTCTCCCTGCGTGCCCTCGTGAAGAATTCTAGTCGATTGCGTTTCTGGAAATTTTTTTACCCACCATTTTCGAAAAAACGAAATAAAAATTGTTTCAATCCCGAAGCTGAGACTCCCAGACACGTTTTCGTAGATCTGGCGATTCCCAGTGATAGAGAGAGTCTCCCTGCGTGTCCTCGTGAAGAGTTCTAGTCGATTGCGTATCTGGAAATTTTTTAACCCACTTTTTTCGGAAAAAAGACATAAAAATTGTTTCAATCCCGAAGCTGAGGCTCCATGACGCGTTTTCGTAGATCTGGCGATTCTGCGTGATGCACAAAGTCTCCCTGCGTGTCCTCGTAAAGAGTTCTAGTCGATTGCGTATCTGGAAATTTTTTTACCCACTTTTTTCGGAAAAAAGACATAAAAATTGTTTCAATCCCGAAGCTGAGGCTCCATGACGCGTTTTCGCAGATCTGGCAATTCTGCGTGATGCACAAAGTCTCCCTGCGTGTCCTCGTGAAGAGTTCTAATCAATCGCGTTCCCGGATAAATTTTTATTCACTATTTTCGGAAAAAAGACATAAAAATTGTTTCAATCCCGAAGCTGAGGCTCCATGACGCGTTTTCGTAGATCTGGCGATTCCTGGTGAAGAGTTCTAGTCGATTGCTCTTCTGGATAAATTTTTATCCATTATTTTTGAAAAAAAATTAATAAAAAGTTTCAACCCCGTGATGCCGAAGCTGAATGACGCGCTTTCGTAAATCTAGCGATTATGGGTGATGGAGAAAGTCTCCCTGCGTGTCCTCGTGAAGAGTTCTAGTCGATTGCGTTTCTGGAAATTTTTTTACCCACTATTTTCGAAAAAACGAAATAAAAATTGTTTCAATCGCGAAGCTGAGGCTCCCAGACACGTTTTCGTAGATCTGGCAATTCCCAGTGATAGAGAGAGTCTCCCTGCGTGTCCTCGTGAAGAGTTCTAGTCGATTGCGTATCTGGAAATTTTTTTACCCACTTTTTTCGGAAAAAAGACATAAAAATTGTTTCAATCCCGAAGCTGAGGCTCCATGACGCGTTTTCGTAGATCTGGCGATTCCTCGTGAAGAGTTCTAGTCGATTGCTCTTCTGGATAAATTTTTATCCATTATTTTTGAAAAAAAATTAATAAAAAGTTTCAACCCCGTGATGCCGAAGCTGAATGACGCGCTTTCGTAAATCTAGCGATTATGGGTGATGGAGAAAGTCTCCCTGCGTGCCCTCGTGAAGAGTTCTAGTCAATCGCGTTCCCGGATAAATTTTTATTCACCATTTTCGGAAAAAAGAAATAAAAATTGTTTCAATCCCGGAGCTGAGGCTCCATGACGCGTTTTCGTAGATCTGGCGATTCCCAGTGATAGAGAGAGTCTCCCTGCGTGTCCTCGTGAAGAGTTCTAGTCGATTGCGTATCTGGAAAATTTTTTACCCACTATTTTCGGAAAAAAGAAATAAAAATTGTTTCAATCCCGAAGCTGAGGCTCCATGACGCGTTTTCGTAGATCTGGCGATTCTGCGTGATGCACAAAGTCTCCCTGCGTGTCCTCGTGAAGAGTTCTAGTCGATTGCGTATCTGGAAATTTTTTTACCCACTTTTTTCGGAAAAAAGACATAAAAATTGTTTCAATCCCGAAGCTGAGGATCCATGACGCGTTTTCGTAGATCTGGCGATTCCTGGTGAAGAGTTCTAGTCGATTGCTCTTCTGGATAAATTTTTATCCATCATTTTTGAAAAAAAATTAATAAAAAGTTTCAACCCCGTGATGCCGAAGCTGAATGACGCGCTTTCGTAAATCTAGCGATTATGGGTGATGGAGAAAGTCTCCCTGCGTGCCCTCGTGAAGAGTTCTAGTCGATTGCGATTCTGGAAAATTTTTTACCCACTATTTTCGGAAAAAAGAAATAAAAATTGTTTCAATCCCGAAGCTGAGGCTCCATGACGCGTTTTCGTAGATCTGGCGATTCTGCGTGATGCACAAAGTCTCCCTGCGTGTCCTCGTGAAGAGTTCTAGTCGATTGCGTTTCTGGAAATTTTTTTACCCACCATTTTCGAAAAAACGAAATAAAAATTGTTTCAATCCCGAAGCTGAGACTCCCAGACACGTTTTCGTAGATCTGGCGATTCCTCGTGAAGATTTCTAGTCGATTGCTCTTCTGGATAAATTTTTATCCATTATTTTTGAAAAAAAATTAATAAAAAGTTTCAACCCCGTGCTGCCGAAGCTGAATGACGCGCTTTCGTAAATCTAGCGATTATGGGTGATGGAGAAAGTCTCCCTGCGTGCCCTCGTGAAGAGTTCTAGTCGATTGCGATTCTGGAAAATTTTTTACCCACTATTTTCGGAAAAAAGAAATAAAAATTGTTTCAATCCCGAAGCTGAGGCTCCATGACGCGTTTTCGTAGATCTGGCGATTCTGCGTGATGCACAAAGTCTCCCTGCGTGTCCTCGTGAAGAGTTCTAGTCGATTGCGTTTCTGGAAATTTTTTTACCCACCATTTTCGAAAAAACGAAATAAAAATTGTTTCAATCCCGAAGCTGAGACTCCCAGACACGTTTTCGTAGATCTGGCGATTCCTCGTGAAGATTTCTAGTCGATTGCTCTTCTGGATAAATTTTTATCCATTATTTTTGAAAAAAAATTAATAAAAAGTTTCAACCCTGTGATGCCGAAGCTGAATGACGCGCTTTCGTAAATCTAGCGATTATGGGTGATGGAGAAAGTCTCCCTGCGTGCCCTCGTGAAGAATTCTAGTCGATTGCGTTTCTGGAAATTTTTTTACCAACCATTTTCGAAAAAACGAAATAAAAATTGTTTCAATCCCGAAGCTGAGACTCCCAGACACGTTTTCGTAGATCTGGCGATTCCTCGTGAAGATTTCTAGTCGATTGCTCTTCTGGATAAATTTTTATCCATTATTTTTGAAAAAAAATTAATAAAAAGTTTCAACCCTGTGATGCCGAAGCTGAATGACGCGCTTTCGTAAATCTAGCGATTATGGGTGATGGAGAAAGTCTCCCTGCGTGCCCTCGTGAAGAATTCTAGTCGATTGCGTTTCTGGAAATTTTTTTACCCACCATTTTCGAAAAAACGAAATAAAAATTGTTTCAATCCCGAAGCTGAGACTCCCAGACACGTTTTCGTAGATCTGGCGATTCCCAGTGATAGAGAGAGTCTCCCTGCGTGTCCTCGTGAAGAGTTCTAGTCGATTGCGTATCTGGAAATTTTTTAACCCACTTTTTTCGGAAAAAAGACATAAAAATTGTTTCAATCCCGAAGCTGAGGCTCCATGACGCGTTTTCGTAGATCTGGCGATTCTGCGTGATGCACAAAGTCTCCCTGCGTGTCCTCGTAAAGAGTTCTAGTCGATTGCGTATCTGGAAATTTTTTTACCCACTTTTTTCGGAAAAAAGACATAAAAATTGTTTCAATCCCGAAGCTGAGGCTCCATGACGCGTTTTCGTAGATCTGGCGATTCCTGGTGAAGAGTTCTAGTCGATTGCTCTTCTGGATAAATTTTTATCCATTATTTTTGAAAAAAAATTAATAAAAAGTTTCAACCCCGTGATGCCGAAGCTGAATGACGCGCTTTCGTAAATCTAGCGATTATGGGTGATGGAGAAAGTCTCCCTGCGTGTCCTCGTGAAGAGTTCTAGTCGATTGCGTATCTGGAAATTTTTTTACCCACTTTTTTCGGAAAAAAGAAATAAAAATTGTTTCAATCCCGAAGCTGAGGCTCCATGACGCGTTTTCGTAGATCTGGCGATTCTGCGTGATGCACAAAGTCTCCCTGCGTGTCCTCGTGAAGAGTTCTAGTCGATTGCGTATCTGGAAATTTTTTTACCCACTTTTTTCGGAAAAAAGACATAAAAATTGTTTCAATCCCGAAGCTGAGGCTCCATGACGCGTTTTCGTAGATCTGGCGATTCTGCGTGATGCACAAAGTCTCCCTGCGTGTCCTCGTGAAGAGTTCTAGTCGATTGCGTATCTGGAAATTTTTTTACCCACTTTTTTCGGAAAAAAGACATAAAAATTGTTTCAATCCCGAAGCTGAGGCTCCATGACGCGTTTTCGCAGATCTGGCAATTCTGCGTGATGCACAAAGTCTCCCTGCGTGTCCTCGTGAAGAGTTCTAATCAATCGCGTTCCCGGATAAATTTTTATTCACTATTTTCGGAAAAAAGACATAAAAATTGTTTCAATCCCGAAGCTGAGGCTCCATGACGCGTTTTCGTAGATCTGGCGATTCCTGGTGAAGAGTTCTAGTCGATTGCTCTTCTGGATAAATTTTTATCCATTATTTTTGAAAAAAAATTAATAAAAAGTTTCAACCCCGTGATGCCGAAGCTGAATGACGCGCTTTCGTAAATCTAGCGATTATGGGTGATGGAGAAAGTCTCCCTGCGTGTCCTCGTGAAGAGTTCTAGTCGATTGCGTTTCTGGAAATTTTTTTACCCACTATTTTCGAAAAAACGAAATAAAAATTGTTTCAATCGCGAAGCTGAGGCTCCCAGACACGTTTTCGTAGATCTGGCAATTCCCAGTGATAGAGAGAGTCTCCCTGCGTGTCCTCGTGAAGAGTTCTAGTCGATTGCGTATCTGGAAATTTTTTTACCCACTTTTTTCGGAAAAAAGACATAAAAATTGTTTCAATCCCGAAGCTGAGGCTCCATGACGCGTTTTCGTAGATCTGGCGATTCTGCGTGATGCACAAAGTCTCCCTGCGTGTCCTCGTGAAGAGTTCTAGTCGATTGCGTATCTGGAAATTTTTTTACCCACTTTTTTCGGAAAAAAGACATAAAAATTGTTTCAATCCCGAAGCTGAGGCTCCATGACGCGTTTTCGTAGATCTGGCGATTCCTCGTGAAGAGTTCTAGTCGATTGCTCTTCTGGATAAATTTTTATCCATTATTTTTGAAAAAAAATTAATAAAAAGTTTCAACCCCGTGATGCCGAAGCTGAATGACGCGCTTTCGTAAATCTAGCGATTATGGGTGATGGAGAAAGTCTCCCTGCGTGCCCTCGTGAAGAGTTCTAGTCAATCGCGTTCCCGGATAAATTTTTATTCACCATTTTCGGAAAAAAGAAATAAAAATTGTTTCAATCCCGGAGCTGAGGCTCCATGACGCGTTTTCGTAGATCTGGCGATTCCCAGTGATAGAGAGAGTCTCCCTGCGTGTCCTCGTGAAGAGTTCTAGTCGATTGCGTATCTGGAAATTTTTTTACCCACTTTTTTCGGAAAAAAGACATAAAAATTGTTTCAATCCCGAAGCTGAGGCTCCATGACGCGTTTTCGTAGATCTGGCGATTCTGCGTGATGCACAAAGTCTCCCTGCGTGTCCTCGTGAAGAGTTCTAGTCGATTGCGTATCTGGAAATTTTTTTACCCACTTTTTTCGGAAAAAAGACATAAAAATTGTTTCAATCCCGAAGCTGAGGCTCCATGACGCGTTTTCGTAGATCTGGCGATTCCTCGTGAAGATTTCTAGTCGATTGCTCTTCTGGATAAATTTTTATCCATTATTTTTGAAAAAAAATTAATAAAAAGTTTCAACCCTGTGATGCCGAAGCTGAATGACGCGCTTTCGTAAATCTAGCGATTATGGGTGATGGAGAAAGTCTCCCTGCGTGCCCTCGTGAAGAATTCTAGTCGATTGCGTTTCTGGAAATTTTTTTACCCACCATTTTCGAAAAAACGAAATAAAAATTGTTTCAATCCCGAAGCTGAGACTCCCAGACACGTTTTCGTAGATCTGGCGATTCCTCGTGAAGAGTTCTAGTCGATTGCTCTTCTGGATAAATTTTTATCCATTATTTTTGAAAAAAAATTAATAAAAAGTTTCAACCCCGTGATGCCGAAGCTGAATGACGCGCTTTCGTAAATCTAGCGATTATGGGTGATGGAGAAAGTCTCCCTGCGTGCCCTCGTGAAGAGTTCTAGTCAATCGCGTTCCCGGATAAATTTTTATTCACCATTTTCGGAAAAAAGAAATAAAAATTGTTTCAATCCCGAAGCTGAGGCTCCATGACGCGTTTTCGTAGATCTGGCGATTCTGCGTGATGCACAAAGTCTCCCTGCGTGTCCTCGTGAAGAGTTCTAGTCGATTGCGTATCTGGAAATTTTTTTACCCACTTTTTTCGGAAAAAAGACATAAAAATTGTTTCAATCCCGAAGCTGAGGCTCCATGACGCGTTTTCGTAGATCTGGCGATTCTGCGTGATGCACAAAGTCTCCCTGCGTGTCCTCGTGAAGAGTTCTAGTCGATTGCGTATCTGGAAATTTTTTTACCCACTTTTTTCGGAAAAAAGACATAAAAATTGTTTCAATCCCGAAGCTGAGGCTCCATGACGCGTTTTCGCAGATCTGGCAATTCTGCGTGATGCACAAAGTCTCCCTGCGTGTCCTCGTGAAGAGTTCTAATCAATCGCGTTCCCGGATAAATTTTTATTCACTATTTTCGGAAAAAAGACATAAAAATTGTTTCAATCCCGAAGCTGAGGCTCCATGACGCGTTTTCGTAGATCTGGCGATTCCTGGTGAAGAGTTCTAGTCGATTGCTCTTCTGGATAAATTTTTATCCATTATTTTTGAAAAAAAATTAATAAAAAGTTTCAACCCCGTGATGCCGAAGCTGAATGACGCGCTTTCGTAAATCTAGCGATTATGGGTGATGGAGAAAGTCTCCCTGCGTGTCCTCGTGAAGAGTTCTAGTCGATTGCGTTTCTGGAAATTTTTTTACCCACTATTTTCGAAAAAACGAAATAAAAATTGTTTCAATCGCGAAGCTGAGGCTCCCAGACACGTTTTCGTAGATCTGGCAATTCCCAGTGATAGAGAGAGTCTCCCTGCGTGTCCTCGTGAAGAGTTCTAGTCGATTGCGTATCTGGAAATTTTTTTACCCACTTTTTTCGGAAAAAAGACATAAAAATTGTTTCAATCCCGAAGCTGAGGCTCCATGACGCGTTTTCGTAGATCTGGCGATTCTGCGTGATGCACAAAGTCTCCCTGCGTGTCCTCGTGAAGAGTTCTAGTCGATTGCGTATCTGGAAATTTTTTTACCCACTTTTTTCGGAAAAAAGACATAAAAATTGTTTCAATCCCGAAGCTGAGGCTCCATGACGCGTTTTCGTAGATCTGGCGATTCCTCGTGAAGAGTTCTAGTCGATTGCTCTTCTGGATAAATTTTTATCCATTATTTTTGAAAAAAAATTAATAAAAAGTTTCAACCCCGTGATGCCGAAGCTGAATGACGCGCTTTCGTAAATCTAGCGATTATGGGTGATGGAGAAAGTCTCCCTGCGTGCCCTCGTGAAGAGTTCTAGTCAATCGCGTTCCCGGATAAATTTTTATTCACCATTTTCGGAAAAAAGAAATAAAAATTGTTTCAATCCCGGAGCTGAGGCTCCATGACGCGTTTTCGTAGATCTGGCGATTCCCAGTGATAGAGAGAGTCTCCCTGCGTGTCCTCGTGAAGAGTTCTAGTCGATTGCGTATCTGGAAATTTTTTTACCCACTTTTTTCGGAAAAAAGACATAAAAATTGTTTCAATCCCGAAGCTGAGGCTCCATGACGCGTTTTCGTAGATCTGGCGATTCTGCGTGATGCACAAAGTCTCCCTGCGTGTCCTCGTGAAGAGTTCTAGTCGATTGCGTATCTGGAAATTTTTTTACCCACTTTTTTCGGAAAAAAGACATAAAAATTGTTTCAATCCCGAAGCTGAGGCTCCATGACGCGTTTTCGTAGATCTGGCGATTCTGCGTGATGCACAAAGTCTCCCTGCGTGTCCTCGTGAAGAGTTCTAGTCGATTGCGTATCTGGAAATTTTTTTACCCACTTTTTTCGGAAAAAAGACATAAAAATTGTTTCAATCCCGAAGCTGAGGCTCCATGACGCGTTTTCGTAGATCTGGCGATTCCTCGTGAAGATTTCTAGTCGATTGCTCTTCTGGATAAATTTTTATCCATTATTTTTGAAAAAAAATTAATAAAAAGTTTCAACCCTGTGATGCCGAAGCTGAATGACGCGCTTTCGTAAATCTAGCGATTATGGGTGATGGAGAAAGTCTCCCTGCGTGCCCTCGTGAAGAATTCTAGTCGATTGCGTTTCTGGAAATTTTTTTACCCACCATTTTCGAAAAAACGAAATAAAAATTGTTTCAATCCCGAAGCTGAGACTCCCAGACACGTTTTCGTAGATCTGGCGATTCCTCGTGAAGAGTTCTAGTCGATTGCTCTTCTGGATAAATTTTTATCCATTATTTTTGAAAAAAAATTAATAAAAAGTTTCAACCCCGTGATGCCGAAGCTGAATGACGCGCTTTCGTAAATCTAGCGATTATGGGTGATGGAGAAAGTCTCCCTGCGTGCCCTCGTGAAGAGTTCTAGTCAATCGCGTTCCCGGATAAATTTTTATTCACCATTTTCGGAAAAAAGAAATAAAAATTGTTTCAATCCCGAAGCTGAGGCTCCATGACGCGTTTTCGTAGATCTGGCGATTCTGCGTGATGCACAAAGTCTCCCTGCGTGTCCTCGTGAAGAGTTCTAGTCGATTGCGTATCTGGAAATTTTTTTACCCATTTTTTTCGGAAAAAAGACATAAAAATTGTTTCAATCCCGAAGCTGAGGCTCCATGACGCGTTTTCGTAGATCTGGCGATTCTGCGTGATGCACAAAGTCTCCCTGCGTGTCCTCGTGAAGAGTTCTAGTCGATTGCGTATCTGGAAATTTTTTTACCCACTTTTTTCGGAAAAAAGACATAAAAATTGTTTCAATCCCGAAGCTGAGGCTCCATGACGCGTTTTCGTAGATCTGGCGATTCCTCGTGAAGAGTTCTAGTCGATTGCTCTTCTGGATAAATTTTTATCCATTATTTTTGAAAAAAAATTAATAAAAAAATTCAACCCCGTGATGCCGAAGCTGAATGACGCGCTTTCGTAAATCTAGCGATTATGGGTGATGGAGAAAGTCTCCCTGCGTGTCCTCGTGAAGAGTTCTAGTCGATTGCGTATCTGGAAATTTTTTTACCCACTTTTTTCGGAAAAAAGACATAAAAATTGTTTCAATCCCGAAGCTGAGGCTCCATGACGCGTTTTCGTAGATCTGGCGATTCTGCGTGATGCACAAAGTCTCCCTGCGTGTCCTCGTGAAGAGTTCTAGTCGATTGCGTATCTGGAAATTTTTTTACCCACTTTTTTCGGAAAAAAGACATAAAAATTGTTTCAATCCCGAAGCTGAGGCTCCATGACGCGTTTTCGCAGATCTGGCAATTCTGCGTGATGCACAAAGTCTCCCTGCGTGTCCTCGTGAAGAGTTCTAGTCGATTGCGTATCTGGAAATTTTTTTACCCACTTTTTTCGGAAAAAAGACATAAAAATTGTTTCAATCCCGAAGCTGAGGATCCATGACGCGTTTTCGTAGATCTGGCGATTCCTCGTGAAGATTTCTAGTCGATTGCTCTTCTGGATAAATTTTTATCCATTATTTTTGAAAAAAAATTAATAAAAAGTTTCAACCCCGTGCTGCCGAAGCTGAATGACGCGCTTTCGTAAATCTAGCGATTATGGGTGATGGAGAAAGTCTCCCTGCGTGCCCTCGTGAAGAATTCTAGTCGATTGCGTTTCTGGAAATTTTTTTACCCACCATTTTCGAAAAAACGAAATAAAAATTGTTTCAATCCCGAAGCTGAGACTCCCAGACACGTTTTCGTAGATCTGGCGATTCCCAGTGATAGAGAGAGTCTCCCTGCGTGTCCTCGTGAAGAGTTCTAGTCGATTGCGTATCTGGAAATTTTTTTACCCACTTTTTTCGGAAAAAAGACATAAAAATTGTTTCAATCCCGAAGCTGAGGCTCCATGACGCGTTTTCGTAGATCTGGCGATTCTGCGTGATGCACAAAGTCTCCCTGCGTGTCCTCGTGAAGAGTTCTAGTCGATTGCGTATCTGGAAATTTTTTTACCCACTTTTTTCGGAAAAAAGACATAAAAATTGTTTCAATCCCGAAGCTGAGGCTCCATGACGCGTTTTCGCAGATCTGGCAATTCTGCGTGATGCACAAAGTCTCCCTGCGTGTCCTCGTGAAGAGTTCTAGTCGATTGCGTATCTGGAAATTTTTTTACCCACTTTTTTCGGAAAAAAGACATAAAAATTGTTTCAATCCCGAAGCTGAGGATCCATGACGCGTTTTCGTAGATCTGGCGATTCCTCGTGAAGAGTTCTAGTCGATTGCTCTTCTGGATAAATTTTTATCCATTATTTTTGAAAAAAAATTAATAAAAAGTTTCAACCCCGTGATGCCGAAGCTGAATGACGCGCTTTCGTAAATCTAGCGATTATGGGTGATGGAGAAAGTCTCCCTGCGTGCCCTCGTGAAGAGTTCTAGTCGATTGCGTTTCTGGAAATTTTTTTACCCACTATTTTCGAAAAAACGAAATAAAAATTGTTTCAATCCCGAAGCTGAGACTCCCAGACACGTTTTCGTAGATCTGGCGATTCCCAGTGATAGAGAGAGTCTCCCTGCGTGTCCTCGTGAAGAGTTCTAGTCGATTGCGTATCTGGAAATTTTTTTACCCACTTTTTTCGGAAAAAAGACATAAAAATTGTTTCAATCCCGAAGCTGAGGCTCCATGACGCGTTTTCGTAGATCTGGCGATTCTGCGTGATGCACAAAGTCTCCCTGCGTGTCCTCGTGAAGAGTTCTAGTCGATTGCGTATCTGGAAATTTTTTTACCCACTTTTTTCGGAAAAAAGACATAAAAATTGTTTCAATCCCGAAGCTGAGGCTCCATGACGCGTTTTCGTAGATCTGGCGATTCCTCGTGAAGAGTTCTAGTCGATTGCTCTTCTGGATAAATTTTTATCCATCATTTTTGAAAAAAAATTAATAAAAAGTTTGGACCCCGTGCTGCCGAAGCTGAATGACGCGCTTTCGTAAATCTAGCGATTATGGGTGATGGAGAAAGTCTCCCTGCGTGCCCTCGTGAAGAGTTCTAGTCGATTGCGTTTCTGGAAATTTTTTTACCCACTATTTTCGAAAAAACGAAATAAAAATTGTTTCAATCGCGAAGCTGAGGCTCCATGACGCGTTTTCGTAGATCTGGCGATTCTGCGTGATGCACAAAGTCTCCCTGCGTGTCCTCGTGAAGAGTTCTAGTCGATTGCGTATCTGGAAATTTTTTTACCCACTTTTTTCGGAAAAAAGACATAAAAATTGTTTCAATCCCGAAGCTGAGGCTCCATGACGCGTTTTCGTAGATCTGGCGATTCTGCGTGATGCACAAAGTCTCCCTGCGTGTCCTCGTGAAGAGTTCTAGTCGATTGCGTATCTGGAAATTTTTTTACCCACTTTTTTCGGAAAAAAGACATAAAAATTGTTTCAATCCCGAAGCTGAGGATCCATGACGCGTTTTCGTAGATCTGGCGATTCCTCGTGAAGAGTTCTAGTCGATTGCTCTTCTGGATAAATTTTTATCCATTATTTTTGAAAAAAAATTAATAAAAAGTTTCAACCCCGTGCTGCCGAAGCTGAATGACGCGCTTTCGTAAATCTAGCGATTATGGGTGATGGAGAGAGTCTCCCTGCGTGTCCTCGTTAAGAGTTCTAGTCGATTGCGTTTCTGGAAATTTTTTTACCCACCATTTTCGAAAAAACGAAATAAAAATTGTTTCAATCCCGAAGCTGAGACTCCCAGACACGTTTTCGTAGATCTGGCAATTCCCAGTGATAGAGAGAGTCTCCCTGCGTGTCCTCGTGAAGAGTTCTAGTCAATCGCGTTCCCGGATAAATTTTTATTCACCATTTTCGGAAAAAAGAAATAAAAATTGTTTCAATCCCGAAGCTGAGGCTCCATGACGCGTTTTCGTAGATCTGGCGATTCTGCGTGATGCACAAAGTCTCCCTGCGTGTCCTCGTGAAGAGTTCTAGTCGATTGCGTATCTGGAAAATTTTTTACCCACTATTTTCGGAAAAAAGAAATAAAAATTGTTTCAATCCCGAAGCTGAGGCTCCATGACGCGTTTTCGCAGATCTGGCGATTCCTCGTGAAGAGTTCTAGTCGATTGCTCTTCTGGATAAATTTTTATCCATTATTTTTGAAAAAAAATTAATAAAAAGTTTCAACCCCGTGATGCCGAAGCTGAATGACGCGCTTTCGTAAATCTAGCGATTATGGGTGATGGACAAAGTCTCCCTGCGTGTCCTCGTGAAGAGTTCTAGTCGATTGCGTTTCTGGAAATTTTTTTACCCACTATTTTCGAAAAAACGAAATAAAAATTGTTTCAATCGCGAAGCTGAGGCTCCCAGACACGTTTTCGTAGATCTGGCAATTCCCAGTGATAGAGAGAGTCTCCCTGCGTGTCCTCGTGAAGAGTTCTAGTCGATTGCGTATCTGGAAATTTTTTTACCCACTTTTTTCGGAAAAAAGACATAAAAATTGTTTCAATCCCGAAGCTGAGGCTCCATGACGCGTTTTCGTAGATCTGGCGATTCTGCGTGATGCACAAAGTCTCCCTGCGTGTCCTCGTGAAGAGTTCTAGTCGATTGCGTTTCTGGAAATTTTTTTACCCACCATTTTCGAAAAAACGAAATAAAAATTGTTTCAATCCCGAAGCTGAGACTCCCAGACACGTTTTCGTAGATCTGGCGATTCCTCGTGAAGATTTCTAGTCGATTGCTCTTCTGGATAAATTTTTATCCATTATTTTTGAAAAAAAATTAATAAAAAGTTTCAACCCTGTGATGCCGAAGCTGAATGACGCGCTTTCGTAAATCTAGCGATTATGGGTGATGGAGAAAGTCTCCCTGCGTGCCCTCGTGAAGAATTCTAGTCGATTGCGTTTCTGGAAATTTTTTTACCCACCATTTTCGAAAAAACGAAATAAAAATTGTTTCAATCCCGAAGCTGAGACTCCCAGACACGTTTTCGTAGATCTGGCGATTCCCAGTGATAGAGAGAGTCTCCCTGCGTGTCCTCGTGAAGAGTTCTAGTCGATTGCGTATCTGGAAATTTTTTAACCCACTTTTTTCGGAAAAAAGACATAAAAATTGTTTCAATCCCGAAGCTGAGGCTCCATGACGCGTTTTCGTAGATCTGGCGATTCCTCGTGAAGAGTTCTAGTCGATTGCTCTTCTGGATAAATTTTTATCCATTATTTTTGAAAAAAAATTAATAAAAAGTTTCAACCCCGTGATGCCGAAGCTGAATGACGCGCTTTCGTAAATCTAGCGATTATGGGTGATGGAGAAAGTCTCCCTGCGTGTCCTCGTGAAGAGTTCTAGTCGATTGCGTATCTGGAAATTTTTTTACCCACTTTTTTCGGAAAAAAGACATAAAAATTGTTTCAATCCCGAAGCTGAGGCTCCATGACGCGTTTTCGTAGATCTGGCGATTCTGCGTGATGCACAAAGTCTCCCTGCGTGTCCTCGTGAAGAGTTCTAGTCGATTGCGTATCTGGAAATTTTTTTACCCACTTTTTTCGGAAAAAAGACATAAAAATTGTTTCAATCCCGAAGCTGAGGCTCCATGACGCGTTTTCGTAGATCTGGCGATTCCTCGTGAAGATTTCTAGTCGATTGCTCTTCTGGATAAATTTTTATCCATTATTTTTGAAAAAAAATTAATAAAAAGTTTCAACCCCGTGCTGCCGAAGCTGAATGACGCGCTTTCGTAAATCTAGCGATTATGGGTGATGGAGAAAGTCTCCCTGCGTGCCCTCGTGAAGAGTTCTAGTCGATTGCGATTCTGGAAAATTTTTTACCCACTATTTTCGGAAAAAAGAAATAAAAATTGTTTCAATCCCGAAGCTGAGGCTCCATGACGCGTTTTCGTAGATCTGGCGGTTCTGCGTGATGCACAAAGTCTCCCTGCGTGTCCTCGTGAAGAGTTCTAGTCGATTGCGTATCTGGAAAATTTTTTACCCACTTTTTTCGGAAAAAAGAAATAAAAATTGTTTCAATCCCGAAGCTGAGGCTCCATGACGCGTTTTCGTAGATCTGGCGATTCCTCGTGAAGAGTTCTAGTCGATTGCTCTTCTGGATAAATTTTTATCCATTATTTTTGAAAAAAAATTAATAAAAAGTTTCAACCCTGTGATGCCGAAGCTGAATGACGCGCTTTCGTAAATCTAACGATTATGGGTGATGGAGAAAGTCTCCCTGCGTGCCCTCGTGAAGAATTCTAGTCGATTGCGTTTCTGGAAATTTTTTTACCCACCATTTTCGAAAAAACGAAATAAAAATTGTTTCAATCCCGAAGCTGAGACTCCCAGACACGTTTTCGTAGATCTGGCGATTCCCAGTGATAGAGAGAGTCTCCCTGCGTGTCCTCGTGAAGAGTTCTAGTCGATTGCGTATCTGGAAATTTTTTTACCCACTTTTTTCGGAAAAAAGACATAAAAATTGTTTCAATCCCGAAGCTGAGGCTCCATGACGCGTTTTCGTAGATCTGGCGATTCTGCGTGATGCACAAAGTCTCCCTGCGTGTCCTCGTGAAGAGTTCTAGTCGATTGCGTATCTGGAAATTTTTTTACCCACTTTTTTCGGAAAAAAGACATAAAAATTGTTTCAATCCCGAAGCTGAGGCTCCATGACGCGTTTTCGTAGATCTGGCGATTCCTCGTGAAGATTTCTAGTCGATTGCTCTTCTGGATAAATTTTTATCCATTATTTTTGAAAAAAAATTAATAAAAAGTTTCAACCCCGTGCTGCCGAAGCTGAATGACGCGCTTTCGTAAATCTAGCGATTATGGGTGATGGAGAAAGTCTCCCTGCGTGCCCTCGTGAAGAGTTCTAGTCGATTGCGATTCTGGAAAATTTTTTACCCACTATTTTCGGAAAAAAGAAATAAAAATTGTTTCAATCCCGAAGCTGAGGCTCCATGACGCGTTTTCGTAGATCTGGCGATTCCTCGTGAAGAGTTCTAGTCGATTGCTCTTCTGGATAAATTTTTATCCATTATTTTTGAAAAAAAATTAATAAAAAGTTTCAACCCTGTGATGCCGAAGCTGAATGACGCGCTTTCGTAAATCTAGCGATTATGGGTGATGGAGAAAGTCTCCCTGCGTGCCCTCGTGAAGAATTCTAGTCGATTGCGTTTCTGGAAATTTTTTTACCCACCATTTTCGAAAAAACGAAATAAAAATTGTTTCAATCCCGAAGCTGAGACTCCCAGACACGTTTTCGTAGATCTGGCGATTCCTCGTGAAGAGTTCTAGTCGATTGCTCTTCTGGATAAATTTTTATCCATTATTTTTGAAAAAAAATTAATAAAAAGTTTCAACCCCGTGATGCCGAAGCTGAATGACGCGCTTTCGTAAATCTAGCGATTATGGGTGATGGAGAAAGTCTCCCTGCGTGCCCTCGTGAAGAGTTCTAGTCAATCGCGTTCCCGGATAAATTTTTATTCACCATTTTCGGAAAAAAGAAATAAAAATTGTTTCAATCCCGAAGCTGAGGCTCCATGACGCGTTTTCGTAGATCTGGCGATTCTGCGTGATGCACAAAGTCTCCCTGCGTGTCCTCGTGAAGAGTTCTAGTCGATTGCGTATCTGGAAATTTTTTTACCCACTTTTTTCGGAAAAAAGACATAAAAATTGTTTCAATCCCGAAGCTGAGGCTCCATGACGCGTTTTCGTAGATCTGGCGATTCTGCGTGATGCACAAAGTCTCCCTGCGTGTCCTCGTGAAGAGTTCTAGTCGATTGCGTATCTGGAAATTTTTTTACCCACTTTTTTCGGAAAAAAGACATAAAAATTGTTTCAATCCCGAAGCTGAGGCTCCATGACGCGTTTTCGCAGATCTGGCAATTCTGCGTGATGCACAAAGTCTCCCTGCGTGTCCTCGTGAAGAGTTCTAATCAATCGCGTTCCCGGATAAATTTTTATTCACTATTTTCGGAAAAAAGACATAAAAATTGTTTCAATCCCGAAGCTGAGGCTCCATGACGCGTTTTCGTAGATCTGGCGATTCCTGGTGAAGAGTTCTAGTCGATTGCTCTTCTGGATAAATTTTTATCCATTATTTTTGAAAAAAAATTAATAAAAAGTTTCAACCCCGTGATGCCGAAGCTGAATGACGCGCTTTCGTAAATCTAGCGATTATGGGTGATGGAGAAAGTCTCCCTGCGTGTCCTCGTGAAGAGTTCTAGTCGATTGCGTTTCTGGAAATTTTTTTACCCACTATTTTCGAAAAAACGAAATAAAAATTGTTTCAATCGCGAAGCTGAGGCTCCCAGACACGTTTTCGTAGATCTGGCAATTCCCAGTGATAGAGAGAGTCTCCCTGCGTGTCCTCGTGAAGAGTTCTAGTCGATTGCGTATCTGGAAATTTTTTTACCCACTTTTTTCGGAAAAAAGACATAAAAATTGTTTCAATCCCGAAGCTGAGGCTCCATGACGCGTTTTCGTAGATCTGGCGATTCCTCGTGAAGAGTTCTAGTCGATTGCTCTTCTGGATAAATTTTTATCCATTATTTTTGAAAAAAAATTAATAAAAAGTTTCAACCCCGTGATGCCGAAGCTGAATGACGCGCTTTCGTAAATCTAGCGATTATGGGTGATGGAGAAAGTCTCCCTGCGTGCCCTCGTGAAGAGTTCTAGTCAATCGCGTTCCCGGATAAATTTTTATTCACCATTTTCGGAAAAAAGAAATAAAAATTGTTTCAATCCCGGAGCTGAGGCTCCATGACGCGTTTTCGTAGATCTGGCGATTCCCAGTGATAGAGAGAGTCTCCCTGCGTGTCCTCGTGAAGAGTTCTAGTCGATTGCGTATCTGGAAATTTTTTTACCCACTTTTTTCGGAAAAAAGACATAAAAATTGTTTCAATCCCGAAGCTGAGGCTCCATGACGCGTTTTCGTAGATCTGGCGATTCTGCGTGATGCACAAAGTCTCCCTGCGTGTCCTCGTGAAGAGTTCTAGTCGATTGCGTATCTGGAAATTTTTTTACCCACTTTTTTCGGAAAAAAGACATAAAAATTGTTTCAATCCCGAAGCTGAGGCTCCATGACGCGTTTTCGTAGATCTGGCGATTCCTCGTGAAGATTTCTAGTCGATTGCTCTTCTGGATAAATTTTTATCCATTATTTTTGAAAAAAAATTAATAAAAAGTTTCAACCCTGTGATGCCGAAGCTGAATGACGCGCTTTCGTAAATCTAGCGATTATGGGTGATGGAGAAAGTCTCCCTGCGTGCCCTCGTGAAGAATTCTAGTCGATTGCGTTTCTGGAAATTTTTTTACCCACCATTTTCGAAAAAACGAAATAAAAATTGTTTCAATCCCGAAGCTGAGACTCCCAGACACGTTTTCGTAGATCTGGCGATTCCTCGTGAAGAGTTCTAGTCGATTGCTCTTCTGGATAAATTTTTATCCATTATTTTTGAAAAAAAATTAATAAAAAGTTTCAACCCCGTGATGCCGAAGCTGAATGACGCGCTTTCGTAAATCTAGCGATTATGGGTGATGGAGAAAGTCTCCCTGCGTGCCCTCGTGAAGAGTTCTAGTCAATCGCGTTCCCGGATAAATTTTTATTCACCATTTTCGGAAAAAAGAAATAAAAATTGTTTCAATCCCGAAGCTGAGGCTCCATGACGCGTTTTCGTAGATCTGGCGATTCTGCGTGATGCACAAAGTCTCCCTGCGTGTCCTCGTGAAGAGTTCTAGTCGATTGCGTATCTGGAAATTTTTTTACCCATTTTTTTCGGAAAAAAGACATAAAAATTGTTTCAATCCCGAAGCTGAGGCTCCATGACGCGTTTTCGTAGATCTGGCGATTCTGCGTGATGCACAAAGTCTCCCTGCGTGTCCTCGTGAAGAGTTCTAGTCGATTGCGTATCTGGAAATTTTTTTACCCACTTTTTTCGGAAAAAAGACATAAAAATTGTTTCAATCCCGAAGCTGAGGCTCCATGACGCGTTTTCGCAGATCTGGCAATTCTGCGTGATGCACAAAGTCTCCCTGCGTGTCCTCGTGAAGAGTTCTAATCAATCGCGTTCCCGGATAAATTTTTATTCACTATTTTCGGAAAAAAGACATAAAAATTGTTTCAATCCCGAAGCTGAGGCTCCATGACGCGTTTTCGTAGATCTGGCGATTCCTGGTGAAGAGTTCTAGTCGATTGCTCTTCTGGATAAATTTTTATCCATTATTTTTGAAAAAAAATTAATAAAAAGTTTCAACCCCGTGATGCCGAAGCTGAATGACGCGCTTTCGTAAATCTAGCGATTATGGGTGATGGAGAAAGTCTCCCTGCGTGTCCTCGTGAAGAGTTCTAGTCGATTGCGTTTCTGGAAATTTTTTTACCCACTATTTTCGAAAAAACGAAATAAAAATTGTTTCAATCGCGAAGCTGAGGCTCCCAGACACGTTTTCGTAGATCTGGCAATTCCCAGTGATAGAGAGAGTCTCCCTGCGTGTCCTCGTGAAGAGTTCTAGTCGATTGCGTATCTGGAAATTTTTTTACCCACTTTTTTCGGAAAAAAGACATAAAAATTGTTTCAATCCCGAAGCTGAGGCTCCATGACGCGTTTTCGTAGATCTGGCGATTCCTCGTGAAGAGTTCTAGTCGATTGCTCTTCTGGATAAATTTTTATCCATTATTTTTGAAAAAAAATTAATAAAAAAATTCAACCCCGTGATGCCGAAGCTGAATGACGCGCTTTCGTAAATCTAGCGATTATGGGTGATGGAGAAAGTCTCCCTGCGTGTCCTCGTGAAGAGTTCTAGTCAATCGCGTTCCCGGATAAATTTTTATTCACCATTTTCGGAAAAAAGAAATAAAAATTGTTTCAATCCCGGAGCTGAGGCTCCATGACGCGTTTTCGTAGATCTGGCGATTCCCAGTGATAGAGAGAGTCTCCCTGCGTGTCCTCGTGAAGAGTTCTAGTCGATTGCGTATCTGGAAATTTTTTTACCCACTTTTTTCGGAAAAAAGACATAAAAATTGTTTCAATCCCGAAGCTGAGGCTCCATGACGCGTTTTCGTAGATCTGGCGATTCTGCGTGATGCACAAAGTCTCCCTGCGTGTCCTCGTGAAGAGTTCTAGTCGATTGCGTATCTGGAAATTTTTTTACCCACTTTTTTCGGAAAAAAGACATAAAAATTGTTTCAATCCCGAAGCTGAGGCTCCATGACGCGTTTTCGTAGATCTGGCGATTCCTCGTGAAGAGTTCTAGTCGATTGCTCTTCTGGATAAATTTTTATCCATTATTTTTGAAAAAAAATTAATAAAAAGTTTCAACCCCGTGATGCCGAAGCTGAATGACGCGCTTTCGTAAATCTAGCGATTATGGGTGATGGAGAAAGTCTCCCTGCGTGCCCTCGTGAAGAGTTCTAGTCAATCGCGTTCCCGGATAAATTTTTATTCACCATTTTCGGAAAAAAGAAATAAAAATTGTTTCAATCCCGAAGCTGAGGCTCCATGACGCGTTTTCGTAGATCTGGCGATTCTGCGTGATGCACAAAGTCTCCCTGCGTGTCCTCGTGAAGAGTTCTAGTCGATTGCGTATCTGGAAATTTTTTTACCCATTTTTTTCGGAAAAAAGACATAAAAATTGTTTCAATCCCGAAGCTGAGGCTCCATGACGCGTTTTCGTAGATCTGGCGATTCTGCGTGATGCACAAAGTCTCCCTGCGTGTCCTCGTGAAGAGTTCTAGTCGATTGCGTATCTGGAAATTTTTTTACCCACTTTTTTCGGAAAAAAGACATAAAAATTGTTTCAATCCCGAAGCTGAGGCTCCATGACGCGTTTTCGCAGATCTGGCAATTCTGCGTGATGCACAAAGTCTCCCTGCGTGTCCTCGTGAAGAGTTCTAATCAATCGCGTTCCCGGATAAATTTTTATTCACTTTTTTCGGAAAAAAGACATAAAAATTGTTTCAATCCCGAAGCTGAGGCTCCATGACGCGTTTTCGTAGATCTGGCGATTCCTCGTGAAGAGTTCTAGTCGATTGCTCTTCTGGATAAATTTTTATCCATTATTTTTGAAAAAAAATTAATAAAAAAATTCAACCCCGTGATGCCGAAGCTGAATGACGCGCTTTCGTAAATCTAGCGATTATGGGTGATGGAGAAAGTCTCCCTGCGTGTCCTCGTGAAGAGTTCTAGTCGATTGCGTATCTGGAAATTTTTTTACCCACTTTTTTCGGAAAAAAGACATAAAAATTGTTTCAATCCCGAAGCTGAGGCTCCATGACGCGTTTTCGTAGATCTGGCGATTCTGCGTGATGCACAAAGTCTCCCTGCGTGTCCTCGTGAAGAGTTCTAGTCGATTGCGTATCTGGAAATTTTTTTACCCACTTTTTTCGGAAAAAAGAAATAAAAATTGTTTCAATCCCGAAGCTGAGGCTCCATGACGCGTTTTCGTAGATCTGGCGATTCTGCGTGATGCACAAAGTCTCCCTGCGTGTCCTCGTGAAGAGTTCTAGTCGATTGCGTATCTGGAAATTTTTTTACCCACTTTTTTCGGAAAAAAGACATAAAAATTGTTTCAATCCCGAAGCTGAGGCTCCATGACGCGTTTTCGTAGATCTGGCGATTCCTCGTGAAGAGTTCTAGTCGATTGCTCTTCTGGATAAATTTTTATCCATCATTTTTGAAAAAAAATTAATAAAAAGTTTGGACCCCGTGCTGCCGAAGCTGAATGACGCGCTTTCGTAAATCTAGCGATTATGGGTGATGGAGAAAGTCTCCCTGCGTGCCCTCGTGAAGAGTTCTAGTCGATTGCGTTTCTGGAAATTTTTTTACCCACTATTTTCGAAAAAACGAAATAAAAATTGTTTCAATCGCGAAGCTGAGGCTCCCAGACACGTTTTCGTAGATCTGGCAATTCCCAGTGATAGAGAGAGTCTCCCTGCGTGCCCTCGTGAAGAATTCTAGTCGATTGCGTTTCTGGAAATTTTTTTACCCACCATTTTCGAAAAAACGAAATAAAAATTGTTTCAATCCCGAAGCTGAGACTCCCAGACACGTTTTCGTAGATCTGGCGATTCCTCGTGAAGATTTCTAGTCGATTGCTCTTCTGGATAAATTTTTATCCATTATTTTTGAAAAAAAATTAATAAAAAGTTTCAACCCCGTGCTGCCGAAGCTGAATGACGCGCTTTCGTAAATCTAGCGATTATGGGTGATGGAGAAAGTCTCCCTGCGTGCCCTCGTGAAGAGTTCTAGTCGATTGCGATTCTGGAAAATTTTTTACCCACTATTTTCGGAAAAAAGAAATAAAAATTGTTTCAATCCCGAAGCTGAGGCTCCATGACGCGTTTTCGTAGATCTGGCGATTCTGCGTGATGCACAAAGTCTCCCTGCGTGTCCTCGTGAAGAGTTCTAGTCGATTGCGTTTCTGGAAATTTTTTTACCCACCATTTTCGAAAAAACGAAATAAAAATTGTTTCAATCCCGAAGCTGAGACTCCCAGACACGTTTTCGTAGATCTGGCGATTCCTCGTGAAGATTTCTAGTCGATTGCTCTTCTGGATAAATTTTTATCCATTATTTTTGAAAAAAAATTAATAAAAAGTTTCAACCCTGTGATGCCGAAGCTGAATGACGCGCTTTCGTAAATCTAGCGATTATGGGTGATGGAGAAAGTCTCCCTGCGTGCCCTCGTGAAGAATTCTAGTCGATTGCGTTTCTGGAAATTTTTTTACCAACCATTTTCGAAAAAACGAAATAAAAATTGTTTCAATCCCGAAGCTGAGACTCCCAGACACGTTTTCGTAGATCTGGCGATTCCTCGTGAAGATTTCTAGTCGATTGCTCTTCTGGATAAATTTTTATCCATTATTTTTGAAAAAAAATTAATAAAAAGTTTCAACCCTGTGATGCCGAAGCTGAATGACGCGCTTTCGTAAATCTAGCGATTATGGGTGATGGAGAAAGTCTCCCTGCGTGCCCTCGTGAAGAATTCTAGTCGATTGCGTTTCTGGAAATTTTTTTACCCACCATTTTCGAAAAAACGAAATAAAAATTGTTTCAATCCCGAAGCTGAGACTCCCAGACACGTTTTCGTAGATCTGGCGATTCCCAGTGATAGAGAGAGTCTCCCTGCGTGTCCTCGTGAAGAGTTCTAGTCGATTGCGTATCTGGAAATTTTTTAACCCACTTTTTTCGGAAAAAAGACATAAAAATTGTTTCAATCCCGAAGCTGAGGCTCCATGACGCGTTTTCGTAGATCTGGCGATTCTGCGTGATGCACAAAGTCTCCCTGCGTGTCCTCGTAAAGAGTTCTAGTCGATTGCGTATCTGGAAATTTTTTTACCCACTTTTTTCGGAAAAAAGACATAAAAATTGTTTCAATCCCGAAGCTGAGGCTCCATGACGCGTTTTCGCAGATCTGGCAATTCTGCGTGATGCACAAAGTCTCCCTGCGTGTCCTCGTGAAGAGTTCTAATCAATCGCGTTCCCGGATAAATTTTTATTCACTATTTTCGGAAAAAAGACATAAAAATTGTTTCAATCCCGAAGCTGAGGCTCCATGACGCGTTTTCGTAGATCTGGCGATTCCTGGTGAAGAGTTCTAGTCGATTGCTCTTCTGGATAAATTTTTATCCATTATTTTTGAAAAAAAATTAATAAAAAGTTTCAACCCCGTGATGCCGAAGCTGAATGACGCGCTTTCGTAAATCTAGCGATTATGGGTGATGGAGAAAGTCTCCCTGCGTGTCCTCGTGAAGAGTTCTAGTCGATTGCGTTTCTGGAAATTTTTTTACCCACTATTTTCGAAAAAACGAAATAAAAATTGTTTCAATCGCGAAGCTGAGGCTCCCAGACACGTTTTCGTAGATCTGGCAATTCCCAGTGATAGAGAGAGTCTCCCTGCGTGTCCTCGTGAAGAGTTCTAGTCGATTGCGTATCTGGAAATTTTTTTACCCACTTTTTTCGGAAAAAAGACATAAAAATTGTTTCAATCCCGAAGCTGAGGCTCCATGACGCGTTTTCGTAGATCTGGCGATTCCTCGTGAAGAGTTCTAGTCGATTGCTCTTCTGGATAAATTTTTATCCATTATTTTTGAAAAAAAATTAATAAAAAGTTTCAACCCCGTGATGCCGAAGCTGAATGACGCGCTTTCGTAAATCTAGCGATTATGGGTGATGGAGAAAGTCTCCCTGCGTGCCCTCGTGAAGAGTTCTAGTCAATCGCGTTCCCGGATAAATTTTTATTCACCATTTTCGGAAAAAAGAAATAAAAATTGTTTCAATCCCGGAGCTGAGGCTCCATGACGCGTTTTCGTAGATCTGGCGATTCCCAGTGATAGAGAGAGTCTCCCTGCGTGTCCTCGTGAAGAGTTCTAGTCGATTGCGTATCTGGAAAATTTTTTACCCACTATTTTCGGAAAAAAGAAATAAAAATTGTTTCAATCCCGAAGCTGAGGCTCCATGACGCGTTTTCGTAGATCTGGCGATTCTGCGTGATGCACAAAGTCTCCCTGCGTGTCCTCGTGAAGAGTTCTAGTCGATTGCGTATCTGGAAATTTTTTTACCCACTTTTTTCGGAAAAAAGACATAAAAATTGTTTCAATCCCGAAGCTGAGGATCCATGACGCGTTTTCGTAGATCTGGCGATTCCTGGTGAAGAGTTCTAGTCGATTGCTCTTCTGGATAAATTTTTATCCATCATTTTTGAAAAAAAATTAATAAAAAGTTTCAACCCCGTGATGCCGAAGCTGAATGACGCGCTTTCGTAAATCTAGCGATTATGGGTGATGGAGAAAGTCTCCCTGCGTGCCCTCGTGAAGAGTTCTAGTCGATTGCGATTCTGGAAAATTTTTTACCCACTATTTTCGGAAAAAAGAAATAAAAATTGTTTCAATCCCGAAGCTGAGGCTCCATGACGCGTTTTCGTAGATCTGGCGATTCTGCGTGATGCACAAAGTCTCCCTGCGTGTCCTCGTGAAGAGTTCTAGTCGATTGCGTTTCTGGAAATTTTTTTACCCACCATTTTCGAAAAAACGAAATAAAAATTGTTTCAATCCCGAAGCTGAGACTCCCAGACACGTTTTCGTAGATCTGGCGATTCCTCGTGAAGATTTCTAGTCGATTGCTCTTCTGGATAAATTTTTATCCATTATTTTTGAAAAAAAATTAATAAAAAGTTTCAACCCCGTGCTGCCGAAGCTGAATGACGCGCTTTCGTAAATCTAGCGATTATGGGTGATGGAGAAAGTCTCCCTGCGTGCCCTCGTGAAGAGTTCTAGTCGATTGCGATTCTGGAAAATTTTTTACCCACTATTTTCGGAAAAAAGAAATAAAAATTGTTTCAATCCCGAAGCTGAGGCTCCATGACGCGTTTTCGTAGATCTGGCGATTCTGCGTGATGCACAAAGTCTCCCTGCGTGTCCTCGTGAAGAGTTCTAGTCGATTGCGTTTCTGGAAATTTTTTTACCCACCATTTTCGAAAAAACGAAATAAAAATTGTTTCAATCCCGAAGCTGAGACTCCCAGACACGTTTTCGTAGATCTGGCGATTCCTCGTGAAGATTTCTAGTCGATTGCTCTTCTGGATAAATTTTTATCCATTATTTTTGAAAAAAAATTAATAAAAAGTTTCAACCCTGTGATGCCGAAGCTGAATGACGCGCTTTCGTAAATCTAGCGATTATGGGTGATGGAGAAAGTCTCCCTGCGTGCCCTCGTGAAGAATTCTAGTCGATTGCGTTTCTGGAAATTTTTTTACCAACCATTTTCGAAAAAACGAAATAAAAATTGTTTCAATCCCGAAGCTGAGACTCCCAGACACGTTTTCGTAGATCTGGCGATTCCTCGTGAAGATTTCTAGTCGATTGCTCTTCTGGATAAATTTTTATCCATTATTTTTGAAAAAAAATTAATAAAAAGTTTCAACCCTGTGATGCCGAAGCTGAATGACGCGCTTTCGTAAATCTAGCGATTATGGGTGATGGAGAAAGTCTCCCTGCGTGCCCTCGTGAAGAATTCTAGTCGATTGCGTTTCTGGAAATTTTTTTACCCACCATTTTCGAAAAAACGAAATAAAAATTGTTTCAATCCCGAAGCTGAGACTCCCAGACACGTTTTCGTAGATCTGGCGATTCCCAGTGATAGAGAGAGTCTCCCTGCGTGTCCTCGTGAAGAGTTCTAGTCGATTGCGTATCTGGAAATTTTTTAACCCACTTTTTTCGGAAAAAAGACATAAAAATTGTTTCAATCCCGAAGCTGAGGCTCCATGACGCGTTTTCGTAGATCTGGCGATTCTGCGTGATGCACAAAGTCTCCCTGCGTGTCCTCGTAAAGAGTTCTAGTCGATTGCGTATCTGGAAATTTTTTTACCCACTTTTTTCGGAAAAAAGACATAAAAATTGTTTCAATCCCGAAGCTGAGGCTCCATGACGCGTTTTCGTAGATCTGGCGATTCCTGGTGAAGAGTTCTAGTCGATTGCTCTTCTGGATAAATTTTTATCCATTATTTTTGAAAAAAAATTAATAAAAAGTTTCAACCCCGTGATGCCGAAGCTGAATGACGCGCTTTCGTAAATCTAGCGATTATGGGTGATGGAGAAAGTCTCCCTGCGTGTCCTCGTGAAGAGTTCTAGTCGATTGCGTATCTGGAAATTTTTTTACCCACTTTTTTCGGAAAAAAGAAATAAAAATTGTTTCAATCCCGAAGCTGAGGCTCCATGACGCGTTTTCGTAGATCTGGCGATTCTGCGTGATGCACAAAGTCTCCCTGCGTGTCCTCGTGAAGAGTTCTAGTCGATTGCGTATCTGGAAATTTTTTTACCCACTTTTTTCGGAAAAAAGACATAAAAATTGTTTCAATCCCGAAGCTGAGGCTCCATGACGCGTTTTCGTAGATCTGGCGATTCTGCGTGATGCACAAAGTCTCCCTGCGTGTCCTCGTGAAGAGTTCTAGTCGATTGCGTATCTGGAAATTTTTTTACCCACTTTTTTCGGAAAAAAGACATAAAAATTGTTTCAATCCCGAAGCTGAGGCTCCATGACGCGTTTTCGCAGATCTGGCAATTCTGCGTGATGCACAAAGTCTCCCTGCGTGTCCTCGTGAAGAGTTCTAATCAATCGCGTTCCCGGATAAATTTTTATTCACTATTTTCGGAAAAAAGACATAAAAATTGTTTCAATCCCGAAGCTGAGGCTCCATGACGCGTTTTCGTAGATCTGGCGATTCCTGGTGAAGAGTTCTAGTCGATTGCTCTTCTGGATAAATTTTTATCCATTATTTTTGAAAAAAAATTAATAAAAAGTTTCAACCCCGTGATGCCGAAGCTGAATGACGCGCTTTCGTAAATCTAGCGATTATGGGTGATGGAGAAAGTCTCCCTGCGTGTCCTCGTGAAGAGTTCTAGTCGATTGCGTTTCTGGAAATTTTTTTACCCACTATTTTCGAAAAAACGAAATAAAAATTGTTTCAATCGCGAAGCTGAGGCTCCCAGACACGTTTTCGTAGATCTGGCAATTCCCAGTGATAGAGAGAGTCTCCCTGCGTGTCCTCGTGAAGAGTTCTAGTCGATTGCGTATCTGGAAATTTTTTTACCCACTTTTTTCGGAAAAAAGACATAAAAATTGTTTCAATCCCGAAGCTGAGGCTCCATGACGCGTTTTCGTAGATCTGGCGATTCTGCGTGATGCACAAAGTCTCCCTGCGTGTCCTCGTGAAGAGTTCTAGTCGATTGCGTATCTGGAAATTTTTTTACCCACTTTTTTCGGAAAAAAGACATAAAAATTGTTTCAATCCCGAAGCTGAGGCTCCATGACGCGTTTTCGTAGATCTGGCGATTCCTCGTGAAGAGTTCTAGTCGATTGCTCTTCTGGATAAATTTTTATCCATTATTTTTGAAAAAAAATTAATAAAAAGTTTCAACCCCGTGATGCCGAAGCTGAATGACGCGCTTTCGTAAATCTAGCGATTATGGGTGATGGAGAAAGTCTCCCTGCGTGCCCTCGTGAAGAGTTCTAGTCAATCGCGTTCCCGGATAAATTTTTATTCACCATTTTCGGAAAAAAGAAATAAAAATTGTTTCAATCCCGGAGCTGAGGCTCCATGACGCGTTTTCGTAGATCTGGCGATTCCCAGTGATAGAGAGAGTCTCCCTGCGTGTCCTCGTGAAGAGTTCTAGTCGATTGCGTATCTGGAAATTTTTTTACCCACTTTTTTCGGAAAAAAGACATAAAAATTGTTTCAATCCCGAAGCTGAGGCTCCATGACGCGTTTTCGTAGATCTGGCGATTCTGCGTGATGCACAAAGTCTCCCTGCGTGTCCTCGTGAAGAGTTCTAGTCGATTGCGTATCTGGAAATTTTTTTACCCACTTTTTTCGGAAAAAAGACATAAAAATTGTTTCAATCCCGAAGCTGAGGCTCCATGACGCGTTTTCGTAGATCTGGCGATTCCTCGTGAAGATTTCTAGTCGATTGCTCTTCTGGATAAATTTTTATCCATTATTTTTGAAAAAAAATTAATAAAAAGTTTCAACCCTGTGATGCCGAAGCTGAATGACGCGCTTTCGTAAATCTAGCGATTATGGGTGATGGAGAAAGTCTCCCTGCGTGCCCTCGTGAAGAATTCTAGTCGATTGCGTTTCTGGAAATTTTTTTACCCACCATTTTCGAAAAAACGAAATAAAAATTGTTTCAATCCCGAAGCTGAGACTCCCAGACACGTTTTCGTAGATCTGGCGATTCCTCGTGAAGAGTTCTAGTCGATTGCTCTTCTGGATAAATTTTTATCCATTATTTTTGAAAAAAAATTAATAAAAAGTTTCAACCCCGTGATGCCGAAGCTGAATGACGCGCTTTCGTAAATCTAGCGATTATGGGTGATGGAGAAAGTCTCCCTGCGTGCCCTCGTGAAGAGTTCTAGTCAATCGCGTTCCCGGATAAATTTTTATTCACCATTTTCGGAAAAAAGAAATAAAAATTGTTTCAATCCCGAAGCTGAGGCTCCATGACGCGTTTTCGTAGATCTGGCGATTCTGCGTGATGCACAAAGTCTCCCTGCGTGTCCTCGTGAAGAGTTCTAGTCGATTGCGTATCTGGAAATTTTTTTACCCACTTTTTTCGGAAAAAAGACATAAAAATTGTTTCAATCCCGAAGCTGAGGCTCCATGACGCGTTTTCGTAGATCTGGCGATTCTGCGTGATGCACAAAGTCTCCCTGCGTGTCCTCGTGAAGAGTTCTAGTCGATTGCGTATCTGGAAATTTTTTTACCCACTTTTTTCGGAAAAAAGACATAAAAATTGTTTCAATCCCGAAGCTGAGGCTCCATGACGCGTTTTCGCAGATCTGGCAATTCTGCGTGATGCACAAAGTCTCCCTGCGTGTCCTCGTGAAGAGTTCTAATCAATCGCGTTCCCGGATAAATTTTTATTCACTATTTTCGGAAAAAAGACATAAAAATTGTTTCAATCCCGAAGCTGAGGCTCCATGACGCGTTTTCGTAGATCTGGCGATTCCTGGTGAAGAGTTCTAGTCGATTGCTCTTCTGGATAAATTTTTATCCATTATTTTTGAAAAAAAATTAATAAAAAGTTTCAACCCCGTGATGCCGAAGCTGAATGACGCGCTTTCGTAAATCTAGCGATTATGGGTGATGGAGAAAGTCTCCCTGCGTGTCCTCGTGAAGAGTTCTAGTCGATTGCGTTTCTGGAAATTTTTTTACCCACTATTTTCGAAAAAACGAAATAAAAATTGTTTCAATCGCGAAGCTGAGGCTCCCAGACACGTTTTCGTAGATCTGGCAATTCCCAGTGATAGAGAGAGTCTCCCTGCGTGTCCTCGTGAAGAGTTCTAGTCGATTGCGTATCTGGAAATTTTTTTACCCACTTTTTTCGGAAAAAAGACATAAAAATTGTTTCAATCCCGAAGCTGAGGCTCCATGACGCGTTTTCGTAGATCTGGCGATTCTGCGTGATGCACAAAGTCTCCCTGCGTGTCCTCGTGAAGAGTTCTAGTCGATTGCGTATCTGGAAATTTTTTTACCCACTTTTTTCGGAAAAAAGACATAAAAATTGTTTCAATCCCGAAGCTGAGGCTCCATGACGCGTTTTCGTAGATCTGGCGATTCCTCGTGAAGAGTTCTAGTCGATTGCTCTTCTGGATAAATTTTTATCCATTATTTTTGAAAAAAAATTAATAAAAAGTTTCAACCCCGTGATGCCGAAGCTGAATGACGCGCTTTCGTAAATCTAGCGATTATGGGTGATGGAGAAAGTCTCCCTGCGTGCCCTCGTGAAGAGTTCTAGTCAATCGCGTTCCCGGATAAATTTTTATTCACCATTTTCGGAAAAAAGAAATAAAAATTGTTTCAATCCCGGAGCTGAGGCTCCATGACGCGTTTTCGTAGATCTGGCGATTCCCAGTGATAGAGAGAGTCTCCCTGCGTGTCCTCGTGAAGAGTTCTAGTCGATTGCGTATCTGGAAATTTTTTTACCCACTTTTTTCGGAAAAAAGACATAAAAATTGTTTCAATCCCGAAGCTGAGGCTCCATGACGCGTTTTCGTAGATCTGGCGATTCTGCGTGATGCACAAAGTCTCCCTGCGTGTCCTCGTGAAGAGTTCTAGTCGATTGCGTATCTGGAAATTTTTTTACCCACTTTTTTCGGAAAAAAGACATAAAAATTGTTTCAATCCCGAAGCTGAGGCTCCATGACGCGTTTTCGTAGATCTGGCGATTCTGCGTGATGCACAAAGTCTCCCTGCGTGTCCTCGTGAAGAGTTCTAGTCGATTGCGTATCTGGAAATTTTTTTACCCACTTTTTTCGGAAAAAAGACATAAAAATTGTTTCAATCCCGAAGCTGAGGCTCCATGACGCGTTTTCGTAGATCTGGCGATTCCTCGTGAAGATTTCTAGTCGATTGCTCTTCTGGATAAATTTTTATCCATTATTTTTGAAAAAAAATTAATAAAAAGTTTCAACCCTGTGATGCCGAAGCTGAATGACGCGCTTTCGTAAATCTAGCGATTATGGGTGATGGAGAAAGTCTCCCTGCGTGCCCTCGTGAAGAATTCTAGTCGATTGCGTTTCTGGAAATTTTTTTACCCACCATTTTCGAAAAAACGAAATAAAAATTGTTTCAATCCCGAAGCTGAGACTCCCAGACACGTTTTCGTAGATCTGGCGATTCCTCGTGAAGAGTTCTAGTCGATTGCTCTTCTGGATAAATTTTTATCCATTATTTTTGAAAAAAAATTAATAAAAAGTTTCAACCCCGTGATGCCGAAGCTGAATGACGCGCTTTCGTAAATCTAGCGATTATGGGTGATGGAGAAAGTCTCCCTGCGTGCCCTCGTGAAGAGTTCTAGTCAATCGCGTTCCCGGATAAATTTTTATTCACCATTTTCGGAAAAAAGAAATAAAAATTGTTTCAATCCCGAAGCTGAGGCTCCATGACGCGTTTTCGTAGATCTGGCGATTCTGCGTGATGCACAAAGTCTCCCTGCGTGTCCTCGTGAAGAGTTCTAGTCGATTGCGTATCTGGAAATTTTTTTACCCATTTTTTTCGGAAAAAAGACATAAAAATTGTTTCAATCCCGAAGCTGAGGCTCCATGACGCGTTTTCGTAGATCTGGCGATTCTGCGTGATGCACAAAGTCTCCCTGCGTGTCCTCGTGAAGAGTTCTAGTCGATTGCGTATCTGGAAATTTTTTTACCCACTTTTTTCGGAAAAAAGACATAAAAATTGTTTCAATCCCGAAGCTGAGGCTCCATGACGCGTTTTCGTAGATCTGGCGATTCCTCGTGAAGAGTTCTAGTCGATTGCTCTTCTGGATAAATTTTTATCCATTATTTTTGAAAAAAAATTAATAAAAAAATTCAACCCCGTGATGCCGAAGCTGAATGACGCGCTTTCGTAAATCTAGCGATTATGGGTGATGGAGAAAGTCTCCCTGCGTGTCCTCGTGAAGAGTTCTAGTCGATTGCGTATCTGGAAATTTTTTTACCCACTTTTTTCGGAAAAAAGACATAAAAATTGTTTCAATCCCGAAGCTGAGGCTCCATGACGCGTTTTCGTAGATCTGGCGATTCTGCGTGATGCACAAAGTCTCCCTGCGTGTCCTCGTGAAGAGTTCTAGTCGATTGCGTATCTGGAAATTTTTTTACCCACTTTTTTCGGAAAAAAGACATAAAAATTGTTTCAATCCCGAAGCTGAGGCTCCATGACGCGTTTTCGCAGATCTGGCAATTCTGCGTGATGCACAAAGTCTCCCTGCGTGTCCTCGTGAAGAGTTCTAGTCGATTGCGTATCTGGAAATTTTTTTACCCACTTTTTTCGGAAAAAAGACATAAAAATTGTTTCAATCCCGAAGCTGAGGATCCATGACGCGTTTTCGTAGATCTGGCGATTCCTCGTGAAGATTTCTAGTCGATTGCTCTTCTGGATAAATTTTTATCCATTATTTTTGAAAAAAAATTAATAAAAAGTTTCAACCCCGTGCTGCCGAAGCTGAATGACGCGCTTTCGTAAATCTAGCGATTATGGGTGATGGAGAAAGTCTCCCTGCGTGCCCTCGTGAAGAATTCTAGTCGATTGCGTTTCTGGAAATTTTTTTACCCACCATTTTCGAAAAAACGAAATAAAAATTGTTTCAATCCCGAAGCTGAGACTCCCAGACACGTTTTCGTAGATCTGGCGATTCCCAGTGATAGAGAGAGTCTCCCTGCGTGTCCTCGTGAAGAGTTCTAGTCGATTGCGTATCTGGAAATTTTTTTACCCACTTTTTTCGGAAAAAAGACATAAAAATTGTTTCAATCCCGAAGCTGAGGCTCCATGACGCGTTTTCGTAGATCTGGCGATTCTGCGTGATGCACAAAGTCTCCCTGCGTGTCCTCGTGAAGAGTTCTAGTCGATTGCGTATCTGGAAATTTTTTTACCCACTTTTTTCGGAAAAAAGACATAAAAATTGTTTCAATCCCGAAGCTGAGGCTCCATGACGCGTTTTCGCAGATCTGGCAATTCTGCGTGATGCACAAAGTCTCCCTGCGTGTCCTCGTGAAGAGTTCTAGTCGATTGCGTATCTGGAAATTTTTTTACCCACTTTTTTCGGAAAAAAGACATAAAAATTGTTTCAATCCCGAAGCTGAGGATCCATGACGCGTTTTCGTAGATCTGGCGATTCCTCGTGAAGAGTTCTAGTCGATTGCTCTTCTGGATAAATTTTTATCCATTATTTTTGAAAAAAAATTAATAAAAAGTTTCAACCCCGTGATGCCGAAGCTGAATGACGCGCTTTCGTAAATCTAGCGATTATGGGTGATGGAGAAAGTCTCCCTGCGTGCCCTCGTGAAGAGTTCTAGTCGATTGCGTTTCTGGAAATTTTTTTACCCACTATTTTCGAAAAAACGAAATAAAAATTGTTTCAATCCCGAAGCTGAGACTCCCAGACACGTTTTCGTAGATCTGGCGATTCCCAGTGATAGAGAGAGTCTCCCTGCGTGTCCTCGTGAAGAGTTCTAGTCGATTGCGTATCTGGAAATTTTTTTACCCACTTTTTTCGGAAAAAAGACATAAAAATTGTTTCAATCCCGAAGCTGAGGCTCCATGACGCGTTTTCGTAGATCTGGCGATTCTGCGTGATGCACAAAGTCTCCCTGCGTGTCCTCGTGAAGAGTTCTAGTCGATTGCGTATCTGGAAATTTTTTTACCCACTTTTTTCGGAAAAAAGACATAAAAATTGTTTCAATCCCGAAGCTGAGGCTCCATGACGCGTTTTCGTAGATCTGGCGATTCCTCGTGAAGAGTTCTAGTCGATTGCTCTTCTGGATAAATTTTTATCCATCATTTTTGAAAAAAAATTAATAAAAAGTTTGGACCCCGTGCTGCCGAAGCTGAATGACGCGCTTTCGTAAATCTAGCGATTATGGGTGATGGAGAAAGTCTCCCTGCGTGCCCTCGTGAAGAGTTCTAGTCGATTGCGTTTCTGGAAATTTTTTTACCCACTATTTTCGAAAAAACGAAATAAAAATTGTTTCAATCGCGAAGCTGAGGCTCCATGACGCGTTTTCGTAGATCTGGCGATTCTGCGTGATGCACAAAGTCTCCCTGCGTGTCCTCGTGAAGAGTTCTAGTCGATTGCGTATCTGGAAATTTTTTTACCCACTTTTTTCGGAAAAAAGACATAAAAATTGTTTCAATCCCGAAGCTGAGGCTCCATGACGCGTTTTCGTAGATCTGGCGATTCTGCGTGATGCACAAAGTCTCCCTGCGTGTCCTCGTGAAGAGTTCTAGTCGATTGCGTATCTGGAAATTTTTTTACCCACTTTTTTCGGAAAAAAGACATAAAAATTGTTTCAATCCCGAAGCTGAGGATCCATGACGCGTTTTCGTAGATCTGGCGATTCCTCGTGAAGAGTTCTAGTCGATTGCTCTTCTGGATAAATTTTTATCCATTATTTTTGAAAAAAAATTAATAAAAAGTTTCAACCCCGTGCTGCCGAAGCTGAATGACGCGCTTTCGTAAATCTAGCGATTATGGGTGATGGAGAGAGTCTCCCTGCGTGTCCTCGTTAAGAGTTCTAGTCGATTGCGTTTCTGGAAATTTTTTTACCCACCATTTTCGAAAAAACGAAATAAAAATTGTTTCAATCCCGAAGCTGAGACTCCCAGACACGTTTTCGTAGATCTGGCAATTCCCAGTGATAGAGAGAGTCTCCCTGCGTGTCCTCGTGAAGAGTTCTAGTCAATCGCGTTCCCGGATAAATTTTTATTCACCATTTTCGGAAAAAAGAAATAAAAATTGTTTCAATCCCGAAGCTGAGGCTCCATGACGCGTTTTCGTAGATCTGGCGATTCTGCGTGATGCACAAAGTCTCCCTGCGTGTCCTCGTGAAGAGTTCTAGTCGATTGCGTATCTGGAAAATTTTTTACCCACTATTTTCGGAAAAAAGAAATAAAAATTGTTTCAATCCCGAAGCTGAGGCTCCATGACGCGTTTTCGCAGATCTGGCGATTCCTCGTGAAGAGTTCTAGTCGATTGCTCTTCTGGATAAATTTTTATCCATTATTTTTGAAAAAAAATTAATAAAAAGTTTCAACCCCGTGATGCCGAAGCTGAATGACGCGCTTTCGTAAATCTAGCGATTATGGGTGATGGACAAAGTCTCCCTGCGTGTCCTCGTGAAGAGTTCTAGTCGATTGCGTTTCTGGAAATTTTTTTACCCACTATTTTCGAAAAAACGAAATAAAAATTGTTTCAATCGCGAAGCTGAGGCTCCCAGACACGTTTTCGTAGATCTGGCAATTCCCAGTGATAGAGAGAGTCTCCCTGCGTGTCCTCGTGAAGAGTTCTAGTCGATTGCGTATCTGGAAATTTTTTTACCCACTTTTTTCGGAAAAAAGACATAAAAATTGTTTCAATCCCGAAGCTGAGGCTCCATGACGCGTTTTCGTAGATCTGGCGATTCTGCGTGATGCACAAAGTCTCCCTGCGTGTCCTCGTGAAGAGTTCTAGTCGATTGCGTTTCTGGAAATTTTTTTACCCACCATTTTCGAAAAAACGAAATAAAAATTGTTTCAATCCCGAAGCTGAGACTCCCAGACACGTTTTCGTAGATCTGGCGATTCCTCGTGAAGATTTCTAGTCGATTGCTCTTCTGGATAAATTTTTATCCATTATTTTTGAAAAAAAATTAATAAAAAGTTTCAACCCTGTGATGCCGAAGCTGAATGACGCGCTTTCGTAAATCTAGCGATTATGGGTGATGGAGAAAGTCTCCCTGCGTGCCCTCGTGAAGAATTCTAGTCGATTGCGTTTCTGGAAATTTTTTTACCCACCATTTTCGAAAAAACGAAATAAAAATTGTTTCAATCCCGAAGCTGAGACTCCCAGACACGTTTTCGTAGATCTGGCGATTCCCAGTGATAGAGAGAGTCTCCCTGCGTGTCCTCGTGAAGAGTTCTAGTCGATTGCGTATCTGGAAATTTTTTAACCCACTTTTTTCGGAAAAAAGACATAAAAATTGTTTCAATCCCGAAGCTGAGGCTCCATGACGCGTTTTCGTAGATCTGGCGATTCCTCGTGAAGAGTTCTAGTCGATTGCTCTTCTGGATAAATTTTTATCCATTATTTTTGAAAAAAAATTAATAAAAAGTTTCAACCCCGTGATGCCGAAGCTGAATGACGCGCTTTCGTAAATCTAGCGATTATGGGTGATGGAGAAAGTCTCCCTGCGTGTCCTCGTGAAGAGTTCTAGTCGATTGCGTATCTGGAAATTTTTTTACCCACTTTTTTCGGAAAAAAGACATAAAAATTGTTTCAATCCCGAAGCTGAGGCTCCATGACGCGTTTTCGTAGATCTGGCGATTCTGCGTGATGCACAAAGTCTCCCTGCGTGTCCTCGTGAAGAGTTCTAGTCGATTGCGTATCTGGAAATTTTTTTACCCACTTTTTTCGGAAAAAAGACATAAAAATTGTTTCAATCCCGAAGCTGAGGCTCCATGACGCGTTTTCGTAGATCTGGCGATTCCTCGTGAAGATTTCTAGTCGATTGCTCTTCTGGATAAATTTTTATCCATTATTTTTGAAAAAAAATTAATAAAAAGTTTCAACCCCGTGCTGCCGAAGCTGAATGACGCGCTTTCGTAAATCTAGCGATTATGGGTGATGGAGAAAGTCTCCCTGCGTGCCCTCGTGAAGAGTTCTAGTCGATTGCGATTCTGGAAAATTTTTTACCCACTATTTTCGGAAAAAAGAAATAAAAATTGTTTCAATCCCGAAGCTGAGGCTCCATGACGCGTTTTCGTAGATCTGGCGGTTCTGCGTGATGCACAAAGTCTCCCTGCGTGTCCTCGTGAAGAGTTCTAGTCGATTGCGTATCTGGAAAATTTTTTACCCACTTTTTTCGGAAAAAAGAAATAAAAATTGTTTCAATCCCGAAGCTGAGGCTCCATGACGCGTTTTCGTAGATCTGGCGATTCCTCGTGAAGAGTTCTAGTCGATTGCTCTTCTGGATAAATTTTTATCCATTATTTTTGAAAAAAAATTAATAAAAAGTTTCAACCCTGTGATGCCGAAGCTGAATGACGCGCTTTCGTAAATCTAACGATTATGGGTGATGGAGAAAGTCTCCCTGCGTGCCCTCGTGAAGAATTCTAGTCGATTGCGTTTCTGGAAATTTTTTTACCCACCATTTTCGAAAAAACGAAATAAAAATTGTTTCAATCCCGAAGCTGAGACTCCCAGACACGTTTTCGTAGATCTGGCGATTCCCAGTGATAGAGAGAGTCTCCCTGCGTGTCCTCGTGAAGAGTTCTAGTCGATTGCGTATCTGGAAATTTTTTTACCCACTTTTTTCGGAAAAAAGACATAAAAATTGTTTCAATCCCGAAGCTGAGGCTCCATGACGCGTTTTCGTAGATCTGGCGATTCTGCGTGATGCACAAAGTCTCCCTGCGTGTCCTCGTGAAGAGTTCTAGTCGATTGCGTATCTGGAAATTTTTTTACCCACTTTTTTCGGAAAAAAGACATAAAAATTGTTTCAATCCCGAAGCTGAGGCTCCATGACGCGTTTTCGTAGATCTGGCGATTCCTCGTGAAGATTTCTAGTCGATTGCTCTTCTGGATAAATTTTTATCCATTATTTTTGAAAAAAAATTAATAAAAAGTTTCAACCCCGTGCTGCCGAAGCTGAATGACGCGCTTTCGTAAATCTAGCGATTATGGGTGATGGAGAAAGTCTCCCTGCGTGCCCTCGTGAAGAGTTCTAGTCGATTGCGATTCTGGAAAATTTTTTACCCACTATTTTCGGAAAAAAGAAATAAAAATTGTTTCAATCCCGAAGCTGAGGCTCCATGACGCGTTTTCGTAGATCTGGCGATTCCTCGTGAAGAGTTCTAGTCGATTGCTCTTCTGGATAAATTTTTATCCATTATTTTTGAAAAAAAATTAATAAAAAGTTTCAACCCTGTGATGCCGAAGCTGAATGACGCGCTTTCGTAAATCTAGCGATTATGGGTGATGGAGAAAGTCTCCCTGCGTGCCCTCGTGAAGAATTCTAGTCGATTGCGTTTCTGGAAATTTTTTTACCCACCATTTTCGAAAAAACGAAATAAAAATTGTTTCAATCCCGAAGCTGAGACTCCCAGACACGTTTTCGTAGATCTGGCGATTCCTCGTGAAGAGTTCTAGTCGATTGCTCTTCTGGATAAATTTTTATCCATTATTTTTGAAAAAAAATTAATAAAAAGTTTCAACCCCGTGATGCCGAAGCTGAATGACGCGCTTTCGTAAATCTAGCGATTATGGGTGATGGAGAAAGTCTCCCTGCGTGCCCTCGTGAAGAGTTCTAGTCAATCGCGTTCCCGGATAAATTTTTATTCACCATTTTCGGAAAAAAGAAATAAAAATTGTTTCAATCCCGAAGCTGAGGCTCCATGACGCGTTTTCGTAGATCTGGCGATTCTGCGTGATGCACAAAGTCTCCCTGCGTGTCCTCGTGAAGAGTTCTAGTCGATTGCGTATCTGGAAATTTTTTTACCCACTTTTTTCGGAAAAAAGACATAAAAATTGTTTCAATCCCGAAGCTGAGGCTCCATGACGCGTTTTCGCAGATCTGGCAATTCTGCGTGATGCACAAAGTCTCCCTGCGTGTCCTCGTGAAGAGTTCTAATCAATCGCGTTCCCGGATAAATTTTTATTCACTATTTTCGGAAAAAAGACATAAAAATTGTTTCAATCCCGAAGCTGAGGCTCCATGACGCGTTTTCGTAGATCTGGCGATTCCTGGTGAAGAGTTCTAGTCGATTGCTCTTCTGGATAAATTTTTATCCATTATTTTTGAAAAAAAATTAATAAAAAGTTTCAACCCCGTGATGCCGAAGCTGAATGACGCGCTTTCGTAAATCTAGCGATTATGGGTGATGGAGAAAGTCTCCCTGCGTGTCCTCGTGAAGAGTTCTAGTCGATTGCGTTTCTGGAAATTTTTTTACCCACTATTTTCGAAAAAACGAAATAAAAATTGTTTCAATCGCGAAGCTGAGGCTCCCAGACACGTTTTCGTAGATCTGGCAATTCCCAGTGATAGAGAGAGTCTCCCTGCGTGTCCTCGTGAAGAGTTCTAGTCGATTGCGTATCTGGAAATTTTTTTACCCACTTTTTTCGGAAAAAAGACATAAAAATTGTTTCAATCCCGAAGCTGAGGCTCCATGACGCGTTTTCGTAGATCTGGCGATTCCTCGTGAAGAGTTCTAGTCGATTGCTCTTCTGGATAAATTTTTATCCATTATTTTTGAAAAAAAATTAATAAAAAAATTCAACCCCGTGATGCCGAAGCTGAATGACGCGCTTTCGTAAATCTAGCGATTATGGGTGATGGAGAAAGTCTCCCTGCGTGTCCTCGTGAAGAGTTCTAGTCGATTGCGTATCTGGAAATTTTTTTACCCACTTTTTTCGGAAAAAAGACATAAAAATTGTTTCAATCCCGAAGCTGAGGCTCCATGACGCGTTTTCGTAGATCTGGCGATTCTGCGTGATGCACAAAGTCTCCCTGCGTGTCCTCGTGAAGAGTTCTAGTCGATTGCGTATCTGGAAATTTTTTTACCCACTTTTTTCGGAAAAAAGACATAAAAATTGTTTCAATCCCGAAGCTGAGGCTCCATGACGCGTTTTCGTAGATCTGGCGATTCCTCGTGAAGAGTTCTAGTCGATTGCTCTTCTGGATAAATTTTTATCCATTATTTTTGAAAAAAAATTAATAAAAAGTTTCAACCCCGTGATGCCGAAGCTGAATGACGCGCTTTCGTAAATCTAGCGATTATGGGTGATGGAGAAAGTCTCCCTGCGTGCCCTCGTGAAGAGTTCTAGTCAATCGCGTTCCCGGATAAATTTTTATTCACCATTTTCGGAAAAAAGAAATAAAAATTGTTTCAATCCCGGAGCTGAGGCTCCATGACGCGTTTTCGTAGATCTGGCGATTCCCAGTGATAGAGAGAGTCTCCCTGCGTGTCCTCGTGAAGAGTTCTAGTCGATTGCGTATCTGGAAATTTTTTTACCCACTTTTTTCGGAAAAAAGACATAAAAATTGTTTCAATCCCGAAGCTGAGGCTCCATGACGCGTTTTCGTAGATCTGGCGATTCTGCGTGATGCACAAAGTCTCCCTGCGTGTCCTCGTGAAGAGTTCTAGTCGATTGCGTATCTGGAAATTTTTTTACCCACTTTTTTCGGAAAAAAGACATAAAAATTGTTTCAATCCCGAAGCTGAGGCTCCATGACGCGTTTTCGTAGATCTGGCGATTCCTCGTGAAGATTTCTAGTCGATTGCTCTTCTGGATAAATTTTTATCCATTATTTTTGAAAAAAAATTAATAAAAAGTTTCAACCCTGTGATGCCGAAGCTGAATGACGCGCTTTCGTAAATCTAGCGATTATGGGTGATGGAGAAAGTCTCCCTGCGTGCCCTCGTGAAGAATTCTAGTCGATTGCGTTTCTGGAAATTTTTTTACCCACCATTTTCGAAAAAACGAAATAAAAATTGTTTCAATCCCGAAGCTGAGACTCCCAGACACGTTTTCGTAGATCTGGCGATTCCTCGTGAAGAGTTCTAGTCGATTGCTCTTCTGGATAAATTTTTATCCATTATTTTTGAAAAAAAATTAATAAAAAGTTTCAACCCCGTGATGCCGAAGCTGAATGACGCGCTTTCGTAAATCTAGCGATTATGGGTGATGGAGAAAGTCTCCCTGCGTGCCCTCGTGAAGAGTTCTAGTCAATCGCGTTCCCGGATAAATTTTTATTCACCATTTTCGGAAAAAAGAAATAAAAATTGTTTCAATCCCGAAGCTGAGGCTCCATGACGCGTTTTCGTAGATCTGGCGATTCTGCGTGATGCACAAAGTCTCCCTGCGTGTCCTCGTGAAGAGTTCTAGTCGATTGCGTATCTGGAAATTTTTTTACCCATTTTTTTCGGAAAAAAGACATAAAAATTGTTTCAATCCCGAAGCTGAGGCTCCATGACGCGTTTTCGTAGATCTGGCGATTCTGCGTGATGCACAAAGTCTCCCTGCGTGTCCTCGTGAAGAGTTCTAGTCGATTGCGTATCTGGAAATTTTTTTACCCACTTTTTTCGGAAAAAAGACATAAAAATTGTTTCAATCCCGAAGCTGAGGCTCCATGACGCGTTTTCGCAGATCTGGCAATTCTGCGTGATGCACAAAGTCTCCCTGCGTGTCCTCGTGAAGAGTTCTAATCAATCGCGTTCCCGGATAAATTTTTATTCACTATTTTCGGAAAAAAGACATAAAAATTGTTTCAATCCCGAAGCTGAGGCTCCATGACGCGTTTTCGTAGATCTGGCGATTCCTGGTGAAGAGTTCTAGTCGATTGCTCTTCTGGATAAATTTTTATCCATTATTTTTGAAAAAAAATTAATAAAAAGTTTCAACCCCGTGATGCCGAAGCTGAATGACGCGCTTTCGTAAATCTAGCGATTATGGGTGATGGAGAAAGTCTCCCTGCGTGTCCTCGTGAAGAGTTCTAGTCGATTGCGTTTCTGGAAATTTTTTTACCCACTATTTTCGAAAAAACGAAATAAAAATTGTTTCAATCGCGAAGCTGAGGCTCCCAGACACGTTTTCGTAGATCTGGCAATTCCCAGTGATAGAGAGAGTCTCCCTGCGTGTCCTCGTGAAGAGTTCTAGTCGATTGCGTATCTGGAAATTTTTTTACCCACTTTTTTCGGAAAAAAGACATAAAAATTGTTTCAATCCCGAAGCTGAGGCTCCATGACGCGTTTTCGTAGATCTGGCGATTCCTCGTGAAGAGTTCTAGTCGATTGCTCTTCTGGATAAATTTTTATCCATTATTTTTGAAAAAAAATTAATAAAAAAATTCAACCCCGTGATGCCGAAGCTGAATGACGCGCTTTCGTAAATCTAGCGATTATGGGTGATGGAGAAAGTCTCCCTGCGTGTCCTCGTGAAGAGTTCTAGTCGATTGCGTATCTGGAAATTTTTTTACCCACTTTTTTCGGAAAAAAGACATAAAAATTGTTTCAATCCCGAAGCTGAGGCTCCATGACGCGTTTTCGTAGATCTGGCGATTCTGCGTGATGCACAAAGTCTCCCTGCGTGTCCTCGTGAAGAGTTCTAGTCGATTGCGTATCTGGAAATTTTTTTACCCACTTTTTTCGGAAAAAAGACATAAAAATTGTTTCAATCCCGAAGCTGAGGCTCCATGACGCGTTTTCGTAGATCTGGCGATTCCTCGTGAAGAGTTCTAGTCGATTGCTCTTCTGGATAAATTTTTATCCATTATTTTTGAAAAAAAATTAATAAAAAGTTTCAACCCCGTGATGCCGAAGCTGAATGACGCGCTTTCGTAAATCTAGCGATTATGGGTGATGGAGAAAGTCTCCCTGCGTGCCCTCGTGAAGAGTTCTAGTCAATCGCGTTCCCGGATAAATTTTTATTCACCATTTTCGGAAAAAAGAAATAAAAATTGTTTCAATCCCGGAGCTGAGGCTCCATGACGCGTTTTCGTAGATCTGGCGATTCCCAGTGATAGAGAGAGTCTCCCTGCGTGTCCTCGTGAAGAGTTCTAGTCGATTGCGTATCTGGAAATTTTTTTACCCACTTTTTTCGGAAAAAAGACATAAAAATTGTTTCAATCCCGAAGCTGAGGCTCCATGACGCGTTTTCGTAGATCTGGCGATTCTGCGTGATGCACAAAGTCTCCCTGCGTGTCCTCGTGAAGAGTTCTAGTCGATTGCGTATCTGGAAATTTTTTTACCCACTTTTTTCGGAAAAAAGACATAAAAATTGTTTCAATCCCGAAGCTGAGGCTCCATGACGCGTTTTCGTAGATCTGGCGATTCCTCGTGAAGAGTTCTAGTCGATTGCTCTTCTGGATAAATTTTTATCCATTATTTTTGAAAAAAAATTAATAAAAAGTTTCAACCCCGTGATGCCGAAGCTGAATGACGCGCTTTCGTAAATCTAGCGATTATGGGTGATGGAGAAAGTCTCCCTGCGTGCCCTCGTGAAGAGTTCTAGTCAATCGCGTTCCCGGATAAATTTTTATTCACCATTTTCGGAAAAAAGAAATAAAAATTGTTTCAATCCCGAAGCTGAGGCTCCATGACGCGTTTTCGTAGATCTGGCGATTCTGCGTGATGCACAAAGTCTCCCTGCGTGTCCTCGTGAAGAGTTCTAGTCGATTGCGTATCTGGAAATTTTTTTACCCATTTTTTTCGGAAAAAAGACATAAAAATTGTTTCAATCCCGAAGCTGAGGCTCCATGACGCGTTTTCGTAGATCTGGCGATTCTGCGTGATGCACAAAGTCTCCCTGCGTGTCCTCGTGAAGAGTTCTAGTCGATTGCGTATCTGGAAATTTTTTTACCCACTTTTTTCGGAAAAAAGACATAAAAATTGTTTCAATCCCGAAGCTGAGGCTCCATGACGCGTTTTCGCAGATCTGGCAATTCTGCGTGATGCACAAAGTCTCCCTGCGTGTCCTCGTGAAGAGTTCTAATCAATCGCGTTCCCGGATAAATTTTTATTCACTTTTTTCGGAAAAAAGACATAAAAATTGTTTCAATCCCGAAGCTGAGGCTCCATGACGCGTTTTCGTAGATCTGGCGATTCCTCGTGAAGAGTTCTAGTCGATTGCTCTTCTGGATAAATTTTTATCCATTATTTTTGAAAAAAAATTAATAAAAAAATTCAACCCCGTGATGCCGAAGCTGAATGACGCGCTTTCGTAAATCTAGCGATTATGGGTGATGGAGAAAGTCTCCCTGCGTGTCCTCGTGAAGAGTTCTAGTCGATTGCGTATCTGGAAATTTTTTTACCCACTTTTTTCGGAAAAAAGACATAAAAATTGTTTCAATCCCGAAGCTGAGGCTCCATGACGCGTTTTCGTAGATCTGGCGATTCTGCGTGATGCACAAAGTCTCCCTGCGTGTCCTCGTGAAGAGTTCTAGTCGATTGCGTATCTGGAAATTTTTTTACCCACTTTTTTCGGAAAAAAGAAATAAAAATTGTTTCAATCCCGAAGCTGAGGCTCCATGACGCGTTTTCGTAGATCTGGCGATTCTGCGTGATGCACAAAGTCTCCCTGCGTGTCCTCGTGAAGAGTTCTAGTCGATTGCGTATCTGGAAATTTTTTTACCCACTTTTTTCGGAAAAAAGACATAAAAATTGTTTCAATCCCGAAGCTGAGGCTCCATGACGCGTTTTCGTAGATCTGGCGATTCCTCGTGAAGAGTTCTAGTCGATTGCTCTTCTGGATAAATTTTTATCCATCATTTTTGAAAAAAAATTAATAAAAAGTTTGGACCCCGTGCTGCCGAAGCTGAATGACGCGCTTTCGTAAATCTAGCGATTATGGGTGATGGAGAAAGTCTCCCTGCGTGCCCTCGTGAAGAGTTCTAGTCGATTGCGTTTCTGGAAATTTTTTTACCCACTATTTTCGAAAAAACGAAATAAAAATTGTTTCAATCGCGAAGCTGAGGCTCCCAGACACGTTTTCGTAGATCTGGCAATTCCCAGTGATAGAGAGAGTCTCCCTGCGTGCCCTCGTGAAGAATTCTAGTCGATTGCGTTTCTGGAAATTTTTTTACCCACCATTTTCGAAAAAACGAAATAAAAATTGTTTCAATCCCGAAGCTGAGACTCCCAGACACGTTTTCGTAGATCTGGCGATTCCTCGTGAAGATTTCTAGTCGATTGCTCTTCTGGATAAATTTTTATCCATTATTTTTGAAAAAAAATTAATAAAAAGTTTCAACCCTGTGATGCCGAAGCTGAATGACGCGCTTTCGTAAATCTAGCGATTATGGGTGATGGAGAAAGTCTCCCTGCGTGCCCTCGTGAAGAATTCTAGTCGATTGCGTTTCTGGAAATTTTTTTACCAACCATTTTCGAAAAAACGAAATAAAAATTGTTTCAATCCCGAAGCTGAGACTCCCAGACACGTTTTCGTAGATCTGGCGATTCCTCGTGAAGATTTCTAGTCGATTGCTCTTCTGGATAAATTTTTATCCATTATTTTTGAAAAAAAATTAATAAAAAGTTTCAACCCTGTGATGCCGAAGCTGAATGACGCGCTTTCGTAAATCTAGCGATTATGGGTGATGGAGAAAGTCTCCCTGCGTGCCCTCGTGAAGAATTCTAGTCGATTGCGTTTCTGGAAATTTTTTTACCCACCATTTTCGAAAAAACGAAATAAAAATTGTTTCAATCCCGAAGCTGAGACTCCCAGACACGTTTTCGTAGATCTGGCGATTCCCAGTGATAGAGAGAGTCTCCCTGCGTGTCCTCGTGAAGAGTTCTAGTCGATTGCGTATCTGGAAATTTTTTAACCCACTTTTTTCGGAAAAAAGACATAAAAATTGTTTCAATCCCGAAGCTGAGGCTCCATGACGCGTTTTCGTAGATCTGGCGATTCTGCGTGATGCACAAAGTCTCCCTGCGTGTCCTCGTAAAGAGTTCTAGTCGATTGCGTATCTGGAAATTTTTTTACCCACTTTTTTCGGAAAAAAGACATAAAAATTGTTTCAATCCCGAAGCTGAGGCTCCATGACGCGTTTTCGCAGATCTGGCAATTCTGCGTGATGCACAAAGTCTCCCTGCGTGTCCTCGTGAAGAGTTCTAATCAATCGCGTTCCCGGATAAATTTTTATTCACTATTTTCGGAAAAAAGACATAAAAATTGTTTCAATCCCGAAGCTGAGGCTCCATGACGCGTTTTCGTAGATCTGGCGATTCCTGGTGAAGAGTTCTAGTCGATTGCTCTTCTGGATAAATTTTTATCCATTATTTTTGAAAAAAAATTAATAAAAAGTTTCAACCCCGTGATGCCGAAGCTGAATGACGCGCTTTCGTAAATCTAGCGATTATGGGTGATGGAGAAAGTCTCCCTGCGTGTCCTCGTGAAGAGTTCTAGTCGATTGCGTATCTGGAAATTTTTTTACCCACTTTTTTCGGAAAAAAGAAATAAAAATTGTTTCAATCCCGAAGCTGAGGCTCCATGACGCGTTTTCGTAGATCTGGCGATTCTGCGTGATGCACAAAGTCTCCCTGCGTGTCCTCGTGAAGAGTTCTAGTCGATTGCGTATCTGGAAATTTTTTTACCCACTTTTTTCGGAAAAAAGACATAAAAATTGTTTCAATCCCGAAGCTGAGGCTCCATGACGCGTTTTCGTAGATCTGGCGATTCCTCGTGAAGAGTTCTAGTCGATTGCTCTTCTGGATAAATTTTTATCCATTATTTTTGAAAAAAAATTAATAAAAAGTTTCAACCCCGTGATGCCGAAGCTGAATGACGCGCTTTCGTAAATCTAGCGATTATGGGTGATGGAGAAAGTCTCCCTGCGTGCCCTCGTGAAGAGTTCTAGTCAATCGCGTTCCCGGATAAATTTTTATTCACCATTTTCGGAAAAAAGAAATAAAAATTGTTTCAATCCCGGAGCTGAGGCTCCATGACGCGTTTTCGTAGATCTGGCGATTCCCAGTGATAGAGAGAGTCTCCCTGCGTGTCCTCGTGAAGAGTTCTAGTCGATTGCGTATCTGGAAAATTTTTTACCCACTATTTTCGGAAAAAAGAAATAAAAATTGTTTCAATCCCGAAGCTGAGGCTCCATGACGCGTTTTCGTAGATCTGGCGATTCTGCGTGATGCACAAAGTCTCCCTGCGTGTCCTCGTGAAGAGTTCTAGTCGATTGCGTATCTGGAAATTTTTTTACCCACTTTTTTCGGAAAAAAGACATAAAAATTGTTTCAATCCCGAAGCTGAGGATCCATGACGCGTTTTCGTAGATCTGGCGATTCCTGGTGAAGAGTTCTAGTCGATTGCTCTTCTGGATAAATTTTTATCCATCATTTTTGAAAAAAAATTAATAAAAAGTTTCAACCCCGTGATGCCGAAGCTGAATGACGCGCTTTCGTAAATCTAGCGATTATGGGTGATGGAGAAAGTCTCCCTGCGTGCCCTCGTGAATAGTTCTAGTCGATTACGTTTCTGGAAATTTTTTTACCCACTATTTTCGGAAAAAAGAAATAAAAATTGTTTCAATCCCGAAGCTGAGGCTCCATGACGCGTTTTCGCAGATCTGGCAATTCCCAATGATGGAGGAAGTCTCCCTGCGTGTCCTCGTGAAGAGTTCTAGTCAATCGCGTTCCCGGATAAATTTTTATCCACCATTTTCGGAAAAAATAAATAAAAAACGTTTCAATCCCGAAGCTGAGGCCCCATGACGCGTTTTCGTAGATCTGGCAATTCTGCGTGATGCACAAAGTCTCCCTGCGTGTCCTCGTGAAGAGTTCTAGTCGATTGCGTTTCTGAAAAATTTTTTACCCACCATTTTTGGAAAAAAGATATAAAAATATTTTCAATCCCGAAGCTGAGGCTCCATGACGCGTTTTCGCAGATCTGGCAATTCCCAGTGATGTGGGAAGTTTCCCTACGTGTCCTCGTGAAGAGTTCTAGTCGTTTGCGTTCTCGGATACATTTTTATCCACCATTTTCGGAAAAAGGAAATAAAAAAAGTTTCAATCCCAAAGCTGAGGCTCCCAGGCACGTTTTCGTAGATCTGGCAATTCCCAGTGATGAAGAAAGTCTCCATGCATGTCCTCGTGAAGAGTTCTAGTCAATTCGACTTTCATGCATACGAAAAAAAGTTTTATTCCGATAGAAACTTATAACCGCACGCGTATATACGCCACTGTCAAATCAACAGCCGGAACTGTCAGACTGACAGCGGGAGAGTCAAAACACGGTGTATAACACGACCGACCAATCACAGCAGGAATAAAACGACAACAATGCCCCCCGTTGGTCGCCAACTTCGGGCGTTACTCACCAACTTTTTATAAGGGGTAAAGGGGGAAATGTGCCTGAAAAATGATGTCACCAAAAGCAAAGAGCTTTCAGGATCAACGGAAATGGGTTTTCTGATGAAGGAAAGAAAAAACAGTTTGTGTACAAATTCATACAACTTTTATTGATCGCAAAGTACCATGTAATTAATACTATGTGTAATATATTCTTACGAAAATGAAAGAAGACTGTAAAAAGTAAATCTTAACACCATTGAATCCTTTTCAATTCGCAAAATTTTAGGAAGACTGCGAGAAACATTATTGGCGCTGTGGGAAATTCTGTATGGATTAAAAAGCGAAAATCATCGTCGATTTTTTTTCACAATTCCATTCACGCAAAAAAACATTTTCCCACGTTTCGAAAATTGTACAATTCTTTTTCTTTAATTTGCGTCGTCGTGGATAAATAAATCAGTCGGAAATAAAAATTCTTAATCAATGGATAAAAATGATCGAAGTCTGTTCGAGATTCTTTGCTTGGACTTGAGATTCTAAGTTTTGTGCTCCAGTGTCGATCATGCAATAATAACTCGCTTGTATTAATATTTACAATTACATTAGGTAAGAAATCACTTAATTAACATCAGCGAAGGGAAAAAATAAGACTCGATGATCGGATTTTCATTTGGCAAATTGAATCAACTGAATTAAAATGACAATTACGAGAGTGATGATTGGAAGAGAAATTTAATTATAAAAAATTATGCTCACTTCGTAAATCGTAAATTAGTCTCTGAATTTTTTTATACCGATCTAATGATCGATCAACTCGTGACTTACGAACGCACTATGTATTTTTTTCCAACCAATCACGAATCGATGGATAATTTCTGTCCAACCATCGAACGTTGCTTTCTGCTTGTTCCACGGATTGTTTTATCGTTCGCGTCTTGTCCAGTTCTTTGCTGTGTTCTCTCGCAAATTCCAACAACTGTGAGAATGGAAAAAAAAAATATATATTGATGGAGAAAATACAAAGCAAAAGAGTGCGAAACGAAAAATTTCACATGCGAATGTGCTTACGTCTTTCAATTCGTATTTGGTGTTGATTTTCTTCGTTGCAGATTTTACTATGTTGTTCATCGTTGACAGGGATGAGCCACAGCTGGAACGACGAAAAACCAGAAATCGATTCAGTGAAAAAAAATTGAAAGCCAGTTCAATATGAAAAATTGTCCATGTTTATAAATTATCGATAAAAATTTAATTATTCCGTGGCTACAAACAAAAAATCTTTCTGTTTGAATCGATTCCAACGAAAAATACGTTTTTCTATTAATTGTTTTTTCAATTTCAAAAACGACGAAAATTTTTATAGCGATTTTGTGTTTGGATCCTAAAAAAAGATCGTTTTGTTGTTCTGACTAAATATCGAATAAGAATCGTGAGCTCTGTTCAAGAGAAAAGAGAATTTCAAAAGAAATAATTGAACTCTTAAAAAAATAATTCCCACTTACTGTCGTTTTAGGCGATCCCAATTATTCCTCAAGAAGCTGAAAACCAATGGTTGTCCAATGACGTTATGGGAAACAGCGTTGAAAACACGTGCAGCGTCCTGCTTCCTTATGCCTGAGTTTTCGGTGATTGCCCACTCGAGGTAACGACTGAGTATCCAAGTTTCTCGACTGCAGCCAAGAGCAGACAAAAGTAAATCCTTTTCCGAGCCAACGTTGGTTTTTTGGTACCTTTCCCAGGCGAAATCCCATTCTGGTTGGCCACCAACCCGAATGGCCGTACAGTAAACGACGCTTTTCAAATTCGGTGAGATCCTGCGAAATAAAAATCAATAAAAATTATCATTACTCGTCGATTTTATTAAAAAAAAATTTTTTTTTTTTTTAAATTCATAGAAAAAATTGCAATTATTTACGGATTGGTTCTTTCTGGATCCGGGGAATTTCGCCACTCCTGGAAGGACCGGACAGCGTTTCGGACACAATTCTCATGGCCCAATGTGCAGGCCCAGCTCAGAACGTCGATGCGGGTGAAAACTTTGAGTTGCGGATCATCCGCCTTGTCCATAAAGCCAACTTGGTCGTAAACGTTCTTCACCAAGTTCAGAACGAAAACCTGAAACCCCCAAAACGTATTATTTTACCGTCATCAACTTTGACTTCTTGTTTTAAATAAAAATAAACAAATTTCTAAAACATCAGGATGTAAAATTTTCTTTCGAAGAGTCTAAAACGAAAAACTGGATTTTCTTTATGAAGAATTTAAAAAAATTAGAAAATTCAAAAATTAAAAAATTACAAATTACCCTGAATCGATCATGGCTCGGCAAGTTGACGAGCATATGGTCGAGATAATTAATTAATGCTTTTTGTTCAAATTAAAAAATTAAAAAATGGAAAAATTAAAAAATTGAAAAATTGAAAAATTAAAAAATTACAAATTACCCTAAATCGATCGTAGCTGGGCAAGTTGACGAGCATATGGTCGAGATAGTTCATCGCTGTGAGAGCTGCTTTCCAAGGAACGTATTCATGCTCATGAGCCAAATAAGACACGACGCTCAGAGCAGTCGAGTAATCCAGTCGTCCGGCTCTCGCCAAGTTCATTGCATCGTCGATCAGCTGACCTCGATTTATTGTCGCAATGTCCGTGAAATTAGGACTCTTTAGTTGTTTTATTATGAGTTCCCAATTGGCAGGGTCGTAATTGACACGATAGTAGCCTTGAAAATGAAAATTTGAAAATCGATCAATATTTTCCCAGTCCATAAAACTGCAGAAATTAATTAATTTATTTATTTATTTATTTATTTCAATTTACTTAATTTAAATTTATATTTTAATTAAATATAAACTTAATTAAAAGTGAATTTTAATTGATTAATTGATTAATTAATTAATTAAAAAATAATTGCATGACGTTTCAACCCTCCGCAGATCTCATGGGTCTGTAAGACCCAAGGGACAATTGTTTTTTCGAAAATCTTGTTTTTTAAAACGTTTTAGTTGAAAATAAACAAATGCAACGACCAAAAAACTATGAAATCTTAAAGCAGAATCAATGAAGAGTTTTCCAGAAATTTTACCGATTTTTTTCTCTCCAAACACGTGAGATATGAATGGCAGGACGAAAAGGACGAAAATTTCATTTCAAAATCAAAATTTCACATCAAAATGATGAATTTATCAATTTAATCAGGAAGTCGCTGGACGAAAAAATTCCTTACCGGTTTGTTGAATGTTGAAAATGACCCACTGCGATCGACTCGCACCGATATTTTGCAAAGTCATTGATCTCTGAGCTCGCAGCCATGTGGACGGTTGAGTGCGATTGAAATCACGAACAGCCTCACTCGTGTATGTTATCGGAACCCACCAAAAAGGTTCGGTTTCTTCAAAAGTTGTCGTTGTTGCATTTCGAATGGTGAATCGATCCTACGAAAAAAATCGAATTGACAATTTAAAAAAATAGATGCTGAATTCAGTTTCATCAAATAATTCGCAAAGAAGCCCTCGAAGTTTTTCAATCAAGACAATTAAGGACGTTGTATGGCGACGGTCAAATCTAAATTTTTCTTTTCAGTTTTTCTTACATACAAAATGGTTTCCGAGCCAAAGTTCATTAAAAAAAGTTGTTACAAATTGACTAAAGAACAACATACTCTAAATCCAAGATTCTCCGATGTAATCTGTATTTTTTATATAATAAACAAAATTTCGAAAAAATTTAACGACCGATTTTTTTGAAAAACTAAATAAAGCTTCTTCGATGTTACACAAAAGTGTATGCAAAGTTTTAAGAAGCTTCACCATTTAGAAATCGAAATATTTAATGTTGAAAATTGCAGCTTTTAACACACGCTCTCATGAGAAACTACTGAAAATTCTGATTTTTATAAATAAATATCTCGACTTCTACATGCTGAAACCTTTTGAAATTGCGCGAGCTATTAGATAACACTCTTTGTGTGGTGAAAATTTAAAGGAATTCTATCGATAGAAAATTTTGCATACAACGTCCTTAAGGAATTTCGGTAGAAAAATCTAAATATTGAGAAATTGATAAAATTTCGTGATAACGTTTTTCAACGTCAAGTGCGAAAACACAAATTTTTTTCAAACTTTTCATCTGTCTAGTTATCGAGTAATTTAGCATTAACGCAGAATTCTTATGTCCGGAATATATACTTATATATATATATATATATATGAAAACACTATGCTTATACACGTGAACTTGAATGTTCAATAACTCGAGAACTGGTTAGAAGAAAAATCTGAAAAAATTTGTATTGTCATATTTAATACTAAAGAATAAATTGACAAAATTTGATTAAATTCTAATTGTTTTTGAAAATTTGTATGTTTTTAAAATGGTTTAGCATGTCAACGTTGTATCGCTGGTAAGGGTACCCTTTGAACTCTGCTTTTGAGAACGAGAAGGAAACCCGAAAAAATTGAATCGTATTGCATAATTATATTCAGAGATCGTCGAACTAACTTGCATAATTTCAGCGCTGCCACCGTCGTAATTCCTCGTAACGGTAATAACGGGAAAACCAGTTAGCAGAGTCCACGTGTCCATAATTTGTTTGACCGTAACGTCGCGGCTCAAAACACGATCTTTCCGAGCTTGTTTGGTCAATGCTTCCCAGAGATCGTTTTGTTCAGCGCTCCCGTAAGCTCTGTGAGGGAAAACCGATGGTAAATATGAAGCGAAAAAAATCGTTATCCAAGCGATTGAATATTTTGTTGTCGTGGGTTGAAGTTTGCATCGTTGGAATGCAATAAAATGCTTTAATTTCTTTGGCAAAGATCATTATTAAAATGCAAATGAAATTAATTAAATTGGTTCGAAAAATTTGGATGATTTGAAAAATTAACAAATCATAAATAAAAATAAATATTTTTCGTTGCATTTCAACGTTGCGAACTTGGTCGACGTTACGTACTTGGTGCGCAGGTAATTTGTGAGACCTTGCTTGAAGACTTTTGTCGTTAAGAAGTGATCCATCATCCGAATGATCGAAGCGCCTGATAAAATGGATGAAAATATTCATCGCATCAAAGAAATCATACAAAAACATATTTAGTATCGCATCAGTGAAAAATCGATGAATTTCTAACGGAGTTTCATACCTTTAGCGTATGAAATCCTGTCAAAGATTTCACTTATTTCTTCCGGATGTCCAACCTCGACCGAAACTGGATGAGACGATTCGAGGGCGTCGAGGATGAAAACAGGTTGCAAGTCGTGGACGATAAACTGCTCGAGCACCTTCCATTCTGGTTCGACCTGCAGGCAAACGAGTTGGAATTAATTATCGCTCACTGTAACTTAATCAGTGGCTTCATTAATTGGTTTCCGTTATGGAAATTTTGCATTTTTATAAATTTTCGATCATTTCGATAAAATGTACTTTATTTTTTGTATTTTTATTTTATTTTTTTATTTTATAATAATAATTAATAATAATTTTTATTTATTGTGTAATTATTAAATTTATTAATTTTATTAATAATTATTTATTTATTATTAATTATTTAACAATTTTTTTTTAATTTGATTCCGTTCTTGGAATTTGGAATGTTTCTAAATTTTCGATTAGTTCAAAAAAATGTTTTTTTTTTGCTTGTTTGTTTGTTTTTTTAATTTGATTTTAAACTCGTAGCTCGATTTCATATGGAAATGTGATTTGTTGAATTTTGCATCGAGGGGAATAAAAAGAAGAAAAGGGACGAACCGAATTCATTCCGAGGTATTCGACGTAATTGGCGAAGCCTTCGTTGAGCCATAGATCGGTCCACCAGCTGGGAGTAACGAGATTTCCGAACCATTGATGAGCCAATTCGTGAGCAACGACCGTAGCGACTCGCTGTTGATTGCTGCTCGTGGAAATGCCTTTTTCGAAAAGCATAGCAGTTTCCCTGAAAGGATTATTAAACGAAACGAACGGATTTATCACAACGAAATTCAATTAAAAATCAAAGATGAAAAAATAAAAAGAAATCGAATCTGAAAAACAAAAATCCTCATGAAATATTCATTACGATAAAATGGTAATTACCTGTAAGTAATCAACCCCCAATTTTCCATGGCTCCTGCGGAGAAATCCGGCAAAGCGACCATGTCGATTTTTGGCAGTGGAAACTTTATTTGAAAATAATCTTCGTAGTATTTGAGAATCCTTGGCCCGATGTCGAGACTGTAACGAGACTGCTGAATGGCTTCACCACGAGCCCAGACACCAAAGTGTCCATCAGAAGATTTCAGGACCTCGAAATCGGTGACGAGGAAAGCGACCAGATAAGTTGACATTGGAACGGAACGTGTGTAATGATCCCAGACGTAATTCGGTATTTCTGGACTGGAAAAATCCACAAAAAAATGTAAAGATAGTGAGCTTTTTCTTAAGAATCAAAAAATTCTAAAACACGAGATTTAAAAGTCAATTATTTGACTTGGAGTCTGAAAAAAAATGATTCTGCTGTTGAAATTCGTTTGGCATGAGAAATGGATTAATAAGGAATTTTTTGACACGAGATAACTCTACTCAAGAGACTCACACTGATTGTGGCTCACCCTTCCTGGGCATGTTGGAAATGGAGGTCATGTTTTGGGGCCTTGCAATACTGATCTCAAAGGTTGCTTTGAGGGCTGGTTCGTCGAAGCATGGGAAAGCACGTCTCGCATCCGTAGGCTGAAACTGGGTGGTAGCGATCCATCTATAATGCATAAGGGCAAACCGAAGCTTGTGTAAACAACAATCATGCCTTCGTTTGCAGGTCGCATGTGTGGAGCGAGGTTAACCGCGTTATCGGTTTAATCAAAGCATATTCTCTTCGTCTCTTGGTCTGTAGCAGCTCTGCCTCTTGTTTGGATTGTCCACGAGGAGGAGGAGGAGGTAGAATGCAAATGCATGAAGCTCGCACGCGAGCTTCATTAAAAGATTCGACACTTGAGGATGTTTCGTGTATATGAAAAACTTGTTAATATTAATTATTCAATAAATAGCTTCTTAATCGTCGTGAAATTTGTACAGGACCTCCTGAATGCTTCATGTAAAAACATACCAAATTTTAAGAATTCCATAATCATTACTTTAACCACCCTGAGGGTTGAAATAAAAAATGATAAGAATATTCTGAAAATTTTGTATTCTTTTGTATGAAGTATTCAAGGGGTAGTGTAAAAATTTCACGACGATTAGAAAGCTCGTTATTAAAAAATTAACATTTCGTTGAGAACAATTTTTTAAACAAATACGAAAAATATTTATCAATAAACTTCGTTTTGTTTCCATTGCTTTCAGTATTTTGTAGATATTTAGAAATTGAGGGGTCAAAAATAAAAACTTATCGCAAAGTTATACCAGTTTCCATAAGACTACATAGTTGACTACATTTAATTTATTAAGGACGTTGTACACAAAATTTTCTATCGATAGAATTCCTTTAAATTTACACCACACTAAAAAAATAGTGATAGAAAATAGCTCGCTCAATTTTAAGAGGTTTCACCATGAAGAAGTCGAGATATTTATTTATAAAAATCACCATTTTCAGTAGTTTCTCATAAGAGCATGTGTTGAAAGTTGCAATTTTCAACATTAAATATTTCCATTTCTAAATGGTGAAGCCTCTTAAAACTTTGCACACACTTTTATGTAACATCGAAGAAGCTTTATTTAGTTTTTCAAAAAAAATCGGTCGTAAAATTTTTTCAAAATTTTGTTTATTATATAAAAAATACAGATTGTCTCGGACAATCTTGGATTTAGAGTATGTTGTTCTTTAGTAAATTTGTAACAACTTTTTTAAATTAAATTGGGCTCGCCAACCATTTTGTATGTAAGAAAAACTGAAAACAAATAATAAAAAATACCAGCACTGCAAATAACATGTTCCTGAAGCTTGCATCGTTGGAATACAACGAAAAATTCAATTTTTATTTATTATTTCAATAATTAATGCACTGTTCCACTGTTAAAGAAATAATTCATCGCGAGATGCTTACCGCGTTTGATTGCCAACGGTGTACGAGCTCCTGTAAAATCCTTCGAGATTATCGTTGAGGTATCCAAGATACTTGAGCTGAACCAGGTATTGTTTTCCCGCTTTGAGAGTTTCTGCCATTTGTAGAACGTGGAACTGTCTGACAGTGTCATTGACTTGATCCACGACTCTGATGACTCTATTTTTGTTAGGATCGCCGGAGTACTCGATAACGCTGGTGAGTTTTTCATCGATTTTCATATCGACGGCATGGAGACTTATATTTTTAGTGTCCATCGTCACGTTCACTACAATGCTGACCTGTCACAAAAGAAAAATGTAACAAAATGAAGATTTTCAAAGAATCATCCAAAAAATTCCTCAAAACTTCTTACGAAATTCAAAAAATTTGAAAAAAAAAACCAAAAAATGACATTTTCACCTCTCCGTTGAACGTGAAATTTCCCTCCCAAATGAACGGCATCAAACTGATTTTGTAAGAATCAGGGACAACCGATTTCGGCAACCGAACATCGATTTTTCTTTTGTTCACTGTGGCCGTTGCAAAACTACGTGCCGATTGAAGCACCGCGTTCTCTCCAAACTCGTCCAATGTCCTCACTGCTTTGCCCTCGAGACACGGTGCGAAATGATACACCAACAAGCCCGTTGCAACAAGACAAAGTAGAAAGACCGCGCCTAGTAGGAATCCTCCACATCGTGATATCGTGCAGCCGTGTTTACGACCAAATGTTGTCGTGTGAGGGTCCATCATAGCCAAAACTTCGCGAGATTGGGTCATATCATGGATAAACCTGAAAAAATGAAAATCAATTTTTTTTTTTTTTCATTTTTCATCGACCTGGATATGGAAAACCATAGGAAAAGGGCGGCAACGATTATTTATTGAAAAAAGTACATTTCGTTGTTTTCGAGTCTCGTAAACTTTGAAAAAATGAAAATCAATTTTTTATTTTTTATTTTTCATTGACCTGGATATGGAAAACCATAGGAAAAGGGCGACAACGATTATTTATTGAAAAAAGTACATTTCGTTGTTTTCGAGTCTCGTAAACTTTGAAAAAATGAAAATCAATTTTTTATTTTTTATTTTTCATCGACCTGGATATGGAAAACCATAGGAAAAGGGCGACAACGATTATTTATTGAGAAAAAGTACATTTCGTTGTTTTCGAGTCTCGTAAACTCTGGCAAAACTTTTCGATCGATTTCGTCATTGAATATAAACAGTAATGAGACTATGAGACACTGTGCGATGATCGTGTCAAGGATATTTAGAAATTCCTATCGAGTACACGAGCAAAACAAACTGCGTGTCTATGGACAGTCATAACTTTTTTACGAGAAGGGAAAACAATTAGTCGCGATGGTGGTTAAAATTATTATGCGCAGTGTGCTGCTGCTGAACCAGCAGCCATAAACTTTCAACTCGATCACAATAAGGTAGTGAACTGAATTGTCGTCTCTGCAGTGCTTCATTGTCGTGGTGTACGTTATTATTACGTTAAACGCGAGGATAGTGATTCCATGCAGAGTGGTACAAAAATAAATTCCTTGTTAGGGAATCATTGCCACAGGGCTCAAGTGTCGTTGAACTATATAATAGAAAAATAGAGAAATATAATTTTTTTATTCACAATTTGTTCTGTTTCAAAAACCATGACAATTTTTCTACGGATTTTGTGGTTGGATCCTTAAAAAAAATCCTTTTATTGTCCTGACCAAATATATTGATTAAAAATCATGATGAGCTCTGCTCAAGAAAAAACGGAATTTCGATGCTTCCCAATATGATGCAAACTTCAACAGTGAAAATCGCAAGTTTGCATTCGGCCAAACTCTACAGGAATTTTTATTTAGCACACTTGGAAAATTTCTTCCCTGCGAAACTGTTAAGGACGTGGTATGCTAAATTTTCTATCGATAGAATTCCTTTAAATTTACACCACACAAAGAGAATAGTGAGATCTAACAGCTCGCGCAATTTTAAGAGGCTTCACCATGTAAAAGTCGAGATATTTATTTATAAAAATCACAATTTTCATTAGTTTCTCATGCAATTTTCAACATTAAATATTTCGATTTCTAAATGGTGAAGCCTCTTAAAACTTTGCATACACTTTAATGTAACATCGAAGAAGCTTTATTTAGTTTTGCAAAAAAATCGCTCGTAAAATTTTTTCGAAATTTTGTTTATTATATAACAAATACAGATTACCTCGGAAAATCTTGGATTTAGAGTATGTCGTTCTTTAGTCAATTTGTAACAAATTTTTTGAATGAACTTTTAGGCTCGCAAACCATTTTGTATGTAAGAAAAACTGAAAAGAAAAATTTAGATTTGACCGTGGCCATACAACGTCCTTAAGAGTTTAACGAAAAAAAAAAAATCAACAGAGTAGGTGGAAAAAAATTGGAGAGTGAGTTACGAAGAAAAAACCAGTTTTCGCATCAAGGAATCCCGGAAGTGAAAAGCGAGGAGTGAGTGTGTTGAAGAAAAACAGTTAATCCGTGAATTTTTCTGAGTTTTAATCGATATCGTATCGCGGTGGAAACGGCCAAAATGATAATAAAATTCCTGAATCGAAAGACTGGCAATTATAAAAATAAAAGTATGAGGAATGATGATCGTGTTTATGGTGATCGAACGTGATCCGGCAGCAGGAAGCCGGCCGGTTAAGACCGAGAACGTTATCATCACGAGAGTAAATGCGAAGCTAAAAATCGTTTAGAAAGTAAAGGACCTGTACCTGCGCGTACCGGATAAAATGAGCAATTAATGGAAACTCGTTTCTCGTCTATTTATAGCTTTTGTCTCTTTTCATTCACATTTCCGTTATAAATAATTATGTAAATGTATTTAAATATGTGGAAAATAAATAAATCGTGCGATTAAATCGAAGCACGATCACGAGAGTACCGTATTTCTCAATAAAAACAGAATCGATCAACCAAGTTCCATTTGTTGATTAAAAAAAAAAAAAAAAAAAAAATCACATCCGTCGATGGTTAATTAATGGATGCAGCCGAGAAGTTTTCCTCGAACGTTAAAATCTCGGATGCAAATTTCTCATCAAACGATTTTCCTCATCGAGACCCGATAACTCTTCGACATGTTAATTTTTTTCTGTCAAAGTATTTTTGTTTTTTTTTAACCGTCGATTATCAAACAACTCACTGTGCAATTCACTCGTCGTACGATTTAAAAAAAAACAGTCCACGATCGAAAAATCAATGAAAATGAAAACTTGAACCGCGTGAAAAATTGATTGAATTTTCGTTAAATAAATAGGCGAATAACGAGCAAGCGCGACGTGGGAACCGACGTCCGCTCGGTCGGATGATCACCACGAGACTGTGACAGTATGGACAGGAGAGTCCGCAGTTTCAACGAGAAGGGAATGGCACCTTCCCCGCGTCTTTGGTGATGCGAATATCGTGTAGTAGGCTTCGGCCTCTCGTTTCCTTCTGTCACTCGTCCTGGGGACGGTGACACCTGCGCGAGACCGCGGCACAGTTTCCGGTTTACACTTCACCGGAAGCCGCACGACCAAATCGAAAAATAGCTGCATTTTCATCCTCGATTTCGTGCATTTAATTGTCGCAGAAAAAAAACAAGATTTCAAAATTATAATTAAACTCTGTTTAACGCTAAATTCAAACAAATAGTAAAAATAATAATAAATAATAATAAATAATAAAAATAATGAAAATAATAATAAATAATAATAATACGAAAATTGTTATGGGAGGTTTTTACGTTGCGAACAATTTTCCTTCCGTGATTATTCGGACGGACGTTTTTCAAGGAAAACGTACTCGTTAAAAATTTCAAATTGAGAATCCGGTCTGGTTGACGCCGCAACGAAAAATTTATTTTGACGCTGTAAAGTCTTGTTCATACACAATAAAAGTCCGAGTTTATGTTTGCTCAGAAATATTTCGTTCCAACATTATTATTGTTCGTTTTTGTTGCTCCTTTTGGAGACTGCTGCGTGGTTGCCCCAGTCGTTCGAAATACTTTGGAATATATTACGTTCAGAAAATACACGCGTATATGTCGAAACAAGCCGATGGTAAATTTAACGGTACTCGGCGAGATTACAAGAGTTTTGCGCTTGTTATTCAATCTCGTGTGTGTTCTCTCTATACTCACTTGACGAGACACGGCAAATAATAATCCTCATTCACAGTCAAGCCGTATCCTCAATCGAGTTGGCGTATATTTTGCTAAAACTTTCACGAAATTTTCTTCACATCCAGCACCGCCGCGACTGGGTCTATATAATCGATGAATATGTCAAGCGAATTTTAAACCATCTATAACGAACCCGTTTGGCCCGTTACGTCCTTGGAAAACGATCAAACTGTCACAGAAACTTCTGCGTCTATGTAGAGACTCTCGATTTGTTCCTAAAGTAAACACAGACTCCCCAGGCACACGCTGTCGTTGCTAATTTATCGATAACTCAAAAATTCCATCGAGTGTCGTTGCCCAGAGACGAAAAAAACTATCACGGTCCTCAAAATTCTTTCTTTTTATTCCAGACCCAAAAATGTCAATGTCCATCATTTAAGGACGTTGTGTGCAAATTTTTATGTCGATAGAATTCTTTTAAATTTCCACCACACTAAGAGAATCGTGATGTGCAATAGCTCGCGCAGTTTTAAGAAGTTTCAACATGTAGACGTCGAGATATTTATTTATAAAAATCACAATTTTCAGAAGTTTCTGATGCGTGTGTTAAAAGTTGCAATTTTCAACATTAAATATTTAGATTTCTAAATGGTGAAGCCTCTTAAAACTTTGCATACACTTTTATGTAACATCGAAGAAGCTTTATTTAATTTTTCAAAAAAATCGATCGTACAATTTTTTCGAAATTTTGTTTATTATATAACAAATACAGATTACCTCGGAAAATCTTGAATTTAGAGTATGTTGTTCTTTAGTCAATTTGTAACAACTTTTTTTAATGAACTTGGGCTCGCAAAGCATTTTGTATGTAAGAAAAACTGAAAAGAAAAATTTAGATTTGACCGTGGCCATACAACGTCCTTAATCTCGTAAAATCCCTTTAAAGAAAACTCATGGTTGATTCAGTGTGAAAAATTGATGATTGCACAGCACCGGAAACGGAATCATAGATCGTCGACACTCCCATGCACAGATGTGCAGGAAAAATTGACCAAGTGTCTCAACCATCTACTCGATTTAGCAGAAGCCATCACTGTTGAGTCAGAACAATTATGCATCATCGAGGTTCCACGCGAGAATAAGTTTATGTTCCTGAGAAAATTTACGTTGCTTTTGCCATAGTGAACTTCTCAGCCACTTACCAATACATATACACGATTTGAAGACTTGGAATTGCGAGGGAAATAGTCACTCACATCGCAGTGAGTCACTGTGTGTCGAGAATCCTCGTTTTCATTCCATTACATTTTTTTTTTTTTTACATCACAGCAAAGTGCAAGGCCTGATACGTTCTCCATAAAAATATTTTTGCTTAAAATGAAATCTATTTTTTCTTGAATCTAATTATACGGGGGGCTCGAAATCGCTAATGGATTCTTGCGAATTAAATAAATTTCAGTGCCTGGAAAATATTGCTCATGGCATGTTATGATTTTTTTTCCAATGAAAATTTTTTTTATTTTTTTTTCTTCACGTAAGATCGTTAAATTAATTTTTGTCCAATTTCTTTTGTCCACTCGTGATCTAAGGCTCATTATCTTATCACTCGTGCTAGCGACAAGTCAAAATTAATTAAGTCATTTTTTTCGTCACGCCTTCATACGTTTCTTGATAAATACGTGCGAGAACTTATAACGTGACGAGTGAGAGAATGTTGCGCAATGGAAATAATTTTAATGCTCGATGCTAACACGAGAGACGCTCTTTGATATTTCTTCGGTGTATAGATTTCGCGGTATAAAATGTTTCTGTATTCTTGGCTCGTCCTTCGCGTTCGACGTTTATTTTACTTCTGTATTATTAGGCTGAGAATATTTATTTGTATAAGAAACCCATGGACAGTTTTCCAGGTCAAGTTCGGACACGTTGTTTTCTTTTTCATTGATCATCACATAGTCAACGTTTTTTGTAACCAAACGAAATCAACAAGTGGAACAAATGTTCTTCGTGTATGTTACTGCAGTGTCTGTTAAATTCGATTTATTACTTTTGTTTCTTTGTATTTTGGTATTTTACGATGTCGAAGTTCGCATCGTTGGAATGCAACGAAAACTCATTTTTTTTGTAGCAGAGTATGTCATTTTTATACAGTATTTGTCAACGATAATGAGACAGTCTTGTTTGCCTTGCGAAAACTGAATTTACTAGAAAAATTTCATCGATTCCATTAATTATCAAAATAATTAATAAAAATGCATTTTTTCGTTGTATTCCAACGATGCAAGCTTCGGTGTCATAAATTTGTCCATTCGAAAACTGAATTTACTAGAAAAATTGCAACGAGTGCATTAATTATGAAAATAATGAATAAAAATTAAATTTTTCGATGCATTCCAACGATGCGAACTTCGGTATCATAAATTTGTTCATTCGGAAAATGAATTTAATAGAAAAATTGGAACAAGTGTATTAATTATCAAAATAATGAATAGAAATTAGATTTTTCATTTTATTCCAACGTTGCAAGCTTTGGAGTCATAAATGAGTGCATTCGAAAACTGAATTTACTAGAAAAATTGGAACGAGTGCATTAATTATCAAAATAATGAATAAAAATGAAATTTTTCGTTTTATTCCAACGTTGCAAGCTTTGGAGTCATAAATGAGTGCATTCGAAAACTGAATTTACTAGAAAAATTGGAACGAGTGCATTAATTATCAAAATAATGAATAAAAATTAAATTTTTCGATGCATTCCAACGATGCGAACTTCGGTATCATAAATTTGTTCATTCGGACAATGAATTTACTAGAAAAATTGGAACAGTGCATTAATTATTGAAATAATAAATAAAAATTGAATTTTTCGTTGTATTCCAACGATGCAAGCTTCAGGAACATGTTATTTGCAGTGCTGGTATTTTTTATTATTTGTTTTCAGTTTTTCTGACATACAAAATGGTTTGCGGGCCTGAGTTCATTAGAAAAAGTTGTTACAAATTGACTAAAGAACAACGTACTCTAAATCCAAGATTTTCCGAGGTAATCTGTATTTGTTATATAATAAACAAAATTTCGAAAAAATTTTACGATCGATTTTTTTGAAAAATTAAATAAAGCTTCTTCGATGTTACATAAAAGTGTATGCAAAATTTTGAGAGGCTTCACCATTTAGAAATGGAAATATTTAATGTTGAAAATTGCAACTTTTAACACACGCTCTTATGAGAAACTACTGAAAATGGTGATTTTTATAAATAAATATCTCGACTTCTACATGGTGAAACCTCTTAAAATTGTGCGAGCTATTAGATATCACTATTCTCTTAGTGTGGTGGAAATTTAAAGGAATTCTATCGACAGAAAAACTTGCATACAACGTCCTTAAGCGAGATGCAAGAGTGTCAGAGTTTGCCCTAATTTCACACTGACGCTTGGTTATCAATCATTTGCGAACGATCTGACACAAAGCTCGGAGGCATTTGTCCATGTCGATATACTACCGTCATCACTGCTACGCAATCTCTCTTGTCAGAAATATACGCGCGTTCAATCAGAGCGCTGTATATTCCTGACGACAACAGGGCGTGATGTATCGCCACTGAACGCAGTTGCACGAGACACTTCAATAAGTAAATTGGAGAACCTTCAATTTTTTGCTGCAAAAAATTCGCCAAAATTTCTTGAATTATATAAATTTGACAAAAAATATTTAAGCAGGTAATTTTTCTAGTGGATTGCATTTTTAATAGACGGATAATAAATTTAACAATTTTTTCAACTTCATTTTTGATTCCTCATACAGGAAGCTATGTGACGGTGGAAATTTTTTTTTTTTTCCAGTTTCCAATGTCAATGTGCTTGAAATGTCCCAAAACATCGAAAAATCATATCTAGAAAAAATTTCCGGATGTGTATGTGTGTGTATGTTCTCGCACTGTAAAATTCAAACGTTTATAACTCGAGAACGGTTTGAGCTACAGGGCTCCCGTTTTGCACAGATGTTGATCTATACAAGCCCTCCGTTCTCCGAGAATTTTGTCGGAATTGCTAAAAAAATACGAATTCTACGGCATTTTGAAATTTTCAAAAAAGTCTGCAACCGCTCTAACTTCCGCAAATTTTAAGATTTATTCCTAATTTTTTTTTTTTATAATTAGAGTATCTTAATAGGAAGGTTGATATTGAATTTGGAGAATATCGGTTGAACGGTTTAAATGTTATTATTATTTCGAATTTTACGAAAATCAGAGTTTTTTGAAAAATCGTCTTTAATTTTTGCAAATTTTGTAAGATATTGTGTGTAAGTCTGTACTTCCTCTTTACTTTCTAAAAAAATAGTCGAAATCATTAAAAAAAAAAAAGTAAGAAATCGATAAATGAGTGAAAATTGTATTAGAAATGCTGCAAATTGAAAGTTGCTCCCTTCAGATTTAGCGCCATGGTCAAAGCTTCCTCTATGAGGAAACCAAAATAAAAAATATCGTACCTCATAGAAAAAGATTTGAGCATCTTGCCAAATTTTGAGGAAGCAATTTGCGTTTTTTTATATTTTTCCATTGGCCATATCGAAAACTTTCTACGCTTTTTTCCTCTTCCCATAAAAACAGTTATTGTCTCAAAGGGAACCACTCGAGGCCAGTAGAGTTCATCCGGGCGTGTACGAGTGCGAATAATCGAATTTCTTTGGGTATTTAACATCGAATTTCTTGGCGAGGATCGAATGGCTCACGTGCACACAGTATTTCTCGTGTCCTAAATAAACATGTATATATTTTAAGAAGGCTACGAGGGCTAGGGGTTACGATCATCTTGAAAATCCGGTGGACCTCGTGAAATTCGAGAGCGAGGTGTAAGCCAGATACGAAGACATCGTCTATGTGCATAATGCTGTGCAGAGTGTGCCAACAGGCCCTCCGAGAGCTCCTTATCCTTGTGCGAGCTGTTCCTGCACCAAGGAGACGAGCCCGGTTAGTTGGTTCGGATTACACAATCCTGGTGTCGATTTACAGGAACAGGATATACATATGACGCGAAATTCGTGCCCAATTGTCGGACTAGAATGCATTCGTGTTTAAAAAATATAATTCTGCAACGATTTTCAAGTTTGCATCGTTCGAATATGCAACGAAATTCTATTTTTTCTTTCGTAGATCTGAAAATTCTGATTCTCTTATTTTTTTAGTATCCAAGCACAAAATCGGTACGAAAATTGTCATGTTTTTGGAAATTGACGAAAAAATTAATAGAAAAAGGATTTTTCGGTGGGACTGGAAGCTTTTTTTTTGTGGCAAACTCATTAAAAGAAATTCTTGACATTTTTGAGTGTTAAACGACAGGAAATTGTTGCTCAATTTAAATCATAACGACGCGTCCAATATTCTTCCAAGTTTTTTGTAACAAATTTTTGTCTGCCCACACGCAAAAAGTCCTGCGCTTCCTGTTCATACGAACGTGTATCCTTCTCCACGCATCCTTCTTCTCGTATCGTTTTCCATCGCAACCTGCTTCCGGGCGGATATTATTACTGCGGAACTGCCGCCCCGCAAACAAATATCTAAAGATTCTATATTGCGAGATACTTGTTCGCATTAATATTGAAAAAAAAAAAAAAATGCATAGATTTCTAATTAGAATAAACGAAAATTTTCAAGGAATCATGTTGAAATTTCGAAGCTACTGGAAAAGCGTAATTGAAACTTGCTTCCAAATTGTTTTCGTATTGATATTTATGACACTGAAGTTCGCAACGTTGAGGTCCAACGAAAAAAAAAACGTTTTTCTATTAAGGAGGTTGGCTACATACGACAATATGATAAGAATTTAATAAAATTTGGTGAAAAAATTCTTTAGCATCAAATACAATGACACAATTTTTTTCAAATTTTTCGTATACATAGTTGTCGAATAATTCGAGTTTACAATATGCTTATGCATGTAAACTCGAGTTTTCAATTACTCGAAAACTATGTAGAAGAAAAGTCTTAAAAAATTTGTATATTAATATTTAATACTAAAGAATATACTCACCAAATTTCATGAAATTCTAATCATTTCGAATTTTCCTATGTTTTTAACATGGCAACATTGTTGCGTGTAGCCAACCTCCTTAATTCTTTTGCTCAATTTCGTTTTTAATTGTTCGTTTTTAATTAGCAAATTCAATCACAAATTTCAACACATTCACACTTTTTACACTCGTGCATAATTTTGGTACACACACATCGCTCTTACAACGTTCCACACGCAGTCACGAGCTGCTATGGACAGAATTATTATTCACTTGGCCTATGCAACAGCAGCTCGTAGTCCACTAGAGTATCAACTTTATTTATGCCTCGTGGTATGCACAACGATCGTAAAGTATAAATCAGTTAATCGGATAACGAGATTGTCATCGAGGGAGGAGGGTAAGAGAGAAAAGGACTTGAGATGGGTTTATCGTAATCCTTGCGCAGATTTAGTTTTGAGTGGAGGCAGGAGTTTTCTTCAACGTGATTTCTGTGATAACTCGCGATCGATCTTAGAGCGGAGACGGTTGCTCAGCATTTTAGCTCATCCTCCATGCAACGTCATCGTTTTTTTTTTTTTTCAGTTTTCAATGTCAATGTGCTTAAAATGTCCCAAAACATCGAAAAATCGTATCTAAAAAAAATGTCCAGATGTGTATGTGTGTGTATGTTCTGGCACTGTAAAATTCAAACGTTTATAACTCGAGAACGGTTTGAGCTACAGGGCTCCCGTTTTGCACGGATATTGATCTATACGAGCTCTTAATTCTCTGAGAATTTTGTCGGAATAGCTAAAAAATACGAATTCTACGGCATTTTGAAATTTCAAAAAAAGTCCGTCACCGCTCTAACTTCTGCAAATCTTAAGATTTATTACTAATTTCTTTTTTATAAATAGAGCATCTTAATAGGAAGGTTTGTATTGAATTTGGGAAATATCGGTTGAACTGTTTAAATTTTGGGATTGTTTCGAATTTTACGAAAATCTGAGTTTTTCGAAAAATCGTCTAACCGCTTTAATTTTTGCAAATTTTTTAAGATATTGTGTATGAGTCCGTACTTCCTCTTTACTTTCTAGAAAAGTTATAGAAATTATATAATTTAAATGGAAATACAAAAAACGCTGCAAATTGAAATTTGGAAATTGCTTCCTCAAGATTCTCAAGATGCACGATGCTCGAAGCTTCCTCTATGAGGAAGCCAAAATTAAAAGTATAGTTCCTCATAGAGGAAGATTTGAGCATCGCGTGCAACTGGTCATTCAACTCCGATGGAATTCTTTAATATTTATAAATAACGATTAACAAACTAGAGCATCGCAAGGTTCGTTTTATTTCTGCGAGTGGAATCACATCGAGTTATTCTTCGCATCAGATGCCATCGTGATTCCCATCACATTTTTCCTGACACGCGGATCAGCCGCACCTTCTAGATATGTACATCTTTACTCTTCGAATCTGTCGTTGCACTCTTCTTCGTGATGTCAACACGAATAGAAAGTGCATAATGATGGAACTCGCTGGGTTCTCTCCTTTATATATCAATGGAGACCTGTCATTGGATCCATAAACGTACACACTGTTCTATGGACTATTCCGTGCCTTTGGGTCGACGACGTTAAAGTTTGCATCGTTGGAATGCAACGAAATTCTCTTTTTCTTGAGCAGAGCTCATGATTTTTATTCAATATTTGTTCAGGTCCATAAAACGAACTTTTTTTAGGATCCAAACACAAAATACGATGCTGAAGTTTGCATCGTTGGAATGCAACGAAAACTCATTATTTTTTATAGCATGGCACAAAATTTTCATACAGTGTTTGTCGACAATAACGAGAAAGTCTTCTTTGCCATTCGAAAAGTAAATTTATTAGAAAAATTGCAACGAGTCCATTATTAATTGAAATAATTAATAAAAAATATAGTTTTCGTTGCATTCCAACGAAGCAAACTTCAATATCGTCACAAAATCGGTACGAAAATGTTCATGGTTTTTTAAATTGAACAAACAATTGGTAGAAAAAGTAATTTTCGTTAGATCCCAATGTTGGGAACTTGAGTGTCATAATGATGTTGGAAATTGAACTTTTTTTTAGGGTTCATCGAGATAATCCAAATCTTTGCGTATCGAGCATGATTTTTGACGTTTCCTTAAGTTTTTTTTTTGACGATCTCACGATTGGAAAGTAACTTGAAAATTTATAGAGTCATAGAAAATCTATACTTGGAAGCACGTGTAGATTTCTCAACTGGAAGAGAAAACTTTCGGTCATTATCATCGCTGCACAGACGACTCATCGAGACTCTCTCGATCGACGAGACTCTACAGTCGCGTGAAGAGAATCATCGACGAGAATGAAAAGAAAAAAATTCTATTCCTGCAGCAGAGAGTCCATTACGCGGATACACTCTCTATTATTTAGAAATGATCGCCTTGGAATAAATTCCCATTTGGCACGCATGACTCGTTCGCCAGAACGATTTTCGAGCACCAAAAACCAAGGTTTTTGACACTAAAGTTCACAGCGTTGGGTCCAACGAAAAATACTTTTTCTTTCCATTTTTCGTTCAATTTCAAAAACCATGACAATTTTCGTACCGATTTTGTGTGTTGGATCCTAAAAAAAAATCGTTTAAAAAAAATCCTGAATAAGAATCTAGAGCTCTGCTCAAGAAAAAACAGAATTTTGTTCAACATCGTGAATTTTTAATACAAAGAGAAATAAAAATTATTGAAAATTAAATTCAAAGCTGTTACATATATTCCTGAAAAACTTGATGGTATTCGTAAGGTGTACAGCGATTTTTACGGCTTCAATAATTCAATTGAAATAATTTAGTAGCGAATTAACTGGGTCCGTTGGATCCGAATGGATAAATCGTACAGCTTCGATGTTTTTGACAGTTTTTTTCTGGAATTCACTCAACTTTGTGAATTTGCTTTATAAACGGAAATAAAAAGTCTTATCGCGTCGCTGAATTTTTCAACTTTTCCAAAATTTCGATAATTTAACATTTTTTTCTGTTCGTGGGAAAAAATAAGTATCGTCGAACAATTTTCTTTGAGTTTTCGGTCCAATGGATGAAAATCTACTCTCGTCTCCGGTCTCTCGGTTCATAAGCCATTTTTAATCCACGAGGTTAACGAGCACGTCGTCCAAAGGCACGATTATCCAAAAAAAAAAAAACGCTGATGAAGAAACAAAAACCAAAAAAAAAAAAAAACGGACTGCTCCGGGCAAAAGCGACGCGATGCGATGGTCAGAGGCTCTAGGACGGTTGGCGAAATCCACTTAAGCATATTGGATCACTCGTGGGTGTTCGTAGAGTTTGTGGGGCTAAGAAAGAATGACAGAACGAAGGCACGAGCGTGACTAGACGTTCGGGAATATTTGGTACAGCAGAAAATTAGAATGCTCGTAAAAAAATGGGATTAAGATGCTCGAGGTTATCCGGAGTCTTATCCAGAGTTTAATAAGTCGATGGGATTCCGCAGCAAACACGAGTGAGCATTAAAAATCGCAAGGGAATTGAATTTCGTACAAAATTTGTGCAGCGATTTCCGGTCCAAATAAAAATCTTTTTCTTTGTTTTTTTAATTCATTTGTAATATTGAAAAAAAAATTGTCGTCCTAAAAACTCGTGAAGCTTTCGAATTAACCGGAAACACGTGAATTCTATTTCAAGTGTGTGACCCAGTTTTTAAAACTGGTAAGTGACGTTTCCACGTGAAATATATCGTGCTTCATCCTAAATTCGGTCCATCGTGATCCTGTGAATAAAAAAGAGTTTTTTGAGAAAGAAATTTTTCTAATTTTCTCAAAAAAATCACATTTTTCAATGAGAGAGAAAAACGACGTGAATTTTTCTCGAAAATTCAACTCAGCTGGAGACAAGTGTGTAGCAGGATTTTCTCTTGGGGGACACGATGGATAAATGGACTTAATAATACCGCGTGCTCTGGAACGAATAACTCAGCGTGTGACCCTCATTTATTCGGGAAAATAAAACCAACTTTTGATGCACACGAAGTGAAACATGAAGATTGAATGGATGCAGCAGCAGGGAACGTGTGAAGGTTTGTGCGAGGTCAAACACATGCTCGACGAATTTTTCCTCCTTTTATTTTTCTCCAGCACGTGCGACGTAACAAATTAATCGTGGACACTTAATTGTTTGGACAAAAAACCACAGAGCTCGTCCAATATGCTGAAGATTCATTTTCCGGAAAATACTTCGTGAAGCTCGTATACGAATGAAATAATATTTTTTATTCGCAAATAAAAAAAAATGAAAGTTTGAAAACGTTTCCCCGAAGACTATATGAAAAAAAAATCATTTTATTGTTGCCACCTGAACATCGATCAACTTTTGACAACGTTATCATTAAAAACGTTCTTCGAGATGTGGCAAAAATTTGTTTATACAACGTCGTCCGGCTGATGGTTATTTATGATTAATCGAAATATCTTAATAAGCCTCATCCGAATGCAAATCGTCGTGTCGTGTTTATTTTAGTCTATCGCAACGTGACCTTAATTCACACAATAGTATAATTAGAATTGGTAATACGTGTTTCCAGTAAATCTCCTCAGTATATAGTTCTCTCGCATATTTATGGCATCCCCCATAACTCCGAGAAATGAGCTACGATAATGAGCAATGACCCTGAAGTTCGCAACGTTGGAGTCCAACGAAAAAAACTTCTTCTAAATGTTAAGAAAATTCTGAAAATTTTGTATGTTTTTGTATGAAGTATTTAAGAGATCGTGTAAAAATTTCACGACGATTAGGAAGCTCGTTATTGAACAATTAACATTAATAAATTAAATGTCGACAAATGTAGTTTTATGGAAACTGGTACAACTTTGCGATAAGTTTTGTTTTTCACTTTTCAATTTTTAAATATCTACAATATACTGATAGCAACGTAAACAAAACGAAGTTTATTGATAAATATTTTTTGTATTTGTTTAAAAAATTGTTCTCATCAAAATGTTAATTTTTTTAATAACGAGCTTCCTGATCGTCGTGAAATTTTTACACGACCTCTCAAATACTTCATACAAAAACATACTAAATTTTAAGAATTTTCTCATCATTTTTTATTTCAATCCTTAAGGTGGTTAAAGTAACGATGATAAAATTCTTAAAATTTGGTGTTTAAAGTATTCAGGAGATTGTGTACAAAATTCACGACGATTAAGAAGCTGTTTATTGAACAACAAACATTAACAAATTTCATACGTACTCAACATCCTTACTTGTTTCTTCAATTTAAAAAATCATGACAATTTTCGTATCGATTTTGTGTTTAGATCCTAAAAAAAAAAATCGTTTTATAGTCCTGACCAAATATTGGATAAGCATCTGCTGTAGCTCTGCTTGAGAAAAAACAGAATTTCGTTGCATTTCAACGAAGCAAACTTCAACATCGTTAATAAACATAAAAACATTCACGTAATTCTCGAGCAAACGTGATTCCTGAATTATCTGTCGATATATTTATCTCTTGTCACATTCCCAAATTGATTGGATCACTTAGTCGAGTCGTCAAAAGTTACGCAACTCGAAATTACTCCATGTACTCTAGGCAGCCACACACACCGAAACGAATTTATACACAACTACGAAAACAATGTGTGGAGCTCGTTTCTGGTCGTAACCATAACCGAAATTACGCCGAAGTTGCCGGAATAAATTGATAAGAATGTAAAGATGCTCCGAACCATAACGCGTTGGAGAAAAACGAGAGCAGGGAGGGCTTGAATTTTTTGTTATCCAAAAATGTGTGCCTCGATAAATGTCTCGTACGTAATTAAAGTGACGCACATTCGAGCTGGAAAATTAAATAAAGTTCAAAGGTCAATCGATATTTTCCTCGAAAAATTTATTTCGTCTTTCCACGTTTCTCTTCTGCTTACGTTTTCATTTACACTAATGATGATTCTTCTCTGTTGCAGTCACCATGAAAATAAATGGATCCATGGTGAACGATAAATATCGCAAAAACATGAAAAATCCCCATGGAAATTATTTCTTCTTGATTATTCTCCGCCAAGGTCAAAAAATAGATCGTTATCTTCGTCGACATTGAGAGCTATTTGTCCGGTCACGTGATCCGAACAAACTTGTATCAATTAATCGACAAATGTACGAAATTGCGAGAGTCCGAGAAGGAGAGCAATGAGCAACATCTTTGAGGTCATGCCAACCACCGCACGTGTGGAATATCGTATCGCACGACTCGCGGTCGCTTTGGTATCACCGCCGGATGCACCAACATTTAGCCAATCCTCGACCAAGATCACGTTTCACAGACGTAAGACATTGTATGTTTTCTCACAGACGTATGTCCGTAATACTCATTCGTCAACCTCAAGTTTTATTTCATTTTTGTACATCCTCAATTATCGTAACCTCTCGCAGCTTCGATATTTTTCTTCGCTTTCGTTTATTTTTCTATTTTTCTACCGAAACTTTGAGCAATCAGCACTGTTTGGGTTTTTACAATGACGTCGCGAATAATTGGCTCGTCTCTCTCCATTTCCAGCAACAAATTTGTGTTTTTTTTTTTCATCAGAAAAAATTACAAAAATTATTTTTAAAATTATAGAAAAGAAAAAAAAAATGGCTATGTCGAAAAAGATCGACGGGTAAATGTTGAATTTTTAATACGCATTTTTTTACAATACGCATTTCTATTTGAATGTCGCAACTGGCACGTGTTCGCTAAATAATTCGTGAAGCAATAGTCGTTTCGATTAGATGGCACAAATATTATTGTCAGTTTTATCTCGCGATTTAATGGCAAAAAGTCCATGTTTATTTTTTAATATTCCGCGGCGAAACTTTTTTTTTCGAAAATTCTATTTTTTTTTTTCGTGATTCGATATAATTGGCCGGTCAATTTTTTGCTCTAATGGCCCGTTGTGTAGCTTTTATTTTTACGGATATTCCGACAACGTATTCGTTCAAATGGAATGGAGTTTCTCGAGTAAATGGAAATCAATTCCTTTGATCGAAAAAAAAAATATTTTCACGACTCGAAAGTCATTTTTAAACGACGTTAGAAGTTTGCATCGTTGGAATGCAACGAAATTCCTTTTTTCCTGGAGCAGATCTCAAGTTTCTCATTCAATATTTGGTCAAGACGATGAAGAAATATTTTTTTAGGCTCCAAACTCAAAATCGGTACGAAAATTTTCATGGTTTTTTAAATTGAACGAACAATCAATAGAAAAACGTATTTTTCGTCGGATCCCAACATTACGAACTTTTGTGTCATATTTTTCATGCGGAAATATCTCAAAGTTCATTTTATTATAAAATCGTAAATGTTGCAGCAATGAGAACAAAAAAAATCACCAATGTCAAGACTCCAACGACCTGACAGCGATGACACTCGATTGATCGATTCGATGGAGATATTTACAACGCGCTCTTCTCCACCCTCGATTGCACGTTTTATTATTCCACACACCCACCTCTCTCGTAGGCACATGTATAGTGACCAAACAGGAATCGTGTAGGCTCGACATACTCGCAACATCGCGCACTCGATCGACTTGTTGAGCAGTTTGGCATCGCGCTTCCGCGGAGAATAATGTAAGTCACTGATTCAGAAACGATTTTTTTTTGTTAATCAAACGAGTCGATCATTGAGTGCGTCAATTAATTAAATTTTTCTTTACCCTCCTGATCAACTTTTTCTTCATTTTTTCGCATCACTTGACATCCTCGTGCAGAGTAAAAAATCGTATTGCCTCGTGCGAGAGGCAAAGTGAAAAAAAAAAAAACAAAAAAATCTGCTCTACAAAATTCCGACCAACGTTTTTATATTCCGAGAGCACAGTTCCATAAAAAAACAGCCGATTTTTGTGTATCCACATGATTACCCAACGTTCGGTATTTGTTCGACTGGAAACCACCGAAACTTTGACCAATTAGCACTTTTTGAGTTTTTACAATAACGGAGTAGAGACGCGAATTGAATTTTTCCACGGCGTACAGTTTGTTAACCTCGAGCAACCAGCTGAAGCAACGGAAATAATCGGCTTCTCTCTCTCTCTCCATTTCCAGCAACAAATTCGGTTTTTTTTTATCAGAAAAAATTACAAACATTATTTTTAAAAATAATAAAAATAAAAAGAAAAACATTGCTACGTCGATAAAAATCGAAGGGTAAATGTTGCATTTTTAATACACAAAGCCATTAAGACATAAATCGTTATGTCATATCGACATAAACGTACAATGAATAAAAAGTCGAGTGTTCGACACGCTCAGGATTCGAAGACTACGTTTGGAAATTCCCTTTTGGCCCTTTTCGTATAAATATGGATTTGTAATATAAATGTACATTTTTTATGGTAAAATGGCTCCGGCGAAGCGTTGACTATAATATATTGGTTTTATGGTTCTGGGTTTGGCTGTATATGGTCCAGGAGGGAGAGCCCAAAAAGTAGGAGCAAAATGATAAAGATTTATGCGGGATCGAGGAAATAAAAAAAAAAAAGTATATTTTTTTTTCCATAAAATTTATATTTTCGGCGTTTTTATTCGACCGAGAAATATTTTGTATTGCGGATTTCAATGAAACTTTAACTGCGTAAAGAATGTGAAAAATCGAGCCGTGGACGAAGCGAGCCAGCAATCAAAACTCGAGATAATAATTTGTGGGCTTATCGAACTTGGCACACATCGGAGAAACTCACGAGACTAAAAATGTGCACCGAAGAATGAGAAAGAAAAATATTTAAAAAGTATCAAAGACTCTTATCTAGCGACGAATAAATTGACAGGCAATTTTAAGGCGGTAGGGCGAACGGTTTCCATTTTTTTTTTCGTATGGACACTTACGTAATTTATGGCGGTTTGTGAGAATCGAAAATTAATAATTTTAATTTAAAAAATTAATTTAATAATTTAAATTAATAAAAATAAATTAATGAATTTTAATAATTTTTGAAAAATCGAAGAGGTAACGATTTTTCTCAACGCTCAACGAACTTAAGGATGTTGAGTTCCAAATCGCAAATGATAGGAAAATTCTGGAAATTTGGTATGTTTTTGTATAAAGAATTTAAGATCGTGTAAAAATTCCACGACGATTAAGAAGCTCGTTATTCAACAATTAACATGAATAAATTAAATTTAGTCTAAATGTAGTTTTATGAAAACTGGTACAACTTTGCGATAAGTTATTTTTTTGATCTCTCAATTTTTAAATATCTACAATATACTGAAAGCAACGGAAACAAAACGAAATTTATTGATAAATATTTTTTGTATTTGTTTAAAAAATTATTCTTAACAAAATGTTAATTTTTCAGTAACGAGCTTCCTAATCGTCGTGAAATTTTTACACGACCTCTTAAATACTTCATACAAAAAAATACTAAATTTTCAGAATTTTCTTATCAATATTTTTTCAACTCTTAAGGTGGTTAAATTAATGATTATAGAATTCTTAAAATTTGGTATGTTTTTACTTGAATTATTCAGGAGGTCGTGTACGAATTTCACGACGATTAAGAGGCTATTAATTGAACAATTAAAATTAACAAATTTCATAAGTACTCAACATCCTTAACGTGAAAAACTTTTCACAGCGATAGTCTGTGGAAATCGCGAATGAATCAAAGGTGCAAAAAGACGATTACGATTCCATCGCAACCTCCCCAATGCCAACACTCGATTGCCTATGCAATCGAGACTTAAGCAAAATGAACCGCGCGCGATAAATTTGAATGTTAAACAAACCATTGGCGCGTCTGTCGACACTAATCATTTGTGCAGGCTGTTAGACGTCAGCGCGACTATCAGCTGGTTGATAAATAATCAGTTAGCGTCAAACAACTCGTCGAATGATTCTTCTCCCTTGATTTTATCTTCGCGGATTAGCTACATCGATAAGCATAATTGCCAATAATTAATGACAACCCGGTAAACATGAATGTGCGCTCCAATAATTCTGCGATCAGTCCAGCGAGTGCATTGATTTTTTCAGCGAAGTTAAAATTTTTGGAGGCTTGCATTCTTAACTTTCAAAGTTTCTCTGTCACTTTTTTTTTGTTGGCAGGCAATAAAGTTAATCGGTTGATCGGCGTGTTGTTCGACTGTCATCGATCGAGCCAATGTGGAAGGCTAGGTGGTTGCTTCTCGAGGTTTCGTCTTATCGTTCCCGTTGATAATTTCATGGTTCTCGGAGCAACGACCTGCTAGAAAGTTTCAACGTTTCTCCTACATTTCTTCCTGCGTCTCCCTCTCTTTTCACTGTTGGTTGGAGCCACGAGATTCCGTGGGGAGCGGCGAGAGCAGATCTTGGCAAGGTTTCTTCGGAGCGTCCGTGGTTGGTTGGACGATTGAAACAGCGAAATAGAAGATTGGTTGGGACGGAAATAAGGGAAGAAGGAAAAGCAGAGGCTAAGTAAAGAAGCTGCGTGAAGAAACGTGGGGAAAAAAAGCAGCAAGCGGAGTAGAAACAAGAGAGAGAGAGCGTGGGCCGAAAAAGTCGAAGGAAACGGTGCTACGTCGATACGCGAGTGGGTTAGTTGAGTAAAAAAAAAACAAAAGCGAAAAATAAAGGAAACGAAAAAGCGAGGAACGTAAAAGCCGCCGGAACGATTAAAGTGTCGCATTTGTTGGTGGAGCTCCGTCTCGTGCACGTTGGCCAGTTGGTCGCTCGTCAGGCGCAAGGTTACTAACCCAATTAATCCCGGTTCACTGGCGTCCGGAGCATAGACAAGCTGTGTGTGAGTTTCTCTATCTCTGTGCCTTTCCCTGTTAAGCACACAGCGAGAACTATAGCCAGCAGCAAACTGACTTCTCCCACCAATCGAGGCTGCCGCATCGAACGTTGTTGCTTATAGCAATCATCGACTTCACACAAGCTTTACAAGCCTCGTATATATAATTATACAGACTGGAAGACAGCGAAGGCTGCCAAGGCTCGCAGTTCATTCGATTAGCTATCGATGAAGCGAGCCGACGTACGCGTTCACCTGGAAACCGTCGTGCACTCCGCGTTCTTGTGAACTCCCTTATCTGACCCGGAGGAGGTCAGCGCGTTGTGATTTGTGCGCAAGTTTTAATTCTGAGTGATTGTAAAAATAGTGAAAAATAAAGCATGGCGACTGTGGACACTGATCTGGAAGAGATGATGGCCCATCTGGGCGAGTTCGGACGTTATCAGGCCTGGCAATACTCGCTCCACGTGATAGCTGGGCTAACCGCAGGCCTACACATGTTGACTCTTTTGACGGTAGCAGCAGTGCCGAAACACAAATGTGTCGTGCCTGGTCTTCGGAGTGCTCTGACGACGGAAAACTTGCTCTGGCAAGATGTGCCCTCGCCTTGGGAGAGATTCTCTCAGCAGGAGAACGATTCTTGGTCCCAGGGACAAGTGCCCATTAGTGTGGATTCCTGTCACTATCTGGATCCCGATGACAATTCGACGAAAGATTGTCAGGAGTGGGTTTACGATACAACCTATTACAAATCGTCGCGTGGAATGGAATGGAATTTCGTTTGTTCCCAAAGATGGATGGGTGCACTAGCTCAGTCTTCGTACATGTTTGGCGTTTTCGCCGGGGCTGTGACTCTCGGTACAATGGCTGATAAATATGGGAGGAAGATAATCTTTTGTCTTTCTGGTACGGCGCAACTAGTCCTCGGTGTCCTGGTTGCCTTCGTGCCCGAGTACTACAGCTTCCTGGTTGTCCGGTTCCTCTACGGTGTGTTTGGATCAGCCGGCGCTTACATAACCGGCTTTGTGCTGACGATGGAGCTTGTCGGAGCCTCCAAAAGAACCGTCTGCGGAATGATGTTCCAGCTGGCCTTCGCATGTGGCTTCTTGGTCGTCGCTGCGTGGGGTGCACTCATCGCTGACCGCATGTGGCTGCAGATCGTTTACGGATTGCACGGTGCTTTGCTCGTTGGTCATTGGTGGCTGATGGACGAGTCACCTCGATGGTTATGGGCTCAAGGTCGCGCTGTTGAAGCAGTTGAGATCGTCGAGAGAGCCTTGAAGATGAATCGACACCCTGGTGAACTGGACAAAGCGAAATATGTCTCCAGGAACAAAGCTCGTCACGCGTCTCGTGATCAAAGCGTTTCTTACGGAGCAAGCGATCTCTTCAAGACTCCGAATCTCCGGAAAAAGTCCTTGAACGTTTGTCTCAATTGGTTTGCCAACTCCATCGTCTACTACGGACTCTCATTGAGCAGCGGAAGTCTTATCGGTGGGAATCCTTATATCGTTCTCTTTCTTACCGGACTCGTTGAAATTCCTAGTTACGTATTGGCCAGCTTGACCATGGATCGCATTGGACGACGCTGCTTGGTCAGCAGCTTCATGCTCATCGGTGGCATTTGCTGCATCACTGCCACTTCCTTGCCTCGCGATTTTCAAGGAGCATCAACCGCCATCATCGTTATCGTTCTCTTCGGCAAATCATGCATAGCCATTTCTTTCGCGGTTATTTATAATTATACCGCTGAATTGTTCCCAACTGTGTTGAGGAACACCGCCCTCGGCATTGGCTCTATGTGCGCTCGTCTCAGCGGCGCCCTCACTCCTCTCATCATGTTACTCGACTCTTTAAATCCTCGCGTTCCAGCCACCACTTTCGGCTTCATAGCTCTTCTCTCAGGCTTCCTCTCGCTTTATCTGCCGGAAACAGCTGGACATCCTATGCCCGAGACTCTCGAAGACGGCGAGAAGTTTGGACAGGGTGACACCTGCTTTACAACGTGTCTGGGCGGGGCCAGGAAACAACGGAGAACCTACGACATCGCCCTCAAACAAGTCGACGGCGGCCTCATCAATGACACCGATAACAAAAACAATGCAACTTTGATGTTGGAAAAAAACTCTGAGAATGCTTGAAAATCTTTGGAATTTTTCCTACTTTCCGCATCCGCGAAATTAACGTAAGTGAATGGAATCTATTTTTAGAACTCGATTCTCGCTAGCGATTTTCAACGCTCCTGCATTCGATTGTTAAGGAGTTTCGGTAGGAAAATCTAAATATCGAGAAATTAATGAAATTTGGTGATAATGTTCTTTAACGTCAAGTGCAAAGACACAATTTTTTTCAAATTTTTCATCTGTCTAGTTATCGAGTAATTCTGCATTAAAGCAAAATTCTTATGCCCGGAATATATACCTATATATATGAAAATGCTATGCTCATACACGTGAACTTGAATGTTCAATTACCCGAGAACTGGTTAGAAGAAAAATCTGAAAAAATTTGCATTGTCATGTATAATACTAAAGAATATTTTCACGGAATTTCATTAAATTCTAATTATTTTGAAAATTTTTATGTTTTTAAGGAGGTCTTTGGCTACGCACGACAATGTTGCCATGTTGACAGCATAGGAAAATGCTAAATGATTAGAATTTTATGAAATTTGGTCAGTACATTCTTTAGTATTAAATATTAATATACAAATTTTTTGAGATTTTTCTTCTACATAGTTTTCGAGTAATTGAAAACTGGAGTTTACATGCATAAGCATAGGATTCAGATATATATAGGTATATCTTGTGCATATTGTTAACTCCAATTATGCGACAACTATGTAGACAAAAAATTTGAAAAAAATTGTGTCATCGTATTTGATGCTAAAGAATGTCTTCACCAAATTTTATTAAACTCTTGACATATGGTCGTATGTAGCCAACCTCCTTAATATGGTTTAGCACGGTAACATTGTATCGCTGGTAACGAAACGCCTTGAGTCCACGAGATTTTCCATTATTTTGAATGACGCTGAAGTTTGTGACGTTGGCATGCACCGAAAAAATGTTATTTTCATTGATTTCAATTTTCAAAATCATTCAAATTTTTCGAACCGATTTATTTTTCGGGTCCCAACAATAAATGAATTTCGTTGCATTTCAACGATGCAAACTTCAACGTCATTATTTTTTTGCGGATTGCAATATATTCGCGTCGATTTCTTCATCGATTCCGATTTTTTTCCATCCCTCGTTTCTAGCCCCGAAAATTTCTTCAGGACAATCGATCAATTTGCCTGTTCCATTCGCTACTCCCGAACTCCAACGTGTAACTTGTCTTGCCATCCAATCAAATGTGCCTTTTTGCCTAAACATTGTGATCAAAGTTCGAATAATTTCCATGTAGTTCGAACAAAGGGAGCAGTGACTGATAAATACTTCATATCAATCGATAACTTATCGCTCGAGTAGCGAAGAGAAACGTGAGATATGCAAAAAAACATAATAGTCTCGAATACTGTTAGAAAAATTTTATATCATCTTCCCGAAGAAAGTTTGCGGGAATGCAAAAGCAATGAGTGAGGCATCGGGCTGATAAATTCTATCAGATTCTGCCACAATCGTTCGTGATAATTTATGAGCCAAAAGAAAGTTGTACATATCGAAAGAAGAAAAAAAAAATCTTGCAAAAATTCACGTGTCTCTGGACACGACAATCGTAGAATAAATTTCAACAACGAACTCAAAAGGACATTATTACTATTTTAAGGATGTTGAGTCCCAAATCGCAAATGATAAGAAAATTCTCAAAATTTGGTATATTTTTGTATGAAGTATTTAAGAGATCGTGTAAAATTTTCACAACGATTAGGAAGCTCGTTATTGAACAATTAACATTAATGAATTAAATGCTAATATTTTTTGTATTTGTTTAAAAAATTCTTCTTAACAAAATGTTCATTTTTTAATAACGAGCTTCCCAATCGTCGTAAAATTTTTACACGACCTCTTAAATGCTTCGTACAAAAAATACTAAATTTTCAAAATTTTCTTATCATTTTTATTTTAACCCTTAAGGTGGTTAAAGCAATGATGATAGAATTCTTAAAATTTGGTATGTTTTTACATGAAGTATTCGGGAGGTCGTGTACAAATTTCACGACGATTAAAAAGCTATTTATTGAACAATTAACATCAACAAATTTCCTAGGTACTCAACATCCTTAATAACCGTAAACTTAACTTTTAAGAAGCCGATTCTTGACCTACAATTTTTTACGAAAATAAGTTTGTCCGCAGCGCGAGATTCTATTTTTATTGCGTCGACCGCTGTCTCTTGTGAAAATTCCATTTGAAATTTCGAACAATATTCGCCGAGCTGCTTTGGCTCGCCAAGTTCGACGTTTTCGCGTAATCAAATGGCTATAATTATTAACGAAGCAACGATTAATAAATGAAAATCAATCACGTGAATTCCTGTGCATGAAAAAAAAAGAAAAAAATTCAGCTTGCCAGTCTTTATCGCCTTCGGATCTCGACCCACGAGAAATGTCAAATAGAAAAATTATATTTTCAACTGTTATCTGATTATCCACGTGCCGAAACATCGAAGAATTTTTCTTCTTTACTATCGTTGAAGTTTTTCTCGGATTCAACGACTGTCGTTGCTTTATGTTTCGGCCGAAGAATTACTCGTTATCGGGACAATAAAAAATACTGCATCCGCGTGCATTTGCGAGCCACACCAACGTTTTTTTTCCTAGATAGTAAACCAAACTGTCGTTTGCCAAGAAAACAAATAACGTTTAAAGCTCCGAGATATTTGTTAAGAAAATAAAAAAAAAAATCCAACGAGCATAAACATGTATAGATACGTATTTATTTTTATAACGAGACTATTGTTGAGCTTCGGGACGATCTGTACACATAATAAATAAATATCAATATTGATATAAATCGTTAATAAGACTCGTCATCGTTTTTCTATGTTACACGAAAAAAAAAATGACACCAAAGTTCGCAGCGTTGGGAAGCAACGAAAAATATTTTTATTGATTATTTGTTAAATTTTCAAAATCGTCCACATTTTTCGAAATACTTTTTCAATCGCGAAAAACGATCGTTTTATCATCGCAATTACATTCCGCATTGAAATAATGAGCTTTGTCAATCAGAAAAAAATTTCGTTGCATTTTAACGATGCAAACTTCAACGTCATAAGATTTATCTGTACAAAACGTCAATGAATTATTCTCGAAAGTAAGTGAATCTGTGACGCCAGCGGAAATGTCTGAGAAACCAACAAATATATGATTCTGCATAAAAGTTACATGGAGCCTTGTCATTTATTGAAATGCCTATTTTTAATACGCGAAGAGCGAGTTTGTATGAGAACCCAGAGACGAGGAAGGGAGGAGGAGCAGACAGTTGGAAATTCATAATCTCCACGTCGACAACTTTTCATTTTAATATCCTGGCCCAGGGCTGGCATTGTTTTGTAACGTTACTTTTAATTATGCAACCAGAGAGAGAGAGAGAGAGAGAGCGAGAGACGAAAACAGCAGGAGAATTTTCGTGTCAGAATTCAACGTCGTGCTTCGTGGAGGCTGAAATATAAATCGTCGTTAATGTTTCTCTGGTAACAAGGGCCAGCAGGTAGCAAACTGGTTTTCTCGAAATCCTCGTCGTGTAGCCGCGTGGAATTCTCCAAATTAGACACACACGATAAATTTGTTTTTCGCCAATTTCTTAAATCGCACGATCTTTCAATTTTGCTGCTTTTATCCTGATCGTTTTTTTTTTCTTTTTGAATCCCGGAGTGTCCCTAAATCAAGTTCCACCAGAAAAATAACATTTTTAAAAAACGACCGAATTGTTTAAATTTTTTTTCCGACGTTAACGGTCCACAGGCCCAAAGTAATTTATCGTACGTCAGTAAAAAAATTGATTAACGCTATTTGGTGCTTTGTACCTTGGAATACATAGGCCAGGATATGGGAGCAGAGACTCCTGTGAAATTAAGGACGTTGTATGCAAAATTTTCTATCGATAGAATTCCTTCAAATTTACACCACACAATGAGAATAGTGATGACTGATAGCTCGCGCAATTTTAAGAGGTTTCACCATGTAGAAGTCGAGATATTTATTTATAAAAATCACAATTTTCAGTAGTTTCTCATAAGAGCGTGTGTGTTAAAAGTTGCAATTTTCAACATAAAATATTTCGATTTCTAAACGGTGAAGCCTCTCAAAACTTTGCACACACTTTTATGTAACATCGAAGAAGCTTTATTTAGTTTTTCAAAAAAATCGGTCGTAAATTTTTTTCGAAATTTTGTTTATTATATAACAAATACAGATTACCTCGGAAAATCTTGGATTTAGAGTATGTTGTTCTTTAGTAAATTTGTAACAACTTTTTAAAATGAACTTGGGTTCGCAAACCATTTCGTATGTAAGAAAAACTGAAAAAAAAAATGTTAGATTTGACCGTCGCCATACAACGTCCTTAAGGATGAATTTGTAGAAAATAAAAATGGAAAATAATTGGCAAAAGCGTTAATTTTCAGTTTTTTATCGTCAAATTATTTCCTAAGCTCCCATTCCTTTGTCAATTGTATTCAATCCTTCACTTTCATTTCATGACGTCGCAGTAGCAAAAAAAAAAAGCAATAACCGACAAATCGATACACGTGACAGATTCATGAAAACTTAAAAAAATGGATTTTTTCACGTGAAATAAATTTATTCGGGAGCAGGCTGGAATATTGAAAGGAACAACGATGCTACGAATTGGCGCCAAGTTCACTAAATTTATATAACGAAAGAGAGAGGAGCAGGGGAAGTAAAGTGCTATGTAGGAAGCGACAAGGACGACTATGAGGAAAAGGAACTCTCAGCGTACAGAGCTAATGGAAAAAGTTGGTCTCCTTATCCGTGACCTCACGTTTTTCCAATCATAAAGTTAGCCGCACACGAGTAAGGATCTACTTAGCACGTTGGAAGATACTGGAGCGACGAGCGAGAAATGGGAGGCGCGGAAAAAGGATCGGATAGCTCTCTACGGAGATGCGGAAGATTCGTACTGCTCGCACTTTTATACTTTTTACGTAACACGCGAGGCAAACGCACACACACGAAAATAAAAGTTGAGAATGTATGGGGCAGTGACGTCACTTCTCGTATTCATAACATTGGTGTATAGGGTTTCAAGGATAAAAAGGACGAAGTGGATTCGCACTGCTGGCGTCTCCGGAGAATGAAAGGATTTCAGCTGAAAAGCTTTTTTGAATAAATAAATAAATCGATCAATCCCACGTCCGCTAGCAATATCCCGTTAAATTGAAATCCCATCCAATTGCATTTACAGTTTTTTTTCACCATAAGATTGAAAAAAAAAAAAAAAAAAAATCTGTACCGCGCTACCTGGCAAAGGGAACGAATTTCTTTTGTGAAGGATTTAATCATTCGAACGCAAAACTCGTTTTCTTCGTTCACTACGAATACCGTTAGCTCAGCCTTCCTGCCGAAACGTTTCGTGGCTCGATTTTCTCATGTTCACACACGCACCCACCTTTTCCATATGGTATGGGGTTTCTATGGGCTCGAAGGACATCGAGGAATCTTTGGAACACACAGCACGTGTGGGACGAACCGAAAAAAAAAAATCTTGCAGGTGGAAAACGTTCGTCAACAGCTCAAGAAACTTTCTTCTTAGGATTTTATGAAATTTTGGAAATTCATGAAAATTACGATGACGTTTGCATCGTTGGAATGCAACGAAATTCTTTTATTTCTTTGGCAATGCTCATTATTTATGCAAAATGTAATTACGATTATAAAACTTGAAAACTCGGCTCGAAAAATTGGAATGATTTTGAAAATTAATAAAATCTTTAATAGAAAGAAATATTTTTTGTTACATTCCAACGTTGCCAACTTCAGCCTCACAGATCATGTCAATCTTGATGAAAACAATGGAATTCTTCATTCGCACAAAAATGTGTAACAACTCTCGTTACGCAAATGTATAAATAAATGGAAGGATGGAGGCTGAAATGGATTGAGGTTCAGTTTGCTAGTGAAGGTAATGAAATTGATGCTAGCCACGCTTGCCATCCAATTACGAGATTGTCACGCGAGTAGCGTTAAGACCTTTTCAATTAACCCGGGCATGCGGAGTTACTCTCGATTTTCTCCTCTGTTTTTCTTCCAGACCCTCGTCCGAATATTACACCAAGAAATTTATTAAGATTCAACAAAAACAAACCACGCTGTTGCATTAATTCTTAAGGACGTTGTATGGCGACGATCGAATCTAAATTTTTGTTTTCAGTTTTTCTCACATACAAAATGGTTTGCGAGCTCAAGTTCATTAAAAAAAAGTTGTTACAAATTGACTAAAGAACAACGTACTCTGAATCCAAGATTTTCCGAGGTAATCCGTATTTGTTATATAATAAACAAAATTTCGAAAAAAATTGACGACTGATTTTTTTGAAAAACTGAATAAAGCTTCTTCGATGTTACATAAAAATGTATGCAAAGTTTTGAGAGGCTTCACCATTTAGAAATGGAAATATTTAATGTTGAAAATTGCAACTTTTAACACACGCTCTTATGAGAAACTACTGAAAATTGTGATTTTTATAAATAAATATCTCGACTTCTACATGGGGAAAGCTCTTAAAATTGCGCGAGCTATTAGTTATCACTATTCTCTTTGTGTGGTGCATATTTAGAGGATCTATCGATAGAAAATTTTGCATACAACGTCCTTGAATATTTAATTAATAAATTTTTTTTTTTATTTTGATAAAAAATCAATAAAAATTGATTTCCAGTCTCGAAAAATATGAAAAATTCATATTTCTATGGCAAAAGCGTCAGATTTCTGATTATAGCAAATTCTGAATGGGCCTGTATCGGTACGACGACTACGAAATGGTCCGATAACCGTTCGACACACACCATATCTTTCCGCACGAGCACCGCGGGGCCACGATGGAAAACACATTATCCTTTTAAAGTTCGACAAGCGTATGAATTTTCATTTTTTTAGTGTTCGGAAATGGAGCAAAGTGTCGCTCGTACAAAAAATAGCGAAGGTATGTTCGAGGTCGTCGATGATACGACAATTGGCATAATACGTGAAAAATGGGGAAACAGGTTTTCCTCTTTGAATTTCTGTGAAGTTTTCAGAGTTTCGTTTTCGATCTTTTCATAAATCTGCGAGAACAAACCTGGTCGTTCTGAGCCAGCTCAATAAGGAAATGTCTGCCTGTCGTGACCATTATTTTCGTTTCTGCTGCAGACAACGACACATTTTTCCATAACAGGAAAATTTTGAGACAATATGATCGAAAGAAAAACGATCGACTTGCAAAAAACAACGAAATAAAATAATGTTGCGATATTTCTTTCTACAAATACGATTAATTTGATGGATCGATTATTTGGAGAAATGTTTTTGAAAGTACAAAAAAAAATCACGTGACTTTTATCGAATACGAAACGATCGATTTTTGCGACTCAAAAAGCAGGTCGGCTCGAAAAATTTGAATGATTTTCAAAATTAATCAAATTATCAATGAAAATAAATATTTTTCGTTGCATTCCAACGATGAAAACTTCAACGTCAGGAATTATGGAAACATCGCCGTTACCACTGGAAATGAAATTTTTCTCAAAAATCATTGATATTTTGTTGAAAACGTAAATATTTTTGAATAATTTCAAAATTTCCGTTATTTTGGCAGTATATTTGGTTTCTAACGGAATGGTCAGCAAAAAAAACGATTGAAAGGACAAAAATTAGCTCCCGAAGAGATTTTCTAGAATATATCTTGTTGCAATGACACAATTTTTGGGATTATTAAAAAAAAAACGTTTAGTCGAACGTCCAACAAATTTTTTTTTTCAGTCCAATCCGGAGGCAATCCTCCAGATGGTCGATTGTTTGGAAAATGAAACGCTCCGTTGTTTTTATTTTATTCTTCACTTACCTGCGTAAAGATGATCGCACGTGGAGCCATGAATAAAGATTCGAATTTTGTTTTCTACGACGACGATGCAGTTTCCGGTGGCAAAGGACTTTATTTTTATTTAATTAATTTAACAACAATATCACGAGATTTAGTGGAGACTGTGACGATCACGAAAGCGCGACGCGAACTGAACCAAACTCAGCTTGCCATCGGTTAAAACGCTTCAAATCCCGAGGCAGCGCGCGCGCGCGCGCGCAATCCGATATGTGTCAAATAAACCGTGGAGACTCTAGTCTCGTCCTGAAAGAGCAAATATAAAGCGCACACCGGAATAGTGTGTTTCCAATGTTTTCGCCGGGCGTTTACTTTTCCGTAGTGTCAGGTGAAAAGCACCCAGAGTGGGGGATCAAAGTCATCGGGGGTATGTGTGCTTATTGCATTGCAAAAAGGGCTTGGGGCAATTTGCACGAATGCAACGACCATATAGACACGCAGTTGTTTGCATTTCCAATTGGTTCTCTCTAGCGTATTGCTTCGTCTTTGTCATGCTCTCGTGTTTATTTGCCAATTTGTTGTGGCAATAGAATGTTTTCTTAGTTTTGAGGATTTATTGATCGTTTTCCTTTCCAAATACGTGGCAAAAATGGCATATGATCCGTGGAGATCGCAAATTATAAGAAAATTCTTAAAATTTTGTATGTTTTCGTATGAAGTATTTAAGAGATCGTGTCAAAATTTCACGACGATTAGAAACCTCGTTTTTGAACAATTAACATTAATAAATTAAATTTAGTCAAATGTAGTTTTATGGAAACTGGTATAACTTTGCGATAAGTTGTTTTTTAGATCTATCAATTTTTAAATATCTACAATATACTGAAAGCAACGGAAACGAAACAAAAAATTTATTGATAAATATTTTTTGTATTTGTTTAAAAAAAATTTCTTAACAAAATGTTAATTTTTTAATAACGAGCTTCCTAATCGTCGCGAAATTTTTACACAACTTCTTAAACACTTCGTACAAAAACATACTGAATTTTCCGAATTTTCTCATCATTTTTTTCAACCCTTAACGTAATGATGATAGAATTCTTAAAATTTGGCATGTTGGGGGTTTGTAAAAAAGAATCAAGGATCAAGAAAATGATTGCCAAAAGTTGACAGATTTTCTTTTTTTTTCATGGATTTTTTGATTTTTTTTCATAAACCATAAAAGTGTGACGCTAATTCTGAACAATTTTACAGCCAAATACATTTTCTCGAGGATGAAATTTATTCGGCAAAGTAATTTGTTAAACTGACACATTTTGAAAAATGTTTTAATTCTTTCGCCAATTTATATTTTATTCGCTGTACAATGGAACGGTTATTCATTTCTCCGGTGCTCTGGTGCAGCAGCAATGAGCAGAAATGAAAATTCGATAGTAAAACCGACCGTAACAATGGGCACAATCATAACGGAACTGCGATATTGGTTTTAGCATGTTCTGGTGTTTTGGTAATTAAAATCTACGGCTATTGCGAACGCGGTATTAAAATGTTGTTTTTTTATCAGATGAAAACATCGTCGAGAAAAAATGGGAAAGGGTGACTCGAGGACGACTTTAATCAGTGAATTAATTAATTCTGAACAAAAAGAATTTTTTCTATTAATTGTTTTTTCAATTTGAAAAACCATGCAAATTTTCGTACCGATTTTGAGTTTGGAGCCTAAAAAAAAAATCGTTTTATCGTCCTGACCAAATATTGAATAAAAATCGTGAGCTCTGCTCAAGGAAAAACAGAATTTCGTTGCATTCCAACGATGCAAACTTCAACATCGTCCAAATGGAGACGAACCTTCGATCCTTTTTCGGCAAATAATTAACGAAGGAAAAAATACTCGTTAAATTGTGTCGAAGTCACTTTGGAAGGTTCTTGCGAACTTTGTCCATCAGGCTTCGTGCCTCGTCTCATTGAAAATATATTTACTGAGAGAATGGAGTGGATAATTATCGAAAAGCGAATGTCGTTAAAGTTTTTCCATTATCGAGACATCGGAGTTACGATTCGCAGTCGTTCGAGTCTCCTGATACGAAACTTTGTCATTTTCCCAGGCTCATTCGTTCAGGTTGAGATGAGATTGGGTGGAAATGAATTTTATTAACGACATGTCAATCAGCCCTTAATAAACAATTCCCAAAAAGAATTAATTTGCTGTATAAAAGTTTATGCTTGCGCGTGAGTGCCTCAAGGGGTTTTGGGCAAAAGAAAATTTAACACTCTGGCTTTTGAGGGAGATGCGCCCACATTTACCGTTTTTCCCCCCCCCCCCCCCCCCCGGGAAAGTTTAACGATTCTTATTTACTGGGTCATTAACTTTTGCACCCCACAACTCATAGGAAATAATGGAGCGAAAAACCCGGAAGGATTTTCCTCAAGGTAAAGTTGTTTGGACATGCGCAAACGAGCAAAGGAAAATATTTCCTGAGCTCTATTGCACTTTTAACGTTCCAGCACACCCTTCTTATTTAACCTGACGCGGATACTCGAGCACGATTTATACGTGCGTAATTTTCTTTTTTATTCACGATACGGGTGATCATTTTGATAAAGCGATGAAACTCAAGTATCTAACATAAAATCATAAGTGGGATGGGAATCACATATAAACGTTTTTTGTTCGTTTACAAAAAATGAAACAACAAAAATTGCAACGTTGAAGTTTGCATCGTTGGAATGCAACGAAATTCTTTTTTTCTGTGGCAAAGCTCGATTTCAAAATTCAAAATTCAATTACGATGATAAAACGCTCGATTTTTGCGAAAATGAATTTTATTGCTGTGGAAAAATAGAAAAATGTATGACTTTGAAGTTTGCATCGTTGGAATGCAACGAAATTCTTTTTTTTTCTGTAACAAAACTCGTTACTAAAATTCAAAATGCAATTACGATGATAAAACGCTCGATTTTTGCGAAAATGAATTTTATTCCTGTGAAAAAATTAAAAATTGTATGACGTTGAAGTTTGCATCGTTGGAATGCAACGAAATTCTTTTTTTTCTGTGGCAAAGCTCGTTATCAAAATTCAAAATGCAATTACGATGATAAAACGCTCGATTTTTGCGAAAATGAATTTTATTGCTGTGGAAAAATAGAAAATTGTATGACTTTGAAGTTTGTATCGTTGGAATGCAACGAAACACTTTTTTTTCTGTGGCAAAGCTCATTGGTAAAATGCAAAATGTAAATACGATAACAAAACGATCGGTTTTTGCGAAAAATATGTCGGATCGAAAAATTTTAATCATTTCAACTCTTCCGCAAATCATATGATTTTTTATGGCACCCCGGATCCGGAGACTCAGTAGAGTCTCAGGACAAATACACTTGACAGCCTCGTCTGCTGGCCAGAGACTCGGCCGAGTGGATTATCTCCGAATAAAGTAAATCATCGAGATGTTCGCCCAATTTTTTATTTTTCCCATCTAAACGCGTGTAAATAGAAGTCACGTTTCGTTAAAAAGTAGCAACAAAAAAAACAAAAGAAACGTGACTTCAATTTTCAACGCGTTTAGATGGGAAAAATAAACAAATTGAAAATTAAATATCTCAAATTCTAAACGTCAGAAAATTTGTCTTCATAGGAGAGAACTTAGTTTTGGTGCCAAGAACGTTGATGCAAAATTTTAAAAGAACCCTAAATAAAGTCGTTTCGTGATAGTAATTCGACTTACTGAGTGCGACGTTTAACGAGAGACGTGCAAAATTTTTATGTAACAAGTGTACATACGTATTTCTAATTTAAGGCTTTTTTTTCGGAATTGCGAGATATAATTGTAGAAATTTGCATATTAATCCGCGTCTCATTTATTTGATCAAGTTTGCCATGTACTCATTTCGGTAAAAAATTTAATCTTTCATGATTAGCGAGTCATGACATTATCATAATCGGTTTTCTGGAGCAATCGACTATTCCCATCTGCTTTCCATTTCTTTTGTTTATTGGTAATGTTTCGATGCTAATATCTATGAATTTCTAATTAATTTGACTTACTGAGTGCGACGTTTAATGAGAGATGTGCAAAGTCGTAATGTAACAAGTGTACACACGTCCCTGTTTTTCTCGGTTGAAGTTTTTTTTTTCGCAATTTCGAGATAATTGTAGAAATTTGCATATTAATCCATGGCTCATTTATTTGATCGAGTATGTTTACCTCAGAAAATAATTGAGTGTGTAAATATGAAGAAAATATAAATGCCGGCAGTTCGATCGAAAAATGATATATAAGCATCAGCCGTGGCTAGAAAGTGATCATAATCAGTTGCAGCAAAGGATCATCATGAAGTTAATTTTGTCGTTAATCGTTGCAGTGGCCATTTGCTGCCAATTTCCTGGAGTAATTGAAGGGGCTGGGGTGAGTGAAGAATTGTTTTTTTTGTTTTTTAAGCATTAATTAGCGAAGAAGTTGTAAACTGAAAATTATTCGAAACAGAGACCAACAGCGATCGACTGCGATCAGTCTCCTCCAGAAACTATAATATAAAAATGTTCTAAATTTTCAGAATTTTTTTATCTTTTTTTATTTCAATCCTTAAGGTGGTTAAAGTAATGATGATAGAATTCTTAAAATTTGGTATGTTTCTACACGAAGTATTCAGGAGATCGTGTACAAATTTAACGACGATTAAGAAGCTATTTATTGAACAATTAAAATTAACAACTTTCATAGGTACTCAACATTCTCAACTATTATCAGCAAGATTATTTGCTCCGTGTGCATTCAAGAGTTTTTTGACGTGTGGAAAAAAATTCTGATCAGCAATTGACGATTTTTTAAACTTTTTTCAGGGCGCGATAACTGTACTAACGGTGCGTATGATTCATTCTTATTCGTTTTCTCGACAAGTGTGACGTGTCTTTTTCACAAATTGTAAAAAAAAAAAAAATTTCAGAAATTTTCAAAAAAAAATTTTAGACTACACCGGTGCCGCTGCTGATGTGCCCAGGAACCTTTATGCCGTGCCCAGAAAAAAACCCTTGCGCCTGCAAGGTTCGTTACAATATTTATCGTGTCACCCTTTCACTTAATTAACAATGGCGATCGTCAAATTACCATTGTGCACAAAAACCTCTGTTTTCGTAACAGCGTCGCAACCGGCTCCTCATTCCGTTTGTGGATCTAAAACGTTGCCCTCCCTTCGTTGTTCCGACTTTGCTCAGTTCTCATTAAGAAGGGTGGCTACACACAACAATGTTGCCATGTTAAAAGCATAGGAAAGTTCGAAATGTTTAGAATTTCATGAAATTTGGTGAGTATATTCTTTAGTATTAAATATGAATATACAAATTTATTAAGATTTTTCTTCTACATAGTTTTCGAGTAATTGAAAACTAGAGTTTACATGCATAAGCATAGGATTCAGATATATATATAGGAATATTTTTTCGCATATTGTAAACTCGAATTATTCGACAACTATGTAGAGGAAAAATTTGCAATAAATTGTGTCATCGTATTCGATGCTAAAGAATGTTATCACCAAATTTTATTAAATTATTATTATATTGTTCGTACGTAGCCAACCTCCTTAAACTCAATTGACCAAAATTTCCCACACCCAAGCCAGACTCTTTGATATTACGTTAATAGAGGTTACGAAAATAGAGGTTTTGGTGAATAGTGACTATCGTACCTCCTGATACGATACTGATTCGTTTATTTATTCAACATTAGATAAATTTATTATCTTCTATATTACTCTTAATGTTTCAGACCTTTTGCAAACGATATAACCGCCAAAGGCCCTAGGTTCGTACGACCACTGCGTGTGCTTTGGCTTCGATGTTCACGGTTCAGTGTCCCAGAATCTACCAATATAATATTTTGTCCAATTGATCACTCGAGTCTCAGCGAAAGTCAATATTCTACTGTACCAACATTAACGTTTTAATTTAGTAAAAAGAGTCAAAAGATTTATAAAACAAATGTACTTGTCAAGGCTTTTTCCCCGTGAAGGGGATTTGCCATGATTATATATTTTCGTCCTACCACTTCGTATTTGGAGAGGAAAAAATTTTTAAAAAATTCTGTAATTTACTCTAAGGTTTCATAATTGTAATAGCCGTTGCATTTGTTTATATTTTTAAATAAGACGTTTTGAAAAACGAGTTTGTAAAAAAGGTTGTCACTTGTGGCCATATGATCCACAGAGGGTTGAAAATTCAACAAATCATCAGATTTGTTCATTTTTTAACCCCTCGCCAGTTTTTTTTTATTTTGTTTTTTTTTTCAATAAAAAGGAATATTTTTCATTGCATTTTTCCGTTTTTTCGATGGCGATCGATTTCGATTTCGAAATTCGAGCGATTACTCTGTAGGCACGTAGATTTTTTTATTTTTTTTTTCGTACGACTCATTATTGAAGCGTTTTTCTCACACATCTTCGCAGATGAATTAATCACTCGCTTAATTTTTCTTTTTTCATTTCATTTTCATTAAACCATCGACGCTGAGTGGTCGTTTTGATTGAGGAGAAAAAAACGGTGGCAGAGCCAGTGTCAGACTTTTTGTCTTACGAAAAAACAATGTGTCTCGTGTATATTTATGTTGAACGATAGATCGAAGGGTAGAGAAGAGAAAATTGTGTGTTGCACAGTAGGCGACGACAAATTTTCATTAGAACGTCGAGGCTAATTCTGGAACGGAAGGAATGAAGTCTTCGTCACCGTGGGAGAAGCGTAATTTGCTCTCTAACCATCAACAACGAGAATCTCATGTTTCTGTGTGAACCAACGTTGCCCCTGTGACTGCGTGTCGATAAGATTTCCTTCAGTGCGTTTCAGCAAGAGCAATTAACTCTAATCAAGATTTTCGCAATTTTCATTATCGAATTTATTGCCAACTGATTAATTCTTATTTATTTATTCAACGCGGAGCGTTGAATGTTCGTGATCATTGCGACGATAACTGAACATGATAATTGCCTCTTAAGGACGTTGTATGCAAAATTTTCTATCGATAGAGTTCCTTTAAATTTGCACCGCACAAAGAGAATCGTGATATTTAAAAGCTCGCGCAATTTTAAGAGATTTCACCATGTAGAAGTCGAGATATTTATTTATAAAAATCACAATTTTCAGTAGTTTCTCATAAGAGCGTGTGTTAAAAGTTGCAATTTTCAACATTAAATATTTCGATTCCTAAATGGTGAAGCCTCTCAAAACTTTGCATACACTTTTGTGTAACATCGAAAAAGCTTTATTTAGTTTTTCAAAAAAATCGGTCGTCAAATTTTTTCGTAATTTTGTTTATTATATAACAAATGCAGATTGCCTCGGAGAATCTTGGATTTAGAGTATGTTGTTCTTTAGTCAATTTGTAGCAACTTTTTTTAATCAACTTGGGCTCGCAAACGATTTTGTATGTAAGAAAAAGTGAAAAAAACAATTTAGATTTAATTATTGCCATACAACGTCCTTAATTATTATAATTTCGAAAATAACGATAAGATAACTAGTCGTGAAAAAAATAAATAGCCGCTTTTATTTTGTAACACCTTTGTTTTTTACTCGAAATGCACAAATTTATATTCTCAATAACTACAAAATGTTATGCACGTCCTAGTCAATTATTCTGCGGAACTAAACATTTCGTAATTGTACGAAGCAATGATTGGAGAGAAAAAACATCGTAATTGTTCGGTGTCGTGACAAAAATGCACGAAACCATGATAAACAAGTGCATAAAGGTCGTGGGGAAAACCACGATATTTTGCACCAAATGTAATCCACGAGTTTGGACGTTGGTTGGAACGCAGCAAAGGAATGAGGACGTGCTTTTGTAATATCTACTAAATCCATACTGTCGCCTTCCACAAACTGTGCAATTCAGAGTCGACTAGGTAACCTGGTATGCGGGTGGCTAAATATTTACAATGAAACAATGTACGAATGCTCAGATTATCTTACCAACATGACAGTTGTTTTGGAATGATGAATATTAAATTTGCATCCTGTTCAGCATTCAAAATAAATCAACAGCTACGAAAATTAATTTTATTGTTGTGAAAAAATAAAAAAATTGTATGACGTTGAAGTTTGCATCGTTGAAATGCAACGAAATTATATTTTTCCTGTGACAAAGCTCGTTATTAAAATGCAAAATGTAATTACGATGATAAAAGCTTGATTTTTACGAAAATGAATTTTATTGCAGTGGAAAAATAAAAAATTGTATGACGTTGAAGTTTGCATCGTTGGAATGCAACGAAATTATTTTTTTCCTGTGACAAAGCTCGTTATTAAAATGCAAAATGTAATTACGATGATAAAACGCTCGATTTTTGTGAAAATTAATTTTATTGCTGTAGAAAAATAAAAAATTGTATGACGTTGAAGTTTGCATCATTGGAATGCAACGAAATTATTTTTTTCCTGTGACAAAGCTCGTTATTAAAATGAAAAATGTAATTACGATGATAAAACGCTTGATTTTTACGAAAATGAATTTTATTGCAGTGGAAAAATAAAAAATTGTATGACGTTGAAGTTTGCATCGTAGGAATGCAACGAAATTATTTTTTTCCTGTGACAAATCTCGTTATTAAAATGCAAAATGTAATTACGATTATAAAACGATCGACGATTGTTGCAACTCAAAAAGTATATCGCTTCGAAAAATTTGGATGATTTTGAAAATAAAACAAATCATCAATAAAAATAAATATTTTTCGTTGCATTCCAACGTTGCTCAGCTCAGCTTCATAAAATCGTGAGAATAATATTGAAATTCGACGAAATGTAATTTCTAGGCGAATAAACAATTACCTTGAGGCTGGCTTTGCTTCGAAACAACAGTCTGAATGATTTTTCTGTTTCGTCTTTTTACTCGCTACGATTTCACGTGTCCTCACCATTCGACTCCACGATTTTCAAGGCCATGTCTCCGCCCGAGTCATTTGATTTTGAAAATCAATACAAACGCGTTGTGTGCCAAAAGATCGCCTTAGTGGACCACACGAACCTCGTATCCCCGAGACAGCAAAACGATAACGTTAATCCAAAAGGAAGCTCGACTTCTTTTTCCTACATCCAGCCTGGTTGGGGCGTGTGATATTTACGACTTCGTCTATGGACGCCCTACAGCTGCGATACGATAAAACCAAATGGGGTGAGACGAGAGAACCAAACGGACGATTTTCCGAGCCATTAATTGGCTCACAAAATTTCAAAATTACTAAATTCTTAATTAATAAAAAATTAATCAATGCCATTAACTTCCTGTCGAGAACGCATTGCTCACAAATTTTACGAGCTGCAGATTTAATAAACTCGCCTACTACGATGCTAGAAAAATTTAAATTCGACGTTGAAACAAGTTCCTCATGGAAAACGTTGGATCCGGAAGAAATGAGCTCGTGTCGTTTACGGCGATGCTCTCGTTGACACTCGAACAATTATCGCTGCTCTCGATAATTAGAAATTTAACCTCATTCCATTCATTTTCAGGCATTTTTTTCTCTGCATACTTGAGAAAACGAGAAATTTGTTACTAGCAACAATGAACGATTCCGAAATATCAGCATCGTGATGAAAAATTGATTCCTTAAGATTTAGCACGATGCTCAAATCTTCCTCTATGAGGTACGATATTTTTTATTTTTCCTTCTACATAGAAGAAGCTCTGAGCATCGTGCTAAATCTTTAGGAAGCAATTTGCAACTTTTAATTTTTAGCGTTTTTTTTTTCAATTAATTTCGATAACTTTTCTAGAAAGTAAAGAGGATTTACAGACTTATACACAATATTTTACAAAATTTGTAAAAATACGTTTAGCCGATTTTTGGAAAAACTCAGATTTTCGAAAAAATTCGAAAAACCATAAAATTCAAACCGTTCAACCGATATTTTCCAAATTCGGTACCAACCTTCCTATTATGATACTCTATTTATAAAAAAAAAAATTAGTAATAAATCTCAAAATTTGGGGAAGTTAGAGCGTCGACAGTTTTTTTTTGAAAATTTCAAAATGCCGTAGAATTCGTATTTTTTTTAGCAATTGCGACAAAAATCTCAGAGAATGAAGAGCTTCTATAGATTAACATCTGTGCAAAACGGGAGCGCTGTAGCTCAAACCGTTCGCGAGTTATGAACGTTTGAATTTTACAGTGCCAGAACATACACACACAAACACATCCGGACATTTTTTCTAGATATGATTTTTCGATGTTTTGGGAAATTTTAATCACACTGACATTGAAAACTGGAAAAAAAAAATTTTCACCGTCACGAAGCTTCCTCTATGAGGAAGCAAAATCAGAAAAGTTGTGTAGCTCATTGATTTTTCGTGTTTTTTTCTATCGTGGTTATCATTTTTTTCTTACATTTATTAAAATCTCCCACTTTACCAGGTACAGAGAAAAAAAAAGGTCGATTCACACGATCCTCGAATTTGCATCGTCGAAATACAAAAAAAAAATATATTTTTTATTAATTATTTTGATAATTATTGGACGCGTTTGAATTTTTCTAGTAAATTCAGTTTCCGAATGACGAAGAAGACTTTCCCTTTATCGTTGCGCGAATACTGTATGAAAATTTCGTGCTCCGCTATGAAAAATAATGAGTTTTGGTTGCATTCGAACGATGCAAACTCCAAGATCGTTGACTCGTATTGATTTGTTTATTCGGTGTATATATTCATATATTACTTTGTAATAAAATACATTATATCGCATCACTCACGTCCGCCGTTTGCATCGCCGGTCAAATTGATAGTTTATCTGCTCAGCAGATAAATGGATCGTAAAAAAATGGTATTGATGGTATGAAAATGTAGATTTTCACGAGGGAAACAATGATCTGTAAATTTGTCAACTTTGGTTTTGACAGCGGTTAAAGTTTCTGGATTCTGGGACGCGAGTGACGTTTTTCTTTGCCTTTCTTCGTTCGGCTCTTACGTTATATTTTTGTCGTACATATTAATAATCATTGATATGCTAGATTCTAAGCATTTGATTGTCACTGGAATGAATACATTGTGCGAAGAGTCCACGGGCAGTTTTTAACGGAGGATTTTCGAAAATCAAGCGCAATTCGCTCGTTTTTTCATATATTTTGTTTTTTTTTTGACACATATTTTCCGGGCAAAATGGCGGAAACTCTTTGAAGCGTTTTCTCGGTAATTAATGGGAAAGCGCAGGAGAAATTAATTTCAATTTTTTTCGAAATTTTTGCAAAATTTTTTCATTGAGACCAAAACAATTTTTCCGGGAGTTTGTTTTGAAAGCTGACGTTTTGGTAATTTTGAATTGTTGGTTTACTGCCGGGACGAATTTTTTTGGTATTTATTTTTGTGTTTGGGGGATAAATAAATTTTTCAACTTTGAGAGGCTCCAATGGAATTTGTAGTGAAAGTAATCGATTGAATTTCCATCGCACGTTGAGGCACAACGAACTTTTTCACGTGATAACGATCAAAGTTTTTATTGTTATTAATTATTATTATTATTATTGCAGAAACTTTCGAAAGTCTTTTGATTGGGTTCTTTGTTACTTTTTATTCGAATTTTGGCTACTCCTCGGTTTCATCGGCGTCCAGTATGCTCTTGAAACAGAACGGTTGAAACAGATGACCTTGGCCTTCGTAAAATTTGCTCATGAACTCGACCCTGCCGAAAGGAAAATGCATTAAAAGATTGGAATAATTTTACAAACATAAATCATCAAAAGTGAGTATTTTTTGAATTTTCTTATTTAATGAAAATATTTTCAAAAGGTCAAAATTCTTTTTGATAAAAAATTTATTGATAAATCATATTTTTAAAAAATCAAGTTTTTTTTCAAATAACGAAAATAAATTTAATAATTCAACATTTATAAATTATAAATCAAGTTTTTGTTTAAAATATGAATGAATTAATATTCAGTAATTTATTAATTTATTAATATCAAATTTTTAAATAATCAAGTTTTTAAAAAATAAAAAATGCATCAATATTTATCAATATTTAGAAATTTGTTGACTTATTAATTTGTTAATGTCAAATTTTTAAAAAATCGCGTTTTCATGTTAAGTGAAAAATGTATTAATTTAAAAAAATCTTTAAATCAAGTTTTCTCGAATTAAAAATGGTATATTGTGATTTTTTGTTTGTTGGATTCTTACCAGTGAAGTCGGAGCGTATGAAGAAAGGCTGATAATCCTTCCATCATAACGAGAATGGCAATAGTGAAAAAGGACCAGGCCCCAAAAGCAGCGAAAGTTTTGAGGCTCGAGATGAAATCGCCCTCTTCGGCGCCGAATCCCATGTGGAGAATTTGTGTCCACAATACTTCGGACAATTGAGCGTGAGCCAGTGACAACGCCCAGAGGCGAAGATACGACGCGGTGTGAGAAACCGTTGACAGAACGTATTCGATCGTGTGAATGCACGAGATTATCATTATTTCACCGAAGCCCGTGTCTTCGCCATGAGGATCGGCAGCTGCGTGAGAATCGCTGGTCGAAGGTACAGGAAGCGCTTCGCCTTGGAGCTCGATATCCTGAGAAGCCGAGCCATTCGTGTGCTTCAATATTACAAAAAGGAGAAACAAACAAAAATAAATTAAAACTATTTTATTTCGAATAAACAAAATTAATAAAATTTGTTTTTAATAAATAAAAATAAATAATAATTGACTAAATTATAAAAACAATAAATTGAAAATGAAATAGTATTTTAATAAATTATTAAATGAATAAATTGAATAAACGAATAAATGAAATAATTGAATAAATTAAATAAAATTGATTAAAAATTGCTTTTCAAGATTTTGACAAATTTTTCGTGTTTCTCTGTCTCCGAAAAAACTGCAAAGCTTTCTCTCAACCTCAGTCACGTTGAATCTTTTTTGGAAACTTACTTGTTGATTATTACGAGGCTTCTTTTTCGTCGCTAAAATGTACAACGGCTTGCCAAAGAGCATCAGAGGGATGCAGGCAAGTGCGACGAATATGAAGACCTTTTGAGTTATTTCCTGACCAGGGAACATGTATTCCGAACAACCTTCGGAAACTTTTGCCTTGTTAAAGAGCATCATGTTGATAAAAGTTACCAGGACCGAGGGAGCACACGTCGGTGACGTGCCGAACTCTGTAGAAACAAAAATAAAACGTTTTTTCAATCAGGCATTAATAAAAATAACAAAGTGACGCTCGAATTTTATTTTTAATGAAAAAAACAACTTTTTATCGAGGAATGGTTGAATTTTATTTTAATTACCGCTCGGATTCGTCGTTGCGGCGTAAGTGACCCATTTGACGAACATGAGCGCCGCCATGTAAGTGAACAAAAGGACGAGGAACAGCAATTGTGGCAGAAACTGGAAAATTATGTTCGAGTACTTCTTGAAATGGCTGCAACAGGAAAATGCCACGAATCAATACAACGTGCGAATAAAAAAAAAGAAAAAAGAAACCCTGAAGTTGGCAAAGTTGGAATGCAACGAAAAATGATTATTTTTCCTGATGATTTGTTGAATTTTCAAAATAATTCAAATTTTCGAGCTGATATGGTTTTCGGTTCGGAAAGAAAAAAAAAAAAATTTCGTCGCATTCCAACGATGTGACAAAAAAAAAATGACTCGAGATCTCGAGCAAACTTACACAATGTTGACGACACTGACGCACACGCCGAACATCATATGAACAACTCCGAAAATAATGGACAATTTCATTTTGTAAGAATTCAAAAAAATGATCTTGTTCTTGGCCAATGCCCAGACCGGGTCCATTCCCAAAGGATATGGCACCTGGCTGTACTGAACAGTCGCCGGGTCGAGTGTCATCGTCTCATTAGTGAGCAAGTCATGCGCATTGAACGAGGATGAACTCCAACTCGAACCAAATATATTAACGGACTTGGAGAAAACGTCGTTGTAAATGATGCCGGTGTAAATGGAGAAAAATCCCATGAGAAGAATAATGTAACGTCCACCGAAGAATATGTTCCAAATTTCGCCACCGTTTTTCTTCTGGGACAAACCTTTTTCCCAGATCACCATCCAGGCACCGAACAATGTCATTATCAGACCTGCAAGTCAAAAAAAAATGAACTAATTTAATTCTCATTTATAACTAATAAAGAATAATAAACTATTAAATAATTAATTGAATTAATAATCAATTTAATGATTTAATTTAATAATTTAAGAATTATTTATTAAATTAATCAATTGTTTTTATTTTTTATTTATATTAATTAATTAATCATCAATCATTAATCGTTAATAATAAATAATAATTACTTATTAATTATTAATTATTATATGAATTACTTATTTAATGATTTAATAATTAAATAATCAATTATTTAATTTGATAATTGAATCATTTGTTATTATTTATTCTGTGTTTCACGAATTAATGGAATAAACGAAAATTCTGAGATTAACTTTCAAAGGCGATGCCACATTTTTTGAAAATGTAGAAAAACGAAATAGCAATTTTTTTTTCGATTCTTAATCGAAGCAGTTATGTACGATTTTTTTTTAAATTCATTTGATTTTCGTGGAGGAAATTTTCACGTCTAACGCGTCGGTAAAAAATCATTTGGACAATAAAAAATCCGCACAATGGTGGCACCGGTAAGATATAATGCATTTTTCATTTTTACATTCAACAGGGCCAAGAGAATATTGCCCTGAGTTGCTGAATAGTTTGAATGGACACAGTTAACAAAATTTCGATTAATTTCGTAATTTCGCTGCAAAACAGTGGAAAAAATGGATTTTATTCACGTCGACGTTGTACAACTCACCGTGTCCAGCGTCACCGAACATGATACCGAAGAGAAATGGGAATGTTACGATGGTGTACAGGGCCGGATTGGCCTCGCGATACGACGCGACTCCATATGCATCTATCAAGTTTTGAAATCCTTTGGTAAACTTGTTCGTTCTATTAAACGTCGGTGGATCTTCGTCCGTGTGGATGACGTTAAGGAAAGAAGGTATCGAGCTTCCACATAAACGCTGCGACACATCATACTGGATTTGAGGTAAAAGTCTCCGCGTTCAATATTATCATGATTATGAAATGACAAGCAATATGTTTCTAAAGATAACATCATTGGATTACAATGAAAAAATTAATTTTTATTCATTATTTTGATAATCAGTGCACTCGTTCAAATTTTTCTCGTAAATTCTGTTTTCGAATGGACTCATTTATGATACCGAAGCTTGCATCGTTGGAATGCATCGAAAAAATTAATTTTTCTTCATTATTTTGATAATTAATGCACTCGTTCAAATTTTTCTCGTAAATGCAGTTTTCGAATGCACTAATTTTTTATACCGAAGCTTGCATCGTTGGAATGCATCGAAAAAATTAATTTTTATTCATTATTTTGATAATTAATGCACTCGTTCAAATTTTTCTCGTAAATGCAGTTTTCGAATGCACTAATTTTTTATACCGAAGCTTGCATCGTTGAAATGCATCGAAAAATTTAATTTTTCTTCATTATTTTGATAATTAATGCACTCGTTCAAATTTTTCTCGTAAATTCTGTTTTCGAATGCACTAATTTTTTATACCGAAGCTTGCATCGTTGAAACGCATCGAAAAAATTAATTTTTCTTCATTATTTTGATAATTAATGCACTCGTTCAAATTTTTCTCGTAAATGCAGTTTTCGAATGCACTAATTTTTGATACCGAAGCTTGCATCGTTGGAAAGCATCAAAAAATTCAATTTTTATTCATTATTTTGATAATCAATGCACTCGTTCAAATTATTTTAGTAATTTCAGTTTTCGAATGGCGAAGAAGACTCTCCCATAAACGTTGAACAAATACTGTATGAAAATTTCGTGCTCTGATACAAAAAATAATGGGAACACACAAATATTTGGTACGATGCAACGAAAGCTCGTTATTTTGTACAGCAGAGCACAAAATTTTCATATAATATTTATCGATATCTCAATATTTATCTTCTTTGCACATTCGAAAACTGGATTTACTAGAAATATTTAAACCCGTGCATTAATTATCAAAATAATGAATAAAAAATATATTTTTCCCTGCACTCCAACAATGAAAACATTGAGCGTGAGTTCGTAAGCTGGTTACTCCCTCGTAAGGAAACCAAACTCTTTGCCAAAGCATGAAAAGCTCCCACGATAAAAAAGAACAATCACCAAATTACTAGGGCAAAATGTTTTATGAAGTTTTTTGGCTGAGGTCGATGGGGATTTGTAGAATGGATGGAAAATACTCACCGATCCTTCGGTAAGGCAGCTCTGCACGATCGCAAGGTCAGCCATAGGGACCCAGCACTCTCCGATCAGGCACTTTTTCGATACGTCCATGTTGAACAAATTCATCGTGTGATAAATCGCTTTCATTTTCCGTACCATGATGCTCCAATTTGGCAGCTCTTTGGCAACATTGTGAAGCACTCGCTGACGATGATCTTGGGTTTGATTGAGAACCTTGAGAAAGAGAATTGAGAAGAAAAATGAATTTTAAGACTCGACATAGTTCAAGGAAAATTATTTGACGATTTGATGTTGTGTAGCCGAGTAAAAAAATAATTAAGGAAACGAAAATATAAATTCGTCTAATTGATCAATCTTTTTGTTTCATTAATTAGGCCAGTTTCGTTGTATGGCGAGGCTCAAATCTAAATTTTTTATTTCAGTTTTTCTTACATAAAAAATGCTTTGCGAGCCCAAGTTCATTGAAAAAAGTTTTTACAAATTGACTAAAGAACAACATACTCGAAATCCAAGATTTTCCGAGGTAATCTGTATTTCTTATATAATAAATAAAATTTCGAAAAAATTTTACGACCGATTTTTTTGAAAAACTAAATAAAGCTTCTTCGATGTTACACAAAAGTGTATGCTCAGTTTTAAGAAGCTTCACCATTTAGAAATCGAAATATTTAATGTTGAAAATTGCAACTTTTAACACACGCTCTTACGAGAAACTACTGAATATTGCCATTTCAATAAATCAATATCTCGACTTTTACATGGTGAAACCTCTTAAAATTGTGCGAGCTATTAGATATCTTTGTGTGGTGAAAGTTTTAAGGACTTCTATCGATAGAAAAATTAGCAAAGAACGTCCTTAAGGAAATTGGTGAGACTACTGAGTCGTCGGAATGTGATTCTCGGATTTTTGCTTACCAGGTTGAGATCCTCGAGACGTGTACGAACACCCTTGACCATGTCCAATCTTTCGGCATGGCTGTTTGGGCACGGATACAAGGAAGCGTGAAAACCGCTGCAAACTTTTTTTATACGACTCTTGAGTTGTTCTCCTTGAAAGAAGGCAACAAAGGCGGTTTTGTAAATCTCGTTGCCCTGGAGAAATAATTGATTTGTCATTATAGGAAAAACCACGAAGATTTTGCAGTATCTTGAAAAATTAAGGCGATGTGCACAGTGATTATCGTTCCTTCAGGTGTTACTCCGCACCAGAGTGCAAAAATGGTATTCAATGAAAAAACAATTACAATTTTAAGCTTTGGAACAGGTTGGAAAGAAAAATGTTTGAAAATTCATAAAAACAAGAAAAGTTCTCACCGTGTTGGGATCCTCCAGTGGCTTATCGAGTTCAGCTTGTCGCAGGAAAACGTTGCCACGAGAAATTCGCCAAAGCATCCGCTCGAAGGCTGGCACTCGTTCGCGATTGATAACACCAGCAACGAATCTGCAGACGAGTTTTCAAGTAGTTCTCGGCGACTCTGACACGAATGAGCTTTTACCGGAGAGCAAGAGACTGACAAGTAAACTGACCGGAGGATTCAACGTCAGCTGTGAACGTTTTATTCTCAATTTCCACGTCATTCTTTTTTTTCTCTGTCTTGATATGAAAATCGTTGGTCATCGTTAATGACCAACGAACGGATATATGCAGGTATTTAATATTGAAAACCTTGTCAGAACGAGGCGTCTTATCACCAACAGAAAAGAAAAACTTTTTATACTCACTCAAGACGTCCACGAGCTGCCGGTCCCTGATACTGCGGTTCCTCGTTAATGAGTGCTCTGGTTATCGAATCGTTGGCTTCTTCCTGTTGATGCATACCAAAAAAAGAACCTTGATTCTTCGACTAAACGGTAACATCGATTACGGCAATGAAAAAAGAATTATATAAAAATTCGTCAAATAACTCAGTTACCTCGGTAAAGAAAACTTGAGTTTTCTCCAAAACGTGTCGCAGCTCGGTGAGTTCAAGATAATTGCTTTTCAAGTTAACAGCATTGTGACTCAGTTCGAGTATATCGTTTTCTGTTTTTTCGATATGCGCCTGAGAACAATTAAGTTGATGAAATTAGTCAAGTCTTCGGTTACAGTGATGGGAGTGTTTTTATAATTCGCTCTAATTAATTTATTACATCCAATCAATTGATCGTAATTAATTAGCTTTACCCTTTCGAGCCATAAATTTTTTCCTTGCGAGTATTGCAGACTCGCATTTTTACGAGGTCGTTATTAGCGAATCTGAACTAGGACTTGAAAAATTGAAAATCCCTTAAATTAAAAAATGGAAAATCAATGAAAAAACTAAAAATAAATTTTTAGAAATCGAATGGCGATTGAAAAATTCAATTAAAAAACTTGAAAATTAATTCAATTTAAAAAAATTGAATATCAATCACAACAGTAAAAATGTATTTTGAAAAATTGAGTATCAATTAAATAATTGAAAACGAATTAAAAAACTAAAAATAAGTTTTTAAAAATTGAATGTCGATTGGAAAATTGAAAATGAATTGAAAAATTAAAAATAAATTGAATATCGGTTAAAAAATTTTGAATCCATAGAAAAATTGAGAATCTTCTGCATTTTTTTTTAACCAAAAACGAACGTGGCAAAATTATTGAATAAATTGTCTGAAATTTTTTCGGATGAAAAGTTCAAAATTCAACCATTTTTTGTTTTTTATACGAAGTAATTGCCAGAGTGGCCATCGATCACATAAAGCTCAAGAAATGTTAGCTGACGATTTAATTGATTTTTCGTACTTCAAGATCGATGACTTCACGGGGATTCGGCGCTCGAGGTAATTCCGTCATGTCGTCAGAAATGGCAACTCCATCTTTTTTCACCTCAGCCTCGATGTAGCGAAGTTTTCTCTCCATTTCGTCGCATCTTCTCACCTCGTTGACAAATTTCCGTTGGAAATAATTGACGTCACCGTTCAGCTGTGCGTGATAACGTCCGCGAAGGTTACAGAAAAAATATAAATCGATAAATAAACTCGTCCGGTCCTCCCTTGATTTATTGGTAAAGATGAAACATTCGCCAATAATCGGAAGTGCAAACGACCTATAAATTATGTCAAGTTTCGTGGTACCAACTCGAGAAATATATTTTTTCATTATCACTCCGAACCTGGAGTGTTTTCAACGTCTGCATTTACAAAAAGTGATTAATAACGTTTGTTTTTTTCTCAATAAGCATTTCAGCGAGTCCCAACGTCTTTTTTCGGTCGTTAAAAATTTAATAAATAATATCAACTGACATGAAAAATCTGTAACAAGAATTTTGCACCTTTTTCTTTGCTCGTGCTTCACATTTTCTCAAGTTACACTGTCGCGTCTGATGAAAAATGAAAAATTAGCATCGATTTTATTTGGAAAATGCACTTTTCGTCACGATTTTAAAAATTGCATCAAAATTCTGCATTTCCTTGAACAGAGCTCGTGATTCTTATGCAATATTTCCTCAGGACAATAAAATGATTTTTTTTATGGAACCAAAAACAAAATCGGTACGAAAATTGTCATGGTTTTTGAAATTGAATAAACTATTAAGGACGTTGTATGGAAAATTTTCTATCGATAGAATTCCTTTAAATTTGCATCACACTAAGAGAATCGTGATATCTAATCGCTCGCGCAATTTTAAGAAGTTTCATCATGTAGAAGTCGAGATATTTATTTATAAAAATCACAATTTTCAGTAGTTTCTCGTAAGAGCGTGTGTTAAAAGTTGCAATTTTCAACATTAAATATTTCGATTTCTAAATGGTGAAGCCTCTTGAAACTTTGCACACACTTTTGTGTAACATCGAAGAAGCTTTATTTAGTTTTTCAAAAAAATCGGTCGTAAATTTTTTTCAAAATTTTGTTTATTATATAAAAAATACAGATTACCTCGGAAAATCTTGGATTTAGAGTATGTTGTTCTTTAGTCAATTTGTAACAACTTTTTAAAATGAACTTGGGCTCGCAAGCCATTTTGTATGTAAGAAAAACTGAAAAGAAAAATTAATATTTGACCGTCGCCATAGAACGTCCTTAAAAGTATTTTTCGTGGGACCATTTACATTTGCACAGATATACATTGATATTTCTTTGAGTATAATCAAGTGCGAACTCACGTCACGAAATTGAACGGTTCCTGTCTCGCCGAGTTCCGAAACCGAGAGATAGGCTGACTCTGGCTGAATGAACAGCTGGCAGAGTGCCATTTCCTCGCTCCTAAACATGCTCCCCATGTCTGCTTCCTCTCGTTTCTTTTCTTTTTTTCAAAAGCCTGAAACAAAAGAAAAAAAATTCCATTTTCAGTGGTCGAACTAAATTTTCTATCAAACGTTGCCTCTTGACTTTTTGAAACAACAAAATTGTGACAACAAGATCAAGAAAAATCGATAAAAACGAATAATACTTCAAAAATTACAAAGTCACGTTGAAAAACTTTTTTTCAAGTCAATCAATGACTGCGTAGCGCACACAATCTTATCGTAAGCAAAGGATTGTACGTACCAAGAACATCTCATTTTTCTCCCATTCTCAATAGCAATTACGTTTCAATTTTATAATTAAAAGTTTTTTTTAATTCCTGAATTCAACAAATTCAATAAAATTTCATTGAGAGGCAGTTTTTGAAGTTTAGACTTTTGTTGCTAAAACATGATTACGGCTTACGACTAAGTTTCCAGTCCCAAATCGATAGAATTTCGAATGCAACGAAATTCTGTTTTTTTTTTTATTTTTATTTTTTTTTTTATTTTTTATTTTTTTATTGAGATTCCGAAGCAATATTCAGTCAGGACGATAAAAAGATTTTGTTGTAGAATGAAAACACAAAATCGATACGAAAAGTGTAATGAATTTTAAAATTGTTCAATTTTAAAATCCATTTAATCAATTAATCAATTAATCAATGAAACAAAAAAATTAAATAATTAACAATCAGTTAAAAAATTAATTGAATAGAAAAAGTATTTATCGTGGGATCTCCCAACGTTGCGAACTTGAGTGTCATTAAAAAACGATTTTCGGAGTACCGGTTTTTTGGTAATGAAAGGAACACTCGTTAGAATTTTAGAAAAAAATAGAAATATACGTTAACGTAGTGATTCAATAAAAATGAGGTGTGCGGGACTTTCCATTGATGGTCACGCGCTCCATCGTCGTCGAGTAACACACGAGTTCGAGATAGCACAGAGAATTGTGCCTTGAAATTACGTAATGGACTTCATACGATAGATTTTGTCTCCAACAATTTTTCAATTATTAACAATAAAATTGTTCATCGTCGATTTTATTTCTTAATTCACTATCCGGAGCGAATGTCAAATAAAAACATTTTCGTAGTTTCTAAAAAGGTTCAAATTATCGATAGCCTCGTAACGAAATGTTTGCTCGTTTATTTATTCGCAGAAAAAAAATTATATTTTTGTCGAAAATATCGTGAGGTAATAAATTAATTATCACGCAAATGTTCACTAATAAATAATTAGCTTAATCATCATAATTACTCTTTAATAAATATTTGTAAAATTCCAATGGCCGACGAGATGGAATGATTGCTCGATAATTCGTAATAATTATTTTTTCCGAACGTTAAAATTTCAACCGATTAATCTTCAGGAATTTGATTCCCAATTGTTATCAGAAAAAAAAATCGCTTCGCTGAGTCAACGAGGAAAATTAAAATAATTGTTAAAAATTAATTTCATTTTTTGATTTTATTTTATTTTTTTTATTTTGAATGCAACCAAACGCGACTATCTTTTCTCACTAGATTCTCAAAGGAATGAAGTTTCAACAAGTGTTCAGAAAAAACAAACATACCAACTTGACATTCGAGAGCAAACGTCTACACCGCCGTCCGGACTCTAACTAAAAACTCGTAGCTTTTCTCTCGGAGCCAAAGTCTTCGCTTATCTCCAAAATCCATTCTCTTTTTCCTTCGTTATTTTTTTTCCCCATCTTTTTATAAGCCAAGAGAGGTGTACATATATCTCGAAGGTGTCGGTATCGCCGGGACTATGATAAGCGACACGAGTTCTTTTTTCTGTCAGGTAAACAGGAGGAGGAGGCTCGAGTAACGAATGTGACCATTTCCAAACTTGGGTACATTATGAATTTAATTTAGTAGAAAAAAAAAACGATGCAAGCCACAGAGAGAGAATAAAAAATTTTAAACTGAAAAAAAAAAACGACTGCACCGGATAATCCGAATTTTTTTTTCTTTCGATTGCATTCTTCACGTTTATCACTTTTTATTGCTGTTACTCGACATGATAAAAAAAATGAGGAATTGTGCAACGCGAGTAACCTCGTAATTTAAAAAATGTCCCCGATCAAAAGCTCGAATTACGAGGTTGCAATTTTATTGTTATAAATAAAAGATAAAAAAAAAAAAGAAGAAGAAAAATAGGAACAGGTCAGGAACAAGTTCCCGGTAATTAAGGACTTTAATGAGTCTTTCCTTCGGGTCAGCAATATTTCGTGATTGTGTAGAATTATTATATGAACAATGACATTCCAATGTGTCGTATATATGGTCGAGTAACTAACCATGAATGTTTACACGCACGAGTCAACTTCCGATGGGTATAAATTTCGTAACGTACCATACGAGCATGTGTTAGTTATCCATTTTCCCCATGAGACTAAGGGGAAAGCTAACGAGGGGAGAGCTAACGTGTTTCAAATTTCACGAATTTCCATGTTTCGGTTTTCGAAACTCGTTAAGGACGTTGTATGGCGACGATCGGATCTAAATTTTTGTTTTCATTTTTTCTCACATACAAAATGGTTTGCGAGCCCGAGTTCATTAAAAAAAGTTGTTGCAAATTGACTAAAGAATAACATACTCTAAATTCAAGATTTTCCGAGGTAATCTGTATTTTTTATATAATAAACAAAATTTCGAAAAAAATTTACGACCGATTTTTTTGAAAAAATAAATAAAGCTTCTTCGATGTTACACAAAAGTGTGTGCAAAGTTTCAAGAGACTTCACCATTTAGAAATCGAAATATTTAATGTTGAAAATTGCAACTTTTAACACATGCTCTTATGAGAAACTACTGAAAATTGTGATTTTTATAAATAAATATCTCGACTCCTACATGGTGAAACCTCTTGAAATTGCGCGAGCTATCAGACATCAATATTCTCTTAGTGTGGTGCAAATTTAAAGGAATTCTATCGATAGAAAATGTTGCATACAACGTCCTTAATGTCGAGAAAGTTTGTATACATACGTTGATGGACTCGTAATATTTTAATGACACTTTAAATATGCATTTGATCCTGGAGTCGAGCTCGCCAGGAGACAAGGACTTTTCATGCAATTTCTTTCATACCAGAGACGTTTATGCAGCAGGCACGACGTCAAGGTGCTGAACGTTGGAATGCAACGAGAAATATTTCTTTTTATTGATGATTTGTTTGATTTTTAAAATCGTCCAAATTTTTTGAGCCAAAATAATTTGGAGACGCAAAAATCGATCGTTTTATCATCGTAATTACATTCTGCATTTTAATCACGAGCTTTTTGCCACAGAAATAAAAGAATTTCGTTGCATTTCAACGATGAAACATTTTTCCAAACACCCATTGGCCCTTAAATTCCATTTTTTTCTACATATAAAATTTTCACTTCGTTTAACGTAAAAAAAAAAAAAAATAAACTATCGGTTCAATGATTTTTTCGATCCTCTCAAAAAGTCTCCTCAGATGTCATTCGAAATTCGCCAACAGAACAGAACTCGAAAAAATGAAATTTCTCATTTCGATCACTAATTTTTATCTTCGAATCGAATTCTCAATCGCCTCACGTACGTTCGTAAGTTTTTTGAACATTTTTTCAAATGCCAATATTCAACGAATCTCCGTGTACGTGCCTCGAAGGATTTCGTTAATCTATAATCCAGCTCTCTGGCCTGCAGCATCGAGCAAACTTCGTGATGAGATTTCACAAGTGCACGATCCTGCGTGAGTGAGCAAAGCTTTTTACGGGACTCCGTAAGAATGAAAAAAAAAAAAAAGCTTACGATTTTACTGAAAAACAAATGTTTTCAAATCGTGTAATTCTGCGATTCGTGTAATTTTACGATATTGAAGTTTGCATCGTTGGAATGCAACGAAAACTATATTTTTTATTAATTATTTCAATTAATAATGGACTCGTTGCAATTTTTCTAGTAAATTTACTTTTCGAATGGCAAAGAAGACTTTCTCGTTATTGTCGACAAACACTGTATGAAAATTTTGTGCGATGCTATAAAAAATAATGAGTTTTCGTTGCATTCCAAAACGATGCAAACTTCAGCATCGTATAATTTTCATTTTTCTTGATTCACTCTCATACCTTTCACGAATAATACAAAATCCCAAGTGAATTTCAACGTGTCCAAAGGTCGTTACCGATTCAATAATAAAACTCTAGTGTCATTCGTGTTTTATCTAATCATGATTAGACGTGGCAAAATAAGTTTTTATAGACGCGAGAGTAAAACGAAATAACTTTGTCACGATATGCGAGAGAGTGAAATTCCAAATTTTGAAGGACTATTTTGAAAATTTCAAAATGTTGCAAAATTCGTATTTAAAAAAATAAAATTTCGACAACTTTTCTAGAAAGTAAAGAGAAAGTACAGACTTATAGAAAATAATTTACAAAATTTGCAAAAATTAAAGAGGTTAGACGATTTTTCAAAAAAGTGACATTCCAAATTTTGAAGGAGTATTTTAAAAATTTGAAAATGTTGCAAAATTCGTATTTTTCAAAATAAAATTTCAACAACTTTTCGAGAAAGTAAAGAGGAAGTACAGACCTATACAAAATAATTTACAAAATTTGCAGAAATTAGAGCGGTTAGACGATTTTTCGAAAAACTCAGATTTTCGTAAAATTCAAAAAATCATAAAATTTAAACCGTTCAACCGATATTTTCCAAATTCAATACCAACCTTCCTATTATGATACTCTATTTATAAAAAAAAAATTAGTAACAAATTTTAAAATTTGCGGAAGTTAGAGCGTCGACAGACTTTTTTTTTAAATTTCAAAATGCCGTAGAATTCGTATTTTTCTAGCAATTCCAACAAAATTCTCAGAGAATGAAAAGCTTGTATAGATTAACATCTGTGCAAAACGGGAGCCCTGTAGCTCAAACCGTTCTTGAGTTATAAAAGTTTGAATTTTACAGTGCCAGAACATACTCACACACACACACATCCGGACATTTTTTCTAGACATGATTTTTCGATGTTTTGGGATATTTTAAGCACATTGACATTAAAAACTGGAAAAAAAAAAATTTCACCGTCACATAGCTTGCTCTATGAGGAAGCAAAAGTAAAATTAAAAAACGTTGAAGTTTGCACGGTTGGAATGCAGCGAAATTCCGATTTTTCTTGTGCCGAGCTCAAGATTCTTATTCAAAATTGAATCAGGACAATAAAACGATATGTTTTGAGGCTCCAAAATCGTTACGAAGATTGTAATGATTTTCAAAATAGAACAAACAATAAATAGAAAAAGTAATTTTTCACTGAACTCGAACGTTGCAAATTAGATAAAATAAAATCCTCCCAAAGTTGCAATAAAAATATGCCCCACAATCACGTTCGACCACACACACACACCTGTAAATTATTTTTTCTTCTCTTCCCTCGAACTCGAATCACTTTTGGAAGAGAAGTCACGAATCGGCCAACATTACGCGAGAGCTCATAACCGTAAAATAAAAACTCGCAGTAGACGAAAAGGAAGAATCACGTGAAGATCGAATGCGAAAGCGAGAATCCTCCCACGATCAGGTAAACTATAATAAAACGAGGAGCCAATGCGTGCGATGGAAATGGTCACGAGTGAATATGGAAGAATCATCTTGTCTCCTTTAGCCATCACGATTACACTTAACGATCGTCAAAAAGTGGGGCATATCTTATGGCAATTATGCCAGCTACTAAGATCGAGGGACTCGAGGCTTTCTGAGTATATCGAGACGTTTCAATGACGTATCGTTCACGAGTGTCTCGAAAAAAAAAAAAAAAGAAAATAATAATTAAACAAACTGTTTTTTCTTCGATTCCGATAACGTTCCTCTATGTCGACGATAACGTGTGCCCTTCAGCCGATACTGAACTTATTCGTTAATGTCGAAAAATTGCCGGAGGCATTTGCTTTTTTTGATAATGAAAAATATTCAGGAATCTCGTCCAGTTAGAACCTGAAATAACAAATTCCTCAAATTTTTCTTTTTAATGACAAAACGACACTCTTGTAATTAAGGACGTTGCATGCAAAAATTTCTATCGATAGAATTCCTTTAAATTTACACCACACTAAGAGAATATTGATGTCTGATAGCTCGCGCAATTTTAAGAGGTTTCACCATGTAGGAGTCGAGATATTTATTTATAAAAATCACTATTTTCATTAGTTTCTCATAAGAGCGTGTGTTAAAAGTTGAAATTTTCAACATTTAATATTTCGATTTCTAAATGGTGAAGCTTCTTAAAACTTTGCATACACTTTTGTGTAACATCGAAGAAGCTTTATTTAGTTTTTCAAAAAAAATCGGTCGTAAAATTTTTTCGAAATTTTGTTTATTATATAAAAAATACAGATTGCCTCGGAAAATCTTGGATTTAGAGTATATGTTGTTCTTTAGCCAATTTGTAACAATTTTTTTTTAATAAACTTGGGCTCTCAAACTATTTTGCATGTAAGAAAAACTGAAAACAAAAATTTAGATTTGACCGTCGTCATGTACAACGTCCTTAAGAAATTATCGCCCAGTTCTTGAAAATTTTTCAAAGAGTTTTTGAAAACTTTGGAAATGAGTTTTTGAAAACTTTTCTATTCAAAAACTGTGTTTGTCTTTACATCACAAAACTTTTTTTCCATTTTTTCACTACCGAGGGTTTATAAGCCAACTCGAAAAAAACTTCTTCATCCAGAAATATCGATTTAATGGGGAAAAAAAACTGAAATTTGCCGACGGTTCATTAACCACGATAAATGAATATCTGTTGTAATTGTATTTCAAACGAGCCGTGTGATTATTTCCAATCAGTCCACTTCCAAGAGCTTGTCTCGAAAGTACAAATTGACTGAAGGAAGTGAAGTAATTACTTTTTAATATCCGCCACCCTTAATTGATGACTTTTCACTTTTGAAAACTAATCTTTTCGTTTGTAACTACCGCCTGAAAAATGTCGTACAGCAAAATTTTTAAAAATTGAAAAATCAAAATTGACGTTGCCAAATGTTGGTCACGGAAGTTACGATATTCTTTTTGTGTGTGTTTTAAGTTTAAAAAAAAAAACTGCTCGAATTTTCTTCGTGACTCCTTGAAGAGTTGGAAACAACCGTGGCTGCTGTACGTTTTTGGTATCCTGAGATTTTAAGGACGTTGTATGGCGACGGGCAAATCTAAATGTTTCTTTTCAGTTTTTCTAACATACAAAATGGTTTGCGAGCCCAATTTGATTTAAAAAAGTTGTTACAAATTGACTAAAGAACAACATACTCTAAATCCAAGATTTTCCGAGGTAATCTGTATTTTTTATATAATAAACAAAATTTTGAAAAAAATTTACGACCGATTTTTTTGAAAAACTAAATAAATCTTCTTCGATGTTACACAAAAGAGTATGCAAAGTTTTAAGAGGCTTCATCATTTAAAAATCGAAATATTTAATGTTGAAAATTGCAACTTTTAAACACACGCTCTTATGAGAAACTAATGAAAATAGTGATTTTTATAAATAAATATCTCGACCTGTACATGATGAAAGCTCTTAAAATTGCGCGAGCTATCAGACATTAATATTCTCTTAGTGTGGTGCAAATTTGAAGGAATTCTCTCGATAGAAAATTTTGCATACAACGTCCTTTAAAAACACGAATTTATAGACGGCAGAGTGGAAGAAAACCTTGAACAGGCTGCTGTTGAGACAGCATAATAATGGCAAATATATTTATATATTATTTACGCAGAACGTGTCACAGGATTATAATTCAAGGTAGAAAATCCCATTTGGCAAAATAAATATCAGGTGATTACCAGCCACGAGGACGGTGGAGAGAGAGAAAGAGAGAGAGAGAGAGAGAGAGAGCAGCGAATCTGTGACAGGTAAGGATTATCTAGTACACCTGTTACACACGTACATCACGATCTTCGTGCACAGAAGCATTAAAACTCGTTCGTGTCATTTGCGATAGCGATGAGGTGTGTGATAAAAAAAAGAATGAGAAAAAATAAGTAAAACGAAATTTCCACCGGTAAACGATATCTGCCTTATCTCTTGCTGTCTCGAATGATCCAGATTCAACTGTTGGTGCTGCGATTCGAGCGAGAAAAGACAGCAAATAGAGGAATTTCCAAGGTAAACGAGTAAAGAGGCCCCCGATGTGGAGATCGAGGGGAAAACGGTTGAAAAAATATTATTGTGTGTAACAAAAATGCTCAAAAAAAAAAAATAGAAAATACTTTTTCTATTCGTTGGTATCGATTTTGTCCTGGGATCTTAAAAAATATCGTTCTGTTGACTGAATATTGAATAAGAAATCGTTCAAGTTCGCATTGTTGCAATGCAACAAAAAGTGATTATTCGTTACAGCAGAGCACTCAATTTTCATACAGTATCTGTCAACGATAGTGGGACAATCTTCTTTGCCATTCGAAAACTCAATTTACTAGGAAAATTGAAACGAGTGCATCGATTATCGAAATAATGAATAAAAATTAAATTTTTCGATGCATTCCAACGATGCAAACTTCGGTATCATAAATTAATCCATTCGAAAACTGAATTTACTAGAAAAATTAGAACGAGTGTACTAATTATCAAAATAATGAATAAAAATGAAGTTTTTTGTTGTATTCTAACGATGAAAGCTTCGATATCATAAATGAGTCCATTCGAAAACAGAATTCACTAGAAAAGTTTGAACGAGTGCATTGATTATCAATATAACGAATAAATTTTAATTTTTCAATGTGTTCCAACGATACAAAGTTCAGATTCATAAATTTGTCCATTCGAAAACTGAATTGACTAGAAAAATTGGAACGAGTGCATTAAGGATATGAAACTTGTTAATGTTAACTGTTCAATAAATAGCTTCTTAATCGTCGTGAGATTTGTGCACGACTTCCTGAATACTTCATGTAAAAACATACCAAATTTTAATAATTCTATAATCATTACTTTATCCACCTTAAGGGTTGAAATAAAAAATGATGAGAAAATTCTGAAAATTTAGTATGTTTTTGTATAAAGTATTTGAGAGATAGTGTAAAAATTTCACGAGACGATTAGGAAGCTCGTTATTAAAAAATTAACATTTTGTTAAGAACAATTTTTTAAAGAAATACAAGAAATATTTATCAATAAACTTCGCTTTATTTCCTTTGCTTTCAGTCTATTGTAGATATTAAAAAAGTGAGAGGTCTTAAAAAAAACTTATCGCAAAGTTATACCAGTTTCCATGAGACTACATTTGACTACATTAAATTCATTAATGTTAATTGCACGATCTCTTGAATACTTCGTACAAAAACATACCAAATTTTCAGAATTTTCTTGTCATTTACGATTTGGGACTCAATAACATCCTTGATTCTCCAAATAATGAAAAAAAAGTAATTTTTCGTTGTATTCCAACGATGCAAACTTCAGAAAGATAAGAATCATGAGTTCGTTGGAAAAAAAAAAAAAAAAAAACAGAATTTCGTTGCATTTAAACGATGCAAACTTGAAAATCGTAACAAAATTGTAACGCACGAAAGCAGAGTGTGACATCAAGCACTTAAAAAGGAGATTATTGAGTCTCGATAATAATGGAAATAGCCCCTGAACGAGTGTCGTTTAAGCACACGAACGCGTAGTTTGCGAAAAGAAACGTCAAAGCTCAAAGAGCAACTGTTAACGAACGAATCAGAAATTGGAACAATAATTGCCAAGGATAGATGATGATTGATAAAAGAATAAACGATAAAGATCGAGTCGTTCCGAAAGGAAGTAACGAGGGACACATGCATAAGCTATCAAAGTTATTAGCGGTTGGCTGAATAGAAATATTGAATTTATGAGCTCATCAAATGGACGAGGTCGTCGGAGCGTGAAGCTCGGACATAGCGACGCGTAGCGACGCGATCTGCTGTTGCTGTCATGACGAGGAAGTCGTTTTCATCCTTGCTACTTATTACTAATGCGACGCACACCAGACCACGAGACAGTGATCCAACTCCGAGTCTGCGGACCAGCCAAATGAAAAAAATGAGATGAAAAAAAAAATATGACGAGGAAGCGTTGCACAAACGCTGTCTATCAGAATTTTCCTTGCGATCTATTATCTCGATATTTTACGGCGATAACTGTTGGAATGGCCGATGAAGATTGATAACAACGTGATAAGGATAGAGGATGAAGAAACACAAAAATTCCCAGCATCGATGTATCTTATTTTTTCATCGAATTCGTAAAAATTCTTTTTTGATAAAAAAAAAAACTCTTGGACCGGAAACGAGCGAATCAAAGGGACGCAACAATTAGTATATAACGAAACGTTGAATTGAATGAGGTTGAAATTTGCATCGTTGGAATGCAGCAAAATTCTGTTTTTTCCTTTGACAAAGATAATCAGCATTTATTCATTATTTATTAATTATTAATTATTATAATTGGAATAATATAATAATTAACTATAAATTTAAAAAAAAAAATTACTAAATTAATAAAAAATAATAAAAAATTAATTAGTTAATTAATGAGCAAATTATCCAAATGCAAAATAAAATGACGATGATAAAACGATCGGTTTTTGCGACCCGAAAAGTATATCTGCTTGAAAAATTTGAATAATTTTGAAAATTCAACAAATCATCGATAAAAAAAAAATATTTTTCGTTGCATTCCGACGTTGCGAACTTCAGCGTCATTTCATAATTGATTCGTGTGTCAGTCAATTTTATTTAAAACACACAAACAGGTTTGACCGTGGAGGTCTAACTGAATGTAAACTTATAAATTGCTATCTGTATTTTCCCACCGACAAAGCTGTCAAGTGGTGAATTCAGTGATTAACCAAGTTACGTAAATGTTGCTAACGCGTGCACATGAACGTGGCATCGAAAAAATGAGACTTTTTGCTTTATTTTAAAAATTTTCTTCAAGGACCTCGCCAGCTGATCGCGCGGGAAGCTTTTGGCGACGAAATTCAATGCGAATGACACTGAAGTTCGCAACGTCGAAATGCAACGAAAATTTTTTTTTTTTTTTGATGATTTGTTCAATTTTCAGTCATCCCAATTTTTCGAGCCGATTAATTTTTCGGGTCGCAAAGAAAAAAAGAATTTCGCTGCATTCCATTGATGCAAACTTCAACGTCACGAATGGCAGTCTCCGGAAGCTTTATGCACATGAGTTATTTCGCATCGAGCATGAAATTCAAACGCTTCCGCACTTCATTTCCGACACGTTGACTAGTTCTCGCGCTGGCCGACAGATGGACACGAATCTCGAAAACGCTCGATACCCTCGAGCCACATAAGTACGAGACAAACAAATTCGCAGATTGTCCTTGTCTTTGGGGAGCATAGTATACAATGATCGTCTAGTGAGGATACTGATGCTGAAACCCATTTAAACGTTTATCGCATCCGTGCGGGCATTCAACCGTTTTGCACGTGATGCAATTTTTGGGAGCCTCTTTACTTCATAAGAGGCTTGGAAAATTATCGTCGTTTAATGAAATTCAATTGTAATTACGAACTCAGTCGTGCTGGATAAGGGAAATAAATTTTTTTTACAATGACCAATGATGAATGATTGAATTTTCACGAAAACTGATTATTTTTCGTAGCAGAGCACAAACTTTTCATGCAGTTTTCGTCAACGATAATGAACGCAATCGAAAAACGATATAAAGCAGACTTCTTTTCCATTCTAAAACTGAATTTACTAGAAATATTGGAACGAGTGCATTGATTATCAAAATAACGAATAAAAAAATTTCTTTTGGTGTATTCCAACGATGCAAACTTCGGTAGCTCAAATTTGTTCATTCGAAAACTGAATTTGTTAGAAAAATTGAAATGAGTGCATTAATTATTAAAATAATGAATTAAAAAAAAAAATTTTAAGGGTATTCCAAAGATGCAATCTGCGGTATCACAAATTTGTCCATTCGAAAACTGAATTTATTAGAAAAATTGAAACGAGTGCATCAATTATTAAAATAATGAATAAAAAAAAAAATTTTAAGGGTATTCCAAAGATGCAATCTTCGGTATCACAAATTTGTCCATTCGAAAACTGAATTTATTGGAAAAATTGAAACGAGTGCATTGAATATTAAAATAATTAATGAAAAAAAATATTTTTAGCGCATTCCAACGATGCAAACTCCGGTGTCGAATTTGTCAATTCGAAAACTGAATTTACTAGAAAAATTGGAACGAGTGGATTAATTATTAAAATAATAAAGAAAAATAATATTTTTTGTTGTATTCCGACGATGAAAACTTCAGTAACATTGTAATTAATAAAAATATCAGAAACGTAATTGAAGAAACTCCAATAGTGAATCAAGCGGCGTGAATAGTTTCAATGAAATGTTTCAATGGAAATAAAGTATGAAAGGAATGACACTTGATAATCGTCAAAGATGGTCAGTAATTATCGACTAGTGAATCATTCTGCAACTCAGCCATTCCGTTATTTCAACGTTCCTCGAAATTGCTTCCCTTTTTTTTTTGAGGCGACAAAAAAAACCAGATATTTCAAATTTTGAAATTTCCATCCGAAGAATTTTTGGACTGAATATTTTGGAAATTAAAATCAATTGAGGCAAGTTTTGGACGACGATTGATCAACCGAAAATTTATCAAGTTGGTCGATTTTTTTATTAACCGTTTGATTGTTTCGTCCAGTTCAAAATTTTCAATTTCCCACAATTGTCTATTTTTTTTTCCACGATAAAAAAGTTATTTTTGAAATTATTATCCAAAGAATTTTTACGTTAAATAATTTCAAAATTCGAAACTTGATGAATTTGGTCGATTTTTTATTTGCCCTTTCATTTTTTTTGGCTGTATCGAGATTTTCAGGGCCACACCCTGGCCAACGTGGAGGTACGTCGGATCGTAAATCACGAGAGGATCGAAAGTAATGACATTATCTTTAGCACTGAACAACGACGTCGAAGTTAGGAACTAAACGAGCATAGAAAATGCGCGTAACCACTGGCTCGCAAAGTTGCTCAATAAACAAGCTCGAACGTGTGCTTAGTAAACGTGATTTGACGAAAAAAAAGGTATAGTCAAGAACGAAAGAAAAAAAAGTGATCGGGTGGTATTTTTTTTCTCGCTCTATTTGCCTGGCGATCCTATCGATTTATCTTATTTTTTTTCCTCCTTTTAACGCGATGTGGGTCAACGTAGCAATTTCCGTTTGGCGGTTTTCAGTCACATTCGTAGTACGTACGTGTCTCAACATTTATTCGCTCGTGTTGGTGACGTCACTGTGTCGATGTTTGTGTGAATGTAACATAGTAGTCCGATGGTCAAGAGAAAAACCACGAGCTTCGTTCACACGGAGATAAAATCCGAGTGCTCGGTCGTGCTGGATGCTGCGAATAGGAAAATGGCCTAGTCATTGGCCTGGTCGCCAGTAATTCGACATTTATTAAGATCTCAACTCTCTCTCGTCATTTTGTTAATGCACAATTTTAAATTCGAGCGATTCTCGACAAATTTCGAAGAAAATAAATGATTTTTAAATTAATGAAAATTAAGTGGAAAAATGTATTAAAAATTATTGAAAATTAAGTGAAAAAATTTATTAAAAATTCATTTATTAAAAATTATAGAAAATTAACTGAAAAAAAAATTTATTTATTAAAAATTGTTAAAAATTAACTGAAAAAATGTAAAAAAAATTTATTTATTAAAAATTGTTGAAAGTTAAGTGAAAAAATTTATAAAAAATTTTCGTTATTAAAAATTGTTGAAAATTAAGTGAAAAAATTTATAAAAAATTTATTTATTAAAAACTGTTGAAAATTAAGTGCAAAAAATTTATTCGAAGAGTCATCAATGTCTCTGGGTCAATCGAGTCCAGGCTCAACATTCACAGCTGCTCTTACAAGCTTCTCTGGTCTATATAAGCAATCGTGTGAGACTAAGCGGTTATTTAGATGAGAAGATTTTCCATGATACTCTATTGAAGCCACGGGACACAGACGCAGATGTGACTTCTGAGACGTTACTCAACTCGAAACAGTGAATGAAAAAAAAAAAACGTTGAAATTCGCATCGTTGGAATGCGTCGTGGTTCTTATATCAAAATTCTTTGTAATGGAAAAAAAAATTTATAAATAGAAATAAATTAAAATTGAATAATTGTGTCCATCCTGCGTGGGTTTGAACATTTTAATTCCTTGTACTCAACAGTCGCACAATTACGCTTTTCTGTATGAATTTCCGGCAAGTTGAGCAGAAGCTCGTGTACGTTTTTAAGGAAAAAGATGAGGTTGAATCGTTGGAATACAACGAAATTCTTCAATTTCTTTGACAAAGCTCATTATTAAGGACGTAGTATGGCAACAGTAAAATCTAAATTTTTGTGTTCAGCTTTTCTTACGTAACAAAATGGTTTGCGAGCCTAAGTTCATAAAAAAATTGTTACAAATTGACTAACGAACAACATACTCTAAATCCAAGATTTTCCGAGATAATCTGTATTTTTTATATAATAAACAAAATTTCGAAAAAATTTTACGACCGATTTTTTTGAAAAACTGAATAAAGCTTCTTCGATGTTACACAAAAGTGTGTGCAAAGTTTCAAGAGGCTTCACCATTTAGAAATGGAAATATTTAATGTTGGAAATTGCAACTTTTAATACAAGCTCTTATGAGAAATTACTGAATATTGTGATTTTTATAAATAAATATCTCGACTTCTACGTGGTAAAAGCCCTTAAAATTGAGCGAGCTATTAGACATCACTATTCTCCTTGTGTGGTGCAAATTTGAAGGAAATCTATCGATCGAAAATACACCATTGGACGTTGTATACAACGTCCTTAAAATGCATAATATAATTGCGATGATAAATCGATCGATTTTTGCCACCGAAAAGTAAATTGGCTCGAATAATTAGTACGATTTAAAAAATTCAACAAATCATCAATAAAAATAAATATATTTCGTTGCACTGCTACGTCATAATAAAGTTTTAAATAATCTTGCAGGAATGCAACAAAAAATCTGTTTCGTTTTCATTTTTTTTTTAATCCTCCCTCCTTTCCCAACGAATTTACTGGACAAGAAGCAAAAAATTTGGTCCAATTATCAAGATCCAAGGAGACACGTAAATTTTGAACTCCCCAATGAAAAATAAAGCCATTTCGTTGGATTGGATCTTTCGAAACTTGGTAAAATCGGATTTTCAATAATCAACGTTCTCGTTAATACGACAAGCGAGTAATTCGTTACGAGCTAGAAAAGTTGTACACACGTAATGAAAAATAACGATTAAACGATCGAATGGATCGTCAACGTCACTACGAATTGATTCGTCAACTTTATGATGTACAAAAACGTTCAATTAAATTTTCATATGTAATAAATCTTTTGATCGCTCGAATGCATCCCATGCTTGTGACTTCGGCCAACTTTTATTGTTGATCGCCTGCAACAATGTATAGGTACTGTGGAAACGAACACGACCATGGACTGATCTCTCTCGTGCCAAAATAACGGAATGTCGTCGTCGAAGAAAAATGGAAGCGTTTCGAAACAACAATAAATAATTTATCTTGCATAACTCTTGGGCTGTTTTATCTCACACATTAGCAGTCACGTTTTTCATGCTCGTAAATATTTTATGATCCACATACATCGACGAGACGTGTGAGTGTTGGTTCCTCGTATCTTTCCAAGTTCCAACTTCGTCAACTTTCAAGCTATGGACACTTGTTCGTGTGATGCTCGTTATTCTCCCTCGAACTTCTCGAAAGCCGAATTTTCGAGGCGTTTAAAAAAACCGCAGGAAACGTTTGGAGAAAAAAAAAACATTTTAACGATTGTGGTCGACGAAACTGAGAAAAAAATCATTCGTTGCTTATCGTTGGAGTAAAACTTGGAAAGGAATCGAGGAGACTCCGAAGAGTTAGCTTCACTGAGGCTCATTAATCAACGCTAATTTTTACTTGTTTTTTTTTTTACGTTCATGCTGGAAGCAATAAAATATTTAATTTGCCTGATTTCATCACGAAACGTCTTTGTTTTTTTTTTTTCTTACTTATAGAAGTTTTTGTGAGGCAGGGAACGTTTTCTTCCTTGCTGATTGTTTAAACTCTTTTTAAGAAAAGTCACGTAACTCAATTGGCACACTCGTCGAACAATATTCACAGAAATAGTTTTTTGCTCGTGAGCAAAGAATAATCGAGTTGAGGGTGCCGAGTCCCAAATCGCAAACGATAAAAAAATTCTGAAAATTTGGTGTGTTTTTGTATGAAGTATTTAAGAGATCGTGTAAAAATTTGACGACCATTAGGAAGCTCTTTATTGAACAGTTAATATTAATAAATTAAATGTCGTCAAATGCAGTCTCATGGAAACTGGTATAACTTTGCGACAAATTTTTTTTTCGACCTCTCAATTTTTTAATATTCACAATATACTGAGAGCAACGGAAACAAAACCAAGTTTATTGATAGATATTTTTTGTATTTGTTTAAAAAATTGTTCTTAGCAAAATGTTAATTTTTTAATAACGAGCTTCCTAATCGTCGTGAAATTTTTCTCTTAAATACTTCATACAAAAATATACTACATTTTCAGAATTTTCTCATCATTTTTTATCTCAATCCTTAAGGTGGTAAAGTAATGATTATATAATTATTAAAATTTGGTATGTTTTTGCATGAAATATTTACGAGGTCGTGTACAAATTTAACGACGATTAAGAAGCTATTTATTGAACAATTAACATTAACAAATTTCATAGATCACTCAACATCCTTAAATTTAACGATGTCGAATTTTGCATCGTTGGAATGCAACGGAATTCTGTTTTTTCTTGACCCAAGCTCAAAAAATGATCGAGATAACAAAGCGATATTTTTTTATGATCCAAACACAAAATCGAAACGAAAATTGTCATGATTTTTGAAATTCCAAAAATACGAGGATTATTGAAAATTCGAAGATTTGTAAAGAAATAGATCGAGCAACTCGATCGACACAAAATACGAGAATTTTAAAAGAAAAATTTCGTCGTTAATTTTTCTTCATCGCACCAATTTCTTGGTCTGTGAGAATAAACGAAGAAAATTGGGAGACCTAATGTCAACAGCATCCCTACAAAATGCCTCGGCTTTCTATGTCATTTTTGTTGGAGTTCATTGGCGAACGGCCCACGTGATCGTGGGCCACGAGGCAAAGGACACAGTCGAAACTATTATGAAGAGGCTGTAAGCTCTGTCTGTAAATGTATGCTCGACTGAAGTGCCTAAACTACACGAGCCTTGGACACCAATCAACGACTGAGTGACCCTAATAAGAGTGCCGACAGCTGCCTCAGCGTTAACTTTAGTCTCTACGATCATCGCAGAAATAATAATGAAAAATGTATTGTTTGTTATTCTTATTATTATGTTTGTTAATTTTGAAATATATATTTAGCAACGTTGAGGCTCCTGCGAAGGTTCCCAAATCTAAATATCTAAATAAATAATAATAATAATAATAAATAAATAAATAAAATATTTTTTTTAACTGAATAAAAAAATGTAAATAAAAAAACATAATAAAAAATATCTGCTCTGATTATTTTTGTATATATTTTTTTTTTTTTTTGGTTTCTCGATCGAATTAAAGGAAAACTTAAAAAATTTCATCAATTCTTTCGGTTAATCTTGATCCAATAAACGCTGAAATCTATTTAGCAACGTTGAGACTTCTGCGAAGCTTCCCAAATCTAAATATCTAAATAAATAATAATGAAAAATAAATAAACAATTAATAAATAATGAATAAATGAAAAAATCCAAATTGAAATTTTTGAAAAATATATTCGCTCTGATTATTTTTGTATTTTTTTTGTTTTTTTTTTCTTTTGGTTTCTCGATCAAATAAACGAAAACTGGAAAAATTGGATCAATTCTTTCGGTCACTCTTGATCGAATAAATGTTGAAATATATTTAGCAACGTTGAGGCTTTTACGAAGTTTTCGAAATCTATTAATTATTTTTTATTTCGAGAAGAAAATAATGATTTGTTTTGATTTTTAATATTTTTGATTTTTAATTTGGTTTTTCGACCCATAAATCCTCATAAAATAATGGAAACCTCGAAAGATGTGAAATTTTTGGAAACAAGGTGAAAATAGAGGAGTTTCGGTCAACGATTTCGAGATTTGCTGCGCACCTCGATATCTGACGATAAATAGAGCAAACCAGCACAATTTTCGTTGTGCCAAGAAACTGTGGCGCTAAGAGAAATGCCAATGAGGTCTGTCAGAAAAAAAGGTGACGCCAAATTTTCTTGAAAAATGAAACGTCTGTGCGTGTGACACATTTACCCACTTGGATTTGTTTCATCTTGAGAATCGACTTTTTGTTCCCTATTCTCGTCCTTGAAATTGTGGTCCGAGAAAATATTTTGTCGAGGTGCCTTAACGAGAAAATTTCGAATAAAAAAATTTTCAGGAATATCCTCGTTCAAAAATCATTCTTTGTCGTTTTCGTTTCGTTAATTTCTAAATCGTGAATTTTCATCACTTATAAATAAATAAATAATGAAATAAACAGAAAAATAATTGATTTATTAATTAAAAAAAAAAAAAAACAAAACATTCCAAAAAATAAATAAATTTAAAAAATAAAATTCAGCTAAACAGAAACTCAGAAGAGGATCGAAATTAAAATTCACTCGATTACAAAGAAAAATCGAAGGTTGAGGATTGAAAATAAAAGAAAGAAAAATTCACACATTTTAATGAAAAAAAAAGAGAAAATTGATGAAAAAGTTGAATCAAGAAAAAAAACGTACGATTAAATGGCATAGATTTGCTTTTTATTAAAATCGAAAGAACGTTACGTGGCGCGTTGTCAAACGATGACAAACCCAGAGGAATTTCGCGGTTGTTCTACAAATTATATAAATCCCATGTGCATTGCCAGAATATTCAGAACACTCGCGTTACGACTACGGCAAGAATGATCTGGCATTCGTGAGCCAGGAGATTCCTTGATCGTTGAAAACGATCGAATAACATATTTGAATATAGAAAAAAAAATTCGACGAGTCAACCAACAGCGATGGGTTGAAGCAATGGGTCGGGCTCGTAAAAAAAAAACAATAATTACAACACCGAAGTTTGCAACGTTGGAATGCAACGAAAAATATTTATTTTTGTTGTCAATTTCTTCGATTTTCAAAATCATCCAAATTTTTCGAGCATATATACTTTTCGGGTCCCAAAAACCGATCGTTTTGTCATCGTAACTACATTCTGCATTTCTATTAAAATAAAATAAATAAATAAATTAATTAAATAAATTAAATAAATAAATGAATAAATAAAATGTATAAAATAAAATAAATAAATTAAATAAAAGCTGAGTGTTATGAGCTTTGCCAAAGAAATGAAAAAATTTCGTTGCATTCCAACGATGCAAGCTTCGCCGCGTCATTTTAGCCAGCGGTTCCACTTTGCCTGTCCCTCGCCCACTCGATCGTGATGATGTTCACCTCAGTATGAAGTCAGAGTAATTTCCTCTGATTTTATTTGCTGTTCTCTACGTGTTCGAACACTAGGTTCGTGTTCGTTCGATTTTACAATGGCGCAGGACGAAGGCCATTGAACTTTTACTTGCTCGGACCGTGTACTGCACATTCATCATTCAATCGGACACTTTCTTTCCTCTCCCATTCTATGGTCATTGTGTCTTTTATTATCATCGCTTTCCTGCTGTTTGCTTTGGTCACGCATTCCCCGATTATCAATACGTTTTATTCCTTTCACATCGATGAATGGCTCGTGAACAAAATTTCCCTCTGTATACAAGTCGTCAAAGTTACTTTTTCTTTTACACGGACGCGGAAGCAATAAAAACTGGGAAACTATCGTTAGGAACGAATGTTGAAGTTTGAATCGTTTCAATGCAACGAAATTTAATTTTTTCTTGACCAGAGCTCAAGATTCTTATCCATGGTCAGGACAATAAAACGACTTTTTTTTTAGGATCCAAAAACAAAATCGGTTCGAAAATTGTCATGTTTTTTGAATTTGAACAAATAATTAATTTAAGAAAAAATATTTTTCGTTGGATCACAACGTTGCAAACTTCGGTGCCGTAAAATAATGAGGCTGGAGTTTGCAACGTTGAAATGCATGAAAAAAACATTTTTACTTTATTTTTTATCACTTCATTTGATTTATTTCATTATTTTATTTATTGATGATTGGTTCGATTTTCAAAACCATTCAAATTTTTCGATTTTTTAATTTTATTATTATTTATTCATTTTTTTCATTTTTATTTTTATATTATTATTTTTATTTTTTTCAATTTTTTTTATTTATCTACGTTCGATTTTCAAAACCATTCAAATTTTTCGATTTTTTAATTTTATTATTATTTATTCATTTTTTTCAATTTTTTTTTTTTATTTATTGACGATTGGTTCGATTTTGAAAATCATTAAAAATTTTCAAGCCGATATGCTTTTTGGGTCGGAAAAATCGTTCGTTTTATCGTCTTAATGAAATTTTGCATTTGAATAATTATATTTGGCCAAGAAAAAAAGAATTTCATTGCATTGCAACGATGCAAACTTAAAAATCATGAAAAAATACAGAATGAGGTATGGGAAGTCGAATGAGTGGGAGCAACAAGTGACTGACTAATGCTTCAGGAACGTGATTGCGAACAAAAGGGTTTAGCTTCGTTCATTACCGAAGTCAAACAAAAAATTTAAGTGCTTGGCTTTTAAATACCAAAGTCAACATATCGCCTCGACTTTATCGGACGCGTTACGTCACTTAGTCGTGCACGTATAAGTTTCACCGTGCATGGCATAAATTTTCTCGTATCCTCTTGGGCACGGATCGTTGCAGAGTGAACGATCCCATCATCGAGTTAACGATTCTCGAAGCAAATCGAAAAAAAGAAGATCGGAGAGCAAAGTGGAAAAGCAAAAGCATTATTGTTTACGTTTCGAATATCTTTTTCTAACTCTTCGGCGTATATATATCGATCAAAGCTCGTAACGTTAAAAAACGAGTTAAATAATATGGCACTGGGTTTGATAAGCTCTCTCGTCTTACTGTAATCATTCCGAAGGTAAAATGCAACAAATTGAAACTTAAAATGCAGCTTTATGATCCACAATGTTGGAGAGAGTTTAACGTTCGGGCGAATTGAGCAACAAAACAAAATGTGCGATTGAGTAAATAACGCATCGTATTACTGCAACAAAATACTATTCCAATGGCGATATCGGTTTTATCTTTTCGAAGAATACGACGCCGCGTGCATAACGAGCGAAAAGTTGGTCGATTTGTTTACCCCTCGAAAATCTTTTGTGCTATGTTTATCGCACAACTATTTATTGAATATTTATTAAATATTCATTGAAATTATTCTAATTTTTAATTATATTATAATAATTATAATAATAATTATTATAATAATAATTATAATATAATAATTATAATAATTATAATTATAATTAATTATATAATTATAATGATAATTGTTATTATTATTAATTATTAAATTAAATATTTATTAAATATTTATTGGAAAAATGTTAAGGACGTTGTATGGCGACGGTCAAATCTAAATTTTTCTTTTCAGTTTTTCTGACATACAAAATGGTTTGCGAGCCTAAGTTCATTGGAAAAAGTTGTTACAAATTGACTAAAGAACAACATACTCTAAATTCAAGATTTTTCGAGGTAATCTGTATTTTTTATATAATAAACAAAATTTCGAAAAAATTTTACGTTCGATTTTTTTGAAAAATTAAATAAAGCTTCTTCGATGTTACATAAAAGTGTATGCAAAGTTTGAAGAGGCTTCACCATTTAGAAATGGAAATATTTAATGTTGAAAATTGCAACTTTTAACACACGCTCTTATGAGAAAGTACTGAAAATTGTGATTTTTATAAATAAATATCTCGACTTCCACATGGTGAAACCTCTTAAAATTGCGCGATCTATTAGAGATCACTGTTCTCTTAGTATAGTGCAAATTTAAAGAAATTCTATGGACAGAAAATTTTGCATACAACGTCCTCAATGGACTGGTGATTAAAAAAAAAAAATTAACGAGCAAGTATCGCCAACAAGGACGATTTTCGACGATTATTTTATCGAATGCAAAAGAAACTAAATGTAGTCGATTTAAAAAAAAACGGAAGAATTGCAAAAGCGGAATTTTTCCAGTTTTTTTTTTTTCCATCAATTTTGGTTTCGTTTTCATCGAAGAACTTTTTTGTTAAATTTTTTAATGAAAAAAATAGTCGTCAACGAATATTGACTCTGGGAAAGAGAAAAATGATCGATCGGACGAGACCACGAACGCACATTATTAATGACCCTGAAGTTCGCAACGTTGGGCCCCAACGAAAAATACGTTTTTCTATAAATTGTTTGTTCAATTTTAAAACCCAGGACAATTTTCGTACCGATATTGTCTTTGAACCCTAAAAAAACATCGTTCAATTGTCCTGACTAAATATTGAATGAGAATCTTGAGATTTGTCCTAGAAAAAAGGGAATTTCGTTTCATTCCAACGATGGAAACTTCAACATCGTCATTATTATCCCAAGGAGTTTGCATCGTGCAACAGGTCTCGGAAGGATTCAAGAATCTTCTTTCGAGAAACTCGGATCGAGAGGTGCGCTTGCACTTTCGTACAAAGTTGCGCGTGGACCATTTACACATTATCTCTACGCAGCTTGTCGCGACGCCAGCGTCGATCGGACACCCCATTTGCTATAAATATACATTCTCCTCTCTACTTTTGTCTATATAACGATCGTCGCGTCTTCTGTCATTTAGACTCCCCCCCCCCCTCTCTCTTTTTTTTTCTCGTTCCCTCTTTATTTTGCTGTTGACTTATCCTCCTTTTTTGTGCCCTATATCGTTATCGCACTAGCGACGACTCGATCTAGCCACATAGAGAAAAACGACGCGCAAGAAATGGTCAAGTCACGAAATTTTTAAACCCGCAGCGATGAAGAAAAAAAAAAAAAAAAAAAAATGGTTTCTTGGGGGCAAAGCAAAGTCGTTTCTTTCTTCCTCTTATACTTTCTGCTGTAGGCACAATTGCCACGTCTATTTTAAATACTTATTAATGAATGTGCTTATCTAACTATTGCCTCGTGTTAATTCGACTCGTATATATTCCTACGTCAGCCCTGAAACGAGCATCACACTGATTTGCTCCAACTGGAGCAAGCAGCAACGAAGCAGCAAGTGTAGGGGGACACTGTTCTCCAAAAATCGTCCAAAAATCCAAAAATTCTTCTTAGGAGTTTTTTTTTTTTTTTCAGAGTTCATGTCGATAAACTGAGAGGAATTTAAAAAATTCGTAGTGTCTCTTGAGTTGAAAATGAAACTTGGAAAGAATTCTCTATGAAAATATTTTCAGTTTTTTGTTTTTTGATTTTTGAATAATCGTTCTATTTGCTCGAACTATTTTGAGGCAAGTTGGAAGGAAATTAACATTCCTGGCACTGTTAAAACGTGACTCGAATTTTTAATTATTTTTTATTAAAAAATTTACTTTTTCATATTTATTTATTTATTTATTTGATTTTTTTGTTTTGTTTATTTGATTATTTATTTATTTTTATAATTATTTATTTATTTGATTATTTATTTATTTTATTTGAAGCAGTTGACGATAATGATTACATCGAATGATGTTGAAATTCACGTCGTTGACTCGTACCGAAAAATACTTTGGTCATTCATAATTCGTGTGACAGTGAAATTATCACTTTTTCGAAAATTCTCTTTTTTATGCATAAATTGCATATCAATTTCTGGCTCATCTACAAAACCGAGTGATTTCGCGTTGTTGACGTCACTGTGTGTGAGAAGTTTCGTCATTCATTATTCGAGTGATTTTGAACTTATAAATTTTTTTCATAACGCTGAAGTTCGTAACGTTGGGATGCAACGAAAAATATTTGTTTTTATTGATGATTTGTTTGATTTTCAAAAACATCCAAATTTTTCGAGGTAAAATAATTTGGAGACGCAAAAATCGATCGTTTTTCATCGTAATTACATTCTGCATTTTAATAATGAGCTCTGCCAAAGAAATTCACAAATTTGTCCATTCGAAAACTGAATTTATTAAAAATTCGATTTATTAAAAATTCGACGCATCAATAATAAAAATAATCAATAAAAAAAAATATTTTTCGTTGCATTCTATCGATCCAAACTTCGGTATGAAAAATTTGTTCATTCGAAAACTGAATTTATTAGAAAAATTCGACCAAGTGCATTAATAATAAAAATAATGAATAAAAAAAATATTTTTCGTTGCATTCTATCGATCCAAACTTCGGTATGAAAAATTAGTTCATTCGAAAACTGAATTTATTAGAAAAATTCGACCAAGTGCATGAATAATAAAAATAATGAATAAAAAAAATATTTTTCGTTGCATTCCAACGATGCAAACTTCGGTATCAAAATCTAGTCCATTCGAAAACTGAATTTACTAAAAAAAATCGACCAAGTTAATAATAAAAAATAATGAATAAAAAAAATATTTTCTATTATGTTCGAACGATGCAAACTTCAGAATCCTTCAGGAAAGAACGACTGACCTAGAGTCCCACGAACAAGTTTCTCCAATGAATACAATCATTTATTTTCTCAAATAACACACCACTGGACTTTCTATAGTTCGATCAGAGGTTCTTAGAGTGAAAAATGCCCAAGAATTCCGTGACACGCTAGTTTCATGGACCACATTAGTCTTAATAATATGTTTAATGCCCGAAGTGTAATCTCTCGATAAATGGAAGGAGAAAAGTTGGTCGAATTTTTTTTGTTTTCTTTGTCGATGTGTGCGCGTTGGTCACACGCACCATTGCTCGTGACTTTTGTGCTTACGAGCTTAACTATAGAGTTGTTGTTTCGAACGAAGTTGGCCGAGCTCTCGAGGCAATTATTACGTAAAACTCATCGATGTGTTGGCTATACGAACGAGTATTGGTTGTCCTATCGAGCAAGACGACAGTGATTCACGAGGGGGGTCGCGAAACTGTTGCATAATGTTTCTCGGTATGCAAAGAGCAATAGCACGAGAGAGCATGTGTCTGAATGGCTTCAGGAATAAATAAATGAATAAATAAATAAATAAATAAATAAATAAATAAATAAATAAATAAATAAATAAATAAATAAATAAATAAATAAATAAATGAATAAATAAATAAATAAATAAATAAATAAATAAATAAATAAATAAATAAATAAATAAATAAATAAACAAATAAGTAAATAAATAAATAAGAGAAACCAATATGAAAATACTAAAACGTCAAATTTTCAAAAAAAATCTAAAAGTTGATGAGAAATTTTTGAGCACGAAAGTTTTTTTTTCATTATTTCGAATTAATTATTTGGAATTTTTATTTGTTCTTTGAATTCGATCGAGATTTGGCTCCATTTCTGTAAAAAAAACAAATTTTAAAATTTGCGGAAGTTAGAGCGTCGACAGACTTTTTTTGAAAATTTCAAAATGCCGTTAAATTCGTATTTTTCTAGCAATTCCAACAAAATTCTCAGAGAACGAAGAGCTTGTCTAGATTAACATCTGTGCAAAACGGGAGCCCTGTAGCTCAAACCGTTCTCGAGTTATGAACGTTTGAATTTTACAGAGCCAGATCGTACACAAACACACACATCCGGACAATTTTTCTAGATATGATTTTTCGATGTTTTGGGACATTTCAAGGACATTGACATTGAAAACTGGAAAAAAAATAAAATTTCATCGTCACATGCCGCAAAAAACGGGCTGTATTTCGATTTCGAAGTCTGCTCGTGTGAAAAGTTGAAAAAAAATGGAAAAAACTTGATTATTTTCAGGCCGTAGACTCAATTGAGATTTACAGAGTCTTCGATGAGCGATAGATCGACTGGAATATCTCGAAAGGACGGCGACCCTTAGAGTCCGCTCCCTTTGCTCTCGCGCGCGCGACGTGAAAACGAATCGATATTCTCGTCAGCGTGTGTATTTATACACACGCATTACGAGGGAGTTTGTGACGAAGAGAGAAAAAGAGAGAGAGAGAGAGAGGGAGATGAGAATCGTTAACAGGCCGAATCGTGGGCAAAAGTTCTGAAAATATTAAACGACCGTAAGCAACGGAATCCTCAGAAAAAAGCGTGGCTCGATGTATTTCCACGAAAAAGCAAGTGACTGTATTTTTCGATGTGAACAAAAAATGGAATAAAAATTTGAGATGAAAATTCAGTCGATTCGATAATCATTTTTCCGAGAACAACTTTCAGGGAGTTTCCAAAGTTGTCCGCTTTCCTTTGTATCACAAAACGACTTCATTTAGAATTCTTTCAAAATTTTGCATAAACGTTCGTGGCACCAAAACTAACAGTTTTCTCCTTCGAAGAAAAATTTTCTGACTTTTAGAATTTGAGATTTTTAATTTCCAATTTGTTTATTTTTCCCATCTAAACGCGTTGAAAATTCAAGTCACGTTTCGTTAAAAAGTTGCAAGAAAGAAACAAAAGAAACGCGACTTCAATTTACACGCGTTTAGATGGAAAAAAATAAAAATTTGGAAATTAAATATCTCGAATTCTAATCGTCAGAAAATTTTTCTTCATAGGAGAAAACTGTTAGTTTTGATGCCAAGAACGTTTATACAAAATTTTGAAAGAATCCTAAATAAAGTCGTTTCGTGATAGTAATACCTTAAACGCCACGTGCGGCAAAATATTTTCGACACGTGGTCCCTGACTATATATATATATATACATATATAGACGAAAAGCTCGTAGCACGAAATAAAATTCACGAAAGTGCCAAAGATCGGAGGATTTTTCGTCCCAAGATTCAAAAAACTCCTGAATTCTTGATCGAACAATTGCGGAGGGCAATGTGTCGTTGCGAAACGCGAGTCTTTTGTCGAAATTCCGCGAAAAATCCGCTGTTCGTTGTTACCGAGCAATATGCGTCGAAAAGGAACATCGATTTTTCATCGAAATAAATACTGTGCCCGGGTGTAAATACAGGATTCCGGAATGCCCGGAATTTGGTCGCACGCCCGCTCGAAAAATGCGATGCATAAAGAACTTGTAAAAATAATAATCATCATCGGAGTGAATCTGTTCGAGTTGCACAAATCGTAGCCCCCCGCGACGAGCATTATAACCATAAAACGCGACTAGCCACTCGACGAAGAATTTACAGAAGGTTGGCTACATACGACAACATGATAAGAATTTAATAAAATTTGGTGAAAACATTCTTTAACATCAAATACGATGACACAATTTTTTTCAAATTTTTCGTCTACATAGTTGTCGAATAATCGGAGTTTGCAATATGCAAAAGATATACGGATATATATCTGAATCCTATGCTTATGCATGAAAACTCTAGTGTTCGATAACTCGAAAACTATGTAGAAGAAAAATCTTAAAAAATGTGTATATCAATATTTAATACTAAAGAATATACTCGGCAAATTTCATGCAAATTCTAATCATTTCGAATTGTCCTATGCTTTTTTATTAATGCAAAAAAGTTCGAAATAACATGGACGAATGGTAAAAAAAAAAAAAAGATAAGACGATTACGAACCGGTATGGAGTAGAACGCCGAAGCAGAAAAGTGTCTCGTGTTTCATGAAAAAATCACTCGAACTTAATTTCCGTCACAAATTCCATGGCCGCAGAGTGATCGACATATATATTTCTCGATAGCACGTGGGTGCGTGTTGGAAAAATGAAAAAGAACTGGCGGTGTGCACAGTTTGTCACTCAGTTTGGCACATAACCTCCAGGAGATTAAAAGATCGATCGTGAATAATCGTGGCACTTGGATAATCGGATATTCACGAAGCTGTTGTTTTCGTTTGGTAGAATAATTCGAAGAAAGAGATTGTCAAATTCGTAACAAAGAAACATGACATTCGAAGCACCTGTTGCACTTTCCTTCGCTGCGAACGCGCACGATCGCGATTATTATTTCCCCATCATTATTTTCCCTTGCCCTCGAGTGCGCCTCGTATTTTTGGCGGGAAATGTATTCGCGATGTAAACAAAGGAAGGAGGAAGGAAGGAAGGAAGGAAGGAAATTTAACGAAGTTACGTTGCTTTTGAGACGGAGCTGAAGAGCCTCGCACTCTACGCGAATGCAACCGGTCGACGTGTTGGAAAAGACTGGCCTGCAAAGCCCCACTGTGCGAGAGCCTCTCGGCTACGATGAGGCAGCTTAGTCGTTTCTGCCTCACGAACTATATGTATACAAACACAGAGCCTACACGGCGACTTCATTCTTGACTATGTAAACATACATATATACATTTGAGCCGAATGTATATATATATATGATTTATTTATAACGTAAACAGAGGGACAGCTGATCTGCTTTATTATAGTATCGCGTTTCTTGGGCTTTTTCCTGTGTTGCCTGCAGCGTATATATATATATATATATATATATACTGGCTGACCCGGCAAACGTTGTTCTGCCCTGTAAATTATTTCTGGTGAATATTTTGTTAAGGATGTTGAGTCCCAAATCGCAAATGATAAGAAAATTCTGAAAATTTGATATGTTTTTGTACGAAGTATTTAATGAGATCGTGTAAAAATTTCACGACCATTAGGAAGCTCGTTATTGAACAATTAACATTAATAAATTAAATTTGTAAAAATGTAGTTTTATGGAAACTGGTATAACTTTGCGACAAGTTTTTTTTTTGATCTCTCAATTTTTTAAAATCTACAATATACTGAAAGCAATGGAAACAAAACCAAGTTTGTTGATAAATATTTTTTGTATTTGTTTAAAAAATTGTTGTTAACAAAATGTTAATTTTTTTAATAACGAGCTTCCTAATCGTCGTGAAATTTTTACACGACCTCTTAAATACTTGATGCAAAAATGTACAAAGTTTTCAGAATTTTTTCATCACTTTTTATTGTTGAAATAATGATGACAGAATTTTTTTAATTTGGTACGTTTTTACACGAAGTATTCAGAAAGTCGTGTACAAATTTTGCGACGCTTGAGAAACTATTTATTGAACAATTAACATCAACAAGTTTCATAGGTACTCAACATCCTTGAATAAATAAAGAATAACTCGGCTTAGCGGTACGAAATATTCTCATACGTACCAAATATACATAAAAAAATTTCATAAAAATCGGTCGAGCCGTTCCGGAGGAGTTCGACCACAAACACCGTGACACGAGATTTTAATGGATATAGATTTATGTGTACACAGGATTTAACGTCCATGGGAATGTGGAGGAATCGCGTAGGGGTTCGGAATAAGTTAGTGGCGCGAAATGGAATGATATTTTATGGAAAAAAGCACAATTTACGTGCGGACGAAACTCGAGTGTTTCGGAGGCCATCATAGCCTCGAAGTCGATTCGTTGTTCTCACGAAATAGCATCTTTGAATTTTTTCAGGCATTCTCGGCTCTCGAGTCGTTTGTGTCGTCATCTGGTTGGAAAAATTGTGTTTTTTTATTTTAAATTAATTTCTTTATTTATATTTCGTGTTCGATGAACTTGGACAAAGTTTCGACGATTTTCTTGCACCGAAGCGCGCCATTGGCTTTGTAATTACATTACGTAATTGAAGCCTGAGCGAAAATTCGACTTTCGCTGCGAGGGCGAGATAACGATTATCGCAATTCCAAGGATTTTACAAAAACAATTATTCGCGTTTCCTCCCATATCCTTTTTCATAATTTTTTCGAATTACCGTTGAACAAGAAAATCGATCATTGGACAAAAAATCTTCATCGATAAAATTGTATACTAAATTAATCTAGAAATTCCCTTCAAAAGAAAAATTGCTCAGTCTTCATCCATTATTAACGTGAAAAATAAAATCCCTAAATTCAAAACCCTTAAAATTTTGCAAGTTTCGATTCCCAATTATGAATCAATCATTTTTTTTTTCTAAAATAAAAGAAAAAACTTGTCACAGAATTGATTATCGCGAGGTGACAAGTTAAAGTTGGAAAAAACACTATAAACTTTTTTTGCGATTTTTCTATGGTGAGCCGAACTGGTGCGGTTCGAAAAAAAATATTTCAACAGAATTTTTTGCGTTTGGAGAGTAATTTTTGATTTTTCGCTGGAAAACAGCGAAAAATATATTTTTTATCCATTATTTTGATAATGAATGGACTAGTTGGAAATTTTCAAGTAAATTGAGTTTTCGAATGAACAAATTTATGATACCGAAGTTTGCATCGTTGGAATACAGCGAAAAATATATTTCTGATTCATTATTTCGATGATTAATGAACTCGTTGAAATTTTCTAGTAAATTCAGTTTTCGAATGGCGAAGAAGACTGTCCGTTTATCGTTGACAAATGCTGTATGAATATTTTGTGCTCTGCGATTAAAAATAATGAGTTTCCGTCGCATTCCAAGGATGCAAATTCCAACTACGAATCTACGACGTTCCCGCCATCGCAAATCTGTATTCACGCCTTTGGACGTGATTTAGAAACAAAAAACTATGTCACAGCACATAAAAAAGTACACTCGTTGCATTAAACGCTGCAAATCGGAGCGTTATGACGACGAGCGATTTGTGTGGCCTCGTTGATGTGGCATGATCGTTTATGCTGACGAAACGTGAGTTTGCCTGAGCAAAGGCTCAATTCCCATGGTCCAAATGACGTTGTGAGGGAGTTGGAGGCTCACCTCGGTGCATTCGTCTTGGTAGGTGTTCGAGGTACTAACCAAACCGCCAAACTCCATGGTAATATTGTCTGTAACATAAAAATCGAAATTTACAAAAAAGTAAAAATCGAAATTTTGGAAAAGCCGCCAAACTTCACGTCTGTAACGCAAAAATTTCAATTTTTGGCCAAAGTCATTGTCGTGAAAAAATCGTGAAAAGGGAGAGCGAGGACTGACCTAAATTCCACTTCAAACCGGAAGTGATTATTCGATCGGCTCGGCCATTGAGGGGCAAAATGCCGCACCAACTTTTCGCACGAACTAGAACCTCGGGTATAATTATTTTGTGCTTCCCAGGCGTCAGGAGCCAGGTCAAAGAATCACTCGCAATCTGAATCACCTTGAATGAAAAAAAAAGGACGCTGTAACAATTTTTTTAACTGAAAACCAAAACGAACCAAAAATTGAAACAATAAAAAATCAAAAATAATAATAATAATAATAAATGGATCAACTGGATAAACTGTGAACGGCCATGCCCGTAAATATATAATAATAAATAATAAATAACGAATAAATAAATAAATAAATAAATATGAAAAATAAAGAAATGAAAATGAACAAATAAATATAAATAAATAAATAAATAATAAGTCAGGAATTACAACAAACGAATATTTGCTTGTCCCAAATATTTCCAATTCTTATTTCTTAGTTCAGAGTCAAGGAAATCAATTGGAAGAAAATACTGCGTAACTAGGAAAGAGACAAATGCAGGACGAGGGATGAGAATATTTCCCCAAAATATTGCAAAAGACATAAAAATGACGATTTGTGAAAAAGGTGAAAGAATTTTCGTGCACATAGATTTGCAAATGGCTTGCAAGTCGCCATGGCAACAATAATTATTATAATAATGATTGTGACATAATTAACAATAATAAATTTAAAAATAATCGAGAAATTTTTGACTGTACTCGTATATACCTGCGTATCATGAAATAGTTGCGGGGTCTTGTAAAGAGTGTTGAGATTGCCAATCAAGTGATCCAATCTGCCAGAAGTGTCGGCTATCACAAAAATCCTGTCCAACTGTAACAAAACAATATTTTATTCATTCATCGATCGTGAGTTCGATTTGAGTAAAAATTTGTAATCTTTCGACTTAACGAAGCTGTGAAGTTCGTAGCGTTGGAATGCAACGAAATACATGTATTTTTATCGATAATTTGTTTAATTTTGAAAATCATTACAATTTTTCGAAACGATATACTTTTTGAGTCGCCCAAATCGATCGTTCCAGCATCGTATTTACATTTTGCATTTCAAGAAAAAAATTTGCCACTGAAAATAAAGAATTTCGTTGCATTCCAACGATGCAAACTTCAAACTTTTTTCTTTCATGTAAAACATGGCCACAGCCAACAAAACAGAGTAACGGTCTTGAAATTTTCATTGACCCGAGCCGGAAAAGACAATTTTTAATAACTCAATTAAAAACTTAATTAAAAACTGGGAAAAAAACGAGCTAGAGCCTTTTTTTCCAATTTTTCAAGCGAACCAGTCACAAAAAGTTTCTGGAATAAAAATTCTGGCTTTTTCAAGATCGCGTCAAGCAGTTTTTCATACTTTTAACTTTTGAGATTGACAATGTTGCGCAAGCTCCATCAGGGCTTTGGTATAATCCGTGAAATTCTGATCGATCGTCGCAATCGTTTTGGATCCGACTCTCTCGAGCTTTTCTTTTGTTTCCAACAAAATACTGTCCATGTCGCCGGTAACGAGGGTCGGCGTGTAAATTGGACTTTCTCCTTTGTACACTTTGTCCGCTAATTCTTCCAGATATTCCATCCATTGGTCGGTTCCTCCGTCAACGGTCAGCGTTACCTGAGCTGAGGAACGACAGTTTTGACATTAGCAAACTTGCAACTAACGGAGGTCGATTAGCTGGAAAAATCATAGATCGATCGATAATTACGTGATTTTTTAAGATTTTTAAAAATTTTGAAGTTTGCGTCGTTGAAACGCGGCAAAATTCTTTTGTTTCTTTGGTAAAGTTCATTTTTCAAAGGCAGAACGTAATTACGACGATAAAACGGTTTTTGGGGTTCGAAAAATTTCGATGATTTTGAGAAATAATCAAATGGTCGCGAAAAAAAAATATTTTTCGTTGCAAAGTTCGGCGTCATAATTTTTAAAACACAAATATTGCGATTTATCGAAAATTGTTGAATTTTTATTGAAATAATTATTTTAGAATGTTGAGTTTTCAACGATCGACGAAACATTGAAGGAAGAATCGCAAGGAAAGAGAAGAAAAGAAAAATGATTTCGAAAGATTCTCACCTTTTTCCCAAAGGGGTAATAAAACAGTTTTCGATATTCGTATCGGTCTATTGAGCACGACGATGGCATGTTTGCAAGACGATCCACTATCGATACAATCTGTTGGCCGCCAAATCGTCTCACTGTAAAGATCGACTGCATTTTGCATGCCTAAAAAATTTGAGGAAACACAAAGTTTCGTAGAAAAAAAAAAAAGGACGATTTTTGAGGTTATGTCGTGCTAGGTATCGCGCGAAAGAGTCTGGAACATGAAGAGTTACGCTCGAATTTCGATAACGAATCGTAAATGGGTTAATTTATATTTAGCTGCAAATTGCGAAAAATTGAAGCTGTGATTTTGTTTCGTGATATCCTAAGAAGAGATTCGATGTGAGAATGTCTCATGTTTATCATTTACGTGTCCAATGTAGTGGACGTACTAAGGAAGTGAACAGCTGTTCACAACAGAACACCACTGAGCTATGTAAAATTGGCCCTCCGACTATGACTTTTTGCCATTTTTTCAAAATTGGAATGATTGTTAGTCGATAGTTTGTGATTGTTTGATTGATTAAAATTTTTGTTGGATAATATTCGTTATCAAACAAACGAAAGAAAAAAAAGCGTAAAGTTATTAGCCGCCACTTTAAAAAATTTGGTGCAATTTGATTTTTTCGAGTGCCAATAATCGATTCGGGATCGTTTGTTGGAACTAAATAATATTGTTTGAACGTTATTTTACCACGAAAAGGATAAATAAAATATTTGATTAATCGCGTTGTATATCGCGTAACGAAGATGGACTCTCAGAAACGTACATCGTGTAGCCCGCGTGGCCGAAAAACTGGGGTAGTATGTATGGAAATACTCCACGGCTTCATCATAAAATGCATCGAAAAATATTAATCCATAGGATATTTTTTCGGGTCAGACAAATACCTAACTGAGCAATATGGAATTTAAAACGAGGGAGATTTTATCAATCGATTTCTGCTGGCATCTATTTTGAATATGTTTCATTGAATAGTTATTGAAAATCTTGGAATAAATTTATTTGGTGTAAATCGTTTGTTTTGTTCACGTTCTACGCGTTTCCGTCCGGTTTGTTTACATTTTCTGCGGTCTCGAGCATTCGACGCTTCGACGCGCTCGTTCGTAGTCTGTAAGAAGAAGGGGGGAGGGGGGCGATGGCTGGACTGGTGCGCTGCTCGAGAGAAGTGCGGTGGTGGGGCGCGCTGGTTGCTGCGGCAGAGCGGGGCGAGCGGACGCCCGGACGGGCAGTCGGGCGCCGGCCCGCATGGCGAGCGCCACGTGTGCGTCGGTTGGCCAGCTCGATGCGTAACCTTATCGTTTGTCGACGCGCAGCTGTTGACTGAACGGAGTGCTTAAAATGAGAAGAATTCTACTTGATCTTGAGTGAATAATACAGCGAACTAAATAATCTTTCGTTCGGATTCAATTTATTTTTCGATCAAATAAAAATTGAGTGATAAATATTCATACTCTAGATTTATATTAAATCAGTAAATAAATATATAAAGATTTCGCAATGATAATCAATAATATTGATATATATTATTATTTCGTGAACAGCGATAAATTTTTTATTCCGTCTGCAACAAAATGATATAGAAAAACGATCTTAAAAAACAATTAAATAAATGTATTTATTTTTTTTTCGGGAAAATGTTGAATCGTTGTCCATGAATTTTCGCACAGATAAATATGGCTAAGCCGATAATTAGTAACTGACAGTTTAGTGATTCTTGTATCACGTTTTCGAGAATCGTGTGTCCACTCGCACGTACGCGTGTACGCAAGCACGCCGGGTTCGCCCTTGATGCAACTTTACCCCGAGCAAACGCAAGCTCTTCCTCTCCTACAGTAACTCGCGGCGTCCTATGCAGGTATGTCGGCAAGAATATGTGGGAAAATGCTATAAATCTACTCTGTAGTTTGCAAGTTCCCGCACGCATATGCGAATCGAAGTCGAACCGGCAACCACATCATACGCATTTGCATCACGTTCGTAGCGACTAAGTGTGCTGGAAGCTTGCACCGCGAGGCGTATAAGCGCAGTCTATGTTAACATATTGTATGCTAACATACGTAAGGCAAGCACGCAAGCACGCGTGCATCCACGCGAGCATGCACGGTTCTCCATGACGATGTTTTACAAAAGTCGTTTCACTGGCTGTTGCTTAGAATCGGTGTATGTCCATTTTATTTTGTGCGAAGACATTTTTTCGCCAAAAAAACAATTTTGGTTGCTTGAACGCAGCAATATCGATCGTTTTTCTATGCATTTTTTTGTTATATCGTTAATATCGAATAAATATTGCTATCGCAATAAAATTCATGGGAATAAATTGTAAAATTCATTTTCCAAAATAACGTTTATGGTGCGGGTCTCCATAGTTGTCTGCCGATGATATCAACAAGTGCGTGAAACGAATTAATGAGCTTTTCGTGTATAAATGTTAAACGAAACATTGAATTGTCGGTTTTAATGTTGAAGCTAAATCTCAGCGAATCTAATAAAACAAAGTGAAAAGTGATTGAGTGATTATTGAGTGATATTCTGTGGCGGCAGTCGGTTCATAAGATGCAGTCTCGAGAGGTTTTGCAACGTATGGCGATGGACTATGCTGGATCATTGGAACGAGCATCCAAAAGTGAGTAAACGAAACAATTTATTTGAGTTTGTACGACGTTGAAGTTTGCATCGTTGGAACGCAACGAAATTCTCGTTTTTTTTTGGCAAAGCTCGTTATTCAAATGCAGAATTTATCAACGATGATAAAACGATCGGTGTTCGTGACTAAAAATAAATATTCTTCGTTGCATTCCAACGTTTCGAACTTCAGGCTCATGGGTTTGTTTGGGTATATCAAAATGTTGTTTGTTTTCTATTGTTCCATCCTAAAAACAATCGCAACCAACTTTTCTATCGTAAAACGTTCAGTCGCTCGATGTTACAAGGAAAGCATAAGTTTTGCGTCGTTTTCTTTTCACCATGCACACAACAGAAATCGCAACATTTCGTATTCTTGAAATATCGAGAAAAAAGCGATTTCCAAATGAAATTCGACTGCGAATAACAAATTACGACGAAATAATTGAATAATAAATGTCGACCGATCAAACAATTGGATTGAAAATATAAAAAATCAATGTTTTCCTCCTGACTCGTTGGTTTCTTTTACTTCAACGTAAATTACTTCAAAATAGTTATTTTGAAGTTATCCCGTTGTGGAACGCGGTGTAAAAAGTAAGCAACAACATCGATTTGTAACTTTACAATTTTTTCAAACGAACGTTTAAACAATGTTATTTGTTTCAAGCAAACGATTCCGAATCGATTGGCACTCGAAAAAATGAAATTGCACCAAATTTTTAAAAGTGTCGGCTAAATTTACGTTTTTTTTTCTTTCCTTTGTTCGATAATGAATATCATCCAACAAAAGTTTTAATCAATCAAACAATCACAAACTATCGACAAACAATCATTAGAAATGTGAAAAAATGGCAAAAGTCAAATTCGGCAGGCCAATTTTTTTTTCGTATTTCATGGAAAGAGCCAAGCTCTCAGCAGCGCCGCTTGAAGAGGAACTACGATTCGCCGACGTTTTCAGGCACTCGCCAGAAGGCCAAGCTCGAACTCCTTCCATATTCTCGGATTTCTGTGACTCAATACGTTAGGGATACTGCGCAAGCGCGCAGCGAGAGAACGAACTAAATTTCTATCTGCGGCGAGAGTTTTCCTTTCACAGAATTCATTCAGCATCGCAGGCTCTATAATATTTTTATATATTTCTGTGTGTAGCGAACACAAATGTGTCTTGGCTACTCGTAAGAAAAAAGTGGGGGCGGCATATCGTGTCATCTTCCAATGCTAGTCCCGCTAGCTGTTCGCTACAACAGTTGTTTGCCGACTGCTGTCGAGCTTCGATCTGTTTGTTATAAAAATAGACAGCAGCATCATCGCAGGCTATTCGGGGTTAACGTTTGTCGCGTGTTTATTCAATCTACGATAACAAAACCGCGTCAGCCTCGTTTATTTGTTGTTTCCTCGTTATCTATTCCCTCGTTCAATCGACTCGTGTAGTTTTTTTTTGTTTTTTTGAGTTCGCGTGATTGTGATTAGAGGCTAGAACATGCCGGTGTTTCATACAAAGACTATAGAAAGCATTCTCGAGCCAGTTGCACAGCAGGTACATTTTTTTATGGTTATACGCGACCAGGCGGGGTCGGCTTTCCGAGCTTACTAACGATTCTTTTTAACGCTTCCAACGAAAACTCGCTTTCCGGACGACTGTGTCATCGCCGCCACCTTGGCCAGCACCCTTTGTCTTGGCTTAATCACCTCACGATCTACGATCTTATAAAATAAACATCGATTAAAAAAATCCTTTTGCGGAGGGCCGTATTTTGTGGGCGCCTGAGAAGGGCACTCGTTTTTTTTTTCGATATTAAGGAAATGTTGAGTCCCAAATCGCAAATGATAAGAAAATTCGGAAACTTTGGTATGTTTTTGTATGAAGTATTTAAATAAGAGATTGTGAAAAAATTTCACGACCATTAGGAAGCTCGTTATTGAACAATTAACATTAATTAATTAAATGTAGTCAAATGCAGTCTTATGGAAACTGGTATAACCTTGCGACAAGTTTTTTTTTCGACCCCTCAATTTTTTAATATCTACAATATACTTGAAGCAACGGAAAAAAAAACCAAGTTTATTGGTAAATATTTGTTGTATTTGTTTAAAAAATTATTCTTAACAAAATGTTAATTTTTTAATAACGAGCTTCCTAATCGTCGCGATATTTTTACACGATCTCTTAAATACTTCATACAAAAACATAATAAATTTTCAGACTTTTCTTATCATTTTTTATTTCAAGCATTATTAAGAATCAAGAATTATTAAAATTTGGTATGTTTTTTCATTAAGTATTCACGAGGTCGTGTACGCATTTCACGACGATTAAGAAACTATTTATTGAAAATTGAACTATTAAAAATTATTTATAAACTATTTATTAAAAATTAATTAAGAAATTTCATCGGCACTCAACATCCTTAAGATCAGTCGCTATCTCGCCGCTGTGAGTGCGAGAGAATTAGCTGCAATTTTCGAAATTGAATATTTCCGACATGGTTTCACCAATAAAAAAAAGCCCCTGTCAGCGGATTTTTGCCATCGTCCTGAGCACGCTGACAGAGCCTTTTTTTCATTAGTCAAACGATATCTAAGAATTTTAATTTCGAAAATTCGAAGTGAGGTTCAGTGACTGATCCATCACCTTAAAAATTATGAGTGTCAGACGGTACTTCGTATATATATATATATATATTCATCAGTCAGTTGTTACGCATCGAACGTAGCCAATTTGCCAATTTGTGTTGCCGAACCTTGTGATATTTTTTCACCTCTTATCGTGAATATTTCCGTTGAACATCCGATTACAGCCTATTTTTATCGTCCTCACCGATTCCTTAAAATTTTTTCTACGAGTGAGGCAGTTTGTATCAGAAATTTAGAGATATCAAGTCTATGAATAATTGAATAGAAATGTTATAATGACGTAATCTCCATAAGCTCCCGTGTAAAGTTTACGATTTTAAAAATTATAATATTTTCTTCGTTAAATTTTCGATAACGTGGCTCGAAATTTTTGCAATATTATTGGATGCACTTTTACTTTATTGTAAATAAAAAAAAAAAAAAAAAAACAGTTAATTGTAGAGTAGCCGGGTTCGTGAAAGGAATACCTTAATCACTTCGCGATCTAGGATCTTATAAAATAAACATCGATTAACACAAACATCTCTTTTCTTACGACGTTAAAGTTTGCATCGTTGGAACGCAACGAAATTCTCGTTTTCTTTGGTAAAGCTCGTTGACCAAATGCAGAATGTATTCACGACGATAAAACGATCGGTTTTGCGGACCGAAAAGTAAATCGGCTCGAAAAATTTGGACGATTTTGAAAAATTAAACTAATCGTCACTAAAAAAAAAATATTCTTCGTTGCATTCCAACGTTTCAAACTTCAGACTCATTCTTTTCTTTGATTCATTATTCCTCGTTGAACTCGATACTTTTTCCTATTAAGCTCCCGAGATTCTGGGAATCACGAAATGTCGATCGCTGAGAATTTGGGGTTAGGCTTGTCGCATTTGCTGCCAAACGGTGTTTCTGCACGTATGCGTCAGTTTTAACGACGACTAACACCAGCGAAACGATGATATAGAAAGTTCGTTTCGTGTCCTTGAAAAAATAAGATTTCTGAAGGTTCTAGACGCTTTGCGAGGCTTTTACGAAAGCTTGGCAAGGCATGACCTTGAGATGGTGTTTTGGAGAGCGTAGTTCTTTTCTTGATAGATCGAAGCATGGAATAAATTGGGGAAACGTCGTTGTGTGTCGATGAGTGAACAAAGGTGAATGATTATTTGACGATAAAAATTGTTTTTCCATTTGAATTTTGCTATTTTCGACGCAAGTGGGTCGTGGATCACAATGGCGACATGGGGAACATGGAGGAACTTTATTAACACCGGTTTCACAACTCTGACGAACAAAAATAAACGATATTGTATTTATAACTCTGCGAGGCACATATGCAAACTAAAAAGCGTCTTCGCGATGTTTCGTAATTCTTGGATATGACTCCGCGCAACTCTCCCTTCATCCTTGACCATCGCTATCCCTTTTTCTAGCGCGTCATTTGGAGAAAAATCGTTTGTTTTTTGGTCATTGCGAAACATATTCTCTCAATGTTTCGAAAAAACATTCATTTTCATTCTGAATCGAGTTCATAAAGAAACTCGTCGATTATCCACCGCCCACGTACACAAAGCTGACGTATAACCATCGGAAAGTTGTTTCAAAACACGTGCAGCGTTCTTAAGGTTAACTAGCAATCGCGTGAGTGCGAGAGAGACAACCAAAAAGTAGAAACACGTTTTTCACAGAGACTTTTTATATTTTGAGAAAAAGAAAAGTTACAACTTGTTCTTTGGTGAAATGGGAACAACGTGGAATCAATATTTTTCGTGAAATATTCAGTCTCTCCATAACTAAAACGTGTAGGGGGATTTTTACCGACCGAGCAAGTGATAGATTGCCTCAACGCCTTTTTTTAATAATGTCTATAAATATCGCTGAGCGCGGCAGGATATTTCATGCATAAGCGTTGGGCGTTCCCCTGCATCTGGAGAGAACGCTATGAGAAATTACACACATACAAACGCGACCCACTCTTCAGTGACTTTCTTCGCGGAATGGGGAGAAAAAAAATGCAACGGCAACAAAAGGCGACAGTGTTGATAATTCTTTGGGCTTTTTTTTTCGTAACCCGATAAGGATAACGCCGTTTGAAAATGTTGTACGAGACATTTCGTTATTTTCTATCAATGTTCAATCGTAAAACGAGTTTTCGCGTCTAGTTATTTTGTTCCCTTTTGTAAACAATGGAGAAAACTAGTTAATTTGGCAATCATGCATTCGGCGTCGAAACTGAAAGTTTTTTTTTCGCTATTATGAAGGTTTTCCGGTCTTCGTACAAATGCTCAAATAAGTTCCGAGGTGAAACTTGATTCGCGGCGTTTGTTCAGCCGCGAGTCGACGCAGAATAACGCACAATTTTCATTACCGCCATTTCCGGTTGATTAGCGCGATGTTTTGTGGGTGCGTTTAGACATCGAGGGAGCAAAAATTCTTGAGAAATTTGGACATGCTAGTCTGATGACTCACGAAATTTTTCGGGCAATTTTTTTATTCCCGAGGAACAAACTAATCGAAAGACGCGGTTTTTTCTGTGGGAATAAAAAATATGAGTGTACAAAATCCGATGGAAAAATCTTCTAGTAACTTTACGATATATTTTCGAGTTGTTATGTAACGAAGATTTTTTTGTCCTATAAACACACCCGAACGTTCTAATCCCGTGTTCGTTTTTTTCCTTCTCGAGTTTCGTCGTTTTTCGTAACCAATTTTGACGATTTTTTCCTCGTGACCATTCCCACAATTTGTCAAATAAATAAATGTTGATCGCACAACCTTAAAAATTGTAAGCGGAGGTTGAGAATGTCTCGAAAAACAAAGGAATTCAACGTTCCAAAAAACTCGATCGTCTCCATTTTGTTTTCGACGGAATTTCCGCCATTTTGTCCCTCCATTTTGATTTACCTTTCGAACCACCGGCCCTGCCTTTTCAACCAGAATATTTCTAAGCATTTGATGAAATATTTGGGATTTATAAATTGTCTGTTCGTTGCCCAAGCTGCGTCTATCAAGCTCTCCATTATTTTGCAGGTTTCGAGGCTTATTATTCTTCATCAAGAAGCCGAGGATGGCAACGCCATGCCTGACCTTGGACGTCCGGTCCAGGCTGTCAGCATGGCCGTCACTAATCTCGTCAAAGTAAGTCAAACTAATACTTGAAATAATTATTCTTCCATTTGCAGTTTTCATTTTTCCAGATATTTTACGATCTTAAGGACGTTGTGCGGCGACGGTCAAATCTAAATGTTTTATTTTCAGTTTTTCTTACATACTAAATGATTTGCGAGCCCAAGTTCATTCAAAAAAGTTGTTACAAATCGACTAAAGAACAACATACTCTAAATCCAAGATTGTCCGACGTAATCTGTATTTGTTATAGAATAAACAAAATTTCGAAAAAATTTTACGACCGATTTTTTTGAAAAACTAAATAAAGCTTCTTCGATGTTACAGAAAAGTGTATGCAAAGTTTTAAGAGGCTCCACCATTTAGTAATCGAAATATTTAATGTTGAAAATTGCAACTTTTAACACACGCTCTTGTGAGAAACTACTGAAAATTGTAATTTTTATAAATAAATATCTCGATTTCACTTAGATATCACTATATTATTCTTAGTGTGGTGCAAATTTAAGGAGGAGCGCTACACACAACAATGTTGCCATGTTAAAAGCATAGGATAATTCGAAATGATAAGAATTTAATGAAATTTGGTGAGTGTATTCTTTAGTATTAAATATGAATACACAAATTTTTTACGACTCTGAAGTTTGCAACGTTGAGCTTCAACGAAAAATATTTTTTGAATTTTAAAAATCATGTCAATTTTTCGTGTCGATTAAGTTTTTCGGTCGCAAGAGAGGATCGTTTTATTGTCCAGATCAAATATTAACTAATTATTATGAGAACTGCTGAAGAAAGAGAAGAATTTCGTTGCGTTCCAACGATGCAAACTTCAACATCATAATTTTTTAAGATTTTTCTTCTACATAGTTTTCAACTTATTGAACACTAGAGTTTACAAGCATAAGCATAGGATTCAGATATATATAGATATATCTTTTGCATATTGTAAACTCCAATTATTCGGGAACTATGTAGACGAAAAAATTGAAAAAAATTTTGTCATCGTATTTGATGCTAAAGAATGTTATCACCAAATTTTATTAAATTCTTATCATATTGAGGTATGTAGCCAACCTCCTTAAAGGAATTCTATCGATAGAAAATTTTGCATCCAACGTCCTTAATGAACTTTCAATCGTCATTCGTCACTACATTTACAGTCACGTCCAAAAATTTCGTTTTCTCGTATTGAAAGATTCTAAAGACGTTTTCGGTAAAAAAAATTGACTCGTCAGACCATAGACTTCCGGTTTACAACACTTTCGCTCCGAAGTAGCAACATTTTACGCCAAAACTTCGTCCAAGGAATAAACTTTTGTTTTCGACTCGTAAAACTAATTTTTAGCTCGAATATCGAAATGAAAAATATGCCACACTCCACCCACGGTGTTTGATGTCAGAAAACGAAGAAAAAAAAGCTTGAAATTTTGCATCAGACAAGTTTCAGCGACATTTTTGATGACAGGTCGGAAAAGAAACTATCAACTCTTCGGACGATGCGTTGCTCAAGCAGGACATGCCAGCTGCGTTACATCGTGTAGAGGGCGCTTCGAGGCTGCTCGAAGAAGCTTCCGGTTTATTGAAACACGATCCTTATTCCGGGCCGGCAAGGTAGGGAGCCTCAATTTTGTTTTTATCGCATTTTTTCAAACGTCTGTGTATATGCGTCAATATTTATTTCGTATTAATTGTGCGATAGTTGCTCATTTCTTCGCAAAATAATTTTTTTCACACTAATCGAAACTTTTATTGTTTTATAATTCTTTTTATTCTCACACATTTCAGGAAAAAATTGATCGAAGGGTCAAGAGGAATTCTGCAAGGCACGAGCTCCTTGCTCTTGTGTTTTGACGAGAGCGAGGTTCGGAAAATAATCCGAGAGTGCAAACGAGTACTCGATTACCTTGCGGTCACGGAGGTCATTGAGACAATGGAGGATTTGATGCATTTTTTGAAGAACCTCAGTCCGTGCCTCAGTAAAGTTTCTCGAGAAATCAGCGCTCGAGAGAAAGAATTGACTCATCAAGTTCATCGTGAAATCCTAATCCGATGTCTTGATCAAGTATGTTTCAAGTTTTATTACGCGAGACAAATATTTAGAGTTTCGTTTCTGCTTTTGATATTTCGGGAATTAAATTTTATGCCTTCGAGTACACACTGGGTCATTTTGACCCGAGTAATTTTTTGTCACCGATTGTTTGACATTCATTGACAACGAATGCTTTGACATTTGAATTCAAATTTTGGTCAAAAAATAAATTAAAAAATGAAAACTTAGTTTTTATGGATAAATTCAATTTTTAATATTGTTAATTATTAATAATAATCGTTAATTATTCTTGAAATAATAAAATGGAGGAATATTGATTGAATAACATTTTTGAAATATTTATAAATTTTTATAAATTAGGGAAGGATTCATACAAAAGCGCGAACGGCTGTACTTGGCAATAAATTAAACTACGAATGAATTTATACGTAGAAATAATAACCGAGTTTTCTTTTTTGCAGGAAAAACGTTTTTTCTTGTTTCCATTTGATTTTTTTGAATTTTATTCGAAAAGTTGGTAATTATTCGCAAAAGCAAAAGCAAAGAATTCAACTGCCTAATGAACATTTAAGCCTTTTCAGTAATTAACTAAATTGGAGAGTATTTTGGACGATATTATATTCATAAGTGCGGGTGTAATTTCTCGAACACACCTCCCTAGACACACATGGGTCTGGGTTGTCCTATTATTTTTTATACTGTACTTGGACTTGTTAAGGACGTTGTATGGCGACGGTCAAATCTAAATTTTTGTTTTCAGTTTTTCTTACATACAAAATGCTTTGCGAGCCCAATTTAATTTAAAAAAGTTGTTACAAATTGACTAAAGTGCAACATACTCTAAATCCAAGATTTTCCGAGGCAATCTGTATTTTTTATGTAATAAACAAAATTTTGAAAAAATTTTACGACCGATTTTTTTTGAAAAATTAAATAAAGCTTCTTCGATGTTACATAAAAGTGTGTGCAAAGTTTTAAAAGGCTTCACCATTTAGAAATGGAAATATTTAATGTTGAAAATTGCAACTTTTAACACACGCTCTTATGAGAAATTACTGAAAATTGTGATTTTTATAAATAAATATCTCGACTTCTACATGGTGAAAACTGTTAAAATTGCGCGAGCGATTCTCTTTGTACGGTGCAAATTTAAAGGAATTTTATCGATAGAAAATTTAGCATACAACGTGCTTAAAAAAATCTGAAAAAATTCAGACAAGTAGTTTTGAATCTATAGAAAAAGAGTCTGCACTGGATGATGGATAAAAATGATTTTTTATTGTTGTTATTCAATGGTAATCGATACGAAAAACGAGAAATTCACGCCGTTGGCTGAATGGGCTGTCCAGACCCATGTGTGTCCACGGAAGGTCAATGAAAGTAACAGACTGTCTATGCGCTATAAATTAGAAAATGATAAATTATTAATTTATTTTTGTAGGTCAAAACTTTGGCACCGATTCTAATCTGTTCGATGAAAATATTCATTCACATTATTTCGGAAGGCGGCAAAGGCGCGGAGGAGGCGGCAGAGAATCGTAATTATTTGTCAGGACGTATATCCGACGAGTTGAATGAGATTATTCGCGTTCTTCAATTGACAACGTACGATGAAGAGGAATGGGACGCGGATCAATTGACGGTACTCGATTAATTTATATTTATCAATAAAAAAATAATTTTTTTTTTTTTTTTTTTTTTTTTTTTTTTTTTTTTTTTTTTTAAACACGTTTGGAATCGTTCGAATTGGACTGCGGGATAAAAATAGTAAAATATTTGTTTTTCGGGTGTGGGACAGGTGCTGAAGAAAGCTCAGAGTGCAATAGAATCACGAGTGAGGGCAGCGTACGATTGGCTGGACGATGGAAGGGCATTGCGAGGTGGCATCGGTGAAAAAAGTCTTCGACAGATTCTCGAGCAAGCGGAAAGATTGTCGGATCGTTATCTCGCCCCGGCTCAAGCGGAACCAATCGCTAAACTCGCATCACAGATTGCTACGATGACCGATGCTTTGTGCGAACTTCGCCAGAACGAAAAAGGTTTGTTGGAACAAACTTGAGCCTTCGTGTACACACTGGGTCATTTTGACCCCAACAATTTTTACTACGAGAAACATCTCTACAAAAGAAAAAAGAAAAATGCATTTTTATCGGAATACAACGGTTTGAAAAAGTCCTTGGGTCAGATTGACCCAATGTGCACTCGAAGGGTTAATAACATTTTTTGAAGAAAAAGGAGGCGGGCGTTACTTTGACTTTTATGGAAAAAGAAAGTTTTCCGTTTTTGATAAATTAATATTTCCCGTATTTATGAATTGAGCTTCGTTCAATGTTCGGCCAAATATTGAATATTTCGAAGATCGCTAATGAGTTTTTTTTTTTTGTTTTTTTTTTTAAATAGGGAGTACTCCGCAAGCTGAAGCCTTGGCTCGAGGAGTCAAGGAAAAACTGAACGAGCTCCGGTCGACGATCGCGTCTTCTCTGGTCGCCGCGGACAAGTCCGGAGCAGCCCAGACAGCGCACACGGTGGCTGGGAGATTGGAGCAAGCGAACAAATGGCTTCTCAATCCGGAGCACGATGACCGTGGTCTTGGACAACGTGCCATTGCTATGATTATTCACGAAGGAAAAAAGGTCGGCAAAATGAGCGAATTTTTCAATAAATTTCTATCGATACCCCTGCGGGTTGCCACACTGGGTCGTTTTGACCCGATATTACATTTTTCTCTATAATTTTTCAATATAAACCGATCAACGGCCCTTAATAACGGATCGAATACTCGCCGGGTCTCACTGACCCAGTGTGTCAACGGAGGCTCAACATTTCACGATTAATTCCTCTGGAAATAATTCACTAAATAATTAACAATAGGATTATCGGTTACATGCTGCGCATGGATCTGAAGAATCAACAGGCTCTTGCCTACGTAAGTTGGAGCAGAGCCAATATTTTTCCTCCATTTCGCGGTTATGGACTCCAACGAATTGCCATCTTCTGTTGGTTATCTATTAATCGATCTATTAAGACGTTTTGTTACCGGCGATACGATGTTGCCATGCTAAATCATGTTGAAAACATGAAAATCTTCAAAATAATTAGAATTTAATGTAAATTTTGGGACAAACTTACGTTCAGCCTATACCTCCGATCGATCTGAATTTTAGTGACTTTGGACGCGGTGATTAAGAAGAATATGATATTTTTAATTGGCGCTAATTTTATTTCCAATGTCAAATCGAAAAAAAAATCGTTTTTTGAAATGTTTTTTGCGTTTATTGCAATAAATATCGATGCTGGAGAAAAATATTCCAGATAAAAGTTGTAGATCATTAAAAAATCGACATTTCTTGTTTCCTACGTTTTTCATGTAGAACCAATGATTTGGGAGAGAAATACAAAAACTATATCGGAAATACGTATTTTTGCGATTTCAAAAACGATTTCTCTTCAATTTGACATTGAAAATTAAATTTGCGCCAATTTTAAATATCATATTCTTAATCAGCGCATCGAAATACTTAAGTACACCAAAATCCAAATGGATGGGCTAAACGGAAGTATACCCAAATTTTGTGAATATATTCTTTAGTATTATACGTGACAATACAAATTTTTTCAGATTTTTCTTCTAACCAGTTCTCGAGTAATTGAACATTCAAGTTCACGTGTATAAGCATAATGTTTATATAAGTGTATGTTCCGGGCATAAGAATTCTGCTTTAATGCTGAATTACTCGATAACTGGACAGATGAAAAATTAAAAAAACTTTGTGTTTTCGCACTTGATGTTGAAGAACGTTATCAGCAAATTTTATCAATCTCTCAATATTTAGATTTTCCTACAGAAGCTCCTAAAATTCATGAAATTACCAATGCGAATATATTTTTTCTGGTTCCCTGTAGCCTCTTGAAAATTTGACTGGATCCTTTTCTAACCATAATCTACTACTGTACCAAATTTTATAAAATTTTGAACACTAATTCTAAAACCGACAGTACACGACAGTAAAACAGACAGACCTTGAAGAACGTCTTCACCAAATTTGATAAATTTTTCAATATTTAGATTTTCCTACCGAAATTCCTTAATTGATTAATTGAATAAAATTTAACGCTGTCTCGTGTTGAATTCTGAACTTTTAATTATTTTTGTATACGAAAAAAGAAAAAAAATATTGACAAAATGGAAAAAAAAAGTTGCCTTAAAAATCAGGGTCGTTCGATAATTCGTGTACTCGAAAAATAATTTCGGTTTATTTGAATTTTAATAATAAAATGATGATAATTAAAAAAAATTGATTTTCAGGTCGCCGAAGGTTTGCCAGGGATCCACAAGGCAGAGATATTGCAATTATGCGACAGCGTCGACAATCTGTCCCGTCAGTTGGGTGAACTGTGCGCCAAAGGCCAGGGCAATACTATTGAAGCGCAAGAATTTTCGCGACAGTTGTCGCAGAAGCTCCAGGAGCTCAAGAATCGCATACAGCAAGCTGTCGTTTCACGGGTTGTTGAGGACTTTATCGATATTTCGACACCGCTCAAACAATTCACCGATGCTGTTCTCACTCCGGAAGGAACTCCTGGACGCGAGCAAAACTTTAACGATAAGACTCATGCGCTTCAAACTTTCTCCAACCGGGCTGCGAAAACTGCTAGAATGGTTGCGGCTGGTGGCAAGTCGAATGTTTCTCTATACCTTATCTCATTCTTTATTCAATTTTCTTCTATTGGATTTTCCATACTTGTTGCCCATTATTTTCTTTCATCCCAATTCCACTGGTTGAACCAATGGTGATTCACCAAACTAGGAAAATAACTGTACAAGATGATTAATTAAATTAATCATTTAATCAATTAAACATATTCAATAAATTCAATAAATTCACTAAATTCAATAAATTCAATAAATTCAATAAACTCAAAAAATTCAATAAGTTTAATAAATTTAAGAAATTCAATAAATTAATAAAATTCACTAAATTCAAGAAATTCACTAAATTCAATAAATTCAATAAACTCAATAAATCCGAGAAATTCAAAAAATGCAATAATTTCACTAAATTCAATAATTTCAAGAAATTCAATAAATTCAATAAATTCACTAAATTCAATAAATTGAAGAAATTCCCTAAATTCAATAAATTCAATAAACTCAATAAACTCAATAAATTTAAAAAATTCACTAAATTCAATAAATTCAATACATTCAATAAGTTCACTAAATTTAATACATTCAATAAACTCAATAAATTCAAAAAAGTAACGAAATTAAAATTAAATAAGGAAATTGATAAAACTAAAGAAACTATTATCAAAATACAAAGTTAAATGATTGACTTTATTGAAATCTCTTACGGAAAGATAGTTTTTTTTTTTTTTACTGATAATTTGCTCCGAATTTCCGATAGTGTATCTCTCCACTAACAAAATAATAAAAAGCTAATTCCAAGTTGATGGTTTTTTGGTACGTAAAAGACTCGTTTTTCATAATGAATAAACTTATGAAGACTGTGATGCATATTGATAACAGGAAGCGGAGGTAACAAGAAACTCGCGGAGGCCCTTTCGAGCAGTGCCTCCCAGGTTGAGTCCCTGACTCCTCAGTTGGTGAACGCCGGTCGGATCAGAATGACGTATCCAGAAAGTAGAGCCGCTGACGATCATTTTGAAAATTTACGACAACAATACGCCGAGACGATGCAACGAGCCAGAGCTCTTTGTGACGAAGCGACCGATAGCGCAGATTTTGTACGAATATCCGAAGAAGAAATGCAAAAGCATTGGTTCCGCTGCGAAGAAGCCATCGCCAAAACACACCCCCAAAAAATGGTCGACAACACTGCGGCGATTGCTCGGCTTGCTAATCGCGTGATCCTAGTCGCAAAGCAGGAAAGCGACAACAGCGAAGATCCTGCTTTCATTCAGCGCGTCAACCATTCTGCGGACGTTCTTCAACAAAGTAAGAAAATCATTTTTTACTTTATTGACCCAACGAGCAAACGGAAAGTCAATTCAAGTTGAAATATTCAACAAACTTTTTCCTTCAACTTCAACGTCCAATTTTATTTTTCAACATTTTCCCAAAAATGCAAAATTGGAGAAAACAATTTTTATTTACAAATTTACGAAACTTTTGACATTGCAAATAACTTTTTTTTTTTTTGTAGATGTCGCGCCCATGGTCCAGGACGCCAAAGCTGTGGCAATGAACATTACCGACGCTCCATCGAAATCGCGTTGGCGAGAAAGCAATCGGGCTGTCAGTGAATTTTCTCATTCTGTCGAAATTTCATATCAAACGATTCCTCGCAATATCGACGAACAATTTATCTTTTCTAACTATTTTTTTTTCTTTTTCTGTAGCTTCTCAATACCGTTGGGCAAGTTCGAAAGGCACTTGTCACTCATCCCGATCAGCGAAGCTCTCCTGATCTTTCCCAGCTCCACATCGGCAACGGTAAATTATTAAAAAAAAAAAAAAAATCTCCGTAATTTCGTGGAATACGTTTCTGGAAAATCCATTCCTGATGAGAAAAAAATATCACGGAGTTTTTTCTGATTCGTCGTACGGTTTCAGCACAAAATCAAAATTTTATTTTTTTCAAAATTCATTTTGACTGACGGTGAATTTTTTATTTTTTTTTCAATTTTCAATGTTTATTCGATGTTACTCAAATACGAATTCTACGGCATTTTGAAATTTTCAAAAAAAGTCTGTCGCCGCTCTAACTTTCGCAAATTTTGAGATTTGTTCCTAATTTTTTTTTTTTTTATGAATAGAGTATCGTCATAGGAAGGTTGGGATTGAATTTGGAGAATATCGTTTGAACGGTTTAAATTTTATGATTTTTTGAATTTTACGAAAATCTGAGTTTTTCGAAAAATCGTCTAACCGCTCTAATTTTTGCAAATTTTGTAATCATTGTGTATAAGACTGTACTTTCTCTTTACTTTCTAGAAAATTTGTCGAAATTATATAATTAAAATACAAATACAAAAAACGCTGCAAATTGAAATTTGCTAATTGCTTTCTCAAGATGCTCGGGATGCACGATGCTCAAAGCATGAGAAAGAAAAAATAAAAAATATAGTTCCTCATAGAGAAAGATTTGAGCATCGTGCTCCTTGAAGAAATAATTTGCAGCGTCTTTTTCTGTTGAATCAGTTTGAAATGAGTTTTCCCAAGCTTTTTGGAAGTTTCTTTATGTTTTGAGCGATATTCGTTAATTTTTGGAATTTTTCGATAGAAATGGCTCCGCCAAGGCCACCGCTGCCTGGCGGCGAAGTTCCACCGCCGCGACCACCTCCTCCAGAAACCGACGATGAGGACGAAATGTTCATGAACGCTCCGCAGCCTAATCAGCCAATCATGGTAAAGCTCGTTCCTCGCACAACGAGCAATTCTCATTCTAATAATTTTCGATGAATTTTTCGAAAGCGTTAGAAATCATTGATTGATAATTAATTATTGTGAATAATAAATTTATAATTTTGAAACTCGTAGATGGCTGCTCACGGTCTTCATCAAGAAGTGAGACAATGGTCGAGCAAGGACAACGATATAATTGCTGCAGCAAAAAAAATGGCAATTTTGATGGCCCGACTATCGGGGCTGGTGCGAGGCGAACGCGGAAACAAGCGTGATTTGATAGCTTGCGCCAAAGCAATCGCCGAAGCTTCTCAAGAAGTTACTCGTCTTGCCAAGGAGCTTGCTCGCGAATGTACAGACAAGCGCATTCGAACGGTAAATTTATTTTCTTCCATTTTTCTTCACAGCATTCTTCTCGTTCGAATCTCAAGAAGCTTTACAAATGATTTATTCATTCATTCAGTTGATTCGAAGGAACAGAGTCAACGATTCTTATCAACAAATAATAAACCCTCCGTGGTCACACGTTTTACAAATAACGCGATGGTCACACGGGGTCTGAATGACCCCAGCCACGTTTAAACGCTTGCCGCCTTGCCAGTATCGTTCCGAACGACACATAAATATTCAGAATATTAGTTTGAACCTTTCAGAATGAGAATATCATGCCAAAAATTTTTTATCCAATTTTCAAAACGGTGAAAAAATATCAGCAACGAGGCAAGCGTGTAAAAAAAAAAAAAAATTCTTCGGGCACCCCGACGCACCGTTGCAGAGGTTGCCAACCGTCTCGGGCGCTAACAACTTGTAGTAATTCTAGCTCAAAGTTGCGCTCGGGGTCATTTTGACCCCTGGTCACCACGAAGGGTTAACGGGAAACTGGAAAAATCTCTAATTTGCCTGTGGCTTTTTTGCATTTCACAGAATTTGCTCCAAGTTTGCGAACGGATCCCAACCATAGGAACTCAACTGAAAATTCTCTCCACCGTCAAAGCCACGATGCTTGGAGCACAAGGTGTGTATTTTTTTTTTTTTTTTTTTTTTTTTCACCGTCTTATCGGCACGTCAAAAAAGATTGCAGCAGTGTGAAGATTTCCTTCGAATATTGCTTGAAATAATAGAAATGAAATAAAATTTTCCGCGAAAAAAAAATCGCCTCCCAGCCCAAAGTTGAGTCTGTAAAAAAAAAAAAAAAACGCATTTCCGAGTGTTTTTCCGTTTTGAAAAATGAATCTCAATCTTTTGAAAAGAATTTACATTTTTCATTGCTTTTTTTTTTCATCAGGTACGGAGGAAGACCAAGAAGCGACGGACATGCTCGTCGGAAATGCCCAAAATCTGATGCAGAGCGTTAAAGAAACCGTGAGAGCTGCGGAATGCGCCAGCATCAAGATTCGCACGGCATCGGGCATGAAGCTCCGTTGGGTTCGTCGTCAGCCATGGTATCAGTACTAAAAAGTGTCATATTGCGAAAAAATATAAACATGTGTCATCGATCGCCAAACAAACTGGCGAGCTTGGTCGTAACGCGAACTATCAAAGCGGTTCCGGTTGATCGTTGCGTCGTTAAAGAAAAAACAACCGGATTTCAATATTTCTCAGTAAATTTTGCTTCCACCCCTTAGACTTGTAATTCCTGTGATGAAACAGAAAAAATGTGCCTCTTTGCATCCGCAAAAAGTAATTTTTATGAAGCCTTTGAAACGTGATCGACACGAGAGAAAATTGTATCGTTTCGTATTCGTATTTCGTATTCGAAAGAGTCGCCTTACGGACAAACGTCCGAGTAGTGAATTCATTCAAAAATTCTCTTCATTGTTGTTGAAAGAATATTATTTATCGTGTTTTTTAGCAAAAATAACTGTTGCAATTTATCGACTAATCGAATAATTTCAATGAGCTTGAAAACGCGGTTTACACGCTTTTCGTACAATTTACAAATTGGTTTAAAAAAATTTATTATTATAAACGAAGCAATAATAATCTTAGAATTCCCGATGAATTTTCCCGGCGAAATAATTTACGATTGACCCTCCGCGGTGACCAGGAGTCAAAATGACCCCGAGCGCAACTTTGAGCTAGAATTATTACAAGTTATCGGCGCCCGAGACGGTTGGCATCCTCTGCAACGGTGTGTCGGAGTGCCCGAAGAAATTTTTTTTTTTTACACGCTTGCCTCCTTGCTGATTTTTTTTCACCGTTTTGAAAATTGGATAAAAATTTTTTGGCATTATATTCTCATTCTGAAAGGTTCAAACTAGTATCCTGAATTTTTATGTGCCGTTCGGAACGATACTGCCAAGGCGGCAAGCGTTTAAACGTGGCTGGGGTCATTCAGACCCCGTGTGACCAGCGCGTTATTTCTAGAACCTGTGACCACGGAGGGTTAAGTCTCATATGGTGAACATTTGATTCTGAAAAATGAACAAAAAAGAGAAGAATATTGAAAATTCTGGTCAGACGACTAATCGCCCGTTTTGGGCTGTTGGGCTCGACCAGAAAAATCATTTTTATACTGCAATTTATCCGAAATATTAACATATTTAAGGAAAAAAAAAAAACAAAGCAAGCAATCACGACAATCAGTTTATTAGCAAAACTTATTAATATTCTATGCATTGTGTTATAAATAATGAAAAATTATTTAAAAAAAAAAGCTCTGTACGAACAAAATAATTATGTAACGTGTATCGTAATTGTTTATTAAGATAGTACTGTCGGTTTCAGAATTACCGTTCAGAATTTAATAAAATTTGGTACAGCTGTAGATTATGATAAGAAAAAGATCCAGTCAAATTTTCAAGAGGCTACAGAGAACCAGAAAAAAAATATTCGCTTTGGTAATTTCGTGAATTTAACATCGATTTCATACATTTTACAATGAAAACTGATTTCTCTTAAGAATTGATGAAAATTGATTGTAAAATACAATGAAAACTGAGATTTCTCATAAGACTCAATGTTAAGGGGTTTCCTTACTGGCGATACAATGTCGCCATGTTAAAAACGATTAATTATGAAAATAATTAAAATTTAATAAAATTTTGTGAATATATTCTTTAGTATTATACATGACAATACAAATTTTTTAAGATTTCTCTTCTAACCAGTTCTCGAGTAATTGAACATTCAAGTTCACGTGTATGAGCATAGCGTTTTCATATACATTTCGGCCATAAGAATTCTGCTTTTTAATGCTGAATTACTACTCGATAACTAGACGGATGAAAAGTTTGAAAAAATGTGTTTTTTCGCACTTGACGTTGAAGAACGTCATCACCAAATTTTATCAATTTCTCAATATTTAGATTTTCCTACAGAAGCTCCTTAAATTCATGAAATTACCAATGCGAATATATATTTTTTCAGGTTCGAGAGAAGCCTCTCGAAAATTTGACTGGATCCTTTTCTAATCATAATCTACTACCTTACCAAATTTAATTTAATTCTAAACAATAATTCTAAGATCGACGGTACGCCCTTAACTATATATGAATAAAAATTGTAACATTGTCATATGGAGTTTGGTTCAATTTGTAACATATACGGTTTTTGTTGATAATTAGCCAAATCGATTGAAAAAAAATGTAAAAATGTGTTTTCGTACTAATGACACGATGTTTCTTAATAAATGAACCTGCTGTTGGATAAACTTGTATAAATATATTCGTCGATGAAAATATGTTAACGTATTACTATCACAAAACGACTTTATTCAGGATTCTTTCAAAATTTTTTATAAACGTTCTTAGCACCAAAACTAACAGTTTTCTCCTGTGAAGAAAAATTTTCTGACGTTTAGAATTTGAGATATTTAATTTGCAATTTTTTATTTTTCTCATGTAAACGCGTGTAAATTGAAGTGACGTTTCGTCAAAAATTTACAAGAAAAAAACAAAAGAAACGCGACTTGAATTTACACGCGTTTAGATGGGAAAAATAAAAAATTGGAAATTAAATATCTCAAATTCTAAACGTCAGAAAAATTTTCTGCACGCGGGAGAAAACTGTTAGTTTTGGTGCTAAGAACGTTTATACAAAATTTTGAAAGAATGCTCAATAAAGTCGTTTCGTGATAGTAATACCCTAATCCCCGAAGCAGAAATGCAACGAGTGTCATTATCTCCTTTCCTATGACATTACTTTTGTTGATAACAGCTGAAATTGCTTCCCCCGCCATCTGCCAACTGTACAAAGCAACAAAGCAAAGCAAATGACCGGCGAAACGAGATAATGCAGAAAAAAAATCGATTCCGGTCAGTATAACACAGCAGGGAGGAAACCAGAGCACAGCAGGAAACTATACTGACAACACACACACACCCTATATAGATTAGCTACTTTCAACATGGCTACCATAGCGTTTTTCACGTCGCGACAACCGATCCTCCTGTAAATGTCGAACGTATACGATTTTTAACATTTTTTCATTTTCTTTCGAGTGTGTTTCTCCAATTATTTGGGCATCATGATGAACGCTTAGTAAGTACAAATAATATCATTTAATCACAGTTTTTCGACTCGATTATTTACACTCGTCATTCCCGACGAAGCATCCAACTGCTCGGGTCTCTGTATGACACGTTTCCAACTTCTGCTACTTTAACGATACAGTTGCTAATTGGAAATTGTTATTTAATGAAACTCTCTTCCATATTGCAGAGTTTCAGTTTTTGACAAGAAATCGTACGGGCTTTGTTGCTCACGCCGCAGTCACGTTTGTTTACCTGCGAAACGTCACTTTCATATCTGACACTTTTAGCCAATGATCGAACCATCGTAGAATAGTTTTTAAACGTATAAACACCTGCAGCCGAAAACTTACAATCTCGATAGAAATAACCGTTTTTTTTTCGATGTTTTTATAAATTACGATTCCATAACCAATAAACGAAAGAGTTCGCGAAAAGAAATGAGCCCCAAACTGACGATGTTTTGAATTTTTCGATCTTAAAAATGAGATTTACGCTAATTCGCGATGTTTTTAACGATCAAGAGCGACCCAGAATATTCTTTTCGATGTTTCTATAAATTACGATTCGGTAACCAACAAATGAAAGCAAACGAAAGAGTTTGCGAAAAGAAATGAGCCCCGAACTCACGATGTTTTGTATTTTTCAATCGTAAAAATGAGATTGACGCTCTAACATGATTCGCGATGTTTTCAGCGATCAAGAGCGACCCGGAATATCGGGAAATTCTTTCGACCGATGGGTCCAGCGAACAGATTTGCCGCATGAAACGACAATGAGCAGAATGCAGCATCAGTATTGGGTTACAAAGCAAACGCTGTCGCGCAAACTGGGCAAAAAAGAAGACGAGTGCATCGTCGCTTCGGACGCCGAATTAGACGCCAAGTTAGAACTTTTCAGGAGCATCCAAGAGTCCTGCGCGTTTTTGCAGAGAGTCATTGATAAATATCAAGAACGTTTGTGCAGTAAGTTGCAGAATTTTAGAGAAAAATTGTCAAGTTGTTTGGGAGATTTAACGGACGGTTTGCAGATTTAGCTCAGGAGGAAAATTCCATGGGACGCTTTTTGAAGGAAGCCGGCAAACAGGACAAAACAAGAGCAGGCAAAATGATGTCCGCCGTTGGAAAATCTTTGTCGTACTCCGGACAGCAGAGACTCGCTCTGCGCGCACCTTTGGTCAGACTTTATCAGGAGGTCGAAACATTCAGACGCCGAGCCATCGAAGACACTCTGCAAAATGTACAATCGATGGAAAAAGCTCGCACCGACTATCGAGCTGCTTTGTCTTGGATGAAGAATATATCTCAGGAATTGGATCCGGACACCTCCAAGCAGCTGGAACGCTTTAGAAAAGTTCAGATTCGTGTTAGAAGGTGAAGATTCTCATCAACTTTTTTTCAATCCATTTTACATTGCCGTGGTAATTTATTGGGAATTCTGAACAACGGCTATTCGACGTAAAATTTAGTTGAATTTTGTTTTTTAAGTAAAAGAATTTTAGGAGCCCAGGAATTTTGTGATAGAATGAGAAATTCTTTGAAAACTGTCGGAGCAACAAGATTCGGGATAAAGAAATTGGGAAGCTCAATTAAATTGATATTTTTATTTGTTGAATGAATTAAATGAAACGAAATTTTCTAGTTGCCATGGTTATTGATTGGGAATCTTGAACAACGGCGATTATTTCATGGAGAAGCGATAATTGAGTTGAATTTTATTTTTCCAGTAAAAGAATTTTATGAGCTCAGGAATTTAGTCAGAAAATGAAAAATTCTTTCAAAACAGTCAAAGCAACAAAATCCGGAATAAAGAAATTAGAAAGCTCAATAAAATTGATATTTTGATTCGTTCAACAAATAAAATAAAACGAAATTTTCCAATTTCCCATGGTAATTGATCGGGAACCCTGAACAACGGCTTCTCAACTGGATGACGTGACATTGAGTCGAATTTTATTTTTCAAGTAAAAGAATTTTAGGAGCCCAGGAATTTATTCCCAAAATAGAAAATTCTTTCAAAATTGTCGAAGCAACAAGATCAGAGAAAAATAAAATAGGAAGCTCAATAAAATAGATATTTTCATTGATACAGGGATAAGAGTGCCTTCGATAATCAAGCTCTGGACTGTCTGCAAAAAGTGGATTTACTCGCAGCAGCACGATGCAATATGTTTAGTCATGCGTTGGTTCTTTACCAGAGTACACTGCTTAATTTTACGATAAAATCAGCCCAAGCGTATGCGACGATAGCAAACAGTTTCAAAGGATACCAAAGATACGATTTTATGATCGTGAAGGAACTTGCCGAATCGTCGATAAGATTAGCGAAAGAGACGAACGATGAGGAGAGCGCCGAAGACAAGGACAAGTAAGGCGGACAAGGCAAAGAAAATTTATTATGTACATTCTTCTTACAAAAATGTCCGTTTGACAAGGACTTATTTATTTCAGATCATTATTTTTCGGCGCCGAATACCACGACAACGTGGAACAAGCTGAGGAAGCAAGCACGATAGACGATGGGAGTGTGCGTCGTGAATTGCTCGATGAAAAACTCGTAAACATTGACACTGACCCGAGTAACATCGCAAGCGGAGATTTTTCTCAATCAAATTTCCCTCAAAGTTCCGATAACAAACCCAACAACAACAACAACAACAACAACAATCAATCACTTGCAAAAGACAGTGACAAAGATTTCTTGAGTCAGATGCTCGGGAGAGAGAGCAAAGGATCGAACGACATAGAAGCACATAATTTTCAGCTGGAAAAAAGTTTAGTGGAGTTGGACATTGCAATGGATTCTTTTAGCGAGAACGGAGCCGTTTTTGACTTCAACAAAGCGACGTCTCTCGCCAGTCAAAACACCCAAGAACCGAATCAACAATCGCTTCAGCTTTTAACTTCGGAAAATGTCGCTTTGCTCGAGGATATTTTGAACAGTGGTCCGAGCCTCGATGACGAATGGGGCAATATTTCTAACGACACGTTTTTACCGCCAGGCATTTTGAAGCAAAGTCTGGGCGACGCTATCTTGGGAATTGGCGATACTCGAGGGGGAGCTGGAGAAAAGGCAAGTTTTTTGGTAATTAACCCTTCGAGTACACACTGGGTCAATTTGACCCGAGGCGTTTTTCGAATCGTTGCATTCCGGTAAATATGCATTGTTTGTTTTTTTTTTTGTAGAGACGTTTTTTGTAGCAAATCTTCCATATTTCATGAGCCTAAATTTATTTTTTCACGAAAACGAAAATTCAATGTCAAAACTATCGGTGACAAAAAATGGTTCGGGTCAAAATGACCCAGTGTGTACTCGAAGGGTTAAGGAGCTTCGGTAGGGAAAGCTAAATATTAAGAAATTGATAAAATTTGGTGGTAACGTTCTTCAACATCCAGGGAGAAAACACAAATTTTTTCAAATTTTTCATCTGTCTAGTTATCGAGTTATTCAGCATTAACTATCACAAAACGACTTTATTTTGGATTCATTCAAAATTTTGTATAAATGTTCTTGGCACCAAAACTAACAGTTTTCTCCTTTGAAGAAAAATTTTCTGACGTTTAGAATTTGAGATATTTAATTTCCCATTTTTTATTTTTCCCATCTAAACGCGAGTAAATTGAAGTCACGTTTTCGTTAAAAAGTTGCAAGAAAAAACAAAAGAAACGCGACTTTAATTTACACGCGCTTAGATGGGAAAAATAAAAAATGGGAAATTAAATATCTGGAATTCTAAACGTCAGAAAATTTTTCTTCGTAGGAGAAGAAAACTGTTAGTTTTGGTGCCAAGAACGTTTATACAAAATTTTGAAAAAACCCAAAATAAAGTCGTTTCGCGATAGTAATTCCTTAAAGCCGAATTTTCATTCCCGGAATATATACTTTTATATATATGTATGAGAACACGTGAACTTGAATGTTCAATTACTGGAGAACTGGTTAGAAGAAAAATTAAAAAAAAATTTGTATTGTCGTGTATAATGCTAAAGAATATATTGACAAAATTTTATTAAATCGTAATTATTTTGAAAATTTGGATGTTTTTGACATGGTTTAGCATGGCAATCGCCGGTACCGAAACGCCTTAATGACGCGCTATATCGTCGACAGCATTAATTATAATTTCTTAATTTATTTGACGCAGAAAGAACACGTTGGAAAAGGTAACGACAAGTCCTGGTTGGATTTGTTTGCCGAATTGGATCCATTGACCAATAACTCTATGGAGAGTCTTACGAAATCTGGGGACAGCAACGCTCCGGCTTAATGATCGATATATCGATGTACCACGGTAAAAGGATTGTGCTGAATAAATTCAGGAAAATCGAGGCAAAAGAGGTTTTTGGGGGAGCCGCGAAATTTGCCGGAAAGGGGTTTGATTGTAAAAACGCGCTCGGGTACTTAATTATCATGATTTTTCGTTTGATAATCATCGAAATTCGAAGATGTTCCCGGACATTTGGCCGGCAGCGTGAACGCAATCGAACGATAGATACAGAATCTTTATCGAAAAAGTTTAAGAAAGATTTATTATAAAGCTAAATATTTATTCGTCATTGTCCAAAGCAAAACATTCCAAAGATGTAGTTTTTATGAATATTTGCAAGGAAAGTGTGTTGTTCGACGTAAAGTTTTGGTTGTTGAAATGAAATTAATGGGAAATGCTATTTTTGCGCGTCAGCTTGGAGCAGGAGCGCCAATTTTATTTGCCTCCTCCTAATTATCATTGAATTTGATTTCATCTTGAAATATATTTTCGTTTCTAGTCATGGGATTAATTCAAAATTGTCGCCACAATAAAATGTCTAATTATAAAATTTACTATACAAAGTTATATTAAAAAGTATATCAAAACAGTGCGACATTATTTTTTGTATCCTTCGTGGCGCCCTGGATATTGTGAAATTCAACTACTGCGAGGACCACAAAGAAACCTTTTTTTTTTTTGTTGCTTTTTTTTTTTTCTCGTTAATTGACTCAACCTATATAACAAAATAAATATTTCGGACTAGCGATACGCGGTGTGGTAAGTGCTGTTAAATAAATATACCTAAAGAACCAATTGATCAATGTTTGTTTCGGCGGCTCGGTAGCAACATCACGATTACTTTAGGCGCCTATACTACTGTATGGGAAAAGATCCCGTTGCATTTTTCATTCAGCATTTCCAATCTTGCTAAAATTCGCCTCGTTCCATCAAGTTTTTTGTTAAAAGAATATGGCTCATTATTTCGTTCAAGGATCAAAGAATTGTGCCATCGCGGTTTTCACTCTGAAAAATCAAACAAGATTCATTATTTTTTCTCACTCAATTGAATTTCTACGCAATTATCGAAAACATTGACTTACTTATCAAACAATTGAGAATCTTTAGTGTGACGTAATTGCTGTAGAATTTGATAGAGACCCAATTCGCGTAGACGTGCTTGGCGTTGAGCAGCACCGGGTTCTTCTCGCCAGACCAAATTGCACACGCAGAATATGGCGGCCACCTTGAGTTTAACATTACTGTGCATCTTGAATAAATAAATAAATATCAAGCTGTTAGTATTTGCATTTCGAGATAACGAAATATTAGCTTAAAGCAGGCATCAGCCATTTGCTCCAATTTTTTTATCGACAAGTTTGAAAAACAAAAGATTCGAAACACTTTTTTGTTAAGGACCCACGAATTTCACGAGCGAACGTTAGGAAATTATGACGCAATTTGCATATCGATCTCAATTATTTAATTAAGATTTATAATTGATTAATTAAGATTGATATAATTATTATTAAATTATTATTTCATTATTCAATTATTTATTATTATTAATTTACTATTTAATTGTTTATTTATTTATTATTTACTATTTGTTTATTATTTATTTATTACATTAAATTAAATAGATTTGGCTGATTCTTTCTCCCGAATTCGAAATGGTTGTTGTAGCAAAATTTGGAATATCAATGACTCGGAGTTTTTTTTAACGTAAGAACTGAAACTATTGAGAAAAAAGCGACTCGACGACGGAAACTTGACGGTTTCTCAAATTTGAAGGAATTTAAAAAATCTAACCATATAATCCATAAGTTTTTTGAGGACATCTTCATTAGCCATAATGTGATCCCGTGCCCGATCGCCATCAGCAACATTGGCGAGGATGCAGAGCGCTTGTTCCTTAACATCGGCTGGATGTTCCGGATCTTCGAGAACGAGTACGACCGCTTGCATAACGTGAGCTGCGTGCTCGTCCATAATCCGATCAATGTGTGCCTTGGTGGAAAGTAAATTCCGAAGCAAACCGAGCGTCTTCATAAGTACCGCAAGCTCCGGATCAGCGAGAAGTCGAAATATTTGATCGGTTCCGAGACAAGAGAGTATTTGCGATTTGACACGTTGCTCCGCTTGGAAAGCTACATTCATCAAAGCCCATATGCCGTTTAATCGTAACGATGGATCTGGTCGTTTTGTCAACGAGCAAAGAAGCTCCACGCCACCGGATTCAAGGATCGGCTCCTTGCTCGGACTGAACTCCAGAAGTAAATTGCACAATGTACTCGATGCTACCGTCAAAAGATCCTCTTCGCCCACCCATCGTCCTGCACAACATTTTCAATCATTTCAACATTCCAACTTCGATCAATCGGTCCAAAGCAATTAAGCGATACGACCGAGTTGACGTAAAAGTAAAAGAAACCTTTTTTTTTCGATAGACTCGTTGAATTTGAATTTATAAATGATATTTGCCTCCTATAAAGTACACACTGGGTCAATTTGACCCGAGGCATTTTTCAAATATGTATTCTTTGTTTTTTGATTTTTTAGCAGACGTTTTGTTGTTGTGAATCTTCAATATATTATGGGCGTAAATTTATTTTTTGACAAAAACGAAAATTCAATGGCAAAACTTTCGTTGTCATCGAATGCAGAACAATCGGTGACAGAAAATTGCTGGGGTCAAAATGACCCAGTGTGTACTCGAAGGGTTAATTAGGTCGCAATTTTTAATTAATGAGATTTGCTCGGTGAAATAATTGGACGATAAAAATTGGGCAGACGTTGAGGGTGTCGCTATTTTTGTTTTTTTTTGTTCCTTTTGCAGTGAATTATAAGAGATTTCTCGGACGAAACGGATCGAATGAATGACTCACCCTCCAAACCTTTGTCGGCACCGTGGAGCAATTGCATCAAAGGTCGCCAGACAGCATGATCTTGAAAAGTGGTGCGTAACTGTTGGACGCTTCTCGAAAGTGAATGAAGACATCGTACAGCGGCTAAACGGACTCTCGGTCCTCCTGGGTCCTGGAGACCCGAGACTACTTGTTCCATGAGATTTTCAGTTTCTATTATCCTTTTCCTTATATCTTCGTCGTTGGCACCGAGCGATGCGAACGCTCTGAAAGCTGCTTGCCTCATATCTTGAGTCAACGAAGCGTCTTGCACCTGACAAATGTCACTCGTTACTCTCGCCTTTGGCGCGATACCTTTTATGGATGAAGTTGCTTGTTTGGCGAGATTTACCTGAGGATGAGGTTTCAAAAGTTCGGCAAGCGTTGGTATGAGGTGATTGCTTATCGATGCTAAACGCTGTAAATCTGTATCGACCTCGGTCAAGTAAGCGAGCGTTTCCGCGGCTGCTATGCGTTCGCGCGCCGGTCTATCTCGATGGCAGAGTCGCACGAGGCACGGTAACGCCCGATAAAGCACTCGAGGATCCATCGCGGGAAGAGCGCCGGCTCTGTGCATGTACGCTACGCATCTCGCAGCTTCCAGTTGCACCAACGAACTTTTTTCACGTCCCATTAATTGGCCCAATAAAACAGGCACCAATCTGCTTTGAGGAGAAGCTTTGTTGTTGCTGCTGCTGCTGTTGTTTGTCGTCGTTGTCCCTGCGACCATCACCGAGACCGTGTGATTTCGGTAACACATCTTTGCCAAACAGGCCAATGCTGGCAACTGCACGTCCGACAATGGCGATTCTAATTGCGTTGCCAGCGTCTGGACCGCACCACTTTTTGATAATGCTATTTGCTCATCCACCCCCTGTCGGAGTAAGTTTTTTATTATTGTTCAAATCCTGCTAGTCTGTGCCTAGAATATCCCGAGCAACATTTTCCTTCGTTTCTTCATATAATCAAACGATGCAATCTCCTCCGATCATTGTTATTTGTTATCGTTACTGTAAATTTTGTTATTTCGAATAGAGAAAAATTGAATCTGGAACGCAATATCCTGAGAATTGCAATGCAACAAAAAATATGAGTTTTTATTGATGATTCGATTAACCCTCCAAGTGCACACTGGGTCAATCTGACCCAAGACGTTCTTCAAATCGTTGCATTCCGGTAAAAATGCGTTTTTCCTTTTTTTTTGTAGACCAAAACGTTGGTTGCCATTGCGTGACAAAAAATTGTTGGGGTCAAAACGACCCGGTATGTACTCGAAAAGTTAATTCTCAAAATTCTCCAAGTTTTTTCAGTTTATCATCGTAAAAACATTGCGCATTTGAATAATGAGCTCTGCCAAAGGAAAGAAAGAATCTCGTCGCATTTCAACGAGGCAAACTTCAAAATCACAAATTTCTCATGCCGGCAAGCTCAGGATAGAGTTTCGAGTGAAAAAACAAGCGGCGGCTCTCCTTACCATGCACGCCGTAGTCAATATGGTCGCCACGCATACTTGGCAAGTGATGGAGCAATTGCCCAGTTCGAGCAAATGGGAGACCATCAGAGGATCGTGATAAATCGCTCGCACCGGCACCACCGAGTGTTGGAAGATGGTTCTTAAACATCGTAAGCAAGCTTCGATCAAAAGACTAGTTGTTTTTTCAAAGCCGCCAGCGCCGGCTTGTTGGATGGACATGAGAACTTGAAGGACCATCGGAACGACGCCGAGATCTATGAGAGCCAGGACATGCTGGTCTGTGCCTTTTGCCAGAGATCCCAAGGTCACCGCGGATTCCAAACGAACGCGATCGCCGATAGTTCCCGAGGTATCGCCCAACAGTTGGAGCAGTCTCGGTACGACGCCTTGCGCAATTACAGAACCTTTTTGTCTGTTACTTCCGATGACGGAATTCTTGAGACAACTGCTCGCCAAGGAGAAACGACAAGGTGACTTTTGGTTGATTGATAATTATTCGAAGTAAACATGACGAAGTAAACTCACATTATAGCTTCAAGGCACTTTTGAGAGTCCGGTGAATATAGCTCGTCGATATAGCTTCTCGAGCTCTCAACATCCTACGACGGAATCGTAATGATATTGGTCATTTTTAATTACGAGACTGAATTGATAGATTTAAAATGGGGAAAAGTTTGGTTGGCTCGAATCGGCCGGTTTTCGCGATCGGAGCTTCAGGGCATGGGAAATTCCTTACCATAAAGGGCTGCATCAACGAAACCATCTTTCAAACGCTCTTCTTTACACGTGCATTCGCGGAAAATCCTCCTTACGGATTATGCAAGATCCATCACTTTGATATTTCGCCACGAGAATATCTCACAACTATTTTGTTGGTTATTACATGAGCCTCTCAGTATTCCATCGCCCGATGACACCGAGCAGCCAGACTTAGCGCTTTTAGATTTTGGCTCGTACTATACCTTCCATCTTATATATACGTTTTATTTTTAAGCTGATGGAGCAGTCGCTTTCTCGCAATGTGAGTGCGAGAGAGATAGCCGCAATTTTCGAAATTTAATATTTCCGACACGATTTCACGAATGAAAAAAAGCCCCTGTCAGCGGATTTTTGCCATCGTCCTGCGTACGCTGACAGAGCCTTTTTTTTATTAGTCAAAAGACAGAGAAGAATTTTTATTTCGAAAATTCGAGATGACGGATCCATTATCTTAAGGCCAGCTTTTAATCAACGATCTCTCGTGCTTATTGCGCGCCCGATGACTCCCTTTCACCAGTTACGTGATTCGTCCTGCGTCTCCAAGGATTCTAGTTATTTGTTACTGATACTAGAATCCGGCCAATAGCATACTCGCTTACATTCCAAGGTTCTTTTTCAAGGTTACTTTCCCCTTTATTTTCCTCCAGTCGCACATTCTTTTCCATGCGGCTACGGGTCTAAAAATCTCGCGGAATAACAATTGTTTACCCTCATCCGGTATCACCTCGTAATCGCGTATACATTTTCCTCGATTCTTACTTTAAACTTTAGCGATTAATTTACAAGTTTTTAAGAATTCCAAGTGAACAAGGACTTTCCAACTTATGTCTCCGTGAGTTCCCCGCACCTTTGTTTCATTGTCCGTAAATATTCTGTCCCAACAAGCAGAGAGGTTATGTTTCCCAGAGAGGTTAGAATTTCCGATTCCTCGAAAAATACAGCGAACATGAAAAATTTGTTTAAAAATGACAAACAGATGGAAATTTATTTTGTCGATCATCAATATTTCGTAAATACTTTTTAGGGCCCGCAAGAATCGTATAAATATCGTTAGCAATGTCAGGCAGTGATCGAGAAGATTCAATCACGACGTTGAACACGGCGCTCAACAAATCCATGATATTGATGGATAGTCCGTTAGAGCCTAAGAATAAAACAAAGGCTGGTAAGCTCATTAAAATCAATGAAAAAATTCAGCCCGCGAGTCCCTCTTCCGAAGCTCCGCCCGGCGTGCGTAAGAGTATTCTGAAAAAATCAAAAAGTCAAGATATTTCAGAAGATCTTGATTCCACGAGGGATCTTTGCCGCGAAGAGTTGGATCCTTCGCCTGAAAATGAAGAATCCACGCAAAATCACATGCCCCGACCGCACAACGTAAGCAATTATTTTGTGTCTCACATTTTGCCGTTACGAGCGAGAGCCCGTTTTCATTCCGCCAATTTTTAGCTCCGAGACTTCCTCAGAGAAGATTCCATCATTTTGGACCCGACACATTCGACCTTTGACTTGGCAGACTTGTCGGACAGCGAAGAAATGTGGATTATCGACATTCCAAAAACTGTGAGCGCACATTTTGTACAAACAACTTACCTGCCGATTCGAAAATTTCGTTTTTCAATCTTGAATTCAGGAAAATCTGAAAATGTCGAAAATTGATTACAGACAAAAATATCCAGCAAAAATATCAGATACAAAAATATCATTAAAAAAAAACAGAAAAAAATATATCACACGTCTAAATATCATACACTTCAATTTTACAAACAAAAATTACAAACACACGAACAAAAATTACAAAAGACAAACAAACAAAAAATAAAACAAAAATAAATAAAATAATATAAAATTCTTGCGGTTTGTGATATTATTTTCACGTTTATATGGGGTGGGGCCATTCGCATAAAAATATTGAACATTATTATTAAAGAGTAAAGATGAAATAAAATTCTTGTTTGTGATTTTTTTTTTGCGATATTTTTGACTGTGATATTATTTAAAGTGATGAAATCTTGTGATATTTTTAGCAAGTAATGTGACATGCACGTGATATTGTGTCGCGTCGCCGTGAAAATTTTGTGTCGAGAAAAGAAAACTGTGAAATTGTATCAGTTTCATGAGAACGATGGTGCAGTTTGCATCGTTGAAACGCAACGAAATCCCGTTTTTTCTTGAGCAGAACTCAAGATTCTCATTCTATACTCGATCAGGACAACGAAACAGTCTTTTTCGGGATCCAAATCCTTTTGGATCCAAAAGTTGTCATGGTTTTAGAAATTCAACAAAAAATTAATAGAAAAACGTATTTTTCGTTGGACCTCAACGTTGCGAACTTCAGTGTCATTCGTCAGGACTTTACAGGCTTTCGTACATCTTAACATTGCTATTTAATTTTTAGGTCGACCCGCGGAAGTTGAGCGGCCAAAGGTTGTCGTTAGGAAAGAAATCGAAATTAAAGATCGGCGAGGATCGTTATTGCGCAGTGAATAGGAACAACGTAGGCAGCCTGACTTGGGTTTTCAATACAGGCCAAAAAACTAAACCATACAAAGCTGGTGAGTAAAACGAAAAACAATGAAAAACGATGTGATTGTGCGAAAAAAAAAAACAGCCGTTCATTGAAACATTTTTCCATGAATTTTCATCAACAAAATAAAATTTAGTCAACGTCACACCAACGGCGGCAGTAACAATCAGACGAAAACTACCGACAACTGCGAAACAAATTCCGGAGCCTTCGGATACGAGCGCGGTGCCATTTCCGTCGAATTTAAAAATTCGGCACCCGTTCTTTGGTCCTAGCGAAGATATTAAAAATTCGCTACGGATCAAAATGGCAAGTAAATGAAAACTATCAAAAAACTTTTCTATGCAATTGTACACACTCAATTTTTTTATTCCTATTATTAATATTTTATCAATAAATGCATTTTCGGAGGCGCTACAAAAAATTATCAAGAAATTACCTATTTCTCGAATCAGCTGATTTCGTCCACAACGAAAATTTTTCTGCAAACCACAATTTAACGAATTCTTCTTTATTTAAAGTTTTTACAAATGTTCGTTCCTACTATTTTCCTCTTTTTTATCAATTCCGAATAATTTAAGGACGTTGTATGCAAAATTTTCTATCGATAGATTTTCTTTAAATTTGCACCACACAAAGAGAATAGTGATGTCTAATAGCTCGCGCAATTTCAAGAGCATTCACCATGTAGAAATGGAGATATTTATTTATAAAAATCACAATTTTCAGTACTTTCTCATAAGAGTGTGTGTTAAAAGTTTCAATTTTCAACATTAAATATTTCGATTTCTAAATTGTGAAGCCTCTTAAAACTTTGCATACACTTTCACGTAACATCGAAGAAGCTTTATTCAGTTTTTCAAAAAAATCGGTCGTAAAATTTTTTCAAAATTTTATTTATTACATGACAAATACAAATTACCTCGGAGAATCTTGGATTTAGAGTATGTTGTTATTTAGTCAATTTGTAACAACTTTTTTTTAATGAACTTAGGCTCGCAAAGCATTTTGCATGTACGAAAAACTGAAAAGAAAAATTTAGATTTGACCGTCGCCATACAACGTCCTTAATTTGCCTATTCACCGGTTCAACGGCTTAATTTTATAATTAGCCATTCGAGTGCCATAAATACCGGATTCTTCGTTATTAAATAATGCATGAAATATTGACGAATAAATAAAATAACAAATAAATTAATTGTTCGTTAGGTGCATAGAGGCAAAACAAACGTGGACAAAATTCGAACTGTGTCCTGGAAAAATGGAGTTTTGCAATTTTGTAAAAAAAAAAAAAACATCGAGATCCATTTTTTCATGATTGACAAAAGTCTTCCAGTGAATGAATTAATTTTCATGTCCCTCGTAGACAGGCAACGTGTTGGGAAATCTTCTAGGGCTGTATCGACGGATCTGATGGAAGGCTGAGGAATTTTCTGAGCTTTAGTTCTGGGAGAAAAAGTTGAAAAAGTTTTTTTTTTTGAAAATGAGTATAATTTGTATTGTCCATGCGAATGATGCTCTCTTGAATGGAAGGAAGAGAGAGAAAAGATGAAACGCTTCAAATGTTGGTTAACAATTCAACAAAAAATCGAGAGCAGCGATCCAAAACGGCTACATCCAAATAATAATTTTTTTTCTCCATCCAACAATTTCAATCGATATTTCTCGATGGCTAATAATCGCTGGTTTCAATTAAAACGATTTTTCTTAAGCAAATTCATAGACATATCGGTCAATGTGACATTTTAATGTTAACAATAATGGCGTAGAAGATTTTATTGATCAGAGCTCAGACATTGTTATACTGAGAAATATTATAATTGCGTTAATCGTGTTAATGAAAAAAAATTGAACAATAATTTACAATTTTTTCGAAAAACGATCGATCGAGGCGAAAACTCAACAAGAATTTGTGTTAAAATGAAATAAACTTTCCGTCCAGAATTCCCAGCTTATTAAATATATGGAAACAAACGAGTTTTCGTTATTCGCGCAATATTCGGATAAACATTTTTTAATTCGATTTTATCGTAACAAAAAAAAAAACAAAAAAAAAACAAAAAAACTACGATCGACCGTCGAATAACAAGAACAGCGTTCCTAGGAGTGATAGCATTGAATGACATGATTTGTTCAAATAATACAATTTTTCTAAAGATTACAATTCTCATTATAAAATATTTAAAGATAAACGAGTCCCTGTGTTTTTTCTGTCGTAAAAATCGATCAAGGGGTAGACATTTTTCAAGAGACGATCGATCGTCCGATAACGGAAGTAGAATTGATACATTCAGCAGCAGAATATTAAAATACCACGTCGATTTCGCGATAATGAGATTTTTCGATAATTGGAGAAAGTTTCTTAGGAAGAAAGGAAAAATACGAAATTATTGATGATTGAGAATTGGCACGATTTTATAAAATCTCAGAGGAAACGAATGCTTCCATTTAAAAACTCGATGTTCGCGGGGAAGAAAAGGTTGTGATTGGTTTGCATGAATTTCGAGAGATTATCGCTGCTGAAGGAAAAACAAAAGTTTCCAATTAGTTGATAGAATAATTTTGGTTAGCGTTATGAAATAATTGTAAATATAAATCGAAATAATGAGTCAATACATATGAGGCACATATTGGGGTAAGGCTATTAGAATTCTAGGCACTGATATTTTCCGTACGTTTCATTGGACGATCCAACGATTTTATTCCGAAGGGAAATGATCGAGGATCATGTTCTCGGTGAGCTGAGTAATCGTTCACGTTCTTTTTCTTCTTCTGTCAAGTATACCCTCGTAATTACAATGTCGCCTGTACTGAGCGTCTGACACGCTACGTCAGCGACCGATTCGATTATTTTTTCTGTCCTATTGCCTAATGTTTTTTGACACATGCACTGACATTTCTTCGAGGAGTTTTCGTTGCTTCCCATCGAGAAAAGATCGCCACTTGAATAGGTTACGGAGGAGAGAATGGCTTCGAGTTTCTCGATTTTTTCAAGTCCGTTCATTTGTCCATCGGACAAAATTTCGTCGACCATTTGCATTGATTCCGTTAGGGTTGATCCGTCTCCGGATTTTCCAAATATCGGATCGCCTGGTTCATTTCAAAGGGCACAACGATTATAATGAATATAATACTCGATATTTTTTTTGTTTTTTTCTTTTTATGAAATACTCACCAGACTGCGAATTATCGGAGGTGCAACTGTCCAAGCTCGGGAATTCAGCATCTTCGTTTCTGTCGTCGTCGTCCTCATCCTCGCTACTGTCACCTTTTTCGTGGCCCATTTTTTCCAGCTTTTCAAGCTTCTTCGCCACTTTGTAATTACCTTTCAATTTGTCTTTCTCGTCCTCGGTAAGCACCAGATAACGGAGAAGCCGAATCTCCCGATTGCTCAACACGATATTCTTTCCGGTATTCTCTTCCATTCTTTTTCTCAAATCTGCTACTTCGGTGTCTATTTTTCTTTGCTTTTTACGAGCTTTCACGTCTATTGGATTTATGTGCATTTGCACTTGCTCTTCGCACAGTTCCCTAAATAATTGTTGCATTTCCGGTTTCACAAGTCTGAAAACAACGATTACCCAATAAAATTATTGGTCAATAATTATTTTAATTTAATAAATAAATAAATAAATAAATAAATAATAAATTTGAATAATTAATAAATAATAAAATTAATAAATTAGTTTATTTTGACTAATTATCTCTGATAATCAAAATAACATTTTTTTTTTGCTCTATAAAATGGGGAAACCTCATCAGATCAAATTTTTTGGATTGAACAATTGAACATACCGAGACATTGATGTGTAGACTTGTGGTACGAGGCCGAGAACGTCGCTGCTCGCGTAGATGAGCATTTCCCGTGTCATTGGCCTGCGAGCCCAATATCTCTGGTCGCGACGATAAATATTTTTCAATTGTTCTTTAACAGGATTGCAGGCTGCACCATAAATTTCACAAAGCGAGTTAAGATTCACATTTTTTACTTTATAAACCGGTTTCCCCGTGTCTTGGAATTGAAGAACTGCGTGGGCTGCCTGAATTAACAAAAAAATCGAAAAATACTCTGTTCACATTTTACGTATGAAAAGATAAAAAATCGTAGAAAATTCAAAACTAATATGAAATTTTTCCGTCGACCCGTTTTCCCGTAAAAACGATTTAAAGTTTCTGTGACGTCATAAAACGCTCATTTAACTATATATAAGAATTGCGGCAGAGCTCGAGCTACGTTTTTTTTAATACTTGGCGTCGAGCCGCTGCCGCGTCCCTTGGAAAATGAAAAATGATGATTTTTCAATGTGACAGCGAGATTTTTATCAGTGGCCGAAATTTAATTGGATAACAAACCTGTGTATCGAAAACGTTACACAACGTGATGCCAAATTGATTGAAAAGATTGACGCTATCGTTTCTGCAGTCATGCACGACCTGTTGACAAAGAAAAACGTTTTTTTTTAAAGTTGCCAATTAAAAGAAGAAGAAATCTTACAAAATAGGAATTTCCTTATTCCTCCCTTGCCACCTTGGGGTACAAACACCCCAGGCCTATTGAGGAAAATAGTCATTTTTCCACTTTTGTGGGTTTTAGTATTTTTTTAGTGTACTTAAATTTAATTTTTGGCTGTATAAAGTGAACAATCTTTGAAAAAAAGCTTTCAATATGTTCTACAACAATTTTCAAGTCGAAAAATTCAGTGGTTCATTTTTTATAACAATTTTTGTCACTGGGGTACAAATGTACCCCATGGTGGCAAGTACGTAATTCTACAGAGGTGTGGCAAGTAAGGGTTATTGTTCAAAGCACCCAGAATCGAAGAGAAACTCACTTTAATGACTTTGGAACTCTCGAGCAGATTGCCAAGCCCTCCAGCTTTCATAAGATTTGGCGAAGTGAACAAATCAAAGACATAGATCTGTCCGAGCATCGTACCAATTTGTAAAAGTGTGAGTTGGCCTCTGGGTCCGAGATTGATACCTTCGCAGTCGAAGGAGACAACAACGTTGCCATTTTCGGTCAAAGAGTGCGTGGAATTGATAATATCTTCGACGATTTGGAGGCATTCTTTTGGGCTGACGACTATTTTCGTTTGCTGGAGTTCTTTTGTTCTCCAAGCATCGCCAATGTGTGAGGATTGGAGAGTTCGGTCTTTCTCTGTATTATCGGCAAGTGTTTTCATGACGAGGGTGTTGATTCGTTGCTTTAAAGTTTGCTGCTGCAAACTCAAAGTAGGTGAGCTATTATTATTTTCTATTGAGCCAGTGAGGCCGCCGGACGGCTGTTCCATTTTCGTTGATTCGTTGAGCGGTGTCGTTAAAATTGGCGAAGCATTATTCCTAATTGTTGATTCTTCCGTTGCAGCGATTTGCGGCAACTCGGATGGCAGGTCCGGCTCGGAGGTTTGGGAGCCTTGGGATGTGTTTTTATTTGCATTTTGACCGATTTCTGTGCTGGAGAAACTTTTTCGAGGGTTTATCGTGACGACGTTCTTTTGGACGTGAAACGCGTCCGGAAACATCTTGAGAAAAGTTGACAAATCTTGGGAAGTTGTGAACATCGTTATCCATGATTTTTCGGGAAAAGCATCAGAAGCCAGTGCTAATAATTGCTCGACCAAGAGAGAGCCACTTTTTTCAATTTGTTTGGTGAAAAATGTGATCAATCTTGCCATCATTTGTTGATCGATCGGGACGTCCGGCTCGAGCTCGTGAAAGGGTGCACCTTCGATACCTTCGTATCGTTTGAGAATAACGTTATTTTCCGTGACGACAAAATCGTCCGGATGTTTTGCGAGAAAATCTCGAAACTCTTTGTAATGCTGGCCCGAAATGTGGCGCACTTCCGGAGACGCCTGGGATCTGTGTCCCAATAAACTTTTTATTGGCACTTCGGTACCAGCTCCATATTGCATTAATTTATTTGTAAAATACTCAACAGCTTCTCGGGCATAATCGCGTTTGTTGGTTTTCGAGAGACCAGCATCGTCATCTTCAACGACAGGTTGGAAGGTATTGACTGAAACGTAATCTCCGTCGATGACGAAGAGCGTTGGATATTGTGACAAAAAGTTTTTCAATCCACTCTGTGAACCTCCTGCTATGCGTCGCATTTCCTTCGTGAATCCTTTAGCCCCAAATTGACAACTCAGGTCGTGCAATGTACGGGGTCCACCCTTGTCCATCAGTCGCTCGAAGAAGAACAGTAACGTCATATTTCGAACCAATTCGTATTCTGAACTTTCCATTTTACGACGAAAATCGAACTGTGAAAAAGAGGAAAATAAACTTTAGTTCAAACACACGAGAAAACACGTTGGAAACGAAATAAATTTAATCGATAATTAAATTATTTTAATCATTGATCTCTCTAGTATGTATTTATTATTAAATCATTAATAAATTCATTAAATAAATTAGTAGAAATTATTATCAACGAATTAATCACAATTAACAATAATAATTAATTAATAATTATTTATAAAATTCATTGATTTTTCTAATTTTTAAAATTTTTCACATTTCAATTTTTAATTGTTAATTAAACAATTTAATGATACAATTTACAATGATAATTTGAATAATTTTAATAAAATAACATTACAATAATTAATAAGTGCAATAGTAATTGAGTTATTAATTATTAATAATTAGTTTATTAATTATTATTATTAATTGTGATTATTTCATTGATAATAATTGCTAATAATAAATTATTGTTAATTATTAATCAAATTATTTTAATGTTGTTCGCTTTGGGACATCGGCCATGATAATAGGAAACGATAACCCGAAACCCCATATTACCCCGTGGGGGTCAAGCTACCCCATTGGTGTCGAGTTTCCTTCAAAGAAAATGAATTTTATGGTCCCGAGAAAAAACTTAGTGCCTACCAATAGGCAACCCACCAGACAGACGTGCATACATTTAAAGAGTCACGCACTGCACATATCGATAGGCGACCCTCGCATAAATCAACTCGCCCACACGATACCTCGATAATGACGACATTTTGCTACCTCGCCTTTTAATATATAACACACATCGCTTTTTTTTTCTCGATTTATAATCAATCCGTTGGTCAGAAAAATTCGAAATCCCCAATTAATTTTCTCTCTCTTATTTCACCTCGTTAACTGAATAGCTGTGGCATTATGTAAAGCTGGCAGGCACTTTGGGTGGTGCTCGTGAATACGGAATGAAGAAGAATGTTGGAGAATACATTAAATAGCCGCCATTATCTCATACTGTGCGGAGCTGACTTTCCTATGACCCAGATATTTCAAAAAATGAATGAAATTTCGTAGCAATAGAAGGAATTTGACTGAAGCTCCTTCTTTTAATTTAGCTCATGATTTACCTGAATTACATTAATTAGAATTTTGCTCCAATTCATTTGTTACCGTTGCTCATTATTACTGAGATATTACAAATCAAAGGATTCAAGGTCAGCTTGATTCGTTTTATCGATACCTTGGGTTTATGACCTTGGTGTGACGAATAATTTGTGAAAATTCTTTCATACAATAAAAGGGAACAAACCTTGTTCATGCTGATAATGCATTTCAATCCTATTTTTTTTTTTTTTAATTCAAAATCAAATCGAGAGATATTCGACAATGATAATTCAACGAAAACTCATTATTTCTGATAGCAGAGCACAACATTTTCATACAGTGTTTGTCAAAAATTATGGGACAGTCGTTTTTGCCATTTGAAAACTGAATTCACTAGAAAAATTGGAATTAATGCATTAATTATCAAAATAACGAATAAATAATAAATTTTCCTTTATATCCTAACGATGCAAACTTCCTTATCATTCAATTTGTTTTGGGTTTGTGATATTAGATTTTATCGCATTTCTCATCGCTCCGAAACTTGATTGATCGTTGTGATTAATGGATTTTTGATTCCTTGATTAATTCTATACGAATTAAGGAAACTTTGTTTCTTCACATTCCTAAAAACAAATAAAAATCGAAAAATTTTGTCGCTCGTTGAATCGCGAAATTAGAAAAAAATGAAAAACAGATTTTTTCAAAAACTCGTGGAATATTTTTCAATCGGATGCAAAATTCGATCGCACAGTGCAAAGTTACTTCAAATCTGTACAAAATCTAATGATGTTCGGTCGTTCATCGATTTTTGCAGCGCCAAATCATTTCTTAGTCGGGAAGACACAAAAAAGCATTCGTTGTCGATAACTTTTGCATCGGAGAATAAAATCTTGTTGAGCGGACTCTTCGAATCACCAAAGTCGACATTGACCCGTAGGAATGCCATTGAAGTTAGCGACGTTGGGGTCCAACGAAAAGAACGTTTTTCTATCAATCTGTTTAACGTATTACTATCTCGAAACGACTTTATTTAGGGTTCTTTCAAAATTTAGTATAAACGTTCTTGGCACCAAAACTAACAGTTTTCTCATGTGAAGAAAAATTTTCTTTTCACGTTTCGTTAAAAAGTTGCAAGAAAAAAACAAAAGAAACGCGACTTGAATTTACACGCGCGTTTAGATGGGAAAAATAAAAAATGGGAAATGAAATATCTCAAATTCCAAACGTCAGAAAATTTTTCTTCGCAGGAGAAAACTGTTAGTTTTGGTGACAAGAACGTTTGTACAAAATTTTGAAAGAATCCTAAATGAAGTAGTTTTGTGATAGTAATACGTTAAATCGCGAGGAATTATCAGCAGAAGCAACAACACGAAATCTGCACGAAACTTAATGTTTTATGAGAGATATTCGTCTATTTATCGGTGACAATCAGATAGAACGAGAAGAAATGAATGATTTTAATGAAAATTCAATATATAACCATACTTTCGATCAGAGTTAATTCGTCACTCCCTTCGAACATCCATATAGCGCACACATAACCTCAATAAATAGTCGAAGGTTGTCTATTCACCTTTGCTGAAGTTGCTGATAAAATAAATGTTTACTTTGGCAGATTCAGTTTGGACATATGTTCGGAGCTCCGATGTTTATGGTTCTCCTAAAAAGATGTCATCCCGAGATACTCGTTTGCCAATCGAACATACTAATGATGATTTAGAATGACACGAATCAAACGACCGCACCACACTCACAATGCTCTCGTTAACTACACCGATATATAAACATTTTGAAAAAATGCCGAGTTGCTTGCTTTATTCGCGTTAGAACGCAAGCACTCTTTGGATAAACTGTTAACTAGGAAATACGTAATACTTTTGAAAGGTTCAATTATGCATAGAAGTTTACGGGATGGCGACTGTTGGCAGAACCCCCTTAACGGAGCTACGCGTAACCCAGCATGGTTGTCCAATAATACCATGTCATTCGCGTTTCTCCCCAACCTTTCCTTCAGCCCACAAACTTTCCTCATTATAATCATCATTTTCAGAAAACCATCATTCGTTTGAGAATTCTATGGGAATTCCATGAGCTCATTATCAGACCGTATTTAACCGATAACTTTACGGTACATTTACAGTCATTTACCGTCACTATACCGTTATGTGACCATGCGAGCAAGTTCACGTTTCATTGGTCATCTTCATTCTTTCGTATCCAATCAATTTCGCGAAAATCTTAAAATTTCCCGACAATCTTTTCCGCAACTACAAAACTCTGTGGCTACACAATTTTAAAAAATAAATAAAAATAAACTTTTCCAATCGGTAAATTTTGCAACCAAAAATATTACAGCCGTCAAAATTCGAGCCAATCATTGCTCGATCATGTTATATCCCTTTTGATAACAACAAAAATGGAATAACTGAGTGTTTATTAACAAAAAAAATAATCAACTGCACGAGTGGAACTTTGATCGAATTATTACACTTTTCTGAGCAACTTTGCGTATAATTTTTTAATAAATACGGGCAAAAAACATATAAAATAATAAATAATAAAAATAAAATAAAAATTGAGTATTTTAATGGTTTTTCGCATCATTTTTTAATAAATACGGGCAAAAAACATACGAAAAGATGGTCAGAAAAGTGTAATAATTACGATGTTGAAGTTTGAATCGTTGGAACGCAACGTAATTCCGTTTTTTCTTTGGCAAAGCTCGCTATTCAAATGCAGAATGTATTTACGACGATAAAACGATCGGTTTTGCGAACCGAAATGTAAATCGGCTCGGAAAATTTGGACGAATTTGAAAAATTAAACGAATCGTCACTAAAAATAATCTTCGTTGCATATTCCAACGTTTCAAACGTCAGGCTCATTAATAATTCGATCAAAGTTCGACTCGTTTAGTTGATTGCTTTTTTCAACTGAATTTTTAGCTATTTCAGAGAAACAGGGTATCGAAATAACAGAGACAACGAATATCACGAGCAAACTATAGCATAAAATTATTTAATTACATATCATAATACATTCGTAGTTGCGGGTATTGCTTCAGAGACTTCGAATGCGCCTTCTTTCTCTGTAGACTACAATCTGTTCGACTGGAAAGAAAAAGAAATCGTTGTTACGACTGAACAAGACCTGGACCGTGTTTTTATTGCCCAAGCAATGAATAAATAAATTTAAAAAAAAATTTAAACACAAAATAAATAAATAAATAAATAAATGAAAAATAAATAAAATTGATAGACTTACCGAATGGATCAAAATTCATGAATTCCAACTTATCGCCGAGTCTCTCACGTACTCGCATTATCTTATGACCAGTGACGGTACTTTCTACCAAAACCAGAATGTTTCTGCAATAAGAGGACTCGATGAATATTTCGAAAATCCTGATTTCATTATTACCCAAGAGCGCAATGAAAAACTGTCAGACGAGATAAAGAAATTATGCCTAATTAGGCCAAATTCCTTTATTTTCATTCACAGTATTTATAATTTTGTTTAATTACGTTAATCAATTAATAATTTATATATATACATGATGTTAATTAATTAACTAATCTGATCAAATAAATAATTTAATAAAATTAATGACAATTGGAAATTTCTAGTAATGGCTAATGCAGTTGCAGCAAGAAATGGATTTTTCGACGAAATAATAGAATGTGTCGTTGGCGTTGGGATTTTTTTCGAGAATAATTGATATTCGCAAAACTGCGATCTTGGAGGATTTATTTTTCGGATGAATGCGACAACTGTAACATTGCAGTTTTAAATAATTACGAAAAGACGTTGTTATTGCGATGACTTACTTGCTTTTGACCCTTTTCGCAAATTGAATTACACTCAAAAAGACCATCGTCGTGTTTTTAGTCGATTCGTCCAACAAAATGTTCTAAGCTTTACCGATTTGCTTAATTTTTTCTTGAACGAGTTTGAGGTTATGGATCGTGGTGCACATGTAACTACACCGACCGCAGCTTTTTATTTCTCTTCCTATTCGCGCTTTCTGCTGGCAAATCATCGCCAAGGATTTCTGGCGCAGCAGCTCATGTGAAAACCGAACTTAAACCGATCGCTCGATCGGTAAAAATCCACCTACACGTTGTATTTGGAGAGACTGAATATTTTAAGAAAAATATTAGTTACACGTTGTTCCCATTTTATCAGAGAAGATGTAACTTTTGTTTTTCTCAAAATATGAAGGGTTTCTGAGAAAAACGGGTATCTACTTTTTGGTTAACTCTCTCGCACTCACGCGAATGTGAGTGCGAGAAAACTGCAATTTTCAAAATTGAACATTTCCGACACGGTTTCACCAATAAAAAAAAATCCCCTGTCAGCGGATTTTTGCCATCGTCCTGCATACGCTGACAGAGCCTTTTTTGATTAGTCCAACGACATCGAAGAATATTAATTTCGAAAATTCGAGGTAGCCTAGCAACTTTTCTCAGTCGGTAAGGAGCGAACGCCCAGCACGGGAAACGCAGTGATAAGAAAACTGCACACGTCCAGTATCGCGTCGAACGAGAAATTTGTGTTTCGCTATTTTGTCTCTCAAACTTTTCAACATAAAAATTCCTTTCTTGTGAATCTTTTATTAAAAAATCGACTTTTTTCGAATTTCAAGCTCAATTCGCGTGTATGAATTTTTTGGAATTTGCAGTCTTACAATTTTGAAATATTACCTCCGATTGCGATTTTTTTTTCTCGAGCATTATGTTGACAAAAACTATCAATTTGCTTTAAATATTCGAGACTCACCTTTTTCCATTAAAATCATCGAATATTGGTTTTTGTAATTTTTGAAAAATAACTTTATTTACAATATAAAAATAGGCATAATTCTCAAAATCGAATATTGCAAAAGTGAATGGTGTGCCGACTGTATTTATACAATTGTTTCAACATGGATTCAGTATACCGTGCGTAATGCTAAGAATTAGCACGAACGATTCCCCCGCACGAGAGTCGCTCAATTATCGAAGAACGCTCACGTACGCTGTAATCTTTTGAAACCTTAATTTTGCTCTCTTCAGGAATGGAAGAAAAAAGTCATTCGAAGCTTCACTTTTTCCGTATACGTTTTAATAGCACGATACTTGTTTTTTTTTTTTTTTTTTGTCAAACCACACAGAAAATTTCATTTTACCACGTAAATTATTATAAATCTAGCCACTGCGAACGTAAATTTTGGTTGCGATTGAATAATTTTTTTTTTTCCAATTTCCTGGCAGCGTTAATAATCGATTGGAGGAGAAAAAAATTGTCGAGCAATTCGAGGCTCACTACGAGTGTCAATTGCGAAGGCTCTATGGCGAAGAAATTAGAATCGTGGCGACAAATCATCGGTCTAGAAGGAAACGAAAAAACGAAAACGTTTCGGTTATTTTGTTGGAACGTAAAGAAAAAAAAAATTGCGTCAAGTTTTTAATTATTTTTCATTTTTAATAGCAAGTTGTGCGTGGATCACGAGGTTGAAAGACGGAAACAGGTCTCGCCGTTTTCACGCTCGATTTTTAACATTCTACGGTTTTCAGACTTTTTTTAAGTGGAAGATTGTAAATGAGAGAAAAAAAAAAGTACAAATCGCAACCTTAATTTATATTCGCAAGAATATCGTGAAAACCAAAAAGGTCCACATTTTTTAGCTCAAAAATGAATAAATGGTTGCTCGAAAAGTAAAGCGCATTCGAGTTGTGTTTGGACGAAAAAAAATTGATGTTGTAGAATGAGAATAAATGATTTCTAATAAACACGCGTATCACTCTGACGAGTACGCTGGAATGAAAAATAAAAGTAGAAGAAAAATGTAGGAAATGAAAATTGATGATTTTTTAAATGCTTGTGGACTGTGCTTCGAAAAATTGATATAAAAAATATCCATGTCGTGAGATTGTTGATTAGCCTCAGTCGATTTACCTTGGAATCTTGAGGGCAAAATATGGATCATGCGTTGACTTTTTCATTCGCGATAATCTCCAGTCTTTTAACAACTTTAAGGATGTCTGCCGTTTTAGCGAGCTTGAGGTAATCTATTTGACGGACTTTTTGCAAACAGGCAAATGTTGGTAACAATTTGCAAACGAGTCTAATGTGCTCCTCAAGCTCGTTTGGCGTCAATTTCGTTTTGAAAGAGTTGTCGAGCTTCGTTATTACTGTGTCCAATGGCAAGACACCTTTCTTCTCAACGACAAATATGTTGCGAAGAATTTTCGCCATTTCGGGGAGGCGCGAATACAAGGCGGCCTCTTTGTCGGCCGTCGGTGTACGAGTCATCGCCTCCAATGCTTTAGCCGCCTGTTTTGCACGAACCTGAAAAAATACATTCCGTTTATTTCTTCGTCTGGGCACTCGCAGCCAACAGCTCGACAATTAAGATGATGGACTAAACCTCATCTCGAATTTTCGAAATTAAAATTCTTCGATATCGTTTGACTAATCAAAAAAAGGCTCTGTCAGCGTACGCGGGACGATGGCAAAAATCCGCTGACAGGGGCTTTTTTTTATTGGTGACACGGTGTCGGAAATATTCTATTTCGAAAATTGCAGATATCTCTCTCGCACTCACAGTGGCGAGATAGCGACTGCTCCATCATCTTAAGGACGTTGTACGGCGACGGTCAAATCTAAAATTTTGTTTTCAGTTTTTCTTACATACAAAATGGTTTGCGAGCCCAAGTTCAGTTAAAAAAGTTGTTACAAATTGACTGGAGAACAACATACTCTAAATCCAAGATTCTCCGAGGTAATTTGTATTTTTTATATAATAAACAAAATTACGAAAAAATTTAACGACCGATTGTTTTTGAAAAACTGAATAAAGCTTCTTCGATGTTACGTAAAAGTGTATGCAAAGTTTTAAGAGGCTTCACCATTTAGAAATCAAAATATTCAATGTTGAAAATTGAAACTTTTGACACACGCTCTTATGAGAAAGTACTGAAAATTGTGATTTTTATAAATAAATATCTCGATTTCTACACGGTGAAACCTCTTGAAATTGCGCGAGCTATTGGATATCGCTATTTTCTTTGTGCGGTGCAAATTTGAAGGAATTCTATCGATAGAAAATTTTGCACACAACGTCCTTAAGGAGGTTGGCTACACACAACAATGTTGCCATGTCAGAAGCATAGGAAAATTCAAAGTGATTAGAATTTAATGAAATTTAATGAGTATATTCTTTAGTATTAAATATTAATATATAAATTTTTTAAGATTTTTCTTCTACATAGTTTTCGAGTTATTGAACACTAGAGTTTACATGCATAAGCATATGATTCAGATATATATATAGGTATATTTTTAACATGTTGTAAACTCCAATTATTCGACAGCTATGTAGACGAAAAATTTGAAAAAAATTGTGTCATCGTATTTGATGCTGAAAAATGTCATCACCAAATTTTATGAAATTCTTATCATATTGTCGTATGTAGCCAACCTCCTTAATTCGAGTTGGCAGGAAAATATGGCGACGCGATACAAGAGCACTTGTCAAAACTGAAAGTTGCACCAGTGCTAATGTTTTATTACCCCATGACCTTGAAATTAATGAGAATCGTTTTCCCACCGGATGGGCAGCAGCAAACATGTTACCATTTCAAAACGGTGCTCCTCGCTCGATGAGAAATTTTGTTGACGCATTTAAAAAATTCGCACATTTCATTGCGAGTCAAATTTGCAAAAATGCTAAATAATTCTTTTTTTTTTTTTTGTGTAGCAATAGCGAAAAGTCAGCGTACCCGTTCTAGGAGAGCTTTGGGAATTCCTTTGAAAGCAGAACTCAGATGAGTTTGTTGCGTCGTCGGAGTAGCTGGCGGTGTATCGACAATACAAATTTCTACTCTCTTCGTTTCGCTCAAGGAATTATCATCGCTGCTCGAACTTGGCGTCGTTGTTTCTGTCGCGACACCGTCCACCGTGCTTTTCGACGTCATCTTTGCATCCGCCAATCGTTGCAAAGCTTTTTCCATTCGCGTGTTGCAGTTGAACAAAGTTTTTGCTCTTTCTATAAATTGGCAAAAAATACAAAAGTCTAAATAAATTCCAAACGTTTCAAAATTGTACTTTGAATCACATTATTCGAAATAATTGTTCAGCCGTCGTTTCATTTCCGTCACTGCTCCATAATCAACAAACTCGAAGGTCGGATATTTGCCTTGCAAATAGAAAATGAATTTTACAGTTAATTTGTTTGTGGAGATCGTTAAATGGCGAACGAATGAAAATTTTAACTTTTTACGATGCTGAACGTTTGCATCGACAATAAAAAGATTTTTTTTTGCTTAGTTTTTCAAAATGAACAATTAATTGATAGAAAAACGTATTTTTTGTTGGACCTCAACGTCGCGAAGTTCAGTGTCAGAACTTTTAGTCAAATTTGGTATAAATGAGGATCCTTTTGTCTTTGTGGACGAATTGTTATTTCGAATAAACTCACTTATCCTTGCGATTATTTGACGATCGCTTAAGGATACTTTGAATCCGTTGTCTATAGACAGCATGATGTAGTTTTAGCTGCGAGGCTTTAAACACGCTTTCTTGTTCGCTGCAGCTGTCCCGCGTTTATATGAATGTTTTTTTTTCCTCATTGCGAATTATATTCGAGATAATTGTTTGCTGATCGGTTATAACTACATTATGTTCGATCGGGGTCGTTCTCGCGAATTGAGCAACGTAAGCAAGCATCTTGGCCGAAAAAAGAAAAAATTGCACAATTGGTGAATCGAGGACGGGAAAAGAATCAACAAAGAAAATCGGGGTCAACGTTTATGGAAATTGGAGCAATCTTTCAATTCGAGGGCTTGGTCGATCAAAAATGTGCAACTCGTTCATTAAATCTTGTTTTTTTTTTTTAGCACCTTTGCCAGAGATTACCTCATTTCGCAAATAAACTTTTTTGTAATTGTTTATCGCGACGGTTTAATTAACGCAAGTGAAGATTTGAAAACATAAAATCAATGTGTTTTCATTTCGTAAGAAAATTGACTTATTCGGCGTTTTTATAACATCTTTCGACTCGATTCGTTCGCACGAAAATTCAACAATTTTTCGAGGTAAAGAAAAATCCGCAAATTGTACTGTCATCATGACTGAACGCGTATGACTTTGTATTACGTCTCAATGCTTGCTGTTGTGAAGATTTGCTGATGTGGGATTTGAAATTGAACGACTGATCGAGTTGCCAAATCGTGAGCACTCATTCATGAACACGTGGACAGAATTTTCGTCGTCAATGTAGGTCACGAAATTGCAAGAGCAATGTTTAATGAAGCAACACAAAGATTGCTCCAATTTTGATTTTAGTTAATAAGGTCTTTGTAAAAACTGGATTTAATTGGTTGCATAAACAATTGAACGTTTTTTGGACGTTTTGCTTGCTCATAGAGGAAACTATGTGACGGTGAACATTTTTTTTTTCACTTTTCAATGTCAATGCGCTTAAAATGTCCCAATACATCGAATAATCATTTCTAGAAAAAATTTCCGGATGTGTGTGTGTGTGTGTGTGTGTGTGTGTGTGTGTATGTTCTGGCACCGTAAAATTCAAACGTTTATAAATCGAGAAGGGTTTGAGCTACAGGGCTCCCGTTTTGCACAGATGTTAATCCATACAAGCTCTTCATTCTCTGAGAATTTCGTTGGAATTACTAGAAAAATACGAATTCTACGGCATTTTGAAATTTTCAAAAAAAGTCTGTCACCGCTCTAACTTCCCCAAATTTTAAGATTTATTACCTTTTTTTTTTTTTTATAAATAGAGTATCATGATAGGAAGGTTCGTACTGAATTTGGAGAATATCGGTTGAACGGTTTAAATTTTATGATTGTTTCGAATTTTACGAAAATCTGAGTTTTTTGAAAAATCGTGGAACCGCTTTAATTTTCCGTACTTCCTCTTTACTTTCTATTTGACTTACCCAGGACTTGCTGAGCCGATTGAGACTTTTCGGCGTTCGGTGCTTCTGGCAATTCACCAAGTTCGATGGGCGGACACTTTTCGACGTCAAACTCTGGATGCCAACGAGTTATCTTCTCTTTTGGAATACGCATCGGAGTTTCCAGGCTAAGCAAAAACTTCTCGTGCTCTTCTTTCACTTTGTCTGAAATATTTGCAAGTATGAAAAATCAAGGATAAATAATGAATAATCAATCTCTTGGTTCATTGAGCCAATCGAGAAATCGTACCAAGAAGCAATTTGTAAAATTTCCTTCGTCTCTCGAGCATAACTCCAGGACCCATGCCCATTTCCGAAACGGATTTCAAAACGTTGTCAGGATTCGGGGAGTTCCTTCCATGTTTCTCATCGATTACGGGAATCACCACTAACTCGTATTTATCCTGTTTCGATGTAGAGCCAAAGTTTCGTAATTTCTCTTGATTGAAAACGAAAGCTTCTGGATAAATAGTCTTGATCTGGGCCAAATGTTCCAGCGTGAAATTACGACGGAGAAGCTCCTGAACAGCTGGTTTTAGCTTGTTGAAAGTTACGACCTCTTTACGATTGTACAACATTGCTGCTACCTGTGTTTATCAAAATTCATCAAAATTAGAGTCTCCCGATAATTATTATAAACGACAAATTTGTCGTTTATCAAGAATATTTATGACGATTCGTACCAAATTAAATATTCTAAATCATTCTAATCTGATGCAATGATTTTGTTCTGGCAATGGTGACGCTTGCATCGTTGGAATGCAACGAAATTCGATTTTTTTTTTTGGGATAGCTTACTATCCAAATGTAATGATGAAATGATCGGTTTTTGCGACCCGAAAAATATATCTGCTCGAAAAATCTGGATGATTTTCGAAATTAAACAAATCATGAATGAAAAAATATATTTTTCGTTATTTATTTTTTAAATATCTGAAATATTTAATATTTCATATTTAAATGTTTAATTTAATTTCAATTAATAATTAAATTAAAATTGAAAATTAAATATATTTCGAAAAATATTTTTAAAAATATTTTAAATATATTTTAAAGAATCTTATTGAATATTTGGTCAGGACAATAAAACGATCTTTTTTAGGATCCCACCATAAAATCGATACCAAAATTGTCATGGTTTTTGAAATCGAATGAAACGATCAATAGAATTTCTCGTATTTAACTTCAGAAACTCCGAAAGTTTGAAAAAAGTAAAAAAAAAAAATTTCAGTCTTCTCGTCAAGACAAAACGTTCTTTTTTGTTTTGGTTTTTTTTTAACTCAGTAAGTTTCCTTACCGTGTCGACGCATCTGAAGGCCTCTGCCAGGAACTTGTAGTTGTAAGGCAAAGGCAAAGCGGGAGTTCCGCTGTCGACGAGTGTTTGGTATCTCTGATAAGCGGGGATCTTTGTCGGACTGCATTTTGTAGGACTAGCAGGTGATTCCTTTGGTGCGAAAAGAAGGCGCCGCTGCGGGCTCGCGTTTGCCGGTAGCTGTATGGTCTTTGTCGGGCTCAGCATCGACTTGTTGGGTAGACGAGCGAGTTTTGACGGGCTATAGGAAATGGAGCAAAAAACACGGTTCGAATATGCGGATTGGCAATTCTGGTGATTGGTCGATAAGATTTTTGCGGGCGAATATTCGAGAGGCTTTCAATTATGAAAGAATTTTCTGAGCACTCAAAGTTTTTCTGTGTTTTTGCACTTGATGGAAATTTTAATTCTCATGATTTTTGGGCAAAAATATGAAAAATACGATTTTGAAATTGAATAATTGTGCGAAATCCTGAAAGTCGAATGTAGTTTGATTAAAAATGTTTTTAATTTGAATTTGTCGAAAAAGAAATGGGGGACAAGTAGAAAAGCGGGAAAATGAAGGAAATTTTTTTACCTGAGAGGAACTTCAACTTGGATGCTTTGGAATTTGCGTATCTGCGGTTTGTTGCTCTCGTGTTTTTTCTCCAATTGTTGAATTTTTTCGTCGCATTTTCTGAATCTAGCGATGGATGCTTTGAGTTCGTTGAGTCTGGAAGAAGTATTGATTCTCTTCTTGATTTCCCCGAGATTCAGTTCCCGTCGAGACAATCGTTCGGGGACGAGTGATTTTTTGGGTGTAATCGAACCAGCGGCGGGCGCTTCCTCCGTTTTTTCCACGCCAGCTTCGTTATTCGTCGCGGCAGATTCGCCGGGATTTTTTTTCCTCGGGCTGAGCAATCCCATTTTTTCAAACGGTATCGTCTTTCCCGTTGCCTGATTGGGGGCATCGGCGTTAATCTTGAAAAAAGTGTCTCTGATGTCCGTTTGGCCTTCTTGAGAAATAAATTTTTTGGCTCGGGTTGCCCGAACTCTGGCAGTTGCTTTGGGCGTCATTTTAGGCCGCGATGCGGATCGCGCAATGTCCGTCTCGAAGCTGGTCGCGTAAACAAGCTTGGGACTCGCGGGTCCTTGCGATAACTCCCCCGAAATCGGTTGCGGAGCTCTCCCTTCCGTTTCGGTATTTTCCAATCTGATAGTCTCGATCTTTTGGCTCGGAGTATTGTTGGCCGAGCGATCGAGAATGAGAACTTTACTCTTATTACGAATTTCATCGCTCGCCTGTCGTTTCCGCGAATTGAAAAAAGCCGTGACCGACGGTTGCGGCATTGCGTTTTATATACGGATATATAAGCAGTGAAAATACCTTTTTGTCTTTGTTTAACTGTCCTCTTTAGCTCGTCGTATTGAAAAAGCTTCGAGCTGGCGATTTCTCGAGCGTTCGTTGTTCTTCTTTTTTTGACACTTTATTCTGGTTTACACTGGACACTCGCGTTCGGCAAAATTCTGTTCACTGATGCATCGATTCGATACGTCGTCGATCGACGAAAAACAGAATGAATTTATGTGCTTTATTGCATTGTCGTCGGGCGTGGAGCTCCAACGATATTATCAACGTATCTGATAATTACTCGTTCAGCCGCCAAATCCCGCCTATTTCATGACTTTCGGCGCGAAATAAACAATACGGACGCCCCCAATGAGTAATTATATTCGATGTATGGAAACATTGACTCAACCTAGAAGTCGAAATTCATTCTTCGGAAACGTGTACAATTTCTAGTGCGGCAAGCTGCCACCGTGGCGCGAGTGCTCGGGAGTCACGGGCCCCGTCGTACTCGCGTTTTCATTGGTCCGTTGGGGGCGTTGACAAACAAGCTCTGGATTTCCTTGAATCTAACAATTCGAACGATCCTCTATTATTTTCTCACGGATCGTAGGAGGAAAACTAACAAAAAAAAGCCAAAATTTCAAGTTTTTTGCGGGTTTTTTAGCCATTTCTTGAAACTTTGAATGTTCGTCACGGGGATTCGCATTCAGTTTCTCTTCTCTATTTTCTATTTGTTCATCGATCAAGCTATTTTTATGAGAAATTCGGGATTTGATAACGATTGACCAATCGCTACGGTGCATTAGATTTGTTTACGTGGAATTGAGAAGCGAAGGCCGCCAATTGGTCGGCTCGCGCGCAGGCGCCTCAACCGTCAGCTACATACGAATCTCCGTTCGGCGCTGTTTCAGGGGTGGCGTCTCTCTACTACTGTGCGGGAGAATCTCGTTTACTGTGTGTCCCGTATCGACCGAGTAAAAGACTCTTTTTAACAAATAGTCTTCAAAGTAAATATATCATCGCTTGGAATAATATAAAAACTTAATTGTGTAAGTACCTCGTTATCAATAAACCGAGCGATTAATAAATCGGAGCAACTGCCACGCGATACGAAGCGTTTGCAGGAGCGGCAACGCGCGATATCGCGCTCATTTTCGTTTCCTGTAGCCATTTTGCTGTCCGTTGATAAATACAAGGCATTCCCGTACCGACTGGCGACTCGACCGCGTTCGAGAACAACTTTTCAATTACGATTATGATCTATTCAACAGAGTGAGTTTAATCGGTTCTTGAATATTTAATCGCAAATATCGCATCGTCATTTCCAACCTGAGAAAACTCATCGAGCATCTTTTTCCTCAATGCATACGCGTCGTATCCACAACGGCCCTTAAAATCGGCCATTATAATACAAAGACTATGCCCCGACAAGCCTCCACTGTTAACCTGTTTCCCCTCGATATTTATCACGCATTTTCCAATTGTTTATCGTCGACCGTCGTCCCTTGAAACTCTTCGGAACAAAATTCCTCGAACGTTCAACTATATACACTGTTTCTTTCGATTCTCGTATTCATGAAAAATTCTCTCGTCGCAGCGATTAAAAGTGCATGCATCGGCCAAAAATCAGGGGGAGGGGGAAATCCTTTTCACGTATCAGTCTTGGCAACGATTTCTTTCAAAGAATTCTAAACTCCTTATCGCAAGCGTAGAAACTTATCCAATTGTTTTTATTATTTCGGCATGCACGCTAATCATAACGAGTCTATCGGGAAGCCCCGTAAATTCGTGAGTACGTGAAAAATGCATACTCGCGATTTCTTAACGAATCGTCCTATTTTTTGTTTAAACAAAATTCGATTTTCAAATCGCCAACTTAACGATTTTTACTCCCGTCATTGTTGACATGTTTTGAACGAAAATAAACTGACGGGAAGATTGTTGGTTTTCCTGCGACTCAAATTTTTTTTTCCGCATCTAAAACGTGAGAATTTAAATTTATAACGAACGATTATCGGACGCTCGAGACTACGAGTCTCCCGTTAATGTTTCAACAATCTCTTGCTCCCGATTTACACGAAGAAAAAAAAAAACGAATTTCTAGATGAACAAGTACCAAAAAATGGAGAATACCGTGGGAAGGACGTCGGCGGCTTCGGCCAAAACCAAAAAAGCATCGTTGCCCAAGGAGGAAATCATTTTTGAATCGGAAGTCGTGGAGGAAGAGGAAGTCGAAGAGGTCGAGGAAATAGTTGAGATCATCGAGGAGATTGAGGAAATCGAAGAAACGGATGAGGAGACGGTAGAAGAGACCGTGGAAGAGACCGTCGAAGAAACGGTCGAAGAAACTGTAGAAGAGACGGTGGAAGAGACCATGGAAGAAACAGAAAACACGCAAGATTCGGCGGAGGAAACGAGGAGCGTGGGAAAAAGTGGCCAACGGAGTCAATCGAACGTTTACGTATACGGAAGTCACGAGGATGAGGACAGTCAGGAAGAGGAGCGTCACGCAAGAGGAAAAAGCTCCAGACGTCAACAAGAGCGTCAAACTTACCAGAGAAAGAAGAAAACGTCGGTGGTGACTTACGACGCGGATGAGGATTGGGAGGACGAAGAGAACGAGCACCAGCTCGGCCACGGGCGCAACGCCAAAGCGAGCGGAGGGAAAAACCACGGCGTGGAAAGTTCGGCTGTACAGAAAACACATTCTCTCAATGGCAAGAGGTCGGCGAGCGCTAGGGACGACGGATACTCCTCGTCCAACAAATCCAGCATGGAGCCGGTCTACAAAGCGGCAAAAACAAGAGGATCCATGGATTTTGTCGATACTCAAAACTTGAGGAATTCTTTAATAATGCAGGAAGCGGAGGTCGAAGAGGACGAGGACCAACACGAGATTGTCAAAAGCTCTGAAAACAATTTGCTGTACACGGTGCTTGGATCGAAAAAGTCTACGAACGCCAACGCCAAATCAAAGGACATTGCTTCCAATCAACTTCAGGAATCTGCTCATCGGATGAAAGTACGAAAGGATTTTTTTTTAATTAATATTTGTTTATTCGCTTTGATATTGTTTATTTATTGTTTTTAACGATCTGGTAGGCGTGAGAAAATATTGTTCTCACTTGACAAATAATGCTCAACTGGTGATCATTCGAAAGTTTTCCCATTGGACGAATGAGAAACCATGACCGGAGCGCTTCGTTGAGGCGTTCCATCATTTACTTTCGTTCGTTTAGTTATTTTGTTGTGGCAGAAATTATCTCGCAATCGTTTGGGATTTAGGCATCGTGGACCGTTTCGGAAAATGTTGATTTTGCTTAACTATCACAAAACGACTTTATTTACGATTCTTTCAAAATTGGGTATAAACGTACTTGGCATCAAAACTAACAGTTTTCTCCTCTGAAGAAAAATTTTCTGACGTTTAGAATTTGAGATATTTAATTTCCCATTTTTTATTTTTCTCATCTAAACGCGTGTAAATTGGAGTCGCGTTTCTTTCGTTTTTTTCTTGCAACTTTTTAACAAAACGTGACTTCCATTTACATGCATTTAGATGGGAAAAATAAAAAATTGGAAATTAAATATCTCGAATTCTAAAGGTCAGAAAATTTTTCTTCATAGGAGAAAACTGTTAGTTTTGATGCCAAGAATGTTTATACAAAATTTTGAAAGAGCCCTAAATGGAGTCGTTTCGTTTAAGGTCGTTTCGACCTTAATCTTCAAATTTTTCTTTGCATTTTGTTTTGTTGTTTCGTTTTTTTTTTCCTCGAAATTGTTTGACTGCGACGAACGAAGTATCAATAGATGAATTCAATGTCCGTGTAGATGGACCGCCTCGAAGAAAGCACGATCCCGATCGAGGGAGCGATTTTTTATGAGGGTGATAACATGGAAACTGTTTACGTGGCACAGTCCATCGCCGAAGATCCCGATCAATACCAGTACGAAGAACAATCCACAGAACCGGAGGAACAGGAATGGGAAGGGACCAACGAAGCTACCAATGAGAATCAAGAGCAAGAGGAAGAGGAAGAGGCCGAAGAAGGAGAATCCGTGCAGGTGAACAAACGACGACGACGACGACGATGTTGAAGTTTGCATCGTTGGAATGCAACGAAATTTCGTTCTTTCTTTGGCAAAGCTCGTTATTCGCAGAATTTAAACGCTCGCTTAATTCGCTCGTTAAATGCAGAATTTATTTACGACGATAAAACGATTGGTTTTGCGAACCGAAAAGTGAATCGGCTCTCGGAAAATTTGAACGATTTTGAAAAATTAAACGAATCGTCACTAAAAATAAATATTCTCCGTTGCTTTCCAACGTTTCAAACTTCAGTTTTAAACTTTTGTCTGGATTTTCAAGTCGCACGTATTTTTGAACAAATGCCAAGAGTTTTTTCGTATTGAAGAAGAAAATTCATTGCATCGACTCCAAACAGGATCAAATCTTCCTGCACGAGGACGAGGATGGTCAATTGTATTTCAAGGACGAGAGTGGAACGCTCCAGCCGGTGTATCTCACAGCCGATGGAAATTACGCGATAGCGGAGAACAGCAACGAGGAGCAAGAAGTCCAAAACAATTCAACCAATCGTCAAGAAACTCCGAGCACGCAAGCCGACGATTCGAGCAAAGGATTCGACGAGGACAGTTTCATCGTTCCAGAGCTCGAGGTGCGCTTAATTTTCTTTTTCCATTTCCTACGAACTAATTACGCGCTCTCACTTACGTGACGTAATTGTTTTTTTTTTTTCTATGCAGGCTCCAAACTCCAATGCAAACTCTAACGATCCCGACAACGAGGACAATACCGTTACGATTTCCCTCATCATTTCCGAGGACGAAAATGGCCGCAAGAGGACTCAGGTCATTATTCCGACCACCGACAACCTCAAGTGCGAACTATGTGCAAAAAGCTTCAAGACCTCGTTCCAATTGTTGAGACACAACAGACTCAAGCACGCCAGAGAAGAGGACATAACAACTCGCAATTTTCCATGCGATTTGTGTCCCAAAAGGTATCGTTTTCATGACACTGAAGTTCGCAACGTAGCAATTTCTAAAATCACGATAATTTTCGTACCGATTTTTTTCTTTGGATTCTAAAAAAATAAATCCTTTTGTTGTCCTGACCAAATATTGAATAAGAATCGTGAGCTCTGCTCAAGAAAAAACAGAATTTCGTTGCGTTCCAAGGATGCTCAGCATCGTTTATTTTCATACTTTTAATTCTCCGTAGACACACATGGGTCTGGGATGTCCTACCGTTTTTTTACTGTCCTTGGACTCGTTTAAAAAATCTGAAAAAATTCAGGAAAGTAGTTTTGATCTATAGAAAGAGAGGCTGCACTGGGTGATGACTCACTCGGCCAATTCGGAGCATCAGAAAATTGTAAAATTCTTTAACTTCTCAATCCTGACAATTTCCCCAAAAACAATTGATAATTTTTCAATCGATTCCCAACAGAGTTTCGTAGTCAATAATCGTAAACGTATTCCTGAAAAATAAAAATCTGCCAAAAGAAAAAAAATGGTGTTGTAACGAGATTTCCAAAAAAAAAACTCATTTTTGAAATGAAAAAAATCGTCAGCGTCAGGAATCCTTATGAATATCGAAAAAAAAAAGAAATAATGAACAAAATTGAGGCCCTCCGTAGAGACATTGCAATTAGCGCACCTTCCTGTACACACATGGGTCTGGGGTGTCCTACCATTTTTTTACTGTACTGAGACTCGTTTGAAAAATCTGAAAAAATTCAGGAAAGTAGTTTTGAATCTATGGAAAAAGAGCCTGCATTGGGTGATGGATAAAAATTCTTTTCCATTATTGTTCTTTAATGGCAATCGATACGAAAAACGAGAAATTCACGGCATTCGCCGAATGGCCACCCCGGCAGACCCATGTGTGTCTACGAACTGTTAATTTGATTGAAAATTTAAAAATTAGGATGAAAAATTCGCAGCAGAAAATGTAAACTTTTGGAACGATGAAATAACTCGTTTTGGCTGCTTTTTGATGATATTTTTGATATTCAGATACACGGACCAAAACACTTTGGCACGCCATCGAAAAACTCACATCGGCGATCGTCCATTCGGATGCCTCGAATGCGGAAAGAGTTTTCCAACTTCAACAGCGTTGCGACGTCATCTGACGCAGCACAATCCTCAGTCGCGGCCTCTGCCTTGCATCTATTGCGGTCGACGATTCCTGGAGAAATCGGCACTGACGAAACACGAACAGTCGCATCTGGCGGGCGACCAACGGACTCACACGTGCGATGTTTGTCACAAGACCTTCCTCCAGGCTGCCGATCTCAACATGCACAAGAAAAATCACGACCCGGACAAGAAATTCGACTGCGAGGTGTGTGGTCGGGAATTTAATCGGTTGAACAATTTGCAGCGTCACATGATGGTGCATAAGCAAGTACGTCGAAAAATTCCATTGAATTACAAACATGAGTTCAGTGCGAGGATTTGGCACACGAGTATTTTCAAATCTTTATCATTTACGTGCTAATTGATGTTTTAAACATTAGCCAAATTATTGAGTAACGTTACAGCACATACATTTTCTAAATCCTTGTTTTTAAACAAATTTATTTTTATTTTTTATTCAAAAATCATCAATTTCACCACTGAATTCAAACACTTGCTGATGTTTGTCAATGTTTTTTTCTCAACTGTTGAGATCTCGAGTTTTCCATCAATTTAATCAAGTTTTTAAAACGTTTTTTTTTTTTTTTTTTTTTGTCGTGCCAAATAATTATTCACACGGTTGTGCAATTTTTTATTTTCGACGACTCGCTTATTGACTTAGGCAATTTTTTCACGTTGATAAAAAACGCAAGATTTCAAAAGTTTTATGAAATTTTCGAATTTCAGGCTCCGGTCCGAAAAATCGGAAACTTTGTAAACTTTTGGAAAAATCGTAAATTTCGGTTATTTATTAAAATTCGGTAGATTAATCTTTCCAGGGCTTTGTGTGTTTTCAAAACGACTTTAAAAAGTATAAATCGGAAAAAACCTCGAGATTGGAACAAGAAAATTCGTTAAGTACTCTCGCACGTTGCTTATGCTCCACAATTTTTATGGTGCCCTATTCCGATGAAAATTGTTGTCAAAGTTTTCAGTGAAAATTTGAATTTTCACGGAATTCCGTCGACTATCTTTTTCTGGAGTCGTTTTATTAACGGAGAACATGAAAACTGAAGGAAACGATTTGACCGAATCGTTAACGTATTACCATCACGAAACGACTTTATTTAGGTTTCTTTCAAAATTTAGTACAAACGTTCTTGGCACCAAAACTAACAGTTTTCTCCTATGAAGAAAATTTTTCTGACGTTTAGAATTTGAGATATTTAGTTTCCCATTTTTTTATTTTTCCCATCCCAACGCGTGTAAATTGAAGTCACGTTTCGTTAAAAAGTTGCGAGAAAAAAAACAAAAGAAACGCGACTTGAATTTACACGCGTTGAGATGGGAAAAATAAAAAATGGGAAATTAAATATTTCAAATTCTAAACGTCAAAAAAATTTTCTTCATAGGAGAAAACTGTTAGTTTGGGTGACAAGAACGTTTATACACAATTTTGAAAGAACCCTAAATAAAGTCGTTTCGCGATAGTAATACCTTGAAGGACGTTGTATGCAAAATTTTATATCGATAGAATTCCTTTAAATTTCCACCGCACAAAAAAAATAGTGATCTCTAATAGCTCGCGCAATTTTAAGAAGTTTCGTCATGTAGAAGTCGAGATATTTATTTATAAAAATCACAATTTACAGTAGTTTCTCATAAGAGCGTGTGTTAAATGTTGCAATTTTCAACATTAAATATTTCGATTTCTAAATGGTGAAGCTTCTTAAAACTTTGCATACACTTTTATGTAAAATCGAAGAAGCTTTATTTAGTTTTTCAAAAAAATCGGTCGTAAAATTTTTTCAAAATTTTGTTTATTATATAAAAAATACAGATTGCTTCGGAAAATCTTGGATTTAGAGTATGTTGTTCTCTAGTCAATTTGTAACAACTTTTTTTAATGAACTTGGGCTCGCAAAGCATTTTGTATGTAAGAAAAACTGAAAAGAAAAATTTAGATTTGACCGTCACCGTACAACGTCCTTAATAAGTTTTATTTCTCTCCGTGAAAAATGTCGATGGTACCGCGCGATGAAAATTTGGATTTTCACTGGCCGGTGACTTAATCATTTTAACGATCATTTTGTTTTCTCCGTTACATGATCAAAAAAAGAAACAAGATGGGAATCAAGAGATCCTGGCTTGCGACGTGTGCGGGATAACGTACAAATTCATGAGTTCATTGACGCGGCACATGGTGACGTCGCACATGAACCCGGAGAAGTTGCGACAGCAGGCGGACGAGCAGCGAAAAAAACGTGAGAACAATTACCGTCGATACTTGGAAAATCGAAAAATGTACGAAACTCAGCGTACGGGAACGGAATACAGTGGTAGTGGGGGTGGCAAACGTTCCAGTGGTTACAGATCGAATAACGATAATGACGAGGACACAGCCTGAGGGCATGAAACATTTGATTAAACCGACGGATTCATCGAGCATCGATATTTCGTGCTCTTTCCCAAATTTCAAACATCTCTCGACGTTTTCGCCTTTGCAACACTTTCCCGATGACAATCTTGACCCGTTATCGTCGCTGAATTGTTGAGGCCGTTCAAATTTGTCGCAGGACCTCGTCAAAAGCATTTAGATTATAATTGACAAGAAAAACAAAAGGAAGGCGTTTAAAAATCGTATTGAGTATGATCAATATTGTTATTTTAGGATGTGTTAGGAAAAGCCACTAAAAAACGAGGAAAACAACAAAAGTATCTTATAAATGAAGAATACTGTGTACCAGCATCAATCACATTTTCCGTATTACTCCGAAAACTACCCAATAACGTTTCATTAAATTTGAATCTATGAAAACATGCGAGTTTACGATTATTCGCTTCGCAGTTGACATTAACCCTAGGACCCGACTCAGGGGTTCCCCAAACCTCCACTAAATAGTGAAAAACTCGAAGATTATGTTCTTAATTTTTTTTCATTGCATTTTTCACCGTGAAAAATTAATTTTTCTCAATGTTTTATTTTATTTTTCAGAATTCGAACGATCAAATTTGAAAAAAAAACAAAGCTCTCTATGACAAATAGCGAGTCAACTGCATCGATTCAAAATGCTGGGGTGTCCGCAACCCCAGTGTAGGGGATTTGTTTTAAAACACATAGTGTAGGGTCCTAGGGTTAAGCCTAGTTATCGAGCGGATGCACTTTCCGTTTTGTGGCAATTGGACGACAAATTTTCTACTGCACGTTCCGCACGAAAGCTCCGAAGAATTTCGATCTGTTTTTCTTGCTTGATTCTTCGCGGAGGGAGCTCAATTTAGCGGACCGCGGTGATTGACACTCTGGGTCAATTTGACCCGGAGCGGATTTCACCCGCTGCGAGCAGCCCTTGGGTGGGTATTCCAAAAATGTCTGCCTAACTTTTAAACATTCCTCAATACGTGCGCGTTATGGAAATTCACGAAATATTGAGTATTCCATTTTTTTTTTTTTGATAAACTGGGTCTCGGTGACCCAGTTTTTTTTATTATCGCAAATCGGACTCTTACGATCTGATTGAATAACTAATCAGTTGTTCTTTGGCATTTTTACGATTTTTCCAAAATATCGCAACTTCGAGAGGCCGAAATTTGAGATTTTTGCGAAGCCTGAAAAAAAGTTTTTCTCGATTTGAGAAAATCATTTTAACGTTTAATTACGATGATAAAACGATCGGTTTTTGCGACCCGAAAAGTATGTCGGCTCGAAAAACTCGGATGATTTTAAAAATGAAACGAATCGTCAATAAAAAGAATTTTTTTTCGTTGCGTTCCAACGCTGCGAACTTCAGCGTCATCGTTCGATCGAGCATCGTTTCAGGAGGTTCGTCCGAACTCGGTATCCGCGAGAAACGTCGCTTCTGGCAGACGATATCGCAGAAGGATAACTACCTTAACGACCGTCGTCGTAATTCGGGCTGTAAAGAGGAATAATAATGTTGAAATTATTTTTCCTTCGATTGTAATTCGTTGCTTTATCACGACTTGGGTGTAGATATTAGAAAATTACTGACAACCTTATTTTCGGGAGATTAAAAATTGGAAGATTGAGAATAAAAACTTGATTATTCTTGAGCAGCTCGATCCTGTACCCCGAGCCATGAGCCTGAAGTTTGAAAGGTTGGAATGCAACGAAGAATATTTATTTTTAGTGACGATTCGTTTAATTTTTCAAAATCGTCCAAATTTTTCGAGCGGATTTACTTTTCGATCCGCAAAACCGATCGTTTTATCGTCGTTGATACATTCTGCATTTGAATAACGAGCTTTGCCAAAGAAAACGAGAAATTCGTTGCGTTTCAACGATGCAAACTTCAACGTCGTCCCGAGTCACTTTTCCTTTAGTTCGCCACGTCCTGCAGTTTACTTTTCGTCCACAATTCTCTCGAAGCTCGTCCATGCAGGCAATGGTGTCGTAGAATTTCCCGAGTTGGCCTCCTCCCCTTGAGTCTATTCGTTTTTTTCTGTATCATTGAAAAATCGCGTTCAGTGGTTTCTCAGAGAATAAATCTCGAAAATTACTCTTTGAGCTTGTTACAGGGAGGTCTTGATTCTGAGCCGTTGGGACACTACCGTATTTGGTGGTTTTCATCCTCGTCTTTATTCCCCCAATACCAACGGTCGATTAAGGAGGTTGGCTACATACGACAATATGATAAGAATTTAATAAAATTTGATGATAACATTCTTTAGCATCAAATACGATGGCACAATTTTTTTCAAATTTTTCGTCTACATAGTTGTCGAATAATTGGAGTTTACAAAATGCACAAAATATACCTATATATATATATCTGAATGCTATGCTTATGCATGTAAACTCTAGTGTTCAAAAACTCGAAAACTATGTAGAAGAAAAATCTTAAAAAATTTGTATTTTCATATTTATTACTAAAGAATATACTCACCAAATTTCATTAAATTCTAATCATTTCGAATTTTCCTGAACGTTGCCTTTGCAACTTTTACGACACTGACGTTTCCATCGTTGGAATACAACGAAAAATATATTTTATTCATCATTTTTATAATTGATGGACTCGTTCCAATTTTTCTAGAAGTTTCAGTTTTCGAATAGCAAATACTGTATGAAAATTTTCTGGTCCGCTATAAAAAATAATGAGTTTTCGTTCAAAAAATTTCGTTTAGTGTAGAAAAATTTAATGAATGAATAATCTTTTTGGATTGGCTCGCATTTCAGCTTCGAGACGCAGCGTTGCAAAATGTTATGAAAATGTGCAAAAGTTCAGAAACATTCGATTCTCATTGACTTGAAAGAAACTTGCTGCTGCGAAAAGCTTTTTATTTTTGACTTTTGGAATTTATCCATCGTTCAGGATACAGGATGAAAAATCAAGAGTAATTGGACGATTTGTTCGTTAAAACATGCAAATTCACGAATCCAGTGTCTGTAGAAAACATAGAGAGGAATTTAACAATTAGGAATTTTTTTCATATGAAAAACTCGTCTGGATGTTGAACGATTTTTTTTCAACAATTTGTCGCAACGATGAGCCGATAGAATCAGTCTCGTTCCTTGACAGATTGAGTTTTTAACAATAAAACATTTTTAGCTCATTTCGAAAATTAGCCTCGATCGAGGATTAATTTCTAGATCATTTTATCCCAAAAAGAGCTCAGAAATAATTCGATTTGAATTTCCAGCTTGGGGATTAATTGCTTCGTTGTATAATTATAAAGTCTGCGAAGAGAAGGAGCAACATAATAATTAGAGTTCCAATTGATTAGCATTGGTCGAGTGTTAATTGATAATTTTGTTTCGTCGAAAGAGATGAAAAAAAGGAATAAAAAGAATGATAACTATTCAGACAAGGTATCGAGGGAGTCACGTCAAGTGGGAGCAGGAAGTTGAGCTGGAAATAAGGGTTGGTGGAAACGAACGAGAGACGAAAGGGAACTGGAGGAAAGAGATATCGTTGCGTCAAACGACACAATGCTACCAGCCATTTTCAATTTATTTCAAGGGCTTTGCTGATGCTACTACCAGCACCCAGCAGTGCTACGAACGTGGTAAAGATGGTGATGAAAAAAGAGAATGGGCGATCGAGCCCTGAAGGGGATGAGAAGCAGAATTAAAATGAGAATAGAAGTGGGAAATGATGGCTTCGGTCACACCGGGCGTTCAGGTTCTATGTATATGTTTGACGTGCGTTGCAATCTCGTGTAAATATAAATGGAACATTCTATACCAATTCTAGATCGAACGGTGCTCTCGATCTTTTCATAACAAAAATATGCCAGGCTCATAGAAACAAGATTTGAAAAGAGAATAATTGCCTGAGGAAAAATAAACTCTAAAGCGTCGGGTTTAATTTCATTTTAACACTCCGCAGACACACTGTAATTAGCGCAGCTCCCTATGTAGACACACATGGGTCTGGGGTGTCCTACCGTATTTTCACTGTCCTTGGACTCGTTTAAAAAATCTGAAAAAATTCAGGAAAGTAGTTTTCGATCTTTAGAAAGAGAGTCTGCACCGGGTGATGGATAAAAATTAATTTTTATTATTGTTTATCAATGGTAATCGATTCGAAAAACGAGAAAAACGAAAAATTTTTGTTTTCAGTTTTTCTTTACATAGAAAATGGGTTTGCGAGTCTAAGTTCATTAAAAAAAACGTTGTTACAAATTGACCAAAGAACAACATACTCTAAATTCAAAATTGTCCGAGGTAATCTGTATTTTTTATATAATAAACAAAATTTCGAAAAAATTTCACGACCAATTTTTTTGAAAAATTAAATAAAGCTTCTTCGATGTTTGATAAAAGTGTTTGCAAAGTTTTAAGAGGCTTCACCATTTAGAAATCGAAATATTTAATGTTGAAAATTGGAACTTTCAACACGCTCCTACGAGAAACTACTGAATATTGTGATTTTCATTTATTCATAAATTTTTAATAATAATTAATTTGTTTATAATTTACAATTTAATAATAATAATTTACTAAGAATTTTGAAAAATAATTTTAAAAAATTAATAATAAAAATAATAAAATAAAAAATGTATAAATTATTTATTTATAAAAATAAATAAATATCTCGACTTTTACAGTGTGGAACTTCTTAAAATTGCGCAAAGAATTTTATCGATAGAAAATTTTGCATACAACGTCCTTAAATTTGGGAATATTTGAGAAAACTTGTTTTCCTTCGAGCTCGGAATCGTGGCTCGAATTTAATTCTTGCCACACTGGGTCAATTTGACCCTGAGGATTTTTTTAGTACCGGGAGGTGGAAAAAATTTCTTTCGAAAAAACGTCCTCGCGGTGTCTCTTCTCCGAGTCTCGCACTCTTCTGTTTGCGATAATATTATGTCATAAACGCGAAAAGTTGGCAAATGACTTGGCCAACTAGCATCAATCTGTTGTTTTTGATCGTTAATGGAAAAAAATGGTTTTCTATCGTCTGAAAATTGAATCGCGGAAGATTGAGAACAAACTCTTGACGCGAAACTTTCTTATGTCAACAATACCATAGACAATATTATTTATTCCCATATATTCTGCTTTCACCATTTTCACTCAGCTCGTGGGTCCCGTCGCCTTGTTGTTTTTCTTCTTATTTCTCGTGTGGCACGTCTTAAGAGTCACCATCCCCTTTTCTGGCTAGATTCCGGCCGTAATTCGAAAAACTTTGGAGGCAAACAAAAGTAAGGACTTTTGTTCCAAGTTTTAGTGTATACCGCGCGGAGATCTGTCGGCAGCCGCAATTTGCGGCTCGATCGAGGGATGGGGCAGTGCGCGCCGGTATCCGCGAGACCAGCGACGCCCCAACAATGTTTTGTTCTCTTTGTCATTCTTCCTGGTAGGCATAATATAATACCAAACTGCCATGACTCCCGAACTGTCCTTTGCCACGCGTCAAATTTACCTCGGCCTCGCGTTCAAAACCGCCCTCCTCCTCGTCCTTCTCCTCTGCTCTTTCAACTTTTACAACAACGGAAAACTTACGTTTCGCTTATTTCGTTTGATCCTCCGCCGTCGAGATCTACTGACCAGTTCGCAATTATTTATTCCAAATGAAATTTCACTTGACAATTTTGATTCTGCATGAAATTTTTTTTTCCAGTTTTCAATGTATTGACATTGAGAAATGGAAAAAAATGTCCGGATGTGTGTGTGTGTGTATGTTCTGGCACTGTAAAATTCAAACGTTTATAACTCGAGAACGGTTTGAGCTACAGGGCTCCCGTTTCGCACGGATGTTGATCTATACAAGCTCTTCGTTCTCTGAGAATTTAGTCGGAATTGCTAGAAAAATACGAATTCTACGGCATTTTGAAATTTTCAAAAAAAGTCTGTCACCGCTCTAACTTTCGCTAATTTTAACATTTATTACTAATTTTTTTTTTTTTTATAAATAGAGTATCATGATAGGAAGGTTGGTATTGAATTTGGGGAATATCGGTGGAACGTTTCAGATTTTATGATTGTTTCGAATTTTACGAAAATCTGAGCTTTTTGAAAAATCGTCTAACCGCTTTAATTTTTGCAAATTTTGTAAGATATTGTGTATAAGTCTGTACTTGCTCTTTACTTTCTAGAAAAGTTGTCGAAATTATTTGAAAAAAAAAAACGATGAAAATTGAAAGTTGCAAATTGCTTCCTCAAGATTTATCACGATGCACTATGAGGAAGCCAAAATAAAAAAGTACCTTATAGAGGAAGATTTGAGCATCGTGCTAAATCTTGAGGGAGCAATTTGCAGCGTTTTTTTGTTTCCATAATATTCCGATAAATCTTTTCAGTTGCAAATTTTTCGTTTATTTTCACTTTTCTTTTAAAAATTCAGGAGAGTTTTGATCGAATTTCAAATTCGATATTAATCGAAAAGGAATTTTTGAAATAACTTGGAATTATGTCGGGACGTTTTTTGATTTATTTAATTATTATAATAATTTCGACTGCATGGAAGTTTGTACCTTTTCACGGAGCTGCAAACGACGGCGAAGCTCAAGTGGATCATGTGGGATTATGAACGGTACGAATGCGAAATAGAATTCGGTTTAGCGTGAGGACAGGAGGAAAAAAAATGAGAATGCACCCCTTTCGACCCTCGTTTAGCTCGTCCGAGAGACAGTATGTAACACAAAAAAAGCTGTGCGAGCAAGTTGTGATATTGTCATATATGTTGATTCGAGATTGAGTTAAGTGCGCTGAGGGTGAAGGCTCCGCTAGCAAGACACGTGTCAAACGTTTGGCGATTGTAAAGAAAACTTTTCAATCTCTGCTTCTGCTCTCGGATTTAACAGACCGAGATTACAATTCCCCGCAATATTATGGACCCAATTAAAAATCAATCTTTCGTTCGATGTATCGATCATTAAAATAATCAAATTAAAGTAAAATTAAATCAAAATTAAATTAAAATTAAATTAACATTAAATTAAAATTAAATTAAAATTAAAATTAAAATTAAATTAAATTGAAAATTGAAATGAAAAATGAAAAAATTAAAATCGGAGCTCTGCCTCCTGTTTTAATGATCGACACGTCGAACGAATGATTGATTTTTAATTCTATAATTAAATTAAATTAAATTAAATGCTATTTTTTCTGATTAAATTGAATTAATTAAATTATTTTAATTTCATTTAATTCTGAATCTAATTTAATTAAATTCAGAGACCTGCTAATGGAACGATGTGGCACGAAAATGCGTCGATCCAGAATTTCCCAATACGGATCCCAATACGAAAAAAAATGCAAATGTCGTAAAAACTTTAAATTTTCTAGTAAATTTTCTGGTTTATTCTCTAAAGAAAAAAAAAATTAAGTCTCGAGAAAGTTTGAGGCGGAATAGGCGCAAATAATTTAGGGACAGAAAGGTTGGCGACCTCAATGCTGCTGGCATTCGAACGGTGCGAGCAGAAGGAGAAAGCTTTGACGTTTAAGGGCGTCCCATGAGAATGGGGTGAAGAAAAGTTGCAGGATAAAACATTGAGTGCGCTGAATGCTGATGCTCGTGAATCGCCTTGAAATTGTGGGAGATTTTCGGTCTGGCACGACACAGTACCACAATCCACGGGGATCTCGACAGACGAAATAACGTTCAGGGGGTCGAACGTGCTTTCTTACGAGCTTGGACAAGGACGAGAATGAAAACTGTGTGAAGTAATCGCTACCATTCGCAATTGGTGTTGCTCCGGAGGACGCTAATTTCTGTTCGGCCCACAGAAAAGTTTTAAGGATTTTATTAAAGAATTGAAAAAAGTCGAAGTTGCTGGTTTCGAGGAGTTTTCAGCAATCGCGATTGTAACAAAGTTTGTATAGCTTCTGCTCGGGCCTTCGAACTGCAGGGTTTCCGGGAAACGAAATTCGATTCGGTATCGATTCCCAAAAGTTGCAAACTCTCGTAACGAATTAATCACGATTTTCGAAGTATCGAATTCGCAGGAAAAGATAAAAGGAAGAAAAAGGCATGATCGAGGAGAAATTTAAGTAAAAATTGGGGAGCGAACGACTCAATAAATTCTCGGTTACGCGCACATGGGAGACGAGAACGAAAGTTTTGGGCAGGCGATCAGAAAATAAGGAAATAAGGAAACGAACGGTGCGAGTATGAACCTGTAATTGAAATATTTAAGGAGACGATAAGGCGAGGGGGATGCTTATATTTTTTAAATATTTTCTGCACGTTTTTTACTCCGAAATGATACTGAGCTTTTTATTAGAATTTTTATTCATCATTTCGATAATAAATGCACTCGTTTTCAATTTTTCTAATAAATTCAATTTTCTGAAAAATATTCCATGAAAATTTTGGGTTCTGCTATAAAAAAAAACGCGGCAAATTGAAATTTGCAGCGTTTTTAGAATTTCCATTTAAATTATATAATTTTGACAACTTTTCTAGAAAGTCAAGAGGACGTACAGACTTATACACAATGTATTATCACATTTGTAAAAATTCAAGCGGTTAAACGATTTTTCGAAAACTCAGATTTTCGTAAAATGCGAAAAATCATAAAATTTGAAGCGTTCAACCGATATTTTCCAAATTCGATACCAACCTTCCTATTATGACACTCTATTTATAAAGAAAAAAAAATGAGTAATAAATCTTAAAATTTTGCGGAAGTTTCGAGCGGTGACGGACTTTTTTTGAAAATTTCAAAATGCCGTAGAATTCGTATTTTTCTAGCAATTCCAACAAAATTCTCAGAGAACGAAGAGCTTGTATAGATTAAAATCTGTGCAAAACGGGAGTCCTGTAGCTCAAACCGTTCTCGAGTTATAAACGTTTGAATTTTACAGTGCCAGAACATACACCCATCCGGACATTTTGTCTAAATATGATTTTTTGATGTTTTGGGACATTCTAAGCACATTGACATTGAAAACTGAGAAAAAAATGTTCACCTTCACATAGCTTCCTCTATGGGGAAGCAAGAAATCATTTTTCGTTACTCCGAAAAAGTTTGGTCTTTTTATTTCAGTAATTACTCAACAATAATCACTTTGACACGCAAAACATTCAAGTATTTTACAATTGACGAGGAAATGCGTCGAATACAGATGCCGATAGTTGGATGTCGATTCCACAATTAAGTCGGTATGAGGTATCGTGGCCTGCTCTTGCCTTTTCTCTCTCTCTCTCTCTCCTCTTGTTTAATCCTTCCGTCTTGGTGGGCTCAAACTATCAGGAAGTATTTCAATATCGCTTTCTATATATAACTTCGTCATCTGTACAGGGACATGTGTGCAAATATATTGGATTTTCCTCGACTTAATTTACAGCAGCAATGCTCGTATATCGCGTCGATAACTAACTTTGCTCTTATTTCTCGCGATACTTGCTCTCCCACTTGAAAATTCTTGGCCTTGAACAATTTCGTTTTTTCTTTCAGTTGCTATTAAAAAAAATTTCTGCTGGTCGTCACGCTCCAAAATGGTCCCATCGGTTTTTTAGTTTTCTGTGAAAAGTCAGAGTGTTGGTTAGAATTAAATAATCCCCCATTATGATGACTCCAGGTTAAGGGAATGGGAAAAAAAAGGTTATCGTTCTGGGGTTTTTTTATCGAGGCTTAAAAATACGTTTTTTAGAAAAATTGGATAAACCGAAGTGGAAAAAAGTGAAATGTCAAAAATATGAATTGCAAAAATATCGCGGCCTTGTCTCGTTTTTTTCTTTGGCTGAGTAAAATCGGAAAAATATTGCTTTTTGTAGGTCAGAATAGTTCGGAAATGGTTGAAGAAAAAAATGAAAATCAAGTGTTTGTTTTTCGCGATTATAACTACAGTCGCAATCCCTTAAGATCATTTTTTTTTTTTTTTTCATAAATTTGTGAATTTTTCGAAATACGTGAGAAAAGCTGTATGAAAGGTAAATATATTCAGTTGGTGCATGAATTTTTACGAGGCACCGCCGCATGGTATTGACAATGACGGAGCTGCCGAAGATTTTATTTTAAAGCGATTAGACGCACGTGACGAGGAACAAAGAAATCAACCTGCAATTGACGAGCCGAGTGACGAATACGAAGACAGGAAAGAGATGAAAAAAAACGGTTGTAGGGTTAGCGAGCGCATAGGGTTGTCACTTATTTTTACGATTGTTCGAATACACACTCTTGTGTGAAGCGGATTTAGCATCAAATTAGACCGTAGCTTAGGGTCGACTGTGAAACGAGTCTCGAGCAAATTCAACGAATAACAAATTTTTCCAAAATCATACAAATATGAAAAAAATTTTGATACATTTTTTCTTTCGAACGTTTTCCTCCTTTTCCTTTGTAAATTTTTTTTTTTTTTTCAAATGAAAAACGTTAAAATTTCGAAATAAAAGGATTTTTCCCGAAAAGTGTTCAATCGATCAAAATCGAACTCGAAAAAGTCAATTTTTTCGTTTATTTTGAGAAAACACAGTTCATGCAGTTCAACAGTATTTTTATTTTTTTAACACAATAAAAAAGAAGCTCGGGAAAAAAATGAAATTGATTCGAACGTTATTTTTGGTATTTTTCCATTTAGTGAAAAGAGCCCTTGAGACACACAGATGCAGTTTATTGTTTCCGACTTTTTAACAACCCTCCGAGTGTAAAAAACGACGGAGCCAGCCCAAAGCTATGAAAGAGCATCTTATTCATCTGAACGAGTTTTCCGGTTACGAAATAATCATAACAGCCCAATAAAGAAAAAAAAAGGAAGTATAATTGAAGCTGGGGATAGGGCAGACTTTTTAGGGTTGCACGGAAGGATCAGAGTTATATTTTTATTCTGTATTGCGCGTCTTCGACGCCCTAACCGTGCTGGTGTCTTTTATAGCCAGTCTATGATAATTTTATTATTTCTTTCACAGTATATTATACTGACAAGAAAATCGTCGAATAATATCCACAATAATCTACCAGCGTTGCTGCTCGGTTTGCCGGAGAACTCGGAACACTTTGGCCAGCAGGGAGTCAAATATTTCGACGTGGGACGGACGAGGCTCAAAAGAAACAATCCGTCGATGGAATCGAGTTAAAAAAAAAAAGTTTCAATCATCGAATAAAATAAAATTCCACCAAAATAAAAAAAAATGCACCAACGCTGTGAATTTCGTCGTAAGAGGAATCGTTTGTCGATCCGGTTGAATGATGCGACGGCAATGATCCACTCGGTCAATTCGGAGCATCGGAAAATTGTAAAATTCTTCAATTTCTCAATCTTGAAAATTTCCCCGAAAACGATTGATAATTTTTCACTCGATTCCCAACAGAGATTCGCAGTCAATAATCGTAGATGTATTCCTGCAAAATAACAATCTGCGAAAAGAAAAAAAAACGGAGCTGTAACGAGATTTCCAAAAAAGTTATTTTCGAAATGAATAAAAAATCGTCAGCGTCAAGAATCCTAATGAATATCGAAAAAAAAGAAATAATGGAAAAAATTGAGGCCCTCCGTAGACACATTGCAATTAGCGCACCTTCCTGTACACACATGGGTCTGGGGTGTCCTACCATTTGTTTACTGTCCTCGGACTCGTTTAAAAAATCCGAAAAAATTCCGAAAAGTAGTTCAGGATCTATGGAAAGAGAGCCCGCACTGAGTGAAGGATAAAAATTTTTTTTTTGTTATTTTTATTTAATTGTAATCGATGCAAAAAACGCCTTTGGCTCCAATGGGCAGCCCAAGACCCATGTGTGTCTACGGAGGGTTACTAGATTATCCAGTCGACTTATCGAGACGAGGATTGAGCGTCCGGAATCGTTGGAATATTGGAAAGAAGCGAAAATGAATAAAACGAATGAAATGGCAATTTTGAATTAATTAGATTATCCAGTCATTTTATTGAGGCATTTAACTCGATACAGAAAACATCTCGCAGCAGATTCTGTAGAGTTGTTGTTCGGTTGGATGTGTATTACCGGAATGGCGAATGAATTACAAATAAATTGTCTCGAGTTACATGGTATTCCTAAAATTTCTAAAACCTTTTCTAAACATCTTGTACATTTTAGCATCATATGCTTATTATTGTTATATATTATTTGAATACCTCATTTATACAGATTGTATACTCAATTTATCTCGTTATAGCACGTACGTATTTATTACTGTTTTATAATGATTACTATTTTCCTTGTGAAGAAGTAATTATCGTATCAATAAAATGGAACAGCGTCAGGCTGAATTTAAATTTTTTCAAAAAATCGCCATTCGTGGAGTTTATTTGATAAATTCAACAGTCTGACGCGAAAAAACTTTCAACGACTCTCGATAACCGTGACGATGATATCAATAGCAATAATAAAATAATAATATTTATCTCGGTACGGACAAACGTTGATTGATTAGTGCGTTTCGTATATACATTTTTGTTTTTTTTTTTTTTTGTTAATTCTTCTCCTTGGGTCTCCAGGCTCTTGGCTCACTATTTTTCGTGCCTTAATCCATTAATTTAAAACTATTATCTCCGCCTCCTCCCTACAGCGGCTTTACAGATCTATTTTGGCTTCGTAATCGCATATTTAAAAACTTTTTCTATCTAAATACATAACTGCTGATGAAAGGGTCACATGCGTTTTTTTCCATTGCTCTGATTATCGTTATTATCTACAGATATTACGTTAGTATTTATATTAGCAAAATTATATCAATGTTTTTCTAACAATGTTCGTTTATTTTGTTTCTGGCCTTTTTTCTTCGAGGCTTAAAAAAAAAGAGAGCAAACAATTGATACAGCCCCTCGAGCTCACGATGTATGTGCCCAGTGGCTCGTATTTTTCTTCAACCCAATAAAGTGCACGTTTCAGTGGAGCAGAACTGTTTTACGAATTTCCGGAAGACTCGACGCTTTAGGGTGACAAAATGGATATTGACGATCGCCGATATTTCGGACGATGAAGAAGCTTCGTCGAAAGAATGGAAATCTCGATTGTCAGAGAAATTGGCTCTCTCAGCAAGTCGTGAAAATCGTCAGAGCCAAATGAATAAATTGTTAGAAGCTGGAAATACCAGCGACTCGAAATTTGCAAAGTAAATTCAGTTCGCGACTGATTTATATTGGAAAATCAGCGAAACTTGATCGACTCCGGGATCTGTGAAGCCTGTCGCTGGCCTGTAACGTTTCCGCAACATCTTTAAGGGGTCACGTTTCTTTTTGAGTCCGTTAATGTTTGTGGCATCGTCAAGCAAGCTCAATGACCTTGATAAATAGTTTTTAGTCCCGATATTTGGCATGCAGACATGCAAAGAATCGGTGCAAACGTTTTTACTGGTTTTTTTTTTCGGTTTTCATAGACGAGACCATGACACAGAGCGGCCAGGTCACTCGGAGTAACTCGTTTTGTCGCTCGCATCGTCCGGGCTCGTTTCACGATAATTATCCGCTGTCCCGTTCGCATGAACATTCTGATTCGGCGGTCTGATGACCGTCGGTAAATAACCCGTGCCTGCGTAAGGAGCTGCGAGAAATCTGTGACGCGTTGGTGGCGTTGGCCCGCAATAACCACCTCGTGATACGTACGCGGCTGTCACCGACGCCGAGGCCGCTGAGGCCGCTGCCGCCGAGGCCAGCGCTCCTGCTAGTGGCGAAAATGCTGATTTCGGCTGCAGACTGTCTTCGCACACGAGCACTTCCATTGCTGACACTACGTCACCTGTTAAACAATCGAGCATTCCAATGTCCTTCAGAATAATAATAAAACGATTGAGCGAGGCTGGAATCGTCTTGAGGAGGATCACGCGTCAGTCGAGAAAACAATTCAACCGTTTTGCTTTTTTTTTTTTCATCATCCGAGAAATGACGATTGTAATTTTTAGTGAAATTATGCGTAACTTTAACCGCATTTTTGACTAATTTGCTGACTTCAAACAAAATTCCTCCAGGCTGACGTGATCCTGCATTAAAAAACGAAAAGAATGAGCCCAAGTAAAACCCTTTTCGTTAAATTTTACCGGAGATATGAATTTTTCAAAATTGGGGTTATTTATGAGCCCAGGTTACCGGAATAGGTCAAAAATAATTAGATAAATAATAATAAATAATAAAAAATAATTAAATATTAATATACAAATTTTTTAACATTTTTCTTTTACATAGTTTTCGAGTTATTGAACATTAGAGTTTACATGCATAAGCACAGGATTCACATATATATAATCTTTTTCTTTGATTTTTTGAATATTGTAAACTCCAATTATTCGACAACTATGTAGACGAAAAATTTAAAAAAAATTGTGCCATCGTATTTGATGTTGAAGAATGTTATCATCAAATTTTATTAAATTCTTATCACATTGTCGTGTGTCGCCAACCTCCTCAAAGACAGCTTTCATTTCTGTAATGATAATATTTGCTTAAATTCGTTTTTGCTTGAGAAAAAAAAAAACAAATAGCTGCAAAGGGAGTGTGTCTGCCATAAGAGCCTGTGTGTGGGGATTCAGAAAATAATTCCAATTCTATAGAAGCATGGCATGGTTTTCTATGTTATTCATAAATTTTAATCCTCAAAGTTGGAATTTTCGTTTAGCATTAGATACACGTGATCCTCCTCAAGGGAGTCGATGAACGGGAAGAAGCGGGCTTGTCAGTGACGGTCACTTTAACTCGTTGAACCAAACAGTGAGATTTCCATAGAAGAATTGGTTGGGCTTCCACAGTGAAGAAGGAAGTTTATTATTCTTACGAAAGCCATGAAATTTTAAGTCCAAATAAATTTGAAATTATTTCCAAAATGTCAATTCATGTTTTCTTATTTTGTTTTTAATTGTTAAAATTTTTTCTCGATTCGTGAATTATCAAAAATGGATGTGGATGCAATTTTTTGATGCTTTTTCTTGCTCCTCGGTGGAAAATTCCTTCGAGAGATTCAACCAAGTCAGTTTTTTTGCATTAAAGTTTTATGGATGAAGAAGGTAATGAATTTTTTTCGTTCAACTTGCTACGTTCGTGCCTGCGAGAGACTTTTTTTATTAAGCGATTAATTTGACTGGCAAATATTGAACCTTTACACCGATGGAGGAGAGCCTCGACATCCGCACGACGTCTGCCAGGAAAGACTCTGAGTAAAACGTCAACGGGTGACCTTTGCTGTTGCGGTTGTTGTTGATGCTGAACCTGGAGCCCACAGGGTTGCTGCACATTTTGCATTTGCATTTGCATCTGCATCTGGATCTCCCGAGGTTCGTGGAGATGATGCGTGTGATGCTGGTGCTGGTAGAGAGTGGCTGGCGAGCAATACAAGGAATTCGCAGTTGGTCCATAAAGCGGAGCGTACGGAGAAAAATGTGCAGCCGCTGCGACTGCTGCTGCAGCCTGAAAATAAATTCCAAACGAGAGGTGAGCACATGGACACGCAGAATCGACGATAAATTTGTAAAAGCGATTGCGGGACTTTGAAAATTTTCACCACTCGAAATATTTGCTGCTCGAGCAATTGTCCTCGTTTTTGAGAAAATTAAAAATCCTTTTGGAGCACATTCTCGCTTTGATTTTTTGTGCATTTCAAAGGATTCCATGCGATTGTAAAATTCGTTAATTCCATTCAAACGTTTCCACTTTATCGTGAATTCCGTGAAAATTAATGACAAACTGAAAATAATCAAAAACTATAATTTCCTTATTTACGAAAATGGAGTTGGAAATTTTCTGTTAACCCTCCGTAGACACACATGGGTCTGTGGTGTCCTATCGTTTTTTACTGTACTTGGACTCGTTTAAAAAATCTGAAAAAATTCAGGAAAGTAGTTTTGGATCAATAGAAAGAGAACCTGCCCTGGGTAATGGATAAAAATGCTTATTTATTACTTTTTTATAATGGTAATCGCTACGAAAAATGAAAAATTCACGCCATTCGCCGAATGGGCACCCCAGACCCATGTGTATCTACGGAGGGTTAATAAGTAATTTTTTTTGTGCGTTTGCTCTTCGTGTATAAATGAGTTTCCACGTAATTAAATGTGCTAATGGGAAACAGCGTAAAATTGAGTACTCACAGCGAGTGAGGGTGTAGAGGGCGACGGTGGGCTAATGTGTCGCGGTTGAACGAGGTCGACAGGTTGCATGATCATTTGATTCTGTCCATGGGGAGTCAAAGGACTGCCGGATTTCCTGAGGCTGAGATTCTCAGGCACCGGAGTATCGACTCTTTGTGGCGTGAGCGCTGGTGTCCGGGGAGGCGTGTGATTCGGACTCGGTGTCCCTGGCTCGACGCTTCCGTCTTCGGATTCGTTGACACTGTTTTCTCGCTTACGCTCGATCGTTTGGTGTCCCGGGCCTGGGCCTTCGCCTGCTGAACCAGTAGCTGTAATCATGCAAACAGCTCACATTTTACCAAATCCTTTCGATCGGCCTAGCCCCACAATTCTTATGCGACGCTCAAGTTCGCAACTTCGGAACGTAACGAAAAATATTTCTTTCGATGTTTCGCTTAAATTTCAAAATTATCTAAATTTTCCGAGTCGATGTGCTCGCAAAAACTATTGCGATAACAGAGGTCGTGGGCCTTGGCCATGGCAACAATTCACATTTTGTTCGCTCTTTTATTTATTCATTTATTTAATGATTTATTTATTTATTTATTCACTTATTCATTTATTCATTTATTCATTCATTCATTTATTCATTTGTTTGTTTATTTATTTATCGACTTTTATTTTTATAAATTTTTCAATTAAAATTTTTTCTGCTGGAACCCTCGCGAGTTTCTATCAAACAATTAAATTCCTAGTTTACTAATTTTCTTGTAATGTTGTGACTGTTGTATGGCAGTAAAGTGATTAGCCCATGGCGTGCGGAATGCGAGAAGCATGGTTGGCCCGCAAATGGCATTGCCATTACCATTGCTGTTATCATCTTACCCGTAACATGGTCCATGATATGAAGCTCACTGCCCGAATCCGAATCTCTATCCGCATCGTTCCCGATGTGATCTTGTAACGTAATTTTCGCTCGCTTTGCACCTGCGCAACAGAAAACAGAAATTAGAATCGTCGCATTGGATACGGTTCATAGAATTTCTCGGTTCATCATTTTCATCTTTCCTCGCCCTCTCCCCGCATCCGCTCCCCATTGAGAAATTTCATAAAAACTGGAAAAGCTGAATTGGAAGGATCGAGGGTCATAACGAGATGGGATTGAAAAATGAAATTGATATTTTTTGGCAATATTTGCACTTGGTCGAGAATGGAGTTGTTTTAATTAAATGTTATTATTTAAATAACGTTTTTTTCTTGAATTATATAAAACACTCGAGAAGGGTAATGAAGTGAAAAAAAAAGTTGGAGCAGCAGCAGCAGGTTAAGAAAAGCAGGGGAGTTTTGAATAGGGAAAGGGCCGAAGGTGGGATAGCTGGGTAAACGAGGAAGAGTATGAGAAAAAGAGCAAGATGAAGGTGTATCTTATGCAGTGCACTGGAAGGAGACGAAAAGAGGGTTAAATTTGAAGGTACATAAGAGTAAGAGCAACGGAGCTGGAGGAATTGAGAGTATAAATGGGAATGGGCAGAAGTTGAGTTGAACTTACAACGTGCTGGCTATACTATCGCTTAATAGCACTCGAAAGTTAAACCAGGGGGCACTTGTGGCTCTTGGACCATTATGCAGAAACCCTCTATTTGAGGTCACCGGCGACCCCTCTTCCTTTCCTTCGGGATAGAGCCTCCCCATGCATCTATACACGTACTTTATGGTAGAAAATGTACACACGCACACATGTGTGAAACGTAAATCTCCTGGTTGTGTGGTTTACGTAAACTACACTACACCGCCACCCTTGTGCGATATGTTTAGTTCTTCAATGGCGCGCACGTGCATTGTAAGCTTTGCCTCTCGACACGCGTCCCTCCTTCCCTCTTATTGCTCCCACAGTGTACAACTATCTTCCCAAAAACGCCTTTCGATATTTAACCTTTATCCAAAACTTTTCCCCTATCTCTTCGACGGATATTATTCCAATTTTTTTAATCCCATAATCCTCCACGTTTTCGAACAATCATCTGTCCATTTATTTTATTTTTTTTCATTTCAATCTCAACTTTTGGGTTTAAAAAAACCTTAAAGTATGCTAATTACATTTTCATACGATTTCTAGATTAATTACTGCTGTGGGATCCTTGTGAATCGAAGGAACGATGCTGCCTTTTTTCACGATCGACAAAACTAATCGTCTCGTTAATGGATTTTTTTTTTGTGATCGTGAAAAATGGATAGTTAATACGAAAAATGAGCAAAAAACACTCGAAATCGTTACAGAGGCTCGAGTTTTTTGTGGAAAGAAAAAATGAATTGAAATTTACTCAAATCTTCATTTATGAGGAACTATATTTTGAATTTTGACTTCCTCATAGAGGGAGCATCGTGCATCTTAAGCATCTTGAGAAAGTAATTTGAAAATTTCAATTTGCAGCGTTTTTTGTATTTACATTTATATTATACAATTTCGACAACTTTTTTACAAAGTAACGAGCAAGTACGAACTTGTACACAATATCTTTGAAAATTTGCAAAAATTAAAGCGGTTAGACGATTTTTCGAAAAACTCAGATTTTCGTAAAATTCGAAACAATCATCAAATTTAAACCGTTCAACCGATATTTCCCAAATTCAATACCAACCTTCCTATTAATAAGAAAAAAAATTAGTAATAAATGTTAAAATTTGCCGAAGTTAGAGCGGCGACAGACTTTTTTTTGAAAATTTCAAAATGCCGTAGAATTCGTATTTTTCTAGCAATTCCAACAAAATTCTCAGAGAATGAAGAGCTTGTATAGATCAACATCCGTGCAAAACGGGAGCCCTGTAGCTCAAACCGTTCTCGAGTTATAAAAGTTTGAAATTTTACAGTGCCAGAAAATACACACACTCACACACATCCGGACATTTTTTCTAGAAGCGATTTTTCGATGTTCCGGGACATTCTAAGCGCATTGACATTGAAAACTGGAAAAAAAAAAAATGTACACATAGCTTCCTCTATGAGGAAGCAAAAATGGGACGAATTTGAAATTCTTGAAAAAAAAAAAAAAGATCAACGCAGCACGTTGGAACAGAGTACGTTGTAAAATCGAACGTTACACCACTGACTCATCGACGAAGAGTGGTAATTGATGAATAAAAATAAAAAAATTCATCCCATGTGTTTGACCTTTCGTCCTGCAATATTTACCGTTTTATATCGACTATAATATACACACGTACATGTAGATTTTTGAATACCCAATAAAATACTCGAAACATATGGCAAAAAAAAAAGACGAGCCACGATAAATGGACGCGGCTGAAAATACTTTTTAACAAGACCAGTCAGTTATGTGTACGGGGGTGCTGGAAATACGCAGCCACTCGAAACGCCAGTCAGTCCATACAGTAAAGGAGATATATAAAGCGTACTCCGCCCTCCTCTTCCGTGCGGAGTGGCCGCGAGCGAGCGGTTCACGGATCAACGGTTTCGTATAATACACTGTATTGAGTACATATGCACTAAATACATTCTCGTCAGAATTGTATGACCGGACGAACAATTTTACGAAAAAAAAAAAAAACCAAAAAAAAAAAATGATGCACGTGCAATTCTAGGATTAAATTGTCGAGCCTTTGGAAAAATTAAAAACGTTGGTGTAAAAAAGAACCAAGTGCCCGACGACCGGAAGAATTTGCAGGAATTTTGTTTATCGGTAACTTTCGTCCTGCTGGCTCCTACGATCGCTTTTGAGCAAGTCCACACATTTTTTTGTATCCTCAGAGTTTATCGGAAGGAGGAAAAAATAATAATCCGAAGAGAGTACGAAAAAGTGTGTTCGCTTTGGTCTTGGCAATTATTTCTAACAAGTTCGATCCCTCGAGTTATTCAGTGGTTCTCAAATCTTATCTTATCCTTTTTCTCTCTCGTCCTGGTCAGCCAGCAACGAAAGTTCGTCAAGACCACTCTTCGGAACTCTGGAGATTTTTCTTTCCACACGATTTTTCTTTTTTTTTTTGGACGCAGTCCATGTTCGATTATAATTTTTGCCTTTTTTTTTTTGTCATCGACGCTCTGACCTCTCGCTCAACACACAAACAGTCACTCAACCGAATAAAATTGCCAAAGTCACGCGTCTTGTTCTTTTTTTCTGCTTCGCAGCATATTTTTAGAATTTTCTTTGCTGGAAAGAGACAATAAAATGCCATACACAAAATTGAAAGCAAAGTTTGCTTGTTTTGGTAAACAAAGATTTCCACTTTGTATGACTTTGATAGTTTTTTATCTTTCTCATAGTTTTCTCTGCTGTGCGCCCTGGGGTCACGAGCATTCAACGTCGATTATATTCCTCCCTGCTTTTTACGTTGGCTCACGATATACGAGAAAGTGTTGTATTACAAGAAGGGTTCGTGTAATTTATCATGATACACTCGACACCCTCCATCGGTGGCATACCAAATTTCTGTTCTTTTCTACATCACCCAGAACCGTTTGTTGATATATTCTTGGACACGCTTCAAAAAGGATTCTATCAGTGGCAAATAAATCGCTTGGATTTATTTCGATCAGCAAAATCGTCTCCACGTACGAAAAAAAAATCTCTGGATTCCCGAGATCATTCGAAATAATTCATTCGCTTTTGCTTCCTCATAGAGGAAGCTATGTGACGGTGAAATTTTTTTTTTTTCCAGTTTGTCAGTGTGCTCAAAATGTCCCAAAACATCGAAAAATCGTTTCGAGAAAAAATGTCCGGATGTGTGTGTGTGTGTGTATGTTCCGGCACTGTAAAGTTCAAACTTTTATAACTCGAGAACGGTTTGAGCTATAGGGCTCCCGTTTTGCACAGATGTTAATCTATACAAGCTCTTCATTCTCTGATAATTTTATCGGAATTGCTAGAAAAATACGAATTCTACGGCATTTTGAAATTTTCAAAAACAGTCTGTCACCGCTCAAACTTTCGCAAATTTTAAGATTTATTACTAATTTTTTTTTTTATAAGTAGAGTATCATAATAGGAAGGTTGGTATTGAATTTGGAAAATATCGGTTGAACGGTTTAAATTTTATGATTTTTCAAATTTTACGAAAATCTAAGTTTTTGAAAAATCGTTTAATTTTTGCAAATTTTCTAACATATTGTGTATGAGTCTGTAATTTTTTCAGATTTTCACTCAAAATGTACTCTAAATTTTTTCGTAAATAAAAAAACAAAATTGTCGAGTTTTTCTCGTCGCTCCGTGTCCCAAAATGTGATCTGTTCAAATTTTCCGTTGAAAATACTGCGAAACAATGTTGCAAGATAATTTTTGATTTATAGAGATTCGATCCCTCGATGGCCAAAGATTTCATAACATTTTTAATCCTGTAAATCGCGCATTTTAGTGTGAAAAAAAAATCTGTTGAAAAGTTTTCCTATTTTTGGCATAGCTCCAGGTCACTGAAAGCCCTTGAAGCTATTCATCAGCTTAGTGTAAATTGAAATTACTAAAAGTCGATGGTGCGAGCGAGCGGCGAAGACTAGCGACGAGCGTCGCGAGAATTAATCCTTACTTGCCACCCTGGGCTACAAACACTCCAGGCCTATTGAGGAAAATAGTAATTTTTCCACTTTTGTGGGTTTTAGTATTTTTTTAGTGTTCTTAAATTTAACTTTTGGCTGTATAAAGTGAACAATCTTTAAAAAGAAGCTTTCAATATGTTCTACAACAATTTTCACGTCGAAAAATTCAGTGGTTCATTTTTTATAACAATTTTTGTCACTGGGGTACAAATGTACCCCATGGTGGCAAGTACGTAATTCTACAGAGATGTGGCAAGTAAGGGTTATTGTTCAAAGTCCCCAGAATCGAAGAGAAACTCACTTTAATGACTTTGGAACTCTCCAGCAGATTGCCAAGCCCTCCAGCTTTCATAAGATTGGGTAAAGTGAACAAATCAAAGACATAGATCTGTCCGAGCATCGTACCAATTTGTAAAAGTGTGAGTTGGCCTCTGGGACCAAGATTGATAGCTTCGCAGTCGAAGGAGACAACAACGTTGCCATTTTCGGTCAAAGAGTGCGTGGAATTGATAATATCTTGGACGATTTGCAGGCATTTTTAAAAATAATTTTCGTCACTGGTATACAAATGTACCCCATGGTGACAAGTACGTAATTCTACAGAGGTGTGGCAAGTAAGGGTTAATATGGAGGATTCATATTAAAATCAGCGTTAAAAATTCATTCATCGTCTGGTCCCTGCCGCCTCGCAACAAAAGAAAAAGGAAAACTGATGCGAAATCGAAATTCAGCAAAGCTCGTATTTGTAGGTGGATGATTGAAACGAAATTGGAAGGAGTAAAGAAGGCCACATAATCAAAAACAGAAAATCTATATCCGCGGCAAAAATAGAAATGGATTAAAATACTCCAATATCGAGGGAGATATCGGCATGTCGTGTAATGCTTGGAAATGTAAGGAATGCTGACTTCTTGAGAGCCTCGGGATTCTCCCACTATGCTGCTTCCATGGACTCCTCTTTCTCGCGGATCCTTGATGGTTATACGTTGGTCCATATAAGTATACATCAGTATAACCTCATAATATCGAGCAATAGACTTCACAAATTCCACTGACTATTGCAGTATACATATATTAAGTCTCAAGAATTCCCCACCAAATTCATAAACATTTGGCCCTAGTGGAGCCATAAATTTCGTTCATAGTTTGTTGCTTATTTCTGTCCAAAGAATCGAACCACTTTATTTTTCTCCACTTCCTGCACGAGCGTGTAAATTTTCAAAAATGTGACGAAAATTTCATTTTTTTCGAGAATGAAACGATGAAAAAGAAGAAAATAATAAATGGATGAAAAAATGTCGACGTTTAATGATTTTTGATGAATTAATTCAAAGTTGAAGAATTTTTATGAGAGTTTCTGTCAAACTCGATTATTTTCTTTTTTATATATCGGATTAATTTAGATTAATCTAGGAGTTACTATTGTACAAGAGCTGAATTGTATTGGCAGACACCCGGAGCACCCCATCAGCATATACGAAACGCCTCGCTCTATATAAGGCCGGCGACATTCTTCAGAATTATAATCCAATAGCTATTGTACTTCGTATTCTCGATCATAATAAACTCTGTCGATATTGCATTCCTACTGTACTGTGGGGAGACAAAGGCCAAAAGAATTTCACATTTTATCCACCTCTTGGTGTTATATATGTTTGACGCGTGAACTCATTGCTGGGGCGAGACTATATCGCCTCGTATAGTCCTTCGTGTTTCCTTTTTCCAGAGGCACGACGTGCTTATGATTTTTTATTCAACAATGAAAATGCATTTTACATAATAAATTTCTCGCTCGTTTTGTTCTCCCTTTATAGAAACATTAATAGAGTTTCCAGATGTTTTTCAACTTCCTCTTTTGCCCTCGGTCAAACCGGGTCAAATTGACCCAGTGTGTATATGACCAAAAATGTTGAAATAAAAATCGAACAGATTAAAATTTTCAATCTCGAAGAAGAATCTCTCAAGAGGAATTTGCTTCTCCGCCGATATTAATAATTTAGTCAAAGAGGAATGAACCAGGGTCGAATTGACCCAGTGTGTATATCAACGAAAATTTTGAAATATAAATCCAACAGATCAAAGTTTTCAATCCCAAAGAAGAATGTCTTCAAGGATCAGTCTCATCCAATGTTGAAAATAATTTGGAGAGCTTTTGAAAGACACGCTTTTGAAAGATGAATAATTTAAAGGTGTGGCTGGTCCGGCCATTGATGACAGGCAATAACATAACAAGGTATATAGGGATTTAGATATATAGAGTTAATATGATAGGTATATAATGCAGTTACAGTACAATATGGAAGCAAGGGATGCAGTGTTTGCCAGGCCTGTCTGTCTTGTTGGCCACCAGGCACTGCTTGGCGTCATAGCTATTCTAGACGCGCTATGGTGCGGTGGATGGGGATGCATGGGGTTAGCGGGTTTTCTCCGCGATGGGGAGGGAGACACTGTGGAGACAGATGCGGACAATGGAATGAAGCGAGGACAATACCGAATAATTTAGAATGGCATATAGATATCGAGCTTTCGGCGTTGGCCTACGTAGGGTTCCGTCGGCGGGTCCTCAACTATTGCAGAGGGTGGTATATAATAGAGTGGAGAATAGAAACGGCAATAGGAGACACACCAGGAGTGTATAGTGGAGCAGATTCTGCTTGCTGTAGAGCCACTCTGTGCAGGACATGAAACATAACTATAAATTAGCCATAGGCCTTCCCACAGTCTCCCCACTCTAAAACTTGAATCTTTCGCTCGTGCATGCCTACTCATACACACAATCCTACGCAGCATAGATTCACGTTTATGCATTCATATTGATAGATCCATTCAAACATCAACGTCGCACAAACCTCAGCCGTGCCAACTTCTGACCAATTATTTTTTCACCCGTTCGCTCCTTTACAAAGCTCTGTATCATTTTGGCTCTGACAAACTTGTATCGATTCGTGATTTTCGCGTCGAGATATATGAAACGTTGATCCTGAACGTTTGGGAGAAAATTCATAGTTGCTGATTTTTCCATGTTATTTTTCTCCTGGAAACGAAGCTTTGATAATTGATGACTAATTAGGTATTTAATCCTCTCTAGACACATGTGGCGTGAATTTCTTCTTTTTCGTATCGATTACCATTAAGGACCGTGTATGCAAATTTTCTATCGATAGGATTCCTTTAAATTTGCACCGCACAAATAGAATAGTGATATCTAATAGCTCGCGCAATTTTCAGTAGTTTCTCATAAGAGCGCGTGTTAAAAGTTTCAATTTTCAACATTAAATATTTCGATTTCTAAATGGTGAAGCCTCCTAAAACTTTGCATACACTTTTACGTAACATCGAAGAAGCTTTATTCAGTTTTTCAAAAAAAATCGGTCGTAAAATTTTTTCGTAATTTTGTTTATTATATAAAAAATACAAATTACCTCGGAGAATCTTGGATTTAGAGTATGTTGTTCTTTAAACAATTTGTAACATATTTTTTTAATGAACAGGCTCGCAAACCATTTTGTATGTAAGAAAAACTGAAAACAAAAATTTAGATTTGACCGTTGCCATGCAACGTCCTTAAATAACAATAATTGAAAAGAATTTTTATCCATCACTTTCTCTTCCCATAGATCAAAAACTACTTTCGTGAATTTTTTCAGATTTTTTTAAACGAGTCCAAGTACAGTCAAAAAAACAGTAGGACACCCCAGACCCATGTGTATCTAGGGAGGTGCGCTAATTGTAGTGTGTCTACGGAAGTTGATGGATTAAAATTTGTTGCAATATCAAAGTTTTTATTTTTGGGTTTTTCTAGTTTCTATTCATATTTTCAAGGCTCTCCGACGATTTAACTATTAAATATATTTAAAGGGGCTTTTCATGGAAAAAAAAATTTCAGATCCTCGTCGTTTTAGGGACGTGGTGCCTTTAGTGAATTTCTGGCAAAAGTTTCATACCGTTTTGCGTTTGACAGAGTTATTAAAACGTCGGCATAAAAGTCTAGTTCCAAGAGTTTTTATTTAATGGGGTATTTGAGTCAAAAGCTCTATACCTTTTGATCCTCGATAGATTTCTCGATTCATGAAAATACAGAGATGGTTCGGTTAAACTTTTTTATACCCGCGATTTCAGCATCAAAATGTCTGTTTGTCTTGATCCTCGATGTGTGTGTGTATGTGTGTGTTAAAAACATGAACGGTCGTTTGAGTAAATTATTTTTGATTCGCAATGTGCTGGTTCAAAAGCTCCGCGTGGCCTTTCATATTCGTTGATTATTTTTATTCTCGATAAATTGAACATAGTCAAAGGATGACGAAACGACGGATGGTAAATGTGTTTGGAATCGCCGCGGACGTTCCGCAAGAAATAATTCAATCGTTGATAAAGAAATGATTGAAAATCTGACGAAAAATAATAAATATTTTGGAAAATGTAGAAAAAATAATGGTCCGCGAGCTATAAATTGATGAGGGACCATCGAGAGGAATCAGAAAGGATCGCCCAGTCGAGAATAAAAATGGAAAGCTCGGGCGGGTCCGAAGTGATAAAACTCGGGGGTTTATGTCACCGGAATGTTCCGTGGTCGGCGCGATGGCATGCAGCAACGAAGCCCTAAAGATCGAGCCACGACTGATGGCTGAAAAAATATCGAGGGAGTGATATCGCGCGGTCTACCAGATTGTGCAACGGTCGGGCGATCCAGCCAAGCGGCAGAAACTGTGGGAGCGTTTAGAGCAAGAGCAACAGCGTGCGATCAGTCATTAAATCGTCGCCGATTTGCTCTTTGTTCTTGTCCGCGAGAACCCTCGGATCACCAGCCAGTAATGGGGGCTGAACTCTCGGTGAGTGCGACAAAAGGGTCGGAGAAAAACTCCGAGTCTCTATATCCTCGTAATTCGCGTCGTTCTTAATGTGATAAAGAATGAAAAACCTGACCTCGTTGTGTAAGAGAAAAAAAACGACGATGGATCATTTTTTATTGAAATTTTCCAAGGGCGATCGAGGTGTGGCAATTTTTTTTCTTTTTCCATTCTTTAAATCGTTACTGCTCATAGAGATGAGTCCCTTGCGCGAGGTCTGTCGGGGTAATAATCGCGAGTAACAATGTTGAGGTTTCCCGATGAGAAAACTTTTTTTTCTCTCCATTTCTTTTGCTCAAATTTGACAGACACGAAGGCGTGAATAAATCATGATGCAGAAAAATGCATTTTATTATCGAAATAAGTGGGAAATTCAAATTTCTATTCAGGCGTTTATGGAACACGAATGGCGCTCGGGGTTCAGCATAATAAGCTGAACTACGAACTTTAATTAAGGACGTTGTATGGAAAATTTTATATCGATAGAATTCCTTGAAATTTGCACCACACAAAGAGCATAGTGACGTCTAATAGCTCGCACAATTTTAAGATGTTTGACCATGTAGAAGTCGAGATATTTATTTATAAAAATCACAATTTTCATTAGTTTCTCATAAGAGCGTGTGTTAAAAGTTGCAATTTTCAACATTAAATATTTCGATTTATAAACGGTGAAGCCTCTTAAAACTTTGCACACACTTTTACGTAACATCGAAGAAGCTTTATTAAGTTTTTCAAAAAAATGGGTCGTAAAATGTTTTCGAAATTTTGTTTATTATATAAAAAATACAGATTACCTCGAACAATCTTGGTTTTGTAGTATGCTGTTCTTTAGTCAATTTGTAACAACTTTTTTCAATGAACTTGGGCTCGCAAACCATTTTGTATGTAAGAAAAACTGAAAAGAAAAACAACGTCCTTAAACGTTACTTGCCACCCTGGGGTACAAACTACCCCAGGCCTATTAAGGAAAATATACATTTTTCCACTTTTCTTAGTTTTAGCATTTTTTTCTAGCGTGCTTAAATTAAATGTTTGGCTATATAAAGTAGACAATCTTTTAGAAAAAGCTTTCAATATGTTCTACAACAATTTTCAAGTCGAAATATTAAGTAGTTAATTTTTTATAACAATTCTTGTCACTGGGGTACAAATCTACCCCATGGTGACAAGTGAGGGTTAAATATTCCTTTGATTTATCATTGTTTGCAGTTTCGAAAAGCACAAACTGTCATTGAAGCATCAAATGACGTTCGGTAACGTGTTTTTCTTGAGGAAAAAATCACATTCGTTTCCATTTGATTAAGCAGATATAAGTAGTGATAAAAAGAAAAGAATAAATCGATAATATTTCATTTCGGTTCGTCGACAGAAGTGTGTGGAATTTCTGGATCTGATTGATCGAACGTCAGTGCCAAATCAATTATAACCAAGTAATGTACCAAGTTGAAATTTCATAGCGCTAGAATTGTTATGATTGCGTTTGTGTGGGTGTACGAGTGCGTGAGGATGTGAAGGCGCGTCAGAGGAAAAGCACATGGAGGAGGAAATTGGAAGTATCTGGAAAGGGGTGAGCGAGGGTGGTGATGGTGGTGGTGTAAGTGAAAGACAAAAGTGTGGCGATGACGATGGCGACGACGACGAGGGGTTGTAAAAAGCGATCGAGCGAAAGGTTTTTAATTGTTTCGTGCCGAGCTCGCCCTTTGTTTTGGCGTTTATGCCTCATAAACGGTGACTCTACCTCAACATCCTGCTGACTCCCTCACACCCAATTTTTTTCTCTGCATGCTTATCAAGCGTTCATTCCTCCTCTCGTTTCGACTCGTACAAACTGAATACCAGCTTTTCCTATACATCGGCTCTCGCGTTTCTTTTTCTTCCACCTTTTCTGCATCTTCTCCTATACTTTTTCCCATGCAGCAGCATCAGCAATAACGTTTATCGATTAGAACCGATCGCCGATTCGCTTTTATTCAGAAATACATTAAAACTCGCTGTTTCATTCGGAGATTATGAGAAATTAATGGGACTAGACGATGTTCAAGTTCGCATTGTTTAGATCCAACGAAAACTCATTTTTTTTTTTTTTTATACCAGAGCACAACATTTTAATACAGTAATTGTCAACGATAATGGGAGAGTCTTCTTTGCACATTGGAAAACTAAAGTTACTAGAAAAATTTGGACGAGAGCATTAATCATCAAAATGATGAATGAAAAATAGATTTTTCGTTGGATTACCACGATGCAAACTTCGGTATCATTCCTGGGTCAATTTGACCCGCAGTCATTTATCGCGGTTGACTAAAATCGAGGATTTTTTCGTTCCCAACGTGAGCTCGAGTCTCTTGGTCAGTCAGATACTTTGGGACGTGGCATCGCTCGAATAAAAATATTCTCAAAATATGCAATACAACGAATAATATATTTTTTATTCATTATTTTGAAAATAATTAATGAAAAATATTTTTTTCGGTGTTTTTCGAGGATGGAAACTTTAGTATGATTTATTTGAACGGCCACGATGAAAAATTCTGTATCATCTAGCCTCATCTCTTCGAGGCAGTTTATTGTTTCATTCAATCTCCATTGATGATCGTGCAACACGATTCTTCCTCGATATCTGGGTCAATAATGTTTCCGGCCTCAAAACGAGGCTCTCGCGATATCCTTTCAAATTTTCATCAAACCCAAAAATGTTGGAAACTAAGCACAGATCGCTGAATAATTTATCGTTTGACGATTAACTATCATCGAAATAATGAATGAAAAGTATATTTTTCTTTCAGGCAACCGAGTCGATTATTGCGTACAAAAAATTTCCACGTTTTCATAGGATTTTTTATCCTTCCAATAAAAATAACGAAAATCGCGGCTTCCGGTTTCTCGGACGTCGGACATCTCGTGTCTTTTCAATGGAAGCTTCAAGGCTTTCTAGTTTTTAAATAAAAAAGTTTTTTTCAACATTACGATCATGGTAACTCGATACGTGCTCAATGAAAATTGTATTTCAGTCCATAGCTTCCGGGTTCCTGCACGTCCGGGACTTTATTTCATTCCACAGAAATCCTCAGAGTTCTTTCCTTTATATGCCGCGAAATAAAAGTCAAAGATATCGAAGTAAATATAAAAACATTGTAAGCCCCGTTGAGGCTTCAAAAGGGCGAGGATATAGAATCGCTGCCAAGTCTCTCGGAGGCTTTTCTCGACTTTTTAATTATCCCTTCCGCGGTCTCTGTCAGTCTTCGCTTTCAGTATCAACCGTGCTCTCTATTACAATCGATTCCCCCGCAAATACCCTCGATCTATTCGTCCGTACCGTTTTGTTCATACCCCCAGGGATCGCTGCGGACAAACAACCGGAAATCACTTTCGAGCTCCGTGTATAGGGTGTTTTGACGAATAACGATAATCTAATGACACAAAGCCCGCAGTTGTTGAGCGTCGCATGAGGTCCCGAACCGCGACCTCATACAAAAAAAAATCGCCTTGGATTTAAGCCCTTAATGCCTGAGGTTGGCCGTAATTACGTAGCGATTAATTATGCCTCGACAATTTTTAAATTTCCTTCGAATTTTTACACTTCTGGAAACCTACTTTCGGCTTCTTGTCAACAGAAACACGACAAGGGTGTAAATTACTCTCGGAAGGACGTTGTATGGCGACGGTCAAATCTAAATTTTTCTTTTCAGTTTTTCTTCCACAAAAAATGCTTTGCGAGCCCAAGTTCATTGAAAAAAGTTGTTACAAATTGACTAAAGAACAACATACTCTAAATCCAAGATTTTTCGAGGTAATCTGTATTTGTTATATAATAAACAAAATTTCGAAAAAATGTTACGAGCAATTTTTTCTGAAAAACTAAATAAAGCTTCTTCGATTTTACATAAAAGTGTATGCAAAGTTTTAAGAGGCTTCACCATTTAGAAATCGATATATTTAATGTTGAAAATTGCAACTTTTAGAGAGGGGCCTACACACAACAATGTTGCCTTAGGAAAATTCGAAATGATTAGAATTTAATGAAATTTGGTGAGTATATTTCTACTAAGGAATATACTCACCAAACTTTTGTACATTTTAGTACATTTTGTACAAAAATTTGTACATTAATATTTAATACTAATTTCAATTAGTATTAAATATTAATGTACAAATTTTGTTTTTTAAATATTTATTAATATTTTTATTAATATATTTATTATAACATATTTATTATATAATATAATATAATAAATATAATATATTTATTAATATTTATATTAATGTACGAATTTTTTAAGATTTTTCTTCTACATAGTTTTCGAGTAATTCGAGAGTTTCTAGAGTTTACATGCATAAGCATAGGATTCAGATATATAGGTATATATTTTGCATATAAACTCCAATTATTCGACAACTATGTAGACGAAAAATTTGAAAAAAAATTGTGTCATCGTATTTGATGCTAAAGAATATTATCACCAAATTTTATTAAATTCTTATCATATTGTCGTATGTAGCCAACCTCCTTAACTCACGCTCTTATGAGAAACTACTCAAAATTGTGATTTTTATAAATAAATTGTGCGAGCTATTATAGATATTACTATTCTCTTTGTGTGGTGCAAATTGAAAGGGAATCTATCGATAGAAAATTTTGTATCCAACGTCCTTAACACGAACGAACGAAAGATCGAGTTTTTTCTTTCACTCATCTGTGGCTCCTACTTCCGGTAAACCTGATCGTTGGATTTGGGAACTAAACATCCGTTGGTAAAAAAAAAGTTTGCCTTTTTTCAATACGAGCAATATTTTTCCGTCGTACAACTCGAGGCTCTTTTTTCGTAGATGCAGATGAGAAAGCCTCGTGGGATGAAACTCCTTTGGAAACGTTTTGAAAAAGATTTTGTTCGATCGAAAAAAACTTGGAGCGCCATAACGGCGTGTAACTCTTTTGAATTTATGAAATTTGTGTACGGAGAAAATTCTGTGAAGATTTTGAATAAGATTCGAGTTTTTTTTTCAGGCTCAAATTATTCCGACGCCAGGATCCCCCTTATTTGTTCTTTTTTAAAATCATATTTGCCGACAGTTTGGTCGGTATGCGTTTCGATGTGTGTTTAGGCACGTTTGTTTTCGGCAAGACTCGATCCTTTAAGTTTCTCTTTGGAGCGAACGAGGCTTCTTGTTGGCAGTTCGTAATGTAGCAGTCGCGGCAAGATACTGCTTGGCCGAGACCGTCCTTGCGGAATTCCTCATGCAAGGTCTCCCCAAAAATATCTTTCTCGACTGAAGAGTGCGGCATTTTTTGTGTCAGTTCAAATCCGGCACAAAAATCATTTTTATTGCTAAACGAGCGTAAAAATTGAATTTCGATATTTTTGTGTATTTAGGTAAAATATTCCGAAATGGTATTTTCGGAAGTTCAAAATAATTCATGAATAATTACAGAAAACTAAAGGGAGTCATCGAATTTATGACGTTGCATCGTTGAAATGCGACGAAAGTTATTTTTTTTTTTTCTTTGGTCGAGCTCATAATGGAAATACGAGAAAATTTGATGATTTTGAAAATGAAAATAAATTTTTCAAACTAAAACAATAAAAATTCTAAAAATAATTTGTATTTATTGAAATTTGATTGGATTTTATTTGTTGGACGCGCTGATTAAGAACGTGGTATTAAAAATTGGCGCTAATTTTATTTTCAATGTAAAACCGAAGAAAAATCGTTTTTCGAAATGTTTTTTGCGTTTATTGCAATAAATATCGATGGTGGAGAAAAATATTCCAGACAAAAGTTGTAGACCATAAAAAAACGGACATTTTTTGTTTCCTACGTTTTTCATGTAGAACCGATGATTTGGGAGCTAGAGAAATAAAAAAAAAAAAAAACATCGGAAATTAGTATTTCTGTGATTTCAAAAAACCATTTCGCTTCAGTTTGAAATTGAAAATAAAATTTGCGCCAATTGAAAATATCATATTCTTAATCAGCGGATCGAAATACTTGAGTACACCGAAATCCAGATGGATGGGCGAAACCGAAGTATACTCAAATTTTGTGAATATATTCTTTAGTATTATACATGACAATACAAATTTTTTCAGATTTTTCTTCTAACCAGTTCTCGAGTAATTGAACATTCAAGTTCACGTGTATAAGCACATCGTTTTCATGAATATATAATTATATATTCCAGACATAAAAATTCTGCTTCAATGCTGAATTACTCGATAACTGAACAGATGAAAAAATTGAAAACCTTTGTATTTTTTCCCATGACGTTAAAGAACCCTATCGCCAAATTCGATAAGTTTCTTAATATTTAGATTTTCACACCAAAACTCCTTAAACAAATATGAAAATATTGGTTTGTTTGGTAACAGAAAAAAAAATGAAACTCAATCGTGTATGCCCAGGTTTTAGAGAATTTTTATATTGAGTGAAAAGTTTTGAAGAGAATGATGGAAAAAGGGAATAAATTAGGCATCAGTTCGATTCGACATCGCGTAAGGACGATCAAGGTTTGGGGCGCGACAAATTATAATATACAACGAAAGCAAAGGAATTCCCTTACTCCATTTAAATAATAACCAGTGAAGCGTATATTGCGAGACTAAATTGAATAGTCCCTTTGAAAGTGGAGGTATTTCAACCTCGCTCAGTGTGCCCCACCTCCTCAGCGCTCCTTTCACTCATTGCAGTTCGCCATGTATGAGATTCAGTGTTCTGTATATAATACATAACTATACTCTATATACGTATTGTGGACCGCCCATAATATAGCACAGACAATATACTATACATTACATCTGAGAATGAAATAATTTCCTGTGGTGTCGTCGACAGAGACGGAAGCTGGGACAAAGTTTCTTAGAAGGGCTTTTGCCAAGACGAAGACGTTGAACAAGCACTCGGTACTCTGCTTTTGTTTCTTACTCGCTGACTGTTCAGCTCTGCATACTCATTTGTTCCATTTCGAGGACGAAACGTAAAAAGACGAATGTATATTACTCCTGCGTGCTTAATAAAGTCATTATTAAATAGTGTTGAAAAACATATCTCATTAGTGCTTTCCTGCAACCGTAAATAATGCATTGTCAATTTTTCTTTTTTTTTTTCTCAACGAGAACCCATGGCAGTGTCGAACAAAAATGATGGATTTTGGACTTGTAGATAAGATCTTCGAAAATTTGCTAAAAAAGCGGTTAGACGATTTTTTGAAAAACTCAGATTTTCGTAAAATTCGAAACAATCATAACGTTTAAACTGTTCAATCAATATTTTCCAAATTCAATACCAACCCTCCTATTATGATACTTTATTCATAAAAAAAAAGAAATTAGTAAAAAATCTTAAAATTTGAGAAAGTTAGAGCGTCGACAGACTTTTTTTGAAAATTTCAATATGCCGTAGAATTCGTATTTTTCTAGCAATTCCGACAAAATTCTCAGAGAATGAAGAGCTCGTATAGATTAACAACTGTGCAAAACGGGAGCCACGAAGCTCAAACCGTTCTCGAGTTATAAAAGTTTAAATTTTACAGTGCCAGAACATACATACACACACACACACATCCGGACGTTTTTTCTAGATTTGATTTTTCGATATTTTGGGATATTTAAAGCGCATTAGAATTTAAAACTGGAAAAAAAAATTTCACCGTCACATAGCTTCCTCTATGAGGAAGCAAAACCTCGTATTTTTTTTTCGAAATAAATGGAGAAACAAAAATATAATGTGAGATTTCAAAAATTTGAGTTCAGGTTCGTAATCAGTCAAGTGAAAAGTCCTCGAATACAAAGTTTCGAGCTTTTAGTGCAGAGGAGGGAAAATCTGAGGCTAAGGATCATCATTCATCACAAATTAGGTCACGACGCATTTTCCCCATATTAATTATGACACTAAAGTTTGCTTCGTCGATGCAAAAGAATAAAAAAAAAACAATTTTTCATTCATTATTTTTCATAATTAATGCACTTGTTGCAATTCTCAAGTAAATTCAATTTTCAAATGGCAAAGTTGTTATATATTTTGCGCCCAGGGTCTACGAAACCCCAGGGGATCCAGAAGACGCGATCCTGTTTGTCTAATGTTTCGGTTCTTCCAGCAGTTGACTAAAAAAATCGTCTCATCTTAATTGCTCAATTAATCGTGTTTATCAAAAATTCAGGGGTAAAGAAAAATGTGTAAATTCACGTAGTTAAGGAAGTTGGCTACATATGATAAGAATTTAATAAAATTTGATGATAACATTCTTTAGCATAAAATACGATGACACAATTAATTTCAAATTTTTCGTCCACATAGTTGTCGAATAATTGGAGTTTGCAATATGCAAAAAAAATACCTACATGTATATCTGAATCCTATGCTTATGCATGTAAATTCTAGTGTTGAATAATTGGAAAACTATGTAGAAGAAAAATCTTAAAAAATTTGTATATTAATATTTAGCACTAAAGAATATACTCACCAAATTTCCTGAAATTCTAATAATTTAGAATTTTCCTATGCTTTTAGGATGGCAACATTGTTGTGTGTAGGCAAACTCCTTAATGAACTCAAGCCTCTGGAAAGTATGGAAAGAGTAACTATAAAGACTTCGGCGGATGATTGACGAAGTAAAATTGAAGTTTGAAAAGGAATTTTTTCATCCTGGGAACGATATTCCTAATTAGAATGCGACCATCTGTAATTTAAATGAAATAAAGATAAATTTAGTGGGGAGAATCCGATTAGAAACTAGTAACAATGGTGGAAGAAATAAAAGAGTCTCGGGATTCCTCGGCGTGGCACAAAGACGGTGCAGGCTCGGGGGATGGCTGGCGATGAAATTCCACAGGGCGCGATTCAAAGAGGTATATAAGAAAAAGAGGGAGGAGTTTAAGGGTGAGGTGACTGGATAATAGTCTCTGTCGTGGCATTCGTCGTTGCGGTTACAAAAGGAACGGAGACATAGCGCATGGCCAGCCAAAGAGATCATTCACGAGTATGAAAACGATAAGATCTCCACATAGTAAAGTTCCTATATATGGCAAAAGAGGTAGAGTAAGGTTCAAGTGGTGAACCAACATTCTCATATCGCTTTACTCAACAGTGACACATGTACAAAAGTTTGAAGGATAAATCCCATGGCGTGTGTGTATACGCACGAGGTTTCTATATGCGGTGAGTCTATGGTGAGTGTATGGCGAGAGGCAAGAATAAAGAAAACAATTACGAGGAAAAGAGGTACAGGGATCTCTTTAATCATGTACGATTGAGCAAGCAGAAGTTTTAAGGGGTCGCATGTAAAGTATATCCTTTACCCATCGGATTGATGAAAAAGTCACAAAAGAAAATCTGCTCGTCGTACGAAAAAGCTCTCCTATACATGCACCAATCTTTTTCGACATTTTATTTTTCGAATAAACTACAAATTTATCTAGAAATTTAGAGCTTTCGAGTTATGCTAATTACCTATTGAGAGAGAATTACGAAAAGGGAGGTTTTTGTGGAATCAGCCGAACGAAGTGCTTGTGCGACGATAATTATTCACTGAAAAGAAAATTTTGTTGGAAAAGATCGATATTTTGTTCGATACATTCGACTAAACGTTTTTTTTTTTAATAATCCCAAAAATTGTGTCATCGCAGCAAGAAATGTTGTAGAAAGTCTCTTCGGAAGGTAATTTTTGTCGTTCCAATCGTTAATTTTGCTCACCATTTCGTTAGAAACCAAATATACTGCCAAAATAACGAAAATTTTGAAATTATCTTTATATTTTGATTTTTAACAAAATTTCATTTCCAGTGTAGCTTATGCACGTAATTAATGACTTGGCTTGAGCAGCCGAGGAGGAGGTCAATACTTGGTTGGGTGACTGCTCCATAAAAGTATGTTTGCAATATTTTTCAGGATCCAAAGACGAAATCGGTAGGAAAATTGTCATGGTTTTCGAAATTGAACAAACAATTAATAGAAAAACGTATTTTTCGTTGATGCTCAACGTTGCGAACTTGAGTTTCTATAAAAAAACGTCTCGACATTTTTTCTGGGCGATACGAAAAAGTGCCAATGGCAAGGGTAGCTGGGGGCGACACTCTGGGGGTCTCATTGGAATGTGGAAATCAGTAGAGCGAGAAAAAATTGGGGTTGGAGTGAACGTTTCAAGTTCAAGTTCGAAGATGACAAGAAGAATGGGAAAATGTCGAAAGAATCGAGAATAATGTGGAATTTTTTTCTTTTGTTTTAGTTTTTTTTTTTCTATGAACAATTTCGAAACGACTATTTTTTTTTTGGAGTGGTCGATGATAAGAAAATAAAATTGTCATTCCAAAATATTCGTGAGCCTTTCGAAAGGCTTGGACGTAAGAATTCTCCAGCTCTCTCCTTCTTTTTCGTTTCTTTTTTTATTTCTTTCGTGCGCTATTCACTCGCCCGCACATTCATGCATCCCCGCAAACCTGCGAAAGCACATCTTCACATTTTTCTACACATTTTTTTCTTTCCCCTAAAATTTCCGATAAACACGATAAAATAAATAACGTGGAATCAAATATCCGTTCGTCTTAATTGAGCAATTAAGACGAAACGATTTTTTAGTGACCTGCTGGAAGAACCGAGACATAACACGATCAGGATCGCGTCTCCTGGATCCCCTCGGGTCTCGTAGACCCTGGGCGCAAAATATATAGCAACTTTGCCATTTGAAAAGTGAATTTACTTGAGAATTGCGACGAGTGCATTAATTATCAAAATAACGAATAAAAAAAAAAGACTGTGAAGTTTGCAACGTTGGAATGCAACGATTTTTTATTGTTTTTATTGATGATTTGTTTCATTTTCAAAATCATAAAAAAGAAACCGATCGTTTTTGAGTTTTGGCAAAGAAAAAAAAAACTTCATTGCCACCGAACGATGCAAGCTTGAGAAATACACTCGACTGTATTTTTCAACTGCCTCTGAAATGAGGACTTTATAATTAATCATTAACCCTCCGTGGTGATCAGGGGTCAAAATGACCCCAAACGCAATTTTGAGCTAGAACGACTACAAAAGTTATTGGCGCCCGAGACGGTTGGCCTCCTCTCCAACGGTTCTTCGGCGTGCCCGAAGAATTTTTTTTTTTTTACACACATTTTGCTGATTTTTTTTCGCCATTTTGAAAATTGGGAAAATATTTTTTGGCATGATATTCTCATTCCGAAAGGTTGAAACTAGTATCCTGAATTTTAATGTGTCCTTCGGAACGATACTGGCAACGCCGCAAGCGTTTAAACATAACTGGGGTCATTCTGACCCCGTGTGAACAGCGCGTTATTTCTAGAACGTGTGCCCACCGAGGACCGAGGATAATTATCCTCGGAAACGCATATTCGATAATTGAAAAAAAATATCAAGTGTCAATGATTTTGAATAAACCTGTACGAACATGTGATGTGACACATACATCAACAGACATCAAGAGACGGCATCTTATAATATCGCGTAGGACAGTATAGAGCAAAGACGAGAGGAAAACTCGCGGGGGAACTTAACTCGAGAAGTTTAGCCGTAATTGAATTTCTCGAGCCAGTGCCTCGTGACTGCACGACCGACCTGGCGAGGGGTTAGACTACACGCGATCTCTTTCACCCTCGTTGCTTCTGGGTGTGTAGAATGTCTACTATAGCGGTTGGGCTCGTGTACCCGCCTCGATGACTTAGTTTGTTCCCTTCAGCCCTCGTTGCACGAACACCATTCGCTACGCTCCATACCAATATCATATTTACAGTCGCGTTGATCCTTGCCGCATGCGTGCTAAAAAGTATCACAATCCTTTCATCTTCTCGCGGTCACACTGGAAATTAAATTTTTTTTTTAAATCGTCCATATTTTCTTGAATACTACTGTAAACTAAATATTTTTTTATAATTACAAAATTTTCGTTATTTTTGCAATATATTTGGTTTCTAACGGAATTGTCAGCGAAATTTACGAGTGGAACTACCAAAATTTGCTTTCGAAGAGTCTTTCTAGAATATTTCTTGCTGCGATGACACCATTTTTGGGATTATTCAAAAAAACGTTTAGTCGAACGTATCGAACAAAATATCGATCTTTATCAACAAAATTTTGTTTTCAGTGCAGAGCCAAATATAACGACGGTTTCGAAATGATGAAATATTCAAAATTCTCTAAATCATCATCATCGTCATTATCGTGACGATGAGCGAACGAATTGTCACATTTTATGGATGGAATTCTTATTGTTGGATTGGTCAAATATTTTCTTTCCCTCATGGGCATCAGACGGAAGTTCGCAACGTTGGGGTCCAAGGAAAAATAACTATTTTTCATTGTTTCTTGAATTTGAAAAATCGTGACAATTTTTCAACCGATTTTGTGTTTGGATCGTAAAAAAAAAATCGTTTTATGGTCTTATTGATTGATCATTTTATTGTTTATTATGAGGCTTCGTGAGTTTGCGACGAAAATAAAAGTTTTTAAAACGTCAAATTACTGGTCGATCGGTTTTGTTAAATAATGATAAAAATAAAAAGATGCTCCAAATGCACGATGCTCAAATATTCATCAATGAGGAACTATATTTTTTATTTTGGCTTCCTCATTGAGGAAGCTTTGAGCATCGTGCATCTTGAGCATATCTTGAGGAAGCAATTTGCAAATTTCAATTAGCAGCGTTTTTTGTATTTGCATATAAATTATATAATTTCGACAAATTTTCTAGAAAGTAAAGAGGAAGGTACGAACTTGTACACAAAATCTTAAAAAATTTGCAGAAATTAGGACGATGTTTCAAAAAATTCAAAAAATCATAAAATTTAAACCGTTCAACCGACATTTTCCGAATTCAATACCAAAACCTTCGTCCAACGATATGCAACGAAAAGTTCATATTGTTTCTTTTTCGTTATTCGAAAAGTGAATAAATTGGAAAAATTGGAGCGAGTGAATAAATGATAAAAATAATTAATGAAAAATCAATATTTTTCGTTGTTATTCCAACGATGCAAACTCCAGTATCTAATGCCAAATTGTTTCTCGAGCCGAGGTCGAATGCAACATCAAAGAGTTAATCAAGATGTTTTTGGAAAGCAACCAATAAGATGAGCTCCTTATCGGATGAAAGTTTGAAACTTGAAAGCAGCTCGAGAGCTATGTGGGGCTGGGTCCATGGATTCTACTACCCTTTTTAAAGGCTTACACATTTAGCCTCGATTCTCTAAAGAACCTTTCGACGATAACATCAATCAAATTTTCAACTCGAGTTTTAAACTCCGCAGATATATTTATCGCGTACGCGGCTATTGTCATTCACAGGAGAGAAAATGTTAAGGAACCAATTTGAAGACACTGGAGGATCAGCAGGGAAAGTTGATGGCATAAATTTAGTAAGAACTTTGACGCTCTATTTTTATCTCGTAAAGCACCTCTGGCTCTGGCAATCATGCTCGAATGAATTTTTGTTTTTTTTTTATTTAAAAAATATATTTTTTTTTTAATGAGACTGGATTTTTTTTTTTGAGACTGAATTTCAAATGAGAAAGTTTTTTAAATCAGACTGAAGTTGGATCGTAACAAAATATCGTTTTATTGTCCTGACCAAATATTTAATAACAATAGCGAGCTCGGCTCAAGAAAAAACAGAATTTCGTTGCATTCCAACGTGGGAATAAATAAAGTGCAGTCGCATGGGTTTCCACTTGTTTCCACACAAATGAAAACAAGAAACGAGGATGTAAATAAATAAAAATTAATAAATCGACACTTCTTGCCTGATTTTCGGATTACTCGCTGCTTTTTTGCACTCAAATGTTCAAATTCCGTAAGAATTCTCCTCCGGGAAACAAGGCAAACGAAGAGCATTCCCATTTTCATGCATATTTATTTAACAAAATACCAATTTTTATTTTCTTAATTTGAATTTACGGAAAGATTTCCGAGCTATCGACTATACGTGAATTTCATCAATATTATTTGGCTGTTCATTTATTTATTATTTTATTAAAAAAATTTTTTTTTCATTTTTGCAAAACGACGAGAGAGACGATTTTTTTATTCGCTCCAGTTTCTTGCTCCCTGAATAATGAAAACGATCGTTCATTGTTTTTTAATGAAGCAAAAAATAATTCCGTCGTACGAACAAAAATGTAAACCAGTTTTTTTATTTTTTATTTTTTATTTTTTTTTTTCAAGAACAAGAAACAGAAAATCCTGACGACGTCTTAGAATTCCTTAGTCTTTGGCGGAGTGCACCTTGGGAATAATCCAACTTGAACGTTTTTTTTGTATAAACAGTTTTTACAATGAAAAGTTTTGTGGAGATTGAATTGTTTTGTATATTTTTTTGGAAAACTCGAGATCCGAGCGAGTTCGATTCTTCGATTAAAGAGTCGTGGGATCTTTCAAGGGGTTCAATCGTAAAAGCTGAATGATCTCGAATAGAGAATTGAAGGAAAAAGCCCGTAGGCTCGGATAGACCTACAAGGGATCCCCCCGCTGATGGGGAACTCGAGAGGACTTTTCGGAGAAGTGAATGTGTATCGCGAGAACGAGCTATCGTTTCTTTTGGCCGAGGTCTCGAAAAGCACCCGCGGGGGCCTCTTCAAGCAATTGATCGGACCTCCGAGGCCACGACGGGAGATCCTCGAGCAACTTGTATGGGATTCGAGCTTTTTGTAACTGCAAATGTTAAGAATGAAAATGCGACGCTGAAAGAAAGGAGCACGGTTGTTCTAAACTCGTCGAAACATGTGCAAAAAAAAAACTGTCGATGCTAAGCCCAAAAAATCAATTTTCAACAAGGGATGAAAAAGTTTTTTAAATTCTAAAAAGTTCAAGAGGACAAAATAATATTTTTACGAATTGGAACTTTTTTTTTTGACTTTTTATTAAATTGCTGGCAACTCTGTGGAAATAATTTTTCCACAAACTCGATACGGTCGCATTTTTTAAATTTCTACGACTCGGAGAGTTCGATAATCGTCACGCAACGAGGAGAGCGTTTGAGGCTCGCCATAGAAACGACGCGCGAAATATGAATTTCCAACATTTTTGGGTTTGATGAAAATTTGGAAAGATCTCGCGAGAGCCTCGTTTTGAGGCCGGAAACATTATTGACCCAGATATCGAGGAAGAATCGTGTTGCACGATCATCAATGGAGATTGAATGAAACAATAAACTGCCTCGGAGAGATGAGGCTAGATGATACAGAATTTTTCATCGTGGCCGTTCAAATAAATCATACTAAAGTTTCCATCCTCGAAAAACACCGAAAAAAATATTTTTCATTAATTATTTTCAAAATAATGAATAAAAAATATATTATTCGTTGTATTGCATATTTTGAGAATATTTTTATTCGAGCGACGCCACGTCCCAAAGTATCTGACTGACCAAGAGACTCGAGCTGACGTTGGGAACGAAAAAATCCTCGATTTTAGTAAACTGCGATAAATGACTGCGGGTCAAATTGACCCAGGAATGATACCGAAGTTTGCATCGTGGTAATCCAACGAAAAATCTATTTTTCATTCATCATTTTGATGATTAATGCACTCGTTCAAATTTTTCTAGTAACTTTAGTTTTCAAATGTGCAAAGAAGACTCTCCCATTATCGTTGACTGTATATAAAACTGTTGTCCCCTGCTCCAAAAAACAATAAACATGTCTAGATTCGATTGTTGAACAAGAACCAAGCAAGAATCGAACAACTCGTTGGTCAGCGATGTGTCGCGTGACACGTTTGGACGAGGGTGACCGTCACACTTGATTCAATAATAATGACTTTGAAGCAAGCCTCTTTGCCACTCAAGTTGTATGTGTAGTTTACACATTTATGTTGGCGAGTGGACGTAAGGATTGTGTTACCTGCGAACGATTGAACTTTGAAGCAGGTGAGATTATCGTACAATAGAAAAAAGAAAGAAAAAAAAAAGCGAAAGAGAGAAAAGGTAGATGCACACGTAAGTATCAAGGCGGCTCGCGCCATTTGTAGTCGATGGCAAAGATTCAAGGATGACGAGTGTAAAGCATAGGAACATGAAAGAACAGTGAGGAAAGCCCTTGAGGACAAACGTACGTTCCTTTTTTTTTCTTGGCTCGGTTTCTCCGAGCAAAACTCTAAACAGCGGCTTCCCTTTTCTTCATATTTCACCATTATAGCATGAGGACTATGCTTCTCTATGGGGCCCCGTGTCCATATTATGAAGGTATAATATTAGGTACTTGGCATAGTTGCGCTATAATGCCATAATTGTTTCGTAGGACTTGCCAAAGGAGTGAGCATAATGCATCAATGTATTATGTGGCCCAGGTGCACAATAACAAGCTCCAGGCACGTGTTACCACCAATTGACCACTTATCGACTCATGAACCACTCGTACACAAAGCAATACTACACTCTCGATAACCCCTGAGCACATCATCATCATCATCATCATCATCATCATCATGGGCCAAGATCTTTACATTGTGTTGGCCAAAGCCTCCGGATCTTTTTCTATCAAGTTTTTAAATTTTTTGTTAATATACGATAAATTTCAACATTCTGATTTATTCGCTATGGATAGGCGACGCAAAAATGTGGTGTTTAAATTTTTTTCATGGAAATTGAACGAAATGACAATTTTGGATTATTTAACGGTATGTAGACACACATGGGTCTGGCGGGGTGGCCATTCAGCGAATTTCGTGAATTTCTCGGTTTTCGTATGGATTAGCATTAAATAACAATGATGGAAAAGAATTTTTATCCATCAACCAGGGCAGGCTCGTTTTTTTTTAAATCAAAAACTACTTTCTTGAATTTTTTCAGATTTTTTAAACGTGCTCAAGGACAGTAAAAAAGTACAGGACTTCCCAGACCCATGTGTGGCTACCGAAGGGTTATTAATGATTTTTCAACAGTGGAAATAAAGAAATAAACTCACTTGCGATTCTGCTGGCATTCTCCTTGCTCTCGAGCTTGCCCAATCGATAATCGTCCGGAGGAATCCTTTGGATTTGTTGGAGGAGGCCAGTGCAGTCGGGCTGCTGATGTTGCTGGAGCTGATTTTGTATTTGGGCTGCTGCTGCGGCCGCTACTGCCGCTGGGATCCCACCCAAATCCCCAGAACTCCCGATCCCATGGCCCGGGTGCGAAGGTGATGAACTTTCTGTCAAAGCCGGAGCCGTCGCTCCGGAAGACGAGGATGAACTTGTCGCCATTACCGGCGCCGTTGTGCAACTTCCATTGTTGTACTGCAATTGCAGACCCAGCTCTCGAGCCTCGCTCTCCTCTTGGGCTTGTTGTCGCCTCAACGCAACCTGCAAACATTAGTTCGTCGTAATTGCTAGGCTGATTATCACATGGAAATTATTAATCAACCGCATTTTAAGGACGTTCGATGCTAAATTTTCTATCGATAGAATTCCTTCAAATTTGCACCACACAGAGAGAATAGTGATGTCTAAAAAATTATAAACAAATTAATTATTATTAAAAATTTATGAATAAATGAAAATCACAATTTTCAGTAGTTTCTTGTAGGAGCGTGTTGAAAGTTCCAATTTTCAACATTAAATATTTCGATTTCTAAATGGTGAAGCCTCTTAAAACTTTGCATACACTTTTATGTAACATCGAAGAAGCTTCTTTTAGTTTTTCAAAAAAAATGGGTCGTAAAATTTTTTCGAAATTTTGTTTATTGTATAAAAAATACAGATTTTCTCGGACAATCTTGGATTTAGAGTATGTTGTTCTTTAGTCAATTAGTAACAACTTTTTGTTTTATGAACTTAGCCTCGCAAAGCATTTTTTGTGTAAGAAAAACTGAAACCAAAAATTTATATTTGACCGTCGCCATACAACGTCCTTAATTATCAAAATAACGGATAAAAAATATATTTTTCGTTGAATTCCAACGATGTAAGCTTTTGTATCACAATTATGAATCCTTCCTCAGAATTAATTTAAATTTCACTGGCTCTTAATTGCTAGTTTTTGTAAATCCTAAAATTTAAAATGAACAAGAAAAATTCTTAGAATCTCATAATCAAAAGATTCACCTTCCCGTTGAAAAAGATTTGAAAGCGAAAATGCAAGAAAAAGAAAGAGTTTTCCAAAAATTGAAATATCTTCGAGAACTTGGGCTTTGGAATCGACTGATTTTTATTTCTAAATAAATATTTTTCGTTGAATTCCAACGATGCAAACTTCAGTACCATCGATGCCTGTCCATGTCCAGTCTCGCCGAATTGACTTTTGGAACTTTGAACTGTATTCCGCAAAGAATCTCGACACTTGGTCGTTTCGATGGCTACTCATCGATATACACGGAGATTTCAAAAAATCTGTCATTTCTCAGAAGCAAGGAAAACATTGGCTACAAAACAAAAATTTCAGAACGAAAATTTATATCGCTTTTTATATTAATTATCAAGGTTTGTGTCTATTTGGTATTTGCCATGTCAATTTGCTGATGTAACAGAGACTTTTTTGGAAAGCCGGTTCAATAAACATTTGCGCGTACATGGTTATTTCTGCGAAACAGAGGCGCCATTGGAGAAGCTTTCAAAGTGTTTCGAAATATTCTCTTTATATATACCGCGCCTGCTGTCTTTTCTGATCCATCCATCGACGACACATTTTTATGTGTACGAGTGTAAATGTTTGAATGACACACATACATGTCGCTTAAAACCTTCGTAATAATTAATATTCATGTGCATAACGAGCAGAGTCAACACGTGGACTGGTTAATTTTTGTTTTTTACCATTTTGGACCGTTAATCATACAATCCAGATCCAGAGGATAGAGTGGAAATTGAGAAAACATGCTATAAGTGCATATTGGGTCAATTTGACCCAAAGTGTTTTTTTTTTATATTTGTTTGTTTTTTCTAGTAAATTATCAATGCTTTATGGGCCTAAATTTATTTTTTGAGGAAAACGAGAATTAAGTGCCAAAATATTGGTTGCCATTGAATATGCCAAACAATCGGTGATGGAAAATCGTTGGGGTCAAAAAGACCCAGTGCGCGATCGAAGGGTTAATTTCTGAAGAAATGAATAAAATTTTGACAGAAAACAAATTGTTGGATATTTTATCAATGATTAATCAACATTCGAGATATTTGGAATATTTAGCGGCTTATCGTTGCAACTCGAAAGGACTCGAGGACTCTGAAGGAGCCCGGGAGGAATTTCTCCACCGATAATTTCAAAGGAAATCGTTATATTTTTTATCCACCATTTTATTTTTTATAGAATTTTTCGGCATTGATTGAAAAAACTGTCAAACGAAACTTTGTTGAAAACGCTCTGGAGGAGGAAACCGCTGATCCGACGGCAGCATTGAAAAAACGCGTTTATTTCTCTCGCGAGAAATCCGGAGGTCCGGAACTCGCAATTTCCAAATAAATTGGTTTCCCTTTTTTTTTTTATTCATACGACGGTGAGAGGAATTTCCGGTTACTTTCTTGATGGGAAAATTGGCACAACTTACTTCCCACTTCTCCCCTTAGTGTCTTTATTAGTTTTTTCCTTATGTCCTTACTGTCTAACGTTTTTCTTTCCCAATTCTTAATGTAGGTTTTAGATTTTTTCTGTTACTAACCGTCAATAAATTTATAATTTGTAAATTTATAAATTATAAATTTATAAATAATAATTATTAATTTATTAATAATAATAATTATTTATTTATAAATTATAAATTTATAAATAAATTTATAATTTGTAAATTTATAAATTATAAATTTAAATTAAATAATTAAAGTTACTCAAATTATTATTTGTAAATTATAATATAAAATATTTATTATATTTATATTAAATGTACAAATTTACTTGTGGGTGTTTTGGGTATTAGGCAAACACTCACAAGTATATTTTGATTTGTTTAGTAACAAAAATGATTTATTTGATGCTTTTACAATATATTTTGTGGCCTCTCTTTTCGGGCATCTTTTTCTTCCGTTTTTAACGGTTACAGAACTTTGTTTACTAACAAATAAAACTCATGTATTAATCTAATTGAAATACTCTCAGTCTCTTATTTTCTGTGAAGCTGAAAAGAATAATTCCGAAAAACTAGAAAGAGACACGAGTAATTGGTGAAAAAAGTTGTAAAGAGAAACTATCGAGTTTACGAACTTTGTGGTGAAGAAAAAAAAACATTAAAGTCATTGTTGTCAATAGAGGATTGGCAGATGAATGAAGCGAGTCTCGGGTTCCACTTCGAAATTGGTTGCCGCCCCTCTCTCGCTCTCTCTCTCTCTCTTTGTAGACAAATTATAGAGAATCGACACAAAAAGACGTTTTTGGTTAATGTAAGAATAACGCGTTTAGACACAAAATACCTCGAGGATTTTCGATCTTTATATTGGAAAGTTTGACATGGGGCACCATGCTCGCGTAGGTTAAGAAGAAACTTTAAGGACAGCAGCCAGCAGCTCTAATCCCTAAAGGATATTAGTGCGTGCGATACATTACACCAGTCGAAGAAAAGAAGGGACGAAAATAGTGGAAGAAAAATATGGAGGGTCCCCGGTTCACAAGTGGCAGCAGCAAGCAGGTGGGCGAAAAATATCTATACGAGGCTTTCGTGACGAAAAATCGTCTCGATTACACGCTTGTGCGTCGTGCATGGGATCTCCTTCGGGCTTCGAAGGGATGCTCCAGAGGTATATCAAAGACTCCATCGAGTATATTATAGAAATGTGAAACGATAGGTTTGCTCTTTGGGTCCTACACAAGCGCGTTTAAATTTCTCCGATTCTTCAAAACTCTATACACTTATCGATCGCAAACACACTGAGAAACACTCACGAGATTTTCTTCTTATTCTTCATTCAGAAGGATTCAATTTAAAAAATGTTTTGATTCATCATTTTTTTTTCTTTCGAATCTTCTCGCATATTTTCCCATAATGTTCTCGATTCTCTTCTGAAGAAAAATTTTCTGACGTTTAGATTTTGAGATATTTAATTTCCAATTTTTTATTTTTCTCATCTAAACGCGTGTAAATTCAAGTCGCGTGTCTTTTGTTTTTTTCTTGCAACTTTTTGACGAAACGTGACTTCAATTTACACGCGTTTAGATGGGAAAAATAAACAAATTGAAAATTAAATATCTCAAAATCTAAACGTCAGAAAATTTTTCTTCGTAGGAGAAAACTGTTAGTTTTGGTGCTAAGAACGTTTATACAAAATTTTGAAGTGTGTGTGTGTGTGTGTGTGAATCGCGAATCATGGCGTTGTCATCGTGAACGTCGAAATATTTTTTTCAAATATTTATGAGAACTTCAAGACCCCATAACTCATGGTGTTTATGGGAAATTTCAACCTCCCCCGATGGAATATCACTTATTATGATGCAATGAAGGACTTGACGGAAAAAAAAAAATTTTACCATCATTTTTCGCAAAGTAATCAAACTGCATAATTACCAAATCCTTAATAAAGTCGTTTCGTGATAGTAATACCTGAACAAAATTTCCTTTCCAGTGTAGTAAATTCAGTTTTCGAATGGCATTAGAAAAGACTGTCCCATTATCGTTGACAAATACCGAATAAAAATTTCGTGCTCTGCCACAATAAGTAATGAGTTTTCGTTGCATTCCAACGACGCGAACTTGAACGTCGTCCAAAAGTTAATTCGTTACAGAGACAGTCGCAATGCTGTGAGAACATTTCCCCGTTTGCAGCACTTATCCTTTGCAGGAAACGTGCCGACGGCAAGGTCCTTTAATCACGTTCAGAGCAGGATGTCATCATGACACACTCGGGAAAAAATATTGTTAATACAACCAAACGTGATTTTTTTCAACTCGAATATTTGGCTCGACGTCAAGATACTTTTTTCTAATTCACTGAAAAAACGAGTTCCACCTTTTCAAACAGATTTTTTTTCTGCCACGTTATTTTTTATTTTTAAAAAATCATTTCAGATCGAGGAATAATTTATTTTTTTTTCATTTCCTTCATTAGTCGATAATTTTATTCGATAAAGGATGTTGTTGATTTTTTTTCGATGAATTTTTATTTCAATGACATTTTAACAGCTCCTTTAGCTTCTATGATTATTGTAACGTAATTGTACGAGCTGCCGACTGTTTACAGAGGGATTATCGAGACTAACGTATCCCTGGCAATCGTCAATGGACCAAGAGCAGGAAAAGTGCTTTGCCGAGTGTTAGAGCTAAGTATCAAGTTCTATCGACTTTATTTGGTAAAAGCTGCACTTGTTCTGTTTGTTGACTCGATCGTATAAGACTTAGCGTCTGTGTGCACAGACACTCGTTTTGTCTGGGCGTCATCGCGGCCGAAAGGCATGTTTTCTATGCCGCATTATCGTGTTGCTACAGCCAGAGGCGAATAGACTGTAGTAAGAGCTCCGTGTGTTAAAAGAGAAGCCCCTTCGTAGGGGTTTACCAGCAAAAACGATGCCTCGGTAAGATCGTGGTGTAATAACACTCAGTCTGGTACTTTGGAGCTTGATTACCCCATGAAAATAAACGAAGGGAATCTCACGAGTGTGTTGAACGTTGATCATCAGATTTGCCAAGTTCCCAAAAATGCAGAAAACATTTTTTCATTTTCTAATTTCATTCGTCAAGGACGTTGTATGGCGACGGTCGAATCTAAATTTTTCTTTTCAGTTTTTCTTACATACAAAATGGTTTGCGAGCCCAAGTTCATTGAAAAAAGTTGTTACAAATTGACTAAAGAACAACATACTCTAAATCCAAGATTTTCCGAGGTAATCTATATTTTTTATATAAAGAAGAAAATTTCGAAAAAATTTTACGACCGATTTTTTTTGAAAAACTGAATAAAGTTTCTTCAATGTTACGTAAAAGTGTATGCAAAGTTTTAAGAGGCTTCACCATTTAGAAAACGAAATATTTAATGTTGAAAATTGCAACATTTAACACACGCTCTTATGAGAAAGTACTGAAAATTGTGATTTTTATAAATAAATATCTCGACGTCTACATGGTGAAACCTGTTGAAATTGCGCGAGCTATTTGACATCACTATTCTCTTTGTGTGGTGCATATTTAAAAGAATTCTATCGATAGAAAATTTTGCATACAACGTCCTTAACTTCCTTTATTTAGACGAAGAAAAAAAAGTTTAAACTTGAAAAATATCTTCTGAAAATACGAGAGTTTCGAGAAGGCCCGAAAAAGAATGAAGGAATAACGTCGCTGAGGTTTTCTGGAGCGATTTGGAATCGAAGGTGGGATACAAATTTCCATCGGGACTCGATTCTTGCTCTCGTGATCCCGTCGGTAGCATTCGCCGAGATTATTACGCATGCGTCTGCTCTACGACTCACTGTTATCCGGCCATCAACCGACGCAGGAGATATAGAAAGTTATAGTGCACTGTAGGAAGCGTGGAGTTGACATTTGTCACTTTTCAATCGCACGAATAAAAAGGTGACAGTTGTGTATATCCTCGATGCTCGTGGACGTCCACCCCAAATTGTCATTTTTAGGATCACCAACGAGACATAAAAGTCGGTAAATCCCGCCAATAATCGTCCTAATAATTCTCCTTTTATTTGCCAAATTTGTAAAAACTAATAATTATCCTTTTTCATAATCCCAAATTTTGGATCTTTCCCAATGAAAAAAAAAAAAAGAATTTCGTTGCAAACTCGAACGTTGGAAACTTGAGCGTAATTTTTCGAGTTTTTATAAAACGTTTTTACGTTTTAAAAAATCGAAAAATTACGCACAAAAAAAAAGAATTTCGTTGCAAACTCGAACGTCGGAAACTTGAGCGTAATTTTTCGAGTTTTTAAAACGTAAAAACGCTTTATAAAATCTCTAAAACTCTTCTTTTTCTGTGGCAGAGATCGGCTTTTCCAAAAATTGTATCGGCTCGAAAAATTTGGACGAATTTCGAAATTAATCAATTTTTCAATTAAAAAAAAAAAACTTCGGTGCCTTTAATCGCGTAATTCGTGAGAATCGGTCGAATCGTTGAAACTTAGTAAAACGATCTTTTTACGATGAAAGATCGAGAGCGCAAATCTTTCTCCGATTTTTCATCGAATTTCGTTTTTGGCAGATATTTATTTAATAAATAAACCTGAATTCGCTCGAGCTCGAGTTGTGAATAATTCGAAAAGCAGGCAAATTGCAAACTCCCTGAATTGAGAATTCACATATAAAAAAGAAAAGATTGTAAATAAAGAAATTTTTATCAGAAAAAATTCGTCGCAAATAATTTTCAGCCGATAAAAGGAAACAAAAAAAAAATCTACGGAGAACTGTACGAATTGGTTGAAATTAATTGATAAAAACGAACTCGTGAGCTTGGATCGTTCATCGAGTGTCTCGAAGGAGAAAATATTTTTTAAAAAATTTTTAAAAATACAAATTTTCGTATTTTCGTTTGAAGCGAAATTGAACGATCGCTGCAGCCATCGGTGATATGAAAATTAATTTTTTGAGTTCTGTTCGTCGGAAAAATGGAAGTCGCTGATTTACAACGACAAAAAATCGCGTTGTTAGTTAAGTTTAGAGTTTTTTTTTGTCTGAATTATACAATTGAAATTAAAAAGAGAATTTTTGAAGGAAAAATATGACGGTGGACACGAGAACGTCGTTTGGGGAGCTCACCAAACTGTTTGGATTATCGCCCGCCGGCAGAAATTTCGCGAGGTGTGAGAAATGCAACGAAATATGTTGACGAACTTTGTCCGCGAAAATATTTAACAGATTCCAAGCGAATCGCTGCCTAAAATGCATTTCGCGAACCGTCCGATGATTCTGAAGTTTGCATCGTCAGAATGCAACGAAAATAATATTTTTGATTCATTATTTTGATGAATGTTTCAATTTTTCTAGTAAATTTGATTTTCGAAGGACACACGGAAAACGCGAAAAATACGTTTTTCTGTTAATTGTTTGCTCGGGTTTCCAAAACCATGACAATTTTCGTACCGATTTGTTTTTGGATCCTAAAAAAAAATCCTTTCATCGTCCTGACCAAATATTGCATCAGAATCATGAAAAATTTCGTACAGAAAACTGGAAATGAAATTTTATTAAAAATCGTCGACATTTTATTGAACACGGTAAACTAAATATTTTTGGATAATTTCAAAATTTTCGTTATTTTGGCAGTATATTTGGTTTCTAACGGAATTGTCAGCAAAATTAACGATTGGACAGACAAGAATAGCTTCCGAAGAAACTTTCTAGAATATTTCTGGCTGCGATGACACAATTTTTGGGATTATTAAAAAAAAACGTTTAGTCGAACGTATCGAACAAAATATCGATCTTTTCCAACAAAATTTTGTTTTCAGCGAAGGCTCTCCCATTGTCGTTGACGAATGCCTCAAAAAAAATGAGTTTCCATTGCATTTCAACGATCCAAACTTCAACATCGTCGTTGGACTCATCGCGTAGAATAAAACGGAAAAACACGAAGAAACTGACCTGAGCAGCCATGACTCGTTGTCGTTCAGCGATCAATGTGCATTTGGCACAAACGCAATCGCGCCACCGACAATAACGTTTATGTCCTTTAAGGGCTGAAACGACACCGTGATTCCGACACCTGGCACACTTGGGTGTTCTTTGATAACGTTCTGCACTAGCTCGAAGAAAGAAAGCTGCGGGTAGCACGTGATGTTGTTGTTGCTGTTGCTGGTGTTGTTGCATCAATTGTCCAACGTCGACGCCGATGCCGACACCCCGTGGCAACGACATTCCTCTCCGCACTTCACTCGCGCGACACAAATTCAAATGGCAAAGCTAATAATTGCTAAAAAAAAAAAAAAAAATAGGTAAACAATTCCCAAAACTTTTAAACTCTCCGTAAATTTCCGTACTTTTCTTTTTCCCATTTCGAATCCATCGTTTTCCCTGAGACCTTGCAAATCTTGCAGTTTCAAGGGCTCGAAAATTTCTGACTATGTAATCACTGGATCAACGGACACGCGGAAACGAAGCAAGTGTGATCTTCTAGTTATTTTTTAAAAAGCCTGGACTCGAAAAACTCATAACATCGCGAGATTGAATCCCAAGATCCTGAGGATCTTCTGCCAGGATGCACGGACAGCACAATTCACCAACACTCATTCGTCTGACGAACTTGAAAAAGAATAAACTTGCCAGAGTGGAGTCGTCTGCTCCATTGGAAAAACGTCCTGGACACTTTCATTTTAGAGGACGTTTTGAAAAAATTTGTAAAACTCTATTTTTTTGCTCATCACTCAACGCTCCATCGATTTCATTTTGGTCAAACGATTCCTACGTTAATTTCCAACTTTTTGCTCCTCTTGGAAACGAGAAAATGAATCCCGGTTTGTGCAAGATTCGAATACAATGTTTCTTGAACTGGCCGGCTGTTGAAACTGTTTTTCTTTGACGTGGCTCTTTCGCTACCTATTCTATATGACGATTTCAACGGCAAAGAGCCACGTGCGCGCGCGTCAACGATACAACGGATCATACGGGCTCGATGTCTCCAGTTTCATTCGTCCTCGTGCTAACCAACCCGCGACGTTGGAGGAGGAGTCACGATAAAAGCTTTGTTGCAGCTGTTGAGAAACTCGGCACTACTGTTGCTATTCGAGCATACAAACGCAGCAGCCTCAATCGCCGCGTATCGCCTGCTGCTATTTCGACATGGTACACATTCGACAAACTGCATGCTCCGGGGATGCTCCGTTTGCTAAGCCAGTACGTCTACCGGCAGATTGATGTTTCGAGCCAGGGACTAGAATCGATTATAAAAATAGCTTTTCATTCTCCAGGATCGTGTCTTTGACTTTTGCGACGACTTCTTGCCTCGTCGATTTTAAAAAGCGACACCCAATTGGTCGTTGCACTATAGTTCACTTTTTTCCTGTTAACGATTGCTCCGGTGCATCCTTTTCGATCAATCACCGCAGCCACGTCAACTTTCTATTATTCCTTTCAAATTTTGCACTAGGAGCGAATTTCAATCGCGGGAGGATCGACGAGTTCAAGATTTTTTGGCTGCGGTTCGACGCCGGAGTCGAGGTTTCAAAACTCATAGGACACACGGTCACTCCGGGATTGATATTTTCTTGGATTTGGCATCGAAATCCATGCAAACGCAAAGTATTTTAAAAGATGATGTGTATCTCGATGTGACTACGCGGTCGAGACTTTTTTGACGATCGAAAGTCGCGATGGACAACACAAACTTCTTAATGGATTAGAAACTTTTGGAATAGATTGAAAAACGTTGAGCAGGGGAATCCCGGAACGGATTGGCACGGAGTAAAGGATTTTTTGGTGCGCATCGCTGCGTGCGGTAAAGACTCGAACGCACTCCCACGAACCGCCAACATTGTGAAAAGAGGATGCTGCAGCAGCAGATTGTAATAGTGATATAATGTTGGGACACACGTCGATACGTGGGGAACAGAGTATCAACGGGCGTATATATTTGTGAGAAGCAAGTTTCATTCGCTGGGCTTTGAGCCAACCGGACGATAGAACCGCAGCGATTGGTGATCCGCACGGTGGTGTCTGAAGGCGCAGCCACGCGCATACGCAGCGCGAGCGAATGCTTGTGACTGTTGCGACTCGCCCGTGGACCGGAGCAGGAGGAGCAGGACGCGCGCGATTGAAGAATAAGCAGTGGGAAATCCTGCGGGGAACGAGGAAGGATTTGGAAGCAGGAGGAAACGACGAGAAGATAGGGGAGAGTCGGAGAGCCAATTGGAACATTCGCTTCCGGAGGACATTGCGAAGCAGGATGACATTTAAATGAGAAAAATAATAAAACCCGGGCGTCTGCCCATTTTGTAAACGCGACGCGATGCACCGAAAGCTCTGAAGCACGAAAAAGCTGAGAAGCAGGAATGTTGCTTGTTTTTCGCGCAACTGCTTTCCCTTGTGGAGACAATAATCCAGCGACATCGCGTCGTCGCCAGGGCAAAGTATCCCAAAAAAGCTAAAAATCTCGAGGGCGGTCCACCCGACTTTATCGGATGTTGACGCGCCAGCGCATTCCTCCCGCGACTTCCACTCCCTCTCCACCGGCTCAAACGTTCGCATCAATTGCATCATTCCCAACAAGCTTCGCGATATACATGCACCAGGCACTTTTGTACACTCGCGGTATATTATAATTAGCAACTCCTTGGCCGGCTGGGGGGCTCTCCAGCGTTGTGGCAAACTTTTTTATTCTCAAGCCGCGATAACTTTCTAATGGCTCGCTCAATCGATCGTTGGTCGCATCCGAAAGTCTCAATAGTGTGTGTACAAAAAACAAAACACATCGTTTTAAATTGAAACGCGATCACAAAATGTCGCTTTTCCGGCACACCATGCGGAAGGCTCCAGCAGGAATCATTGCATAGAGACCGCTAACGTCTTGACGCCAAGTATTAAAAAGAAAAGTTCAAACCAACAAGGCAAGTTGCGCCGCGTGTCTATATACTCGAGATTGGGCCTTTTTCCGTTGCGTTCAAACTTGAGGTGGTACTGTCAGTTTTAGAATTACCGTTCAGAATTTAATAAAATTTGGTACAGTAGTAGATTATGATAAGAAAAAGATGCAGTCAAATTTTCAAGAGGCTACAGAGAACCAGAAAAAAAAGATATTCGTATTGGTAGTTTTATCAAGAGACGCGGCAGCGGCTCGACGCCAAGTATTTAAAAAAAAAAGCGTAGCGCGAGAGCTGCCGCACTCTTATATACAGTAAAATAGGCGTTTTGTGACGCCACAGCAAATTGAAGTCGTTTTAACGGGAAAACGGGTTGACGGAAAAATTTCATACTACAATTGAATTTTCTATGATTTTTTATCTTTCAAATGGTTCTAGGTGGAAGAAAATCCGTTGAGCCAATCCAGAGATATCTAATTAATAAGATTTTGGTCGCGAGTTCCGGGATCGTTCTCTGTTTCTCGGGATTTCTTAGAGTCAGAAGGGCGTAAGCCGCGCTTGTTAACGTTTGGACATACGTACATTCAACATTACGGTTCATGAAAACTGAGATTTATCATAAAACTCAATGTTAAATGTATGGAACTACCAATACGAATGTCTATGTCCAACGTTGCAATCTTTAGCGTCATAGAGAAAAAGAAATACGTGAACCTTGGACATTTTGGAAAATTTTCTAAAACAGTTGGAAAGTGTCTTGTGGCGATTCGTTTCAAAATGTACTTGTCTCAAGTCGCTAAACGCCAATGTTTTGGTCTTTTTCGCATTCAAGATTGAAACTACTTCAATAAAGGATTTCATCCCTTGGCTCCGTTCCTTATTCGTGCAATGATGCATGCATGGTATAATATACGTTTTTCATATTTATGCCGCGAAGACGTTATTCTTAATAAGGAAAATGTTGACTGCGGAAGAAAAAAGATTGTTGGGTCGTCCGTTGGTCGAAAGTTAAGTAACCGCCAAAATAACGATGCAAATGTTGGATATGCATGAGGAAAAGCAGGGAGAGCTGGGCAGAGACAGAGAGAAGGGAGCTCTGTGTTTGTATAGAGAGGAGAGAAATCAAAGTTGGGGGAAGCTGCAGCAGCAAGCAGCGGGAGCGGTTGATTATAGGAAGCAAGTGGTTAGTGTGTGAGGAAGCGGAGAGAACACAATGCACACAGTTCCATTGAGAAAGTGCCAGGATAGCACATACTAGCATAGCAGGACAAAATAGAACACAGTGTTTGTAATTGTGAACGAAGAGTGGTGGGATGAGTGGAGAGCGAGAGAATCAGGATGAGGGAATGGAGGATTCGAGGGGTACACACCACGCCCTTTATATGGGATGTCGCTTGCCATTGGAGGACGTTGGGAGTTTCATCCTTTACCGGGCCGTTGAGCAATGAGAAATGGTGGATTGGGCACAAAGTTGAGCTCGTTGAAAAAATGGACAAATTTACGAGAGTCGATAGCCCGAAATATACCGAAACGTCAGGCCAAGTGGCGCACATACGGTTATTGGAAACTGATTCCGAATTACATATCCCCGATACCACACCATGCACCGCGATCATTTTATTATTCGTTAAAAACACCATAAAAAAGAAAAATGCTTCATACGGACATGCAACAGCTTTTTGCCTATTTCGCTCTGACACACCCGTGCGCCAACGTTTACCACTTTAAATTCCAATTGCAGCCAACCAACCGAGATTTCAATTCACCGCGCGACCACTTTAAATTCCGATAACAAATACCATTCGTGTACATAAAATTCGTTGCATTCTTTTATTCCCCAAAAGCTCAACTGGTTTTACATCGTGTTTACCAACCCTCGCGTACACATATTCTCTCCTCACCAGGGACGTGCCAAATATCACTTGCCAATCCTCGTGATGCATCTTGTCGTCTCTGATTTTATAATCAACTTCAAACCTTACCGTTCAAACAAATCATGCTTAAGTTTCTGTGAAATACAACGAAAAATATATTTTTTATTCATTATTTTGAAAATAATTAATAAAAAATATATTTCTCGTTGTATTGCATATTTTGAGAATATTTTTATTCGAGCAACGCCACGTTCCAAAGTATTTGACTGACCAAGAGACTCGAGCTCACATTTTAGTCAACTGCGATAAATTACTTCGGGTCAAATTGACCCGGGAATCATACTGACGTTGGCATCGTTGAAATACAACGAAAAATATATTTGATATTCATTATTTTGATAATTAATGCCATTCGTTCCAATTTTTTTTAGTAAATTCAGTTTTCGAATGGCAAAGAAGACTCTCCCATTGTCGTTGACAAATACTGTACGAAAATGTACGAAAAATAATGAATTTTCGTTGGATTCCAACTTCAACATCGTTAAAATAATAAATTAAACAGATTCGAAGACTCTTGAGATTGTCGAACTAATTGCACATTTTTACAACAGTGAAAAAAAAAATTGCCCCATGATTTTGGCAATTTTTGCAAAAAATTGTGACATTCTAGTCAATTTTTCAACAATCGCAATATTTTTGTTTCATTGAGTAACGACTAATTGTCCTTTTGTAGCTTAATACGATGGAAGATCCTTTTGCAGAGCCTTCGGGTGATTTAAAGGATTATTCCCCAAAGGCCGAGGATTGTTCCGCCTGCCGAGATCTAGGAATTCAATTTTTCGCAAAAGTTTTCTTCAACCCTCCGTAGACACACTACAATTAGCGCACCTCCCTAGACACACACGGATCTGGGGTGTCCTACACTTTTTTTTACTGTACTTGAGCGCGTTTAAAAAATCTGAAAAAAATTTAGGAAAATAGTTTTGGATCTATGGAAAGAGAGCCTGTCCTGGCTGATGGATAAAAATTCCCCGGACCCATGTGTGTCTACTCAGAGGTTAAATGCTCGAACCTCAAGATGCTATTTTTTGAAAAAGGGTGACCATTCAATAGTCAGGAAGCTCATAAACCAGTTTTCGTGATTTTTGCTCAATCCTCGAAGCCCAAACTCTAGGATTTTTGCTTTAAAATTAAAAAAAAAGTCACGGTCATCGCTTGTCCGATTTTTTCTCGAAGTTTCCGCCCTCATTGCCATAAACCGAAAGTTTTTTTTCCTGATAAATACATTTTTCCGGTTATATTAAGTACGAGATGCAAAGTGGATTGTCGTTCGTGCTGAATCGGCACGTAAAAAGCTGCACGAACGCTCGAGTCCGTGCATATGGCTTCAGAACTCTCCACGAGACTCAGTAAATTTCGTACAAAATCATTCGAAATCAAATTGACGAATAACCAAACGGTTCGGAAGCTTGCAAACACCGAAAACTTCTGTACGAACAATCATAAGAATAATCGAACGATTCGTACGTTTCGCAAAAAATGGCCGAAACGTTGGTCAAAGTAAAATATAATGAAAATAAGAAAAAATGAGGCGCGACACTCCGCTACGAGCTCGAGAGTCTCTTCGAAAAAAAGAGACTGCCAATTTCGTTTCTCTTCGGTTTACTTACGCGAGCCTCCAGAATAAGAAAATTTTTCGACGATATTTCTGCGCGGTGAGACGGTTTCCTCTGGCTCAGCAATGAATCGTTCCTGGCCGAGAGCCTCACTCGTAAAAGGGCATGTCCACGGTATATAAATTAACGGCAATGTCCTTCGCAGGCGTTTGGAATTCGATATATGTATCGCAAAGTCCGCGTTCGGACTTTCGCAGCACAGAGGAGCTACCGTTAGCGTTCCTCCACCTTGAGCTTGTGTTGACGTTGGCGCGCGCATGCGCCTTCTGGCGTTGTCTCTCTCGCACGGCTCAGTTACGCGGCAGCAGTCGAGTCAGCAGTATATAGCACGACGTCATAATTCCCAACAGCCGCGTGCGACTGACAGCAGCCGTCACGTTTTTAGTGAAAATAAAAAACGTTACAACGCTCTTTATCGTCTCGATGTTCGCCTACGATCACTCCCGAACGCCATAATTGCCAGTGCAAATGATCAAAAACGGTTTAACCTCGAAATATGTAATTCGATCGTATCGCAAGCGGTCACGCATTCGAAAGACTCGAAAAAAAAATGGCCCCGAAATAGTAAAGTAACAAACTTGGCGCGTCTGATTTTCATGGACGACGGGAAAAAAAAATGTTTTTTTTTGCGCGAAAAATTCGATTTCCTTCGGCGATTTTCCGGATAAACTGGTTTTGTCTAGAAAATCGTGATCCTGAAGTCTGTAAGAAGTTTATCCCAAAATCCCGATGAAAAAACTTAATTTCGCAGTTTTCCGGGACTTTTTCTCATTCCACAAAGTTTTCGCTATCAGATTAACGTCAAAAACACTTTTTTTTTGCATAACTCGCTTCGTTATTAAAAAACGAAGAGAATGGTGTATGACTGAAGCTTTTTATAGAGTTTGAAGACGATTTTATGTTACGAAGAAGATCGGGATCGTTTTCGACACCGTTTACGCTGCCGAGAGGCGAACGAGAGATTTAAATCATCAGAGGATTGGTGGATCGCGGATAGGTTTTACGTCGTGGGCTTGTTGATACGCGAAAGGTTGATGGACAATGAAATAGTTTACGGAACAAAGCCAGCACGAGGACAAAGTTTACTTGGGTCCATTCATATTTTTAGCCTCGCCGCCCACCCCGTTCTGTACTGAGAACGCTATACAAGAGGCTTGATGAACACCTACGATCTTTTTTTGTAGAGAGCAGAGCGCGAGCATGAAAAAAATAAAAGGTACTGTCTTGCGGTTGGTATTCATGTCGGTATGTATTTATGAATATCCATGCGGTTGGTATGCTTTGAGACATACTGTATGAACAAAAGGTACTATATAAAAATCTAAATGCAGCAAGTATAGAGAAAAAGGTCTGCAGAACGAACACATTATCCTTTTATGCTGAAAATGTAAAAAGGAAGAAAAAAAAGCGTTTTATATAAACGATCGCGCACAATACCTGCGGGCGACCAGTCTCAATCCGATGCTCAGACGTTTCTTCTACTGGTGCTGTCGACCCTTTTACCCCTAGTGTTTTGTTTCGTCCCAACTGTTGAAAGCCCCGCGCCCCGCGAGCACACGCTCTTCTCATCCAATTCCCCGCCTGCTGCTGCTGCCTCTCTTTCTCTTTTTCCCTCTCTCGCTCTCCCTCTCTTTTTCTTCCACACTGCTTCTTTTACTTTCCTCGCTCTCTCGGAGCAGTGCTCCATTTTTTCGTTTTCTTTGTTTCACTCTCTCTCTGTCTCTGCTCCTGCGTTTCAGTTCCCCTTCGCTGTTTCACGCTCGCTTTAGCACCAGCAATACTTTTTCACTTTTTCCTTCGTTTTTACGCTTTCCTAGCAGAGAACACGAGCCTTCGTTTTTACGCTTTATACTTTTATGTTTTGTGTGTTGTTTAACTGTGGATACCCTGGAATGGTACAAGGGAGCTACCGCCAACGCCATCCCACGGCTTTTCGTCGCCTCAACGACCAGTAGAATGGACAAGGGCGGCCGTTATTGCGACCACCAACCACCAACCTCACCCCTACCCACACACAAACCTTCCTCGTATTACTGTTATAATTATAGGCTCTTCCAAAATCCCTTGCCTCCCTCCGTCAATCATACAGCGCAAAGCTTTCGTAACTCAGTCACCCCGAAACTTGAAATAAAAAATCCCGGGGGATCCTCCGAGCAGTCCCTTTCGCGCCACACCGAATCCGGTTCTAAGTTTAATTACGTAATCGACAGGCCCGCGTGACATGACATAACCTCCAAGACGTTGTAAGGATGCATAAGGATGTCGAGTACCTATGAAACTTGTTAATCTTGAAATTGTTCACTAAATAGCTTCTTAATCATCGGGGAATTTGTTCACGACCTCCTGAATACTTGGTGTGAAAACGTACCAAATTTTAATAATTCTATCATCATTACTTTAACCTCCTTAAGGATTGAAATAAAAAATGATGATAAAATTCTGAAAATTTAGCATGTTTTTGTGTATGAAGTATTTGAGAGGTCGTGTAAAAATTTCTCGACGATTAGGAAGCTTGTTATTAAAAAATCAACATTTTGTTAAGAACAATTTTTTAAACAAATACAAAAAATATTCATCAATAAACTTCGTTTTGTTTACATTGCTTTTAGTATATCGTAGATATTAAAAAATTGAGAGGTCAAAAAAAAAACTTATCGCAAAGTTATACCAGTTTCCATGAGACTACGTTTGACTACATTCAATTTATTAATGTTAATTGTTCAATAACGAGCTTCCTAATGGTTCCGAAATTTTTACACGATCTCTTGAACACTTTATACAAAAACACAGCAAATTTTCCGAATTTTCTTATCATTTGCGACTTGCGACTCAACATCCTTAATGGACGCAGAAATTCAACGAAATCCGTAATCCACGCATTTTTACTAGTAATACTAACGCGGGCACTCAGCTATAGGGACTAAATTACAGATTTTTGCAAGTCCTGTATATATCACACTAAAGAGCACTGCTACTAGGGCCAGGCTTCTTTGAATTGTACAGTTCAGACACAACGAGATTTCAATGGGAGCCCATTGTTGGCCTGCTATTTTATAGAGATCTAATGTACAGATGTTATTTGCTGCCGCGCGACCGCAATGAGAATGGAATAAAGACATGGTATTGTGTATTATTGTAGTATAATGCTAAAGCTATACGCTTTCGAGCTCGTATCTCTTTTGTCTCTCACGCATGTTCGATCGCTATCCGCGCGCTATCTCCGTCTGTGAGGACACACATACGCACATACGCATACCTATCAATCTGAAATCTACGAAGCTATAGATTTGGGAATATTAATGCGTGGATATTGCTTTGGATCGAGTGCACACGCGTACGGGATCAGGGCTCTTGCCTCGAAGGGTTATGGGCTTGTTTTTGTTTACGAAACCCATAGTCACAACCTTTTCGTGTTTCCTAATCTACTTTATTCTTCTTCATCTTTTCATTCGACCTATACATATACTTATTCTTCATTTAAATGTGTCAGCAAACTGTGATGCTTCGCTTATTGCGTGCGTGGTCATTTCGCAGGCGACCTCTAGCGAGACTCGCGTGTTTACGATTTTTACGAGTGGGCTAACGAGCAGATACATATGGCCGCCGCGACGAGAGTCGCAAATTTTTCGAACCGTTCTCTCGATCGAAATAAAATTAAGTGAAAATTCTCATTTTCTGAGGAGCCTGCAAGTTTTTTTTTTTTTACATTTTCATCGTACCCGCAGCGGCGAGAATCTCGTTTTTCGGAAATTGTCAAAGTGCCTCAATGACTGCGATGCCTCGCGAAGCATAATTGATATTATCGCATTGAAAGCCTTCGCGCTCGCTGCACGTGCTTCATCTTCGGAAGCTTTGCACGTTGATATATTTACAAAATATAGAGAAATATTTGGCGGGGCGTTAGAGAGGTTTATCAAAAAATGTGTTTCGTGCTATTAAAGCGATTAGTGGCCGCGGCGGGGCGCGGACGCGCTGCCTAAACGTCGGCGCACCGGCGAGTCCGCCACGTTGGGGAATTCTCTACCCCTTTCAGTGTGAAATATATCCGTATGACTTTTTGACGTGGGGTTTTAACAGATTGAATTGGAAATCGCGGTGGAATGCTGCGTGATGGTGGCACTGGCTCAGACACTCTGAGCATATCTATTCTGCAACGACTGCTCGATGGACATTGTCATATATATATGTATATATCGAGAAAGGTCGGTAGTATATCCCTACGCGTACGAAATATACATAAATCGACCTTTTCGCTCTCCGCCCCTCGCGGTGTGTTGCGCAAAAGGTCCTCTCCAAGTGTGGGCAGTATCGTAGCGCGCTGTTTTTTTTTCTTCGTGTTTTTTTTTTCATTCTCTCTTTTTATTTTCATTCGTACGTCCGCTGACGCGGCAGCACATAGCAAGACAATCGACGCGGACGTTCACGAGATGAATACGTCCACGCGGGATAAAGCCGAATAGAGAAAAACGCAGAAAACTCTCTCTCGATTATACGTATATATTTCTTTGTACCCCTGTCCATGGGAACTGACCAGGCAGGATAGTTTGATAAGCATTGATTATCGAGACAGAAATATCGCCGCGGGGGCTTTTTATTATTCTCTCCCGTTTTTTTCGAGCCGGCGCGACACTTTGGAAACATTTTTTTTAAATAAATCGTTACTTGCGAATGTTACGAACGCGTCAAGCGTCGTTATAAAAATGTCCAACGAATTACGAAATTTGCATCGTTTCCCATTATTAAAATATTTACTAATTTTTATTTTTTATTTATTTATTAAATTTATTCATTTTAAATTATTGAAATATTTGATTATTCAATAATTTGATGAAAATATTTAAATTTAAATGATTAATTAATTAAAATAAATTTATTAATTCGTTAAAACTTTATTTCAATCTCGGGTCAATCTGGCCCAAGGCGTTTTCCGAATCGTTCTGTATTCCGATAAATATCCATTTTTTCTTTCTTTTTTGTAAATATGCCAACAAATTTGTTGCTTAATTATCAAAAAAATATAAAATTACAAAAAAATTGTTCTGGGCTCGAGAAAAGTTTGAAATTATTTCACCACTTTGCTCAATCACCGTCAGCAACTTTAACAATCGAATAGCCAACCTCCTGTCTCCAAGGAATTGAAAAAAAATAAAAAAAAACAAAATTCCTGTTTGGATCGTACGAAAATGAAAAAAAAAAATGTATAATTTAATTGTTCGTTGTTTAGGAATTGGATCAAAGAATTCCGATGTATTTCAGCACACCAAGACTATCCTGCGTACAATGCATTGCTGATTGTAAATTTACAAAGCAACGCACTTGATGCAGGATTGCCTCGGAATGTGAGAGCTCGTTAAAACTTGATTTTCCTATAAATTGTAAAATAAAACATTTGAGTCAGTAAACAGGATCGATCGCGATTGCATCTCGAGAATAATTATTCGGGTATTCACTGTGAATTACGTTTTATTCAACGATCAATATTTAAATAGAATTTACACATTTTATCAATGAATCTGAAAATCTTTAATTAATCTCTCATTTATTTTTGGCAGGTTTCGTCGATCGAGAAAGGACCAGGAGGACATTTAAAAACATCTTAACTTTTAGTGACGATTGTGATGATGTTTCCGACCTTCGTTTTCGTTCTTGAATTGTTCTGCCCACTCGGCCCACTTGTTCCAGTCCTGCTCGTATTGCTGCTGATTCTGGGTCAGTAAAAAACAATTTGAAGAAATTAATAATCATGGGGATGATTAAAACATTTGAAAATTAAATTTTACTTCAATTTTCACGAAAATTTTTTTTTTTTTGCTTTTTTTTTTAACAGAAAATTATTAACATTGTCGTTGGAGGAAAAAAATGGTTAACGAATGATAAGACGATTGAAACTAACATTTTGGAAGGCTGGTTCGCGCTCGTCCCTTGCGGGTACTTTAATCTGCGAACAGATGCATTCGTTAAAATAACTTTCGTAAGCAAACGCTTTCAGCCTCGTGAGAACTTGATTGATTGATTGATTGATTAATCGAATTTTATGTAGGATTTTAATTCTTCATGCTTTTTTGCTATTGGGGGAGAGTCTTCTTTGTCATTCGAAAAGTAAATTTACTAGAAAAATTCGAACGAGTGCCATTAATTATTAAAATAATGAATAAAAAAAATATTTTTCGTTGGATTTCAATTATGCAAACTTCAGTATAATTCCTGGGTCAATTTGACCCAGAGTTATTTTTCGCAGTTGACTTAAATCGAGGATCTTTTCATTCTCAACGTGAACTCGAGTCTCTTGGTCAGTCGAATACTTTGGGACGTGGCGACACTCGAATAAAAATATTCTGAAAATATACGATACAACGAAAAATATATTTTTATTCATTATTTTGAAAATAATGAATAAAAATATATTTTTCATTTATTATTTTGATAGCTAATGCACTCGTTGCAATTTTTCTAGTAAATTCAGTTTCTCAATGGCAAAGAAGACTGTCCCATCATCGTTGACAAATACAGTATGAACATTTTTTTCTCTGCTCCAACAAATAATGAGCTTTCGATGCTTTTCAACGATGAGCCCCCCGGTTGAACCTCGACCAAGAATTTCTTCGTTCAATAAAATAGTACTAAGCTCTAATATTTTATTTTAAATTACATTTTTGAAGATTGTCAGTTTAAGGACGTTGTATGGCGACAGTCAAATCCAAATTTTTGTTTTCGCTTTTTCTTACATAAAAAATGGTTTGCGAGCCCAAGTTCATTTTAAATAATTAATTAATTAACTAATTAATTAATTAATCATTTAAAATCATTAAAAAAAAAATCTATCTCGTTCTAGACATCTCTATTCTTAATTATCTCCGTTCGTAATTATGGTCAAAGATACTTAAGAACGAAGATAATTGAGAATAGAGGTGTCTGGAACGAGACACATTTTCGAATAGAGATTTTCAAGCATAGAGATGTTGAGAATGGAGATAATTTAGCATAGAGATTTTTAAGAATGAAGTTACTAACGAATAGAGTTCATTACACATAGAGTTATTCCGAAGGCAGTTATTTAAAGAATAGAGATTGTCAACCCAGAGTTATTAAAGAATAGAGAAATAGCGAATAGAGTTGTCCTTCTGCCAAAATTTTGATTCATCTTAGGTGGTGCAAATTTGAAGGAATTCTATCGATAGAAAATTTAGCATACAACGTCCTTAAGGTGATGGAGCAGTCGCTTTCTCGCCACGTGAGTGCGAAAGAGATAGCTGCAATTTTCGAAATTGAATATTTTCGATAGGGTTTCATCAATTAAAAAAAGTCCGTGTCAGCGGATTTTTGCCATCGTCCCGCGTCGGCTGACAGAGCCTTTTTCTGATTAATCAAACGACAACGGAGAATTTTCATTTCGAAAATTCGAGGTGACTGCTCCATCACCTTAAGGTGAAGGAGCAGTCGCTTTCTCGCCACGTGAGTGCGAGAGAAATAGCTGCAATTTTCGAAATTGAATATTTTCGACAGGGTTTCATCAATTAAAAAAAGTCCCTGTCAGCGGATTTTTGCCATCGTCCCGCGTCGGCTGACAGAGCCTTTTTCTGATTAATCAAACGACAACGGAGAATTTTCATTTCGAAAATTCGAGGTGACTGCTCCATCACCTTAAGGAGCTCGGTGTACTTACAAGCAGTTTGATCCCGCCTCCTTGATGTCCTGGGACGGATCCACCTCCAGCCTGAACAGATTCAATGGTCCCGGGTGGCATGCTCTGATAGCCTTGATGCATGTCCATATGGACGAGTCGTTTAAACTGATCGCGATTGTTTTCATCGTTAATCTCTTGATAATCATTGTCAAGGTTTCTTTTGGCAGCAGTTGGTGGGTAAGGACGTTGATAGAAAGGTGCGAGATAGTCGGAGAGAATTCGAGCGTTCAAAGCAGCTTGGAAGTCAGCAGGAAAGATAATTGGATTGGGACCGGAAACGAAGGATTTTCCGAGGCCCGAAAATGCAGATTTCGATGGTTCAGAAACGTTGGGATTGGCAGCAGAGAAAAAGTCCGTCCTGGAGGCTGGAGCAACCTGGGGCTCCTCCGGGTCGACAGTTTCGTTGGAAACTTTGATGGCGTCCTGGACAGCCGAGCTAACATTTTTCTGGAGGTCAGTCAGCATGTCAAAAACTTGACTGAGCAGAGTGATTCTCTGTTTGAATGGCAAGGCCGGGTCGACGGTGGGTTTTGCGAAAAAAGCAGCAAACGGTGAAATCGGCTTGACAGGCTTTTTGGCAGCCGCTGATAAGGCTGCAGTTTTTTGATAAACGATGTAGTCGTTGAGTGCACCGACGAGGTCAGTTTTGAGCTCGGCGAGTTCCGCAACGATCGAGTCAGAAATAATTTCCTTGGCGGCTGCGAGACTCTTCACCTCGTCGATAGATCGTGAATCCAAAGTTTTTTCTGCCTCGATAACGGATCTTTTAAAAAGCACACTCTCGGAGCCACTCTCCAGAGACGAAGCAGTTTTGTTTAATTTTAAATTGTCGAATAATTTTTGTAGGAAACTCGAAACTTTGTCGGTGTATTCCGTTGGCCCTGGGAATATCGAGCTCGGCAGCCAAAAATCTGGTGGCACAATCGTGCTCTTTGGAATCGGGAGCTCCGTCACCCCGGCGAATGGCTTCAACGGCCCGAAAGGCCCGAAAGGCCCGAAAATCCCAGGAATCATTTGTTTCGGCGTTGCAATTCCATTAGCGCTTTTTTCCGGCTCGAGGAAATCAGACTCGAGGACACTACGACGAGATCTCAACGGGGCAGCCGAGTCGAAGAAGCCAGCGCTATATTTCGATGGGAAACCTGACGATCCATCAAAATCGGACGGTCCAACGAATGCAGATATTTTAGAACCGAGTTTTGGAACGAATTCAGAATTTATTGGAAAATTTGATTCGGGAGCAGCCTCGCCACGCTTTTCTTTACCTTTTCCAACGCCAGCGAATCCACTGGAAAAATCACTCACTTCCGGCGAGTATAACACTGGCGCTGAGCCTCCAAAACTCGAAGCGTACGGCGAGAAATCTCCTCCGGTTTGCCCGGCATAGTCGACCGGACCCAACCCACCGAAAAGATTACTCAGCATCGACGTTTTCTTCGATATCATCGCTGCAGGGTCCACGAATTTTGGGAAAAACGGCGATGTCTTTGGCATGTACGGTACCCCGATTATTCCCATTCCTGGACTACCGAATGGGGGTCCTAGGGATCTCGGAAAAGCTGAGTATTAATAACAAACCAACAGAGTTATTATTATTTTTTAAATATCTTCAAAATCAACGTTGCTCGAAGCACAGATTCGTCTTAATCTTTGACCTTCGAGTTTGCATCGTTGGAACTCAACGAAATTCATTTTTCCCAGGCAAAAAGAAAATTGAACGAATCATCGATCAAAATTGATATTTTTATTAACCCTCCGAAGACACACATGGGTCTGGGGGGCCCATTCAACGAATCCCGTAAATTCCTCGTTTTTCGTATCGATTGCCATTAAATATAACAATAATGAGAAAGAATTTTTATCCATCGTTCAGTGCAGACTCTCTTTCCATAGATTCAAAAATACTTTCCTGAATTTTTTCCAATTTTTTAATCGAGTCCAAGAACGGTAAAAAATCGTAGGACACCCCAGACCCATGTGTGTCTAGGAGAACGTTAAGAACGTTGTTTGCAAAATTTTCTATCGATAGAATTCCTCTAAATTTGCACCATACAAAGAGAATAGTGACATCTAATGGCTCGTGCAATTTTAAGAGGTTTCACCGTGTAGAAGTCGAGATATTTATTTATAAAAATCACAATTTTCAATAGTTTCTCATAAGAGTGTGTGTTAAAAGTTGCAATTTTCAACATTAAATATTTCGATTTCTAAATGGTGAAGCCTCTTAAAACTCTGCATACACTTTTATGTAACATCGAAGAAGCTTTATTTAGTTTTTCAAAAAAATGGGTCGTAAAACTTTTTCGAAATTTTGTTTATTACATAACAAACACAGATTACCTCGGACAATCTTGGATTTAGAGTATGTTGTTCTTTAGTCAATTTGTAAAAACTTTTTAAAATGAACTTAGCCTCGCAAAGCATTTTTTGTGTAAGAAAAACTGAAAACAAAAATTTAGACTTGACCGTAGCCATACAACGTCCTTAAACGAATGATGAATAAAAAATGATTTCTTTCGTTGCATTCCGACGTTGAGAATTTCAGGCTCACGAGCATGATGAGAAAAGTTTTTTGGCTCGACATCCAGGGACAAATTTGTATCAGAGTTTTCGCAAAAACTTTAATTATCCAATTTTTATTAATTCTGTATAATTTTCAGTCCCTCAATGTCTTTCCCTCTCATTGGTAATCTATTCTCATGGCTCATCTATTTTTCTGCGTGCAAGTGTCTGAGGGACCATGGAAAAGCAGGAAACCCTGCGAGACTCGAATTGAGACAGCAAAATAGAAACGATCCACGAAAACGTCACGTTTCCAAATATTTCAAAATGAAATGTTTCGTATTTTGGTTACAAGCTGGAAAATTGGTCGAACGATCGAATTTCGTTATGTAAAGGAAGATCAAAGTTTCGAATGAATCTTACCTGCTGACTTGCCATAAGCAGCCCAGGGGCTGGGAGTAGGTGGTGGCTTGGCGGCCGTCAAGCTCAAAAAAGCCAGAAGGAGAAAAGACATTTTGGCTGTTGTCGTTCGAAGCATCTTTCAACTGTGAACGGATGTCAATCTCGCGGAGTATTTATACTCCGGAGTTCCTCAAGTTGTTCACTTCCTCCTTCGCCACTGTAACGTTCGTTTTTTTTTTTCATTAACGAATATTAATTAATGAAACATACTTGGCGATTCTACTGCTGAGGATTATTCGGTGGCGATGGATGCTGATTATCTTTTCGCTCGTTACAATAATCCCTTGTTCGGTAGCAAACGTTTAAAACTTTTATACTTGGAGATTAACGGATAATTCCGACGACATGATCGTCGGAATTTCTTCAGCGAATTCTGCTGCGAATAAACGGCTTGTTCGGGATCTACAGCGTTGTTGAAAAGCAACAAATTCTGTCAGACTGTTTATTAAATAATAAATGGATATCGGGAATGTCTCGAATTTTGATTTCCGATCGGAAAATTCTATGGCAAGGAGCCTCGTTTGAGATTTGAAAAAAAAAAAACATTATCGAAACGTTTTTCTTTTTAAGAGTTATTCAGGGAGCAGGATTTTTTTTGGAAAAATCAAAAAGGTTCGTACCGAAACCGAAAAATTGGACTTTATCGGTTTTTTATTTTTTTACTGAATTGGTCGTTCAGGTTCGTTCGAATTGCATGTCTTGGCAGCAATTTTTCACAATGAAAAAAAATAATATAAATTGGTACAAAAAAAAAATACAATAATATATTTTTTATTTATTATTTTGATTGCTAATGCACTCGTTGCAATTTTTCTAGTAAATTCAATTTTCGAATGGCAGAGAAGACTGCCCCATTATCTTTGACAAATATTGTATGTTGTGCTCTGCTCCAAAAAATAATGAGTTTTCGTTGCTTTTCAACAATGCGAACTTCAAAATCGTAAATTTTTTGTCTTCAACTTGGAAATTGTCTTGAGCGAACATTTCATAAGGTGCTTGTCAAATTTTCGTACGTTCAAAATTCTAAATCTAACCCCGTTCAAAAAAAACTTCCGACCAACGCACACACATCGAGAAACGCATAAATTTTTCGTCGTTCGAAACGATACTGACAACGCGGTAAGCGTTTAAACATGGCTGGGGTCATCCAGACCCCGTGTGACCAGCGCGTTATTTCTAGAACGTGTGACCACGGAGGAATAATGAAAATTCGAGCCCAAAACTTTGAGCTCGAATTGTGGAAACATTTTTCAACAATATTAATTATATTTTCAAAATTACGAGGTGAAAAAGAAGAAGTAACTCTGGCCTTGACATTTTTTTTTTTTTTTAATTGTTGTGTTTTTCAAAATTTTTTTTTCTAGTTTTTCAATTTCACAATGTGAAAATTTCGAAAATGCAATGATTTGTATTTTGTAAATATAGAAAAGGAGGATCAATTCGAGGTATGATTTTTATTAAATTGCATTTGATTATAATTAATATCTTTCGAATGTTCAATTATAAAAACACTTGTCCGAACATGGATAAGTCTATTTTTATCTACAATTGTCATTGCCACTATATTATTCTCTAAAGAGCCAGTTTCACTGCCGTAAAAGTTTCAATCGGATTATATCGCGGTGCAAATACTGTTGAACGTCGTTGCAGGACGAATTGATCAATAAAAACATGTGTTAGGCGTTCGTGACGGCGGATGAGATATGCACAGATACTTAGGATTTATACGAGCCTCGTGGTTTTTTCGTATCGATAGTCCCATGACATAAATTTTGGGCGGCGCATTGCTGCGAGACTTATTAAAAGTTAAAAATGTGTCACGATCTTTTGAGGGAATCGAGCGAAAATTCAATGCCCTTGGAAATCGAGAGCTGAAAAGGTCACAGAGAAACGTTTCCGTCCCCAAAAACGCGGGGATGGTGACCTTGAAATTTCTCAAGTCTCTGACTCGTGGAGTAAATTTTGTTAATTTCGTTAGTGAATGAAGACGAAACAAGTGTGAGAACTATTTTATTTACATTCTGAATCGCGATTTCGTAATTCGAGATGAACTCGACGATGCCAGCGCCACACCGAATAGTCATTAACCAAGCAGATCTAGAGCAGAATCCTCTCTCGCATTTATTCCAACTCCCTTCGAGCGACAGCCCTCGCAGCAGAGGGCGCAGCGACTTTTCCCTAAAAAGCGCCTTCCTGCACTCCCTAGCGCACACCCTTGTGACTGATTTCCATGTAAAATGAGTTGCAGCGATCCAAATTCCCGAAAATTTCGTGCCTCGAAGCTGCTTTTTGCATTCAGCGTGATCAAAATGATTTTATTGCTTTACGTAAAATTCGCGAATGCTTGAAAAAACAGGGCGCGAGAGAGGAAACCCTATATTACTGTTTTCGGTCGCCAGAGCCTCTGTATCTGGAGCGTGGAACTAAAATAATCCCAGCGTGGCGTGGTGGCGGTTCAGTGAACTTGTACACTTTCTTTTGTCGTACAACCATTTGAAAATAGCATCTTGAAAATAGAAAACTTTTCTCCGCGAGTTGCGAATAACGAATGAATTTAATTCCGATAATTAAATAATTGAATAATTGATAGTAAAAATCTCAAATTAAATTTCGGGACAGTAGCGAAAACAATGAACGAATGATAATGCAGCAATAAGGAAAATGCAGTCCCCACCCAAGTACTTGACTCGTTTGAGAACGAGTGGAAGAATGTGATTGCCCTGAATCATGAGTGCGAGAGAGGCCACGCGAGAGGCGTGCCCTAAGACTCGTTGATATGTGTGAGTCTCCATGCGTGTGTGACACTTTGTTTCACATGCAGCATAAATTTCCTGCGCTCGTATAATGGCGACACTTGGTCAAATTGACAATGAGCTTCTCTGTGACAAAATCGTAAACAATGCAACGAACCGTTGTTGCCGTCGTGGATCCGTCGAGATCAACTGAGGTAAGCCATTCGCCCTGTTAATCGAACATCGTAAACGTTTTTTTTTCCTCATTCCGCACGATTTACAAATGCACGACCTTTCAAACACGCTTTTGAACGGAATCATTCTTTCGTAATATTTCCGATTGAATTATCGAACTTTTCTAACAATATGCAAAACTGTCATTTTTTCTTCATCACATAAACGCACACACGTCGCAACTCTCGAGTAACCTTTAGTGCACGCTTGACTCTGCTCAGTTATAATTATTGATTTCGCACGAATTTTAATGTTTTCCAAATTCTTATAAAACAACGTCGATTATGAAGTTATTTTTTAGGCTATAACGCCGTTCGAAAGGTTGGAAAAAAATGTAATGCTCTTGTTGTCACAGGAAAGCAAAATCCTCGTGATTTTTTTTACAAATTCTCATAAAACTCGATACTCATGCACAAACATTATTCGTGAATGTTTAGCAATTAAAATCATTCGGTTTATTCAATAATTATTGTTCTATATCAATAATTATGTAATTATTAAACTTTCTTGCCTACGACCAAGACAAATAATGCCTCTATTATTAAAAAAAACGTTGATGAATATCCCGCTTTTCAAAAAAGGATGCCGACTATTAAAAAATCGCGCTAACCTTTTTTTTTAATACTTGCCGTCGTGCGGCTGCCGCGTCTCTCGATAAAAAATTATTTTCTACTAAATATTTGGCACGGAATTTAGAATTTTTTAAATATTCACATAGATTTGGTGGAGCGGCGTTAACCGGTGGAAAAAAATGTTGTTTAGGATCGACAATGAGCGCAGGAAGCGACAGAGAATTATGCAAGAATAGACGGTGAATAAGGAAGAGGAAAAAATAGTTTTGACGAATGTTTGGGACATGCTGGGATAAGCTCGAGGGAAAGAGAACATCGGGTGAGGAGATAATATTGAGACGGGCACACGGGAGGCAAGGGAGGAAAGTTGCCTTGAAGTAATGACCGAAACCCGGCATCACCTGCGCTCGGTCTCCGATTTGTATGCGGCGGATGAGATTGAAGTGTTGTTGTTAGAAGAAATTAGGGACTTGGAACCACCGCCGTCCGCGTATTCCAAACCCGAGGACATTCAGGATTTCGAAATCGGTATGATCAAAGATCGCAGATTCGATTTTATTTGGAAAGAGTTTTCGAGTGAAAATCCAAGGCAAAATAAAGCTTACTCAATTTTTTTATTATCTTTCGGTTTTGAAAATAGCAGGTAGCAGGACAGGGGGGCGAATCAGCTCTCAATCTTCGGAGCTGGATTCGCCTGGTGTTCATTCGACCGTCCACTCATGGGACTCGCACGCCAATTACCACGGTCACTATGGGCACGGTGATCGAAGGCACGGCTCTTCCGCTAACGTACTGCCATGGCCCGGAGGAACTCACCTCGTTCTCTACTGTGATCTCCAGGGTCACCTCAGAACGACTCCAGGATTCGTGAGACTTTTGCTTCTCGTGAGTCTCACAAATGTGACCAAGTTTTCATTATTGAAACGCATCCGAATGCATTTTTGCTTTGGATCCTAAAAAAACAATCGTTTTATTGTTCTGACCAATTGTTGAATAAGAATCTTGAGATCTGATCGAGAAAAAAATGGAATTTCGTTGCATTCCAACGATGCAAACTTGGAGATCGTAAGGAATTCTATTTTTTCTTGAGCAGATTTCAAGATTCTTATTCGATAAATCGGTAAGATTGAAAGCGAAAATCAGTACGAAAATTGTCATGGGTTTGGAAATTCAACAAACAATTAATAGAAAAAGTATTTTCCGTTGTTACGAACTTTGGTGTCGTACGAATGTGACAGAAAATTCATTTTTTTCATAAATTGCAAAAGAAAACACATTTTTGTGCACTTTATCGACAAATTATGGATTAAAAGAATAAGAAAAAGGGCAGAAGATGATTCTGAAGTTTGGATCGTTGGAATGCAAAGAAAAATATATTTTTCATTGTATTGCATATTTTAAAAATATTTTTATTCGATCGACGCCACGTTCCAAAGTATTTGACTGACCAAGAGACTTTAGTTAATTGCGATAAATAACTACGGGTCAAATTGACCCAGGAATGATACTGAAGTTTGCATCCTTGAAATACAACGGAAAATATATTTTTTATTTATTATTTCGATAATTATTGCACGCGTTCCAATTTTTCTTGTAAATTCAGTTTCCGAATGGTACAAAATAAAACTGAAAGAAAATTCAGTGCCCTGCAATAAAAATTGATTAGTAATCGATCGATTTTTATTTTCCAGATTACGTCGGTAGCGTGTTTAGCTACCCTATGCAGTTCTGGCACTGCCAAAGTCAGCTTGTTTATGCTGCCTCTAGTCGGTCGTTTACGGTTCATGATTTTCGTCGCCGTCTTTTGTCTCCTAGTCACAACGCTTCTCCTCTTTCTCGACATTTCACACATTGTGTACATGTTCCCGTTTAACTGGACCAAATTGGTGAGTATTCACAGCCATAAAACTCTATGATACTGAAGTTTGCATCGTTCAACGAAAAATGTACTTTTAATTCGTTATTTCGATAATTAATGCACTTGTTTCAATTTTTCTATTAAACTCAGTTTTCGAATGGCAAGGAAGACTGTTCCATTATCTTTGACAAATATACTCTATGAAAATGTTGTGCTCTGCAACGAAAAATAATGAGATTTCGTGCAAACTTTATATATTTTCAGCGGAGCTAGTGGATTCGATTTTATCGATAATATCCTTAAAAAAAATATTTCTTACTTCCCAAAAAAAAAAAAAAAATCTAAAAATTAGAGTTTACAATATTTTAAAAAAGTCAAAAAATTGCCACGAGCCAGCATTTTTGAAATTACCGAAACTTTTGGAAATGTGGGAAAAAAAAACACGTTTTCAGAGTTTTTTTAATGGTTTTTCAGAACGTATGGGTTTTCAGTGGCATTGGACTATCGTATGTGACCGGAAGTGTCCTTCTCGTTTTCTCAATATGGGAATATTACGCTAGCGGTTGGGTTCCTCGTCGAACTCGTTCGCAGCTGACAGCAGCGGCGGGGCTGGGGCTTTCGTGTGCTTTGCTGGCGTTTCTCTTGACGTGGATCCACGGTCGACATGGTGACGTTTGCAAAGAGGCATCGAGCGACGATCACATACCCAATCAGATTTACAAACCCGTAACCAATTCCTCGTCCTCTGGGGTGAGTCGTTTCTTCTATTTTCATTTGAATTTCTACGACTGTTCGCATCGTTGAAATTCAACGGAAAATATATTTTTCATCAATTATTTCGATAATTAATTTTTCAATAAATTTTTATCAATTAATTCGATAATTAAAATTTGTTTTCTGCTCAAAAAAATAACGAGTTTTCGTTGCGATCCAACGATGCGAACTTTAACGACTTGTGCCAAGCGACATTGTCACGAATAATCAAATTTACAGTAAAAACGATTTGCCATGGACTCATCGGAAGGTTATGGCATTAGTGCTCGACGTAGGATACTCGAAAATATTAAAAAGACATTTTCACACATTTTTTTTTGCCACGAATTGCCTTTTTTTCAATATTTTAGCTGAAATTTAATTTTACGTAGTCAGAAAATCGCGGATTAGACGAGTAGACTAGAAAAAACGTTTTTTTTTGTTATTGCCTCAAATAAGTTTATGTGCGCACGAGAATGTACAGATCGGTCGTCGACTTTACCGCGAAAAACGCATCGAAATACAAACTTGATTGAAAAAAACGAGCGCCTCATGAATTCGTAGGCTTTCGTAAAATGCTCCGAAATCGAGTTTGTAGTTCGATCGCGGACGAGCTACTCGCCATCTCCAAACAGAGCTGCTCCCTTGTTGTAGTCGTAAGAGAAATATTGCCGGAGCGCACATTGGAAACCAAGCATAAAAAGTAAATACCACGTGGCTCGAGGACCATTCGAGAACGACACTTTTGACACACTCGAAAATTTCAAGAGGTACGATATTATTCCACAATTTCCAATCAAAGACAATCTCGATTATAACATTCTACCATTTTCATGAACTAATCGACTCGGTTATTAGTCCAACGATCAATAATATTCTCGTATCATCTTCACAACATTTATGATTCGTCAATCCTAAATGATCGAAAGATTGACATGCAAAATACTATAAACGAAAAATATGAAAACAAGACTGTGAATCCTGGCGAATTTTCTTTATTTTTAAGAAGAAACCTTCGATAACAAACACAAACATTTTTTGGGAGATTGTTGTTATTGAATTTTTGGCATTCAGGTCGATGGACTCGGTAGAGTTGCTCGAAAGAATTATCATCGCGTCTTTCGAAATCCTTTCGTTTGCTTCGTCAACTGGAAACATTTTCTTTCAACGTGTTTATTTTCATTAACCCTCCCTAAACACACATGGGTCTGGGGTGTCTTACCAGTTTTTACTGGACTCGTTTGAAAAATCGTAAAAAATTCTGGAAAGTAATTTCCGATCTATAGATCGGAAAATGTAATCGATAAGGAAAACGAGAAATTCACGCCATTCGTTGAATGGGCTGGGCAGCCCAGACCCATGTGTGTTTACTGAGGGTTGAAACGTAAAAATTGGCATCAACTGCCAACACAAGAGGTTTAGCTGTCGGTGACAACGAACTTGCCATTTGCACGATTCCCATTATTTTCATGAGCCCGAAGTTTGAAACGTTGGAATGCAACGAGGAATATTTATTTTTAGTGATGATTCGTTCAATTTTTCAAAATCGTCCAAATCTTTCGAGCGGATTTACTTTTCGATCCGCAAAACCGATCGTTTTATCGTCGTTGATACATTCTGCATTTGAATAACGAGCTTTGCCAAAGAAAACGAGAATTTCGTTGCGTTCCGACGATGCAAACTTGAACGTCGTTTATGTTCATCGCATCCTAGGGAGGTTTGGGAAATTTTGAATAAAAGCGAATTTGACAGTTGGGGCGATTGATCAATTGCTTCGTGAGTGAAGATCGTGTCGCGTGATTGCCTCCGGTACAACTTGGTTTTCGATAAAAATAAATGTCGAACGTTGTTCTCTTTCAATTAGAAATGAGCGTGTAAATTTGGGTTAATTTTCAAGCGAGGTGATCCGGCCTGTAAAACGTGATTCACAATTTTTCTCTCATTTAGTGGCTTTGATATTTTCCTAATTGAGTAATTAGCGAAAAAGTGCGAAAATATTATTCCTATAATTCGGCGGACGCGCGTTAACCCTCCGTGGTGACCAGGGGTCAAAATGACCCCAAGCGCAACTTTGAGCTAGAAGAACTACAAGTTACTGGCGCCCGAGAAATTTTTTTTTTTTCCACATTGCCTCCTCGCTGATTTTTTTTCGCCATTTTGAAAATTGGATAAAAATTTTTTGGCATGATATTCTCATTCCGAAAGGTTCGAACTAATATCCTGAATTTTGATGTGTCGTTCGGAACGATACAGGCAAGGCGGCAAGCGTTTAAACATTCCTGGGGTCATTCAGACCCCGTGTGACCAGCGCGTTATTTCTAGAACCCGTGACCACGAAGGGTTAAAACGCGAATGAATGTGTTTGCGCATTTAATAAATGTTTATTCGAATTGCGTAGGTGACGTTGAAAGAACGAAGTCCAAAGCAGTCTTGGGTGGTGAGGAATCAACAAAACACAAAGCGTATCGGCGGCGGGGGGGATACGAGTAGCGTGTCCCATTTGACAACTGGGAATGGTAAAGCGAATCAGCGGAAAAAAGATCATTGGGCATCGGCCAGGCAACATTTTCTATCGCACGATGACGAGGACGAGGACGAGGATGGAATTGTGAATTCGCCGATGCAACGGGAGGAGAGTAGTGATCTCGAGCACAAACGTGGACGAAGGAGACGCGAGGGTGGAGACAGTTTGAGCGGTGGGAACGGAGTGAATAATTCAAAAGCAGCGGCGAGTACAGCAAGTGGGGAAAATAATCAATTGCGTCGAGTGCCGCGTAAATTGCCACTTCGGACAATCGAAAGGCCGCAACAAAGTCGGCCGAGCGATAGCATGAGCTCGGCCAACGATAGAAGAAGCAGTGCCTGTAAAAACGCGACGAAAATTGCGCATTTACAATCAACAGCGAACAACGACTTGCAAATGTATTGGGAAAACGCGGTCAGAAGTGTAAACGCCTCGCAAGCGTTGTCACGCCGCGAAAACTCTAAATCAACTGCCAATGGTTTGCCATGGGAACTCGTTGCTCGAGCAACCAACGAAAGAGCCGAATCTGCCGACGTAACCATTTTACAAGCTGCTGTTTGGTCCGGACAATGGCAAGCACCCGACGATGTCCAACCGTGCTCGAGTAAAACCGCCGATCCATATACCTTCGCGTAATCCAAATATCACTGGAATCACTTGTTTTTAATCAGTCAAGTAAATTATTGATTGATGTAACTTTTCTTCACGATCTTTATCCCTTTTCGTCTCATTCATTTCGATTGCTGAACGATCAATTCACATTTTTCCAACTAAAAATTTCATTCACTCTGCTAGCGGACGATACACTGAGAAAAGAAATTTCTTGATGCAACAAAGTCCGCGGTCATGGAGGGCGAACGAAATATTTTGTTCATTTGACAAAATCGCCGCATTGACAAAAAAATGATGCTGAAGTTTCCATCGTTGCAAATAAACGAAATTTAAATTTGTTCTAAGTCAAAAAATAAACTTTTTCATTCCACGAAAAATTTAGAAAAAGCATAAAAATGGGGGAAAAAAATTTCTCATAAACTTTTGGTGGAATAAAAAAATTGTCTTTTTTATTTTGGAATTATTTCAATTTCGTTTATTTGCAACGATGGAAACTTCAGGATCATACAAAAGAGGTAATGAGGCGGTGAGCGCATATGTAGATCAGGCACCAACTTGTTTCGTCAAATGAACAAAATGTTTCGTTCGCCCTCCGTGACCGCGGGCGCTTTGTTGAATCAGCGAATTTATTTTCTCAGTGTAATCCAAACAAAAAAAATGACATTGAAGTTTGCATCTTTGAAATGCAACGAAATTCTTCGATTCCTGTAGCAAAGCTCATTATTCAAATGCGGAATGAAATTACGATGATAAAACGATCGGTTTTTGCTGCCAGAAAAATACATCGGTTCGAAAAATTTGGCTGATATTGAAAATTGGACAAATAGTCAATAAACAAATATTTTTCGTTGCATTCCAAAGTTGCAAACTCATACGAAAAAATCGTCTGAAAAATCACCAAATTTGGATGGAAGTTTGTAAAAAATATTCAACTTTCTAGGTACTCGATGATCAATTTCTCAAATTCTGTGTCCGTAAAAACCAGCAATTACGAGTTTTCACTGCATTTCTTTGAATTTTTTGGAAGAAATTCAATTTTTCCCAGTTCAATAAGAATGGAATGAAATTATTGGCGGAAATTCATGCTGAATCATTTTCTCGATGTCGCCAAGCCGTTAATTCTTTTTTTATAAGGGAACGTTACGAGCGTATTTTCTAAAACGATATCCGGCCATTGGAATCGTGGTCAGTAGCCACAAATTTTTTAGGCTGGCATCCACTGCAGTTGGCGTTAGAAATAAAAAGCTTGAGGTAGTTCCTGCCTCAAAATTTCATCGAAATTTTACATAGACAACGAATTCACAGACCGAGTTTTCCTTTCGAACGACTTAGCATGCGGCATCGCAATTTTTTTAAACGAAACGATGAGAAGTTTTCTTTATTTTTTCGTTAACTTCAATTTTCTAAAGCTGGCTCTGAGCTGTTTTCTGCCATTCGTCATAAGCGACGGAAATATTCATTTTTCAGTATTTATTCGAGGTCATTCAACTGCTTCCGACCAAAGTGACGAAATTAATTTGAAATTGTGACGATAAATATCTCAATTAATGGAAATTAATCGATCGTAATCCGTCGAGTGACATTTATCGATTTTCAATCGATTTGCTCGAATGGAACATGAACGTGACGTTTAACCCTCCCTAGACACACATGGGTCTGGGGTGTCCTACCATTTTTTAACGTACTTGGACGCGTTTAAAAAATCTGAAAAAATTCATAAAAATCGTTTTGAATCCATAGAAAGAGAGTCTGCACTGGGTGATGGATAAAAATTCTTTTTTATTATTTTTTTTAAAATGCTAATCGACACGAAAAAAGAGAAATTCACGTTATTCGTTAAATGGGCACCCCAGACCCATGTGTGTCTACGGAGGGTTAAAAATCGATATTTTTTTTTGCCGAGGGTCTGGAATCCTCAAGACATTCAACATTTTTTTTAGTGAGTTTCTACCAAAAGTACCTTAACGAGAAAAAAAAACAATATTTGCAAAACACAGTCTCCGAATCAAATTTTTTCGTCGTTGATTCAGAAAAAAAAAATGTCAAGTCTATGGGGAAAATTGCATTCTTCACTGGGCCCCTCTGCTGTAGTTTTGAAAACAATTATCATGAGGAATGGATCAATAGGCTGGCTCATTCGTTTGGTCTATTCCAGAGTCCCTGGAAGCATCGAACAAGCAGAATTTTTTAGAAGCAACCATAAAATGCAGAAAAACTTTTAAAAAAGTGTCGAAAACTTGGGTATCGAGTTGCTCTGTTGATGCCCTTAACGTATTGTCCAAAAAATGTATTTTTAAATTAAAAGGAATCTGCGAATTATTCTCAATACGAAGAAAACGGATTTTCGATACTCGCGAGAAGATTGAAAAAGAGGAAATTCAGCGTTTTTTTTGAGCGACAACGTATTACTATCACAAAACGACTTTATTTAGGATTCTTTCAAATTTTTCTACAAACGTTTTTGGCACCAAAGCTAACAGTTTTCTCCTCTGAAGAAAAATTTTCTGACGTTTAGAATTCGAGATATTTCATTTCCAATTTTTCCCATCTAAACGCGTGTAAATTAAAGTTGCGTTTCTTTTGTTTTTTTTCTTCCAACTTTTTAACGAAACGTGACCTCAATTAACATGCGTTTAGATCATGGGAAAGATTTTTGGAATTGGAAATTAAATATCTCGAATTCTAAACGTCAGAAAATTTTTCTTCCGAGGAGAAAACTGTTAGTTTTGATGCCAAGAACGTTTATACAGAATTTTGAAAGAATCCTAAATGGAGTCGTTTCGTGATACCTTAAAATCAAATGACGTGAATTTTTTATTCTCTCCAGCTCAGATCGATGAAAATAAAGAAGTGTGTCTATTTTTGGGATGAATCTGTAAAAGCTATCGAGTCAAAGCTCCCTTTTGGCAGAAGATAAGCTTTTCATCGAGCCATAAAAGCAGCTCGTCCTCAGACCAAACTTTATCTTTCACGTACGAAATTCTAAAAGGTTCTCGCAGTCATTATATTTTCTTTTGGCCTCGGTATCAAGCGGAGGTAAATGTCAGGGGTTTTTGAGACGCAAGGTGTAAAAGGTTGAGCAGTCTACTACTACTGACAGTCGAGAGCGAGCGGATAGCGTCGACGGTATGCGCATGCGCGCACTACATCTCACCGGAAGTCCCTCTACTATCTACGGTTTCCAATATTTATATTTTCAGCTTTCGTGCGGCAACAATGACGTTATCTCGACATCGCAGTTGAAAGGATTCAACCACAAACACGCACACCTCGGAATGTTTGTTTTACTGAGAGAGAGAGAGAGAAAAAACGTTTTCCACGTTCTTATGTAAAAGTCTCGTAAACGCTTTCAGCCTCGTTCCAACTTTTCGATCCAATTATTTTACAATATGCACGAAGTCCTCGAGAAAAAAAAAAAACAAACAATTTTACGAGGTTTCGAATTTCTAATCCAAAAGAATTTTTAATATTTCACGGAAAATCATTCTTTGCCGCGGTTTTGTACCGATCGAGTTTTTACTTCACATTTTGCAAGGCTTCAAAGTTGGCAAAAAATATGAAAGCTCGATGCTACGTTTTGCCAATTGAGCGAATGTTTTGAAGCTTTGGAAACCGTTGGCTCTTTCAACATTCGCAGCTGATGGTTCTCGCTCGTGTGACTGCTCGGTCGGTACAATCGCAGCACAGAGCCACAAGTTGTTTGTGCAAAAAATATGCGACAAACATTGAAAATATTCAAGTGGGTCAAACGAAAGGGAATAATTGAAAAACTTTTATACGATCGAATAAAAAGAAAATGAATTTCGCTGTACTTTTTGCGAAATGAAACAATCGATTGCGAGAACAGTATCTCGTATCACGCAACAAGCTTGCAGGACGAGTTAGTAGGTTTACCATAAAAATTCAATAGCCAAAATGGCCGTCAGGTATAAATCTGAAATCAATCGCTCGGGGGAAAGAGCTTTAGGGATATTTTTACATAGGAGATTATCTCGGAATCCTGTTTGAAAATCGCTCGACAAAAAAATGGGAATCTAAAAAAAAAATGGCCCTTTTTCAACCCTTTCGAAATTTTTTATTTCGCCGAGATTCGATCAGAGTGCCAGTTTTTTAATTCGAAGCACAAATTTTCTTTGGAAAACTGACGAAAAAATATAACGCGCGATAAAAGTGTGTTTGGAATTTGAATGGAAAATAAATTTTCACCGCAACTGCTGCTGCTGCTGCTGCTGCTGCTGCGAGGAATTTAATGGCGGGAACTTTTATTATTGTCGTAAAATAAAACAGATGGTACAATGTCGATCACCTCATCGGTTTGAATTTTTCTCGTTTTATATTTTCACGGAGATTCTCGTGTTGTGAGCGCTATTCATTAATCTCTCCGCAAGCGGAATAGCTTAGAAAAAGGTTTCGGGAAGTATCGAGCATACTCGTTTGTAGGATGTCAGCGTCGTGATAATCGGAGAAAATTTACACTGTAATGAGAGAGTCGAAGCAGCCGAACGAAACCGAATGGAAGCTTCGGGGAATCTCGGGCGTACCCGGGCAGAGCCATCAGCCCTTCGGTGGGTGGCGAGTGGCGACTTGGCGAGTCAGCGAGTGTCAGTGTAGCGCCGGCTGTCCATCGCCACGGAGCTCCTGAAAGCAATAGAGACGCGCTCGGGCTATAGTTTTCGGGGTAAACACGCTTCGCGACGATAAGAAGCTCGTAAGAAAAAAATAAATAAAAGGAATTGAGTCAACATAGCGATAAATAGAATATCCGCCATTTCTACGTTTCGTGTTATTTGTTGACACGACGCATTCGCGCTTTACTTTTATCAACCACATGAAATCTTCCGAATATATTATTTTTCAAAGAAACATTCTTCGCCTGCTCCTCTTCCTGCTCTCTCGGAACGCTTTATTTTCCTTTTTCCCTTTCAACTCGCACCGCAGATATACGACAAGAGGCGTTTTCCCCACAAGTCTCTTTCAATCTGTACTTTCTAACCTCTGGCTCTCGCAAGTTGGCACTGCACCAGCACAACACTTGTCAGAAACGAAACGAAAAAACCAATAGAAGCATCGCTTATTGGAAAAGGGGGTAAAGATAAAATCAAGCGTACTTGTATCCGCGTACCTATGGGAAAGTGGGAGAAATGTCGAGGTCGTCTTATCGCGTCCCTTCGGAGCGATAAGCTCTATTGATAAATAGTCCGCGATGTTATTAAGCCGGTTTCGGAAAATTGAATAAAAATCAAATACTCGTAATTCTTGAGTTCTCGCTACCGAATTATTCCCTTTGTTTTGCATTTCCATTCATTTACGAGAACCGCTGTGCTTTTTTTTTTTCATTTTCACCGGTCTTTCGCGAAAATGTTTAGGGATCTCGGACGACGAACGAAGAATCGCGGTGCGTGTGTGAATATTCGGAATGTCCGAATGAGAACGAACTCTCGGGGTGCGTGCGTACACTCGTTTCTACTTGTTTCGACTTCTCTGCTACTCTCTGGCTATTTCTATTACAGTCGTGCTCATCCGATAATATGCAAGTGACTTTCCCATCTTGAAAAATCCATAAATTCATTCGTCTTACTAACCGCATTTCCAAGTATTTCACCATGTGAACTTTCAAGGGATAAATCTGCTGTACACTCCATGAAAAAAGTTTGTCAAACATTTATCCAATTTTTTCGCTTTTTTCGTCATTTACATTACTTTTTATCGGTTTTTATTCTCAAAGCTATAGATTCGACTTGCCAATTGTCCTTTATTAGGGAGATTTTAGAAAATCGATCCATGCTTGTCAAAATCCTTCATCGAAATACATTTTTTCGCGCCTAGGCATTCACTTCTACGACAAAAAAGTAAATCACGCCGATTCGACTTAAGGTATTACTATCACAAAACGATTTTCTTAGGGTTCTTTCAAAATTTTGTACAAACGTTCTTGGCATTAACATTAACAGTTTTCTCCTATGAAGAAAAATTTTCTGACGTTTAGAATTCGAGATATTTAATTTCCAATTTCAAAAATCTTTCCCATATCTAAACGCATGTTAATTGAAGTCACGTTTCGTTAAAAAGTTGGAAGAAAAAAAACAAAAGAAACGCAACTTTAATTTACACGCGTTTAGATGGGAAAAATTGGAAATGAAATATCTCGAATTCTAAACGTCAGAAAATTTTTCTTCAGAGGAAAAAACTGTCAGTTTTGGTGCCAAGAAGGTTTATACCAAATTTTGAAAGAATCCTAAATAAAGGCGTTTTGTGATAGTAATACGTTAAAAATTCGAAATTAAGTTGTTTTCTAAAACAATTGATAGTGGAATCTGATCATTTCAAGAGTAAATGCTGTCGAAACTTTGAGGAAACTTTCGTTCATCGCTAATTTATTCGATCCTCGAAATCAGCTCAAATTTGTTTTTTAATAAATAAAGTGCAATAAGCGTTTCTATTACGAAGGCAAATTCTGAATTTGATTAAAACGTGGTGTTCCTTTCAAAACTTGCCAAGAATTTGTCTGTGTGATAAAAAAATTTGAATTTTTTTTTTCAAGGATCAAAAATCTGTAGTATTCGAAAATAGTGGATTCTGAATCTTGTTTCTGAAAATGCAAATCGTTTTCATAACGTTCGGGAAACTATTTTGGTTTGGTTGCGAAAAGAGGTGAAGAAATGATTCTCGTCTGTTTCCATAACCGAAAAAATGATTCTTTTTGTTTGTTAGCTTTGTATAAATATTATCACGCGCAGATAGGTTTATGACTTGTTACTGGCGATTCACTGATTTCGAGAACGTTAAATTCCTGGCATTTCCGTGAAATATTTTAGCCGCGTGCGTTAGGGGCAGTGAACAACGATCAGACACTGCGAGGAATGCGTGACCACATTTTTTCTCCTTTCAAGGATGTTGAGTCCCAAATCGCAAATGATGAGAAAATTCTGAAAATTTGCTATGTTTTTGTATGAAGTATTTAAGAGATCGTATAAAAATTTTACGATCATTAGGAAGTTCGTTATTGAACAATTAATAAATTAAATGTAGCGAATGTAGTTTTATGGAAACTGGTATAACTTTGCGATAACTTTTTTTTTTGACCTCTCAATTTTTAAATATCTACAATATACCGAAAGTAACGTAAACAAAAGCAAGTTTATTGATAAATATTTTTTGCATTTGTTTAAAAAATTGTTTAAGAACAAAACGTTGATTTTTTTAATAACGAGCTTCCTAATCGTCGTGAAATTTTTACACGACCTCTTAATTACTTATTCATGCAAAAACATACTAAATTTTCAGAATTTTTTCATCATTTTTTGTTTCAATCCTTAAGGGGGTTAAAGTAATGATGATAGAAATCGAAAAATTTGGTATTTTTACACGAAGTATTCAGGAGGTCGCGTACAAATTTCACGACGATTAAGAAGCTATTTGTTGAACAATTAACATTAACAAGTTTTATAGGTACTCAAGATCCTTAACGCGTGCATCAAAACAAACTGAACTTGACGATTTTACGATTAGGTGTATAATCACGAAATTGAGTGAATATTTTCATTGGAATGTCTAATGCAACGAAATTCGTTTTTTTTCTTCGGCAAAGCTCATTATTAAAATGCAGAATATAATTACGATGGTAAAAGATGAATTTTTGCTTGCCAAAAAGTATATCGGCTCGAAAAATTTGGATGATTTTGAAAATTGCACAAATGATCAATGAAAAGATGGATTTTTCGTTGCATTCCAACGTTGCCAAGAGTTTGGATGAACTTTCGAAACTTCGATTTGGCTCAAATTTGGTACAGACCTTCTTTTCGACGATACAAGAAAATGAGTCAATGGATTTTTCGCGTATCTCAATATTTTCCGAGAAATCCAATTTTTCATATTGCAAAATTAATAATTTTCGATATGAGGGATTCTCCGTCAATTCAGTTACTTTTTTTTCGACCATCTCAGATCTGTCTCATAATTGGTTATATATCAAAATATTACTAAAAGGCATTCTATGTGAATTTTTTCAAATTTCTGAATTCAAGATTCTAAAAAAATTATTTTCGCAATGAATATATTGCGGAAACTTTCGGTACGCCTATTGGTAGGAGCATGAATTTTTGATGCTTCGAACGTGATTGCGTGAACGACTAGTTCCAAGAACATTTGTCTTCTTTACCGACCGGGTATTGATCGGAGTGGCGAGGCAGGAGGAATCTGGACTCTGTAGACGACACAACTCGTTTCAACCTTATTTTCGACACTCTATTTACTTTTATTGACATTTAATCAATTTCGGGCTCTCGAAACTTTCACGAAGAAACTGTGTGACATTATTTATTTATATTTCGTTAGTCCCAAACTACTATCAAGTTTTCCCATCAAATCCAAGCGGAGGGATCCTCTTATTATTTTCCACTCACGAAACTGCGTAAAATTTCGAGTTTAACAATTTTCGTGAAGTTTCATCAATATCGTTGGCTCAAAAAAATGTTTCGCTCGTTCCAGGAGACTCGATCCAATCGATTTGATTAATTAATTAATTAATTACTAATTATTAATTAATTGATTATTAATTAATCGATAAACCATTTGTAAGTGACAAAATTGTCGATTAATTAATTATTAATTAATGAATAATTAATTATTTATTAATTAATAATTAATTAATTTGTAAATGACAAAAATTTGGAAACGTAGATAATGCGTTGAAAATGGTAGTAAACAATTGCGCTCGTAGTTACTGAGTGAAAAAAACTTTATTATCGCGAAGTAGAGGTTGATCGTGAACGATGGGAACATACGACGCGAGTGCCACCGAGAAAAAAGGCTGCTCGAAGGAGTGCGATGTATTTGAACGGTACGAGAAAGCCGCGTGAACGTCAAAAATAGTTGAAATCGTTGATCTTCGCGGACATTTCCGCTTGGGCAATAAGGGATACAGATTTGTTGTATAAAATGTAAAATTAATATGGTCCCAGTGTTCGGAACGTCGCTCGCCCGTGTGTCATCCGCGCAGAGCAGCAAGGTCATGCTCCCCGCCTTCTAGACACACGTGAGTATAAATTCCACTTTCCTCAATAGAATGCTCGTTACCAATCAACTTTTAATTCCAGCTTATTTAATAGTTTTAATTGCATTCGAACTTAGTCTAGATCCAATTTCAATTAAATTAAGTTTTATTGATTAATTAATAATGTGGAAGAGGAAGTTTCGTTAACCCTCCGTAGACACACATGGGTCTGGGGTGCCCATTCAGCGAATCGCGTGAATTTCTCGTTTTGCTGTATCGATTACCATTAACCCTTACTTGCCACCTTGGAATACAAACTACCCGAGGCCTATCAAGCAAAATACTCATTTCTCACGATGTTGAAGTTTGCATCGATGTAATGCAACGAAATTTCGTTTTTTATTGACAAAATCTTGAAATTCTTATTCAATATTTTTTCTGGACAATAAAACCAACTTTTTTTTTTCATCCAAAGATAAAATCGGTAGAAAAATTGTCACGGTTTTTTATATTGAACAAACAATTGTTTTTCGTTGCATTCCATCGATGCAAACTTCAACATCGTCATTTTTCCACTTTTCTTGGTTTTAGCATTTTTCTTCAGGGTACTTAAATATCATTTTTGGCCATATAAAGTAAACAATCTTTTGAAAAAAGCTTTCAATATGTTCTGAAACAATTTTCACATCGAAATGATTCGGTAGTTTATTTTTTATGACAATTTTTGTCTCTGGGGTACAAATCTACCCCATGGTGGCAAGTACGTTGTTCTACAGAGGTGTGGTAAGTGAAGGTTAAATAATACCATACCATACGAATACCATAAGAAAGAATATTTTTAAAATACCAAAAAATAAATACAAACGAAATATAATTTTTTTTTAAATGAAAAAAAAATTTTATCCATCACCCAGTGCAGGCTCTCTTTCTATAGATTCAAAACGAATTTCCTGAATTTTTTACGATTTTTTAAACGAGTCCAAGCACAGTAAAAAAACGGTAGGACGCCCCAGACCCATGTGTGTCTAGGGAGGTGCGCTAATGTATTGTGTCTACGGAGGGTTAATATATAGAAAATAGGATTCGACTATGAGGCAGACTAATATTTCCAATTTCTCGATATCCAATCGGCTCTTTTGTAACCATATATAACGTTCCCCTAATTTCACTGATTCTCACCAAGCGGAATAATATTTAACGGAGTAATTATTAATAATAATGAGGAGATTATTAAATTAGCGAATTTTTTTTTTTTGCTTATCGGTTGTGTGAAAATTATGTCCGATTTTCGATCGTTGGAAAACGCGTGGGAAATGAAATTTTTACAACGTTAGAGCGTCCAATTTTTTGTTCCACGATGGCAAGTCTCTTCGAGGGGCTTCGAGACTTGAAAAAATTTGCACAACTCGTGAAATCGTCAATTTTTTAATTTTTATACGAATATTCTTTATTTTCTTGAAAATAGAAAAAGTGGCGGGTTAACTTTTTGAAAAACTTGAATTTTCTCCTTTTTGTATATACTACTCTCCTGGGTCAGGCTGGCCAAACTCAAAATTGACCTTTGGCACGAAAAATCAATTGAATTCGTGCTCTGTTCGATAAGCTGGAGAATCCTTTTTAAACAACTGCCTCAAAAAATACGACGTTGAAGTTGGCATCGTTGGAATGCAACGAAAACTCATTACTTTTTATAGCCGAGCACAAAATTTTCATACCATATTTGGCAACGATAAAGGGACAGTCTTCTTTGCCATTCGAAAACTGAATTTACTAGAAAAATTGAAACGAGTGCATTAATTATCAAAACAATTAATTTTAAAAAATATATTTTTCATTATTATCGAAAAAATTGGGTCAGCTTGGCTGGATATCAAAACGCCGTGGCGGGCGAAAAAGTACAATGAAAACGTAAAATTCAAGGAATGAGAAAAATTTAGTTTTCCATTTACGAATCCGCGACAAATAATTGAAAAATGCCATAAAAATTTCAAATTTTCCAAAATATTCGTTCAAACATTTTTATTGCTTTCCAACAAACTTTCAATATATATATGGTTATAAAATCGTTGAGATCGTACGTAGTACAGTTGAAAATAGAAAAATTGTACAATCGGGAGAAGCTGATGGTACGTTTCAAAACAGGATAATAAAAAATTTCTGCATCAAGGGATTCGGTGAGTGGGAAAATGGTAAAAATCCATTTTTTGTCATCTTCGTTTGAAAAACTCGAGAGGAGCTTTGCCGGTTGATGCATCAACTGGAACGTCAATAAAAATTGGCAAACGTACGACCATCTCTCCCAGAACCGACCTAATGTAACGAGCTTGAAGTTTGCATCGCTGAAAAGCAACGAAATTCGTTTTTTTTTCTTCTGATAAAAATTGAACGAATTATTAAAAAAAAAAGAAAAAAAAAAAAAATTCGTTGCATTTCAACGTCGCGGACTTCAGGTAATTTGTAATGTCCCTCAATAGCGTAATTTGTGTGGATACAGTCGAATTGTTGAGACTTAGTAACGATCTCTTTGGGAAGACGAATCCATAGGTTTTTTTTGTTTTTTGTTTTTTGTTTTTTTTTATATTTACGACGAAAGATCGAGAGCGCAAATGTTGCTTCGATTTTTCATCGAATTTCATTTTTGGCAGATATTTATTTAATTGATAAACTTGTGCTGCACTATTTCGATGATTTTTTTCAATGAGCTTCGTTCAGTTTCGTCGTAAACCAACCGAGCGACCAGGACAATATACCGCGATCGGCGTATTCGATCTATTGATTCGAGAGTGCTGGATGCTGGACAAGAGGGAAAGAGAAAATACTAATTATTGTAACGGAAGAAGATTGACAGGTTCTGAAAATCCACCGAGACAGAGAGAGAGAGAGAGAGAAAGGGATAGAGAGGGAGAGAGAGGCTCGAGGGCGATAACGCAGTTAGTAACCAGTTTGAAACTATTCCTCGTTGATTGCAGATCGAGATTGGCCTGCAAAATCGGTAGCTGACAACGCCGTTTAACGGGGCGAGACAAGTTGATGAAAAGAATATTTAAAAAACACGAAAAAAAAAATCAACAACAAAAATCATTAAAGCAATAAAAACACTCACACAGACACATATTTAGGAAATTTACAATTAATCCCAGCGACGATAATCCATGAGAAAAAAAAATGCAACACATATTTTTACCTCGTTGAACAAATCGATCTCAGAAAATACGAACAAATGGTATCTGTCAATGAAAATATTGACAAAAACAACAAAGAACATGATGACAAGGGCTATTAAGGGTTGAAACTGAAAGACGAACAAGAAACTCCGATATGGCGACCCCTCCAGACTCACCTGGCCCCGAAGATGCCCTCTTCGATTTCGAGAGCACCCGCACAAGGCAACAAATGACCAGGCCAGTTGCCATCGAAGAACTTTTACGACAAACCAAATTTTCCAGACAAGAAATTCGCGTCATGTATCGTGGCTTCAAGCAGGTATGTCTCACCCTTTGACACCTTTATATTTCTCTTAATACGTGTCAACCAACTGTAAATGGTAATTATGTGATCAGAAAAGATCAGCTTTTGAATTTCCTCGATTTTTCATCGAGAATGTCAACATTTGATAAATTTTATTTATCCATTTGTTCCAGTGAGTTTTATAGTGAATCTAGAATTTTATAGACCAAACGAAACCGAAGTTTGCATCGTTGCAATTTAACGAAATTTTTTATTCATCATTTATGCCACTCGTTCCAATTTTTTTTCAATCGATTCACTTTTTTCAAATGGCAAAGAAAATTTAATCTTCTGCTTTTAAAAAATGATGAGTTTTCGTTGCTTTTCAACCATGACAACTTCAACGTCCTATAGACTAACCAGTTGTGCACTTTTTCGATACCTGCACTGTTACTCCGTTCAATTACGATCAATGATCTAGGTGAAAATGTTAATTAGACACTTTGAGCTTTTTTATATTTAATTAATTCATTAGCGTTAGAAAAATTATTTAAAATCTTGTGTAATTGGAGGCTCGGAGCAACGAATCTTGTTGCTCCAATGATCTAATGGATTCAATGTTGTGTTACGCTAATTGGAGGGCCTTGATATAATTGCTGAGGAAAGCTACGTATCGTAACACACCAATTAACCCTCTCGAGGGGCAAACCGTTCCGAGCTAATCCCGAGGACGAATGTGGCGTTACTAATTATTCAAGAAATAAACATTTCACTCTCTGTGATTATCTAGATTTGTAAACGCTTCAGTTTTGTCAAATATTTTTCGACTGATTAGAAATAAAAATGTGAAGGACGAAAAATAATTTTTTTTTTTCTTCGTATCGTTACTCCGAGCGTCCAATTTTTTGTTTTCCTCTCATTTAAGGTATTGACATCGGGAAACGACTTTATTTAGGGATCTTTCAAAATTTTGTATAAACGTTCTTGGCACCAACACTAACAAGTTTTCTCCTATGAAGAAAAATTTTCTGTCGTTTGGAATTTGAGACATTTCGTTTAAAAGTTGCAAGAAAAAAATAAAAGCGATTTCAATTAACACGCGTTTAGATGGAAAAAATAGGAAATTAAATTTTTCAAATTCTAAACGTCAGAAAAGTTTTTTTCCAGTGGAGAAAACTGTCAGTTTTCGTGCCAAGAATGTTTGTACAAAATTTTGAAAGAATCCTAAATAAAGTCGTTTTGTGATAGCAATACCTTAAAATTATTTTAAGGACCAAGACATTTGATTATCTCGAGTTTCTGGAAACTAGAGTTTACCTGGATTTTTAACGCTTTTCAGGAGTGCCCTGAAGGTGTCGTGCATGAAGATTCGTTTAAGGATATTTATGCAAAATTCTTCCCTCATGGAAGTAAGTTTTCACAAAACTAATTAGTCCGAATAGTCTCTCGCCTTAAGTGACGTTGCTCTCAATTCTTCATAAATGTTTATCCTTGTGATAAATCATTGCAGACTCAAGCTACTACGCCCACCACGTGTTCAAGGCTTTCGATGTTAACTGCAAGGGAGCTATCAGCTTTAGGGTAATTATCGAACACTCTTTTTTTCAATCCCACCAATCCACACGGTGAAGCTAATCACCTCTAAATTCCGATAATCACTTTTTACCAACATCTACTCAATTTCTGATAAGCTCTCTTTACACACTATATAAACATCCGTTTGGCAAGTGTGACGTGTTTGCTCGCTTGCTTTTTATCCTCCAACTTTCCACTTGCAATTCCTGCATGTTTCATTTTTTTTTCATTCTTCGAAACCAACGAAATTTTTCCTTTTTTTTCACATCTACGAAGCTTTCCACGGAATTGTGCTTAAATGTTCGTTCAGTATTTTTCCTACGTCAATAGAATTTGGGGAACATTCGTTCTTCAGAGTTTGCCAAAGTTTATTCGAAAAATTATTTTTCACAGATTTTCTGTGCAGAAAGAAAATCGACACTACCTTTTTTTTTGCTTTCATTATAGCTCGTCGACTTTTTTCTCTTTGCTTGAGAACCTTGAAGCGCTTTGAAATTTTTGCCTAATGTACTGCAAATACTGATTTTGAGTTTAATCGAATTAGTCATTACGAGGATAAGAATATTTTGCACTTTATTTGAATTTTTTTTTCTTTTTTTTTGGAATTTCGATCTTCGTGAATTTGGATTTTGCGAAAGGATATTAGTTTTGGTTCGCAGTATTTGTAGCACAGGGTGTTCCACCGCAGATGGTGATCGTTGTAAAGTTAGTTTCAAGGTCAAATTCCGAGTAGAAAGGGCTTTCTCGACGAATCGACGCAGACTCGGAAAACGGTAATAGATACGGACAAAATGCATAGAAGCTTTTTTTTAGAGCATGAAATTCTCCACAGAAAAGTTCCTGACAGCGTTTTCGTATCTTCAGTGCTTTAGTCCTGAAAGAGACCTTTTGGCTAGGACAAAACTGTCGACAACCAGGTCATGATTCGAGCCCCGTTCAGGGCCTAAGTACCGGAGATAGCAAAGAGTATGACATGACCTTTTTTCTAGGAAATTTAATGCTCTACAATTTTGGTCCTATACGTTTTTGCTCTATCTCGAACCGTTTTGACAGGACGCGGACTTTTATGAGAATCCTTCGAGAAGTCGATCTCGAAAAAATTGAGCTGACTCGTGTGACCATCGGCACCTCGAATGATTCTCATAAATGATAGTGCTCGGTCCTCGTCGATATTCTTTGTCCTCCCGTTGCCTCATGAATGGAAATGACAAACTTATCCGTAGTTGCCTAGTTTGCAACGTTTTTATAGTCGCGTCAGACTGTAAAGTATTTATTTTCTAGGATCTTCTCGTTACCCTTTCGACACTGCTGAGAGGTAGCATTTACGAAAAGTTACGATGGACCTTTAAACTCTACGATATCAACGGTGACGGGTGCATATCGAGAGGAGAGCTCGGCGAAGTTGTAACAGCTGTTCATGAACTCATGGGCCGCAAACATCTTTTTGAAGAAGAAAGAAAGGCCCGAGAACAATTGGACAGAGTTTTTGAAAAACTCGATCTTAATCACGATGGCGTCATCACCATAGAAGAATTCATTGAAAGTTGCCTTAAAGTGAGTCACCTTTCAACTTCCATAATCCACTGAGTCATACCAAGTTTGAAATGTTGCAATGCAACGAAGAATATTTTTTTTTACGAACGATTAGTTTAATTTTTCAAAATCTTGAAAACATTTCGAGCCGATTTACTTTTAGGTTCGCAAAACCGAGCGTTTTATCGTCGTAAATACATTCTGCATTCGAATAACGAACTTTGTCAAAGAAAACGAAAATTTCGTTGCGTTCCAACGATGCAAACTTCAACGTCGTTGATACATTCCAATATTTTTGAGTGCTTCGTTGAAACACGGAAAGAAAATTATATCAAAAATTATTATGCCAGCATAGTTCCCTGGTACCATTCGTGCCTCTGAGAAATTTGAGCAAATACATAGTCATTTTTCATTTGAAATTGGGCGAAAAATGTCAAAATTTGATAAAAAATGTCAAAATTTTCGCGATTTCCGAAATATTAATGAAAAATTATTGTGGCTTTGTTAAAATTTGTCGGAGGGACGATATGGTATCGGGCAACTATCGTGGCATAATAATTTTTCACATAATTTTCTTTCCGTGAATGGAAAGAAATTTTTTTTTTCACCAATTATTTTTATAATTGATTTTTCGATTTTTCTGGTGGATTCGGTTTTCGAATCGCACGGAATCTCGTCTCGTTCTCATGAACGAAAACTGCATGAAAATTTTGCTTAACCCTCCGTGGTGACACGTTCGAGAAATAACGCGCCGGTCACACGGGGTCGGAATGACCCCAGCCATGTTTACGACGCATAAAAATTCTGTGAGCCTGGGTCACATTGACCCAGAGTGGCAACGAACGTAATAATCCATTGGCAGATTTTTTAGACATTTAGTTTGTCGTGATTTTGATTGGTGAACGGAGATTCGATCGCATCGATTTCTTCCCCAACAAATCACGAATGTTTCCAGTTGCTGTTTCCAGTTATCGCGGAATCGATTTTCGTCCGATACTCGGTGAATCGTCAGTGAAACAGTTTTTTCATCGTTCGTAACGCGTGTTGTCATATTGATTCGAAAAAGTTTGTTATTCAAAGGGTGAACTATTATTTTGACCTACTTTGGCGATACGAGAAACTAAACTCGTAACGATCGCAAAGTTGTGCTGTACAAAAGTCAAATGTAATCGCAATTCGATGCAGCTCAAGTTCACAAAGTTTCGAACCTCCATTTCTATATCAGAGATCTGCTCCTTCCATATGATTTCGTGAGTTTCCAATTATTTACAAACAAGTCCAACTTTTTTTCGAGTCGCAAATCGCTTTTTTATTACCAACATTTATTTTTACGAGTACATTAGTTTTTGAAACTTTTTCATACCAACAGGAAGGAGAATCTTTTGACAAAGAGCATTTTAAGAATTTTCTTCTAGATTAAAAATTTGAGGATTTACAAAAATTTAGAAAATAAGGATTCATAATTATGATACAAAAGTTTGCATCGTTGGAATTCAACGAAAAATATATTTGTTATTCATTATTTTGATAATTAATGCACTCGTCCCAATTTTTTTTAGTAAATTCACTTTTTGAATGACAAAGAAAACTCTCCCATTATCGTTGACAAATACTGCACGAAAAATGTGTGCTTTGCTATAAAAATCATCAGTTTTCGTTGCATTCCAACGATGCGAACGTCGTAAAACAAAAATAGACGAGCTTTTTATCACTTGACCAATTATTGCGGAGCAAACTTTAGTGTAAATAGAGAAATATGAAAAAGGATTGAAACACGAAGAATTTTTTTTCGACCATGGAAAAAAAAAATTGCGATGTGACAAATTTTTGGCCTCTTGAGTTTTTTTTTGGGCAATTAAATAATTTTGTCGATTTCACACTCCCATGAATCTTGAAACGTTGTGACCACGTTCTCGAACGATAAAGGTGAAAAGTAAACTCTTCGATGTCGTCCAGAGATAGTGACAATTATTTCGTTTTTTGCCACGAATAATTGCGAAATAATTGAGGACGTTGTATGCTAAATTTTCTATCGATAGAATTCCTTCAAATTTGCACTACATAAAGAGAATAGTGACATCTAATAGCTCGCGCAATTTTGAGAGGTTTCGCCATGTAGAAGTCGAGATATTTATTTATAAAAATCACAATTTTCAGTACTTTCTCATAAGAGCGTGTGTCAAAAGTTACAATTTTCAACATTGAATATTTCGATTTCTAAATGGTGAAGCCTCTTAAAACTTTGCATAAACTTTTACGTAACATCGAAGAAGCTTTATTCAGTTTTTCAAAAAAAATCGGTCGTAAAATTTTTTCGTAATTTTGTTTATTATATAAAAAATACAAATTACCTCGGAGAATCTTGGATTTAGAGTACGTTGTTCTTTAGTCAATTTGCAAAAAATTTTTTGAATGAACTTGGGCTCGCAAAGCATTTTGTATGTAAGAAAAACTGAAAACAAAAATTTAGATCTGATCGTCGTCATACAACGTCCTATAAAAATCAAACTGGCCTAATTAATGAAACAAAAAGTTTGGTCAATTAGACGAATTTATATTTTCGTTTCCTTTATTTTTGTCTACTCTGCTACACGACATCGTCAAATAATTTTGCTCAAGCTGGGATCATTGAAAAAGAGAAAAAAAAAGTTATTGACTGCGAGGCTCTCAGAGTTACT